>CM053743.1:52942866-52966188 GCA_028658305.1 Pachyuromys duprasi | reverse complement strand
CCTTAGGCATTTCTTTTTATAAGATTCTTTGTTGGCAGCTATCAGGACTCATAAAAAAGTGTGAGATAGCATCTACACATCCATAGGGAACAACTACCATGATGTTGGGGATGGGTTTAATTTCTGGCACAACCCGAATCATCTGAAATCAGCACTAGAGGAAGAAAGATGCTTAAAACTAGCAGAAGGTGCTTTAGAGACCACCCTAGAGGCGCTGTTTGGTGGTTAATTGCGGTGATGCAGCTTAAGATTTCCTTCTCTCTTTCTGTCTCTGTCTCTCTGTCTCTCTTTTATTTTTCCTTGCAACTCTATTTGTTCTTTGTCCTGTGACTACAGTTCCTTGTGCTAAAATTAAAAATGGCGGTGTTTGTTTCTCCATCCCATAATCTTAGCTGGCATCTTGTTGTGGCCAGTAGAATGCAGTCGTATTGAGGGTGTGTCAGGTTCCATGAGGTTGAACTTGCTCTTTTAAACTTCCGTCATTGCCTTGAGAGTGCTCCTGGCCTAGCCTTCTGGAAGCTGGGAGACAGGGAGTCATTAGACCCTTCCCCATTGCCCCAGACAATGGTAAAGATCAGCAGAGAAGCTTCCCTGGCCTCTCTGGGTAGATGAGTGATAGATGCTGGAATTTCGTGGCTGTTCCACAGCTTCGTTATGACAGTGGCTAGAACTTCAAGTGTTGAACTGTCGTAATAGTGCTGTTACAAATGAATGATATCGCCAGGTGACTGTTCCCTAGACACACATTTGGGGTGTTCATTGGGCAGCCTTCCTATGCCCTGCTTTATGTACTCTTGTGGTCGCATGATTGGATGCATAGAATGTATGGCCCTGTTAGACAAATGTTTTGTGAGGGCAGGGACTGCGTCTTTCTCTTTTGCCTCCTCAAGGTCTATCACACAAACAGTAGCTCCTAGCACGTAAAAGAAGTCAGATCTTGAATTGTGCATTGTACTAACTCTAGTTGAACATCATATCTGGTGTGTAACATGTAGTCTTAAAACATAATTAACAAAAAAACCATAATTAACATTTAGTTAATCAGTGCAATTACTTGATGGGAGTACATACAAACACATGTCGTCTTCAAACTTTCATCTCCCTGGTAATACAATGACCAGTTTGCCGTTTCCCTCTCTCCTGCCCCTTTCAAGAGAATATGCTATTAATTCTCTCTCCTTACATGCAGGAGAGAAGGAACTTTTCCAACCACTACTTAGAGAAACGTCTGCACATTCGGCAATTCCTTTTCTGTTGGGTGGTATGGCCAGTTGGATGTAGCCTGACTCTTTGCTTATGTGTCTCAAAGGCTTTCCCTCTGAGGTCGTTCCCTTCTGATTCAGTAACTCTTCTTTCCCCTGTGCAAGGTTGAAACTGCCTGAATTAATATAGATGTCTGTGCTTATTCTGTTGCTGTATACTTCTATCACACGAGGGGGAGGCCAGCTCCAAGGTCCTGGGAGTCCCCACAAGGCCAGATCACTGGTAAGATAAGATCAGGAAGGTCTCCAGGTAGCAGGGAGCTGGAAGCTCTGAAACACTTAGACAAATCTGCAACCTGGAGACTCTGTGACCTGCACATGAGGGTGGCTGTTTGCAAGAGGAGTAAAACTTTAACTTAAGAATCTTAAGAATCTCTTTAGTGACCAGTAAATTGCTTCTGCTTTATAACAACAATAAGGGTTACAAAATGGTAAAGCTGGAACCAAGTTGCTATCATTCAAGGACTCTGTAGGCACACTGTGAAGTGGGTTAGCCCAGAGCCATGATCATGTGAAACAAAATTTCAGTTAAATCTAAGAAGATTGTAGACTGAGCATTTATGTGCTAAAAATGTAATACACACATATTAATAAGCAGTTTACAAATACTCTTCCTCATGGTTTATGAATTTCAGGTTCAATTAGTTTATTATTCTTTCTCGTTCTCTCTCTTTGGGCTTAAAAACCCAAAGCCTCATGTATGCTAGAAAAGCCAGTGAGTAACATGGCAGCCTTCAACTAATTTGTGTGTGTGTGTGTTCTCAGGGGTTCATGTATGTATGTATGCATTTCTGTGGTTGTCAGAGTGTCAATACTGGGTGTCTTCCTCCATCACATTCCACTTTGTTCTTTTGAGACAGTGTTTCTTTCTGAACTTAGAACTCACCCATTGGCCAGACTGTGAGGGCCCAGAATCCTTCGGTTTCTGCCTCCTTAGGTCTAGGATTGCAGGCATGTGTCAGAACACTTGGTTCTGGTTAACGTGGTTGCTGGGGATCTGGGTTAGGTCCTTATGTTTGTGCTGCAACTGCTTAAGGACAGGGATGTCTTCCCGGCTCCCTTCAGCTGATTTATAATGAGTGAAACATGTGTGTTGGAAAGGCAGCTATGGTGATGCAGGTCTAAAATCCTAGCCTTTAGGGGATGGGGTGAGGAAGGATCAGGAGTCTAGACTCAGCTACAGAGGGATTTTGAAGCCAGCCCACACTACATGAGAAGTTGGCTCAAACAAAACAAAACAAAGAAAACCTCACAGACAACAAACAAATAAATAAACAAAAAGCAACTTAAAATCATTATGTGATATGTTAAATGTTTAGATATATATTTTCTCACCCAGTGAAATGCTTCATTCATTAAATACCATGTTATCTAGACTGAAACTAGAAACCAGTAAAGAAATAAAATGATTTACTTGCTCTTCCTTCTATGTTCAGTTTGTATAATCTTGGTTTACATAAGATGGTAGCCCATAATCTCCCCGGAAGTTCTGTGGGCTTTCTAGCAGATTTGGCTGATCCCCCTGGCCTACACGGGATGTGAGAGTTTCCTTTTTGATTGAGGGACTGTGACAGCAAAACATCGGTTTAAACAGATGTGCTCTGGTGTTTACTAAAGACAGAATTCAAGCCAGACTGATTAACTCACAGCCAGTCAAGGCATTTGCCGACTCTTTCTGAGCAGTCTGGGGGTCATGATCCTCTCAGTAGGTTATAGAGGAACCAAATGTTAGATTGCTGCAGTAGGGAGCAAAATACAGTGTCCCAGCTACTATGCAGCTTTAGTGAAACACGAGGCTTCTCTCTCTCTCTCTCTCTCTCTCTCTCTGAGTGGATATGTCAGGGATAAAGCAGGGTTCTGAAGAGCTTTCTGTAAAAACTAGAGAAGAACTATTTCAGTCTGTGGGGCTATGCAATTGGTCATAGCTCTAGTATCATTGTAGACAACATGGGAATGAGTGCACATGGCTGTATCCCAACACAAAAACACGTTCATGCCAAGAAATGGTGTCTTTCCAATTTTTAATTTTTGCTCTTCAGGAATGCAAAAATTATTCATCTGTTTGTTTGGCTTGTGGATCATAGTTAGTGAATTCTGAGAAAGACAGAAGCAAAGAGTCTAGTTCTTTCTATATCTTGAATTTCTATATTTGTAAAAATGAAGGCTCACAGTGGTTACACTGTCTCCTTCCAAGTCGTTGGCAGGATTGAATAGGGTAGTGGATAGAAGAGTGTTTTTGAGGTCTGTAAAGCACCGTGCTGAGGTAAAATAGAGACTATCTGATGATTTGAATCAGGAATGGGTTTCATTACGCGTAGCTGAGGGCTGGACTAGCGGTGGTTGAAGCCAGACAATGTCTGTGGTCCACTTAGCCAGATGGACAAGTTCCCAGGGTTGGCACAATGGCAACTGACGACATTTGTTATTGCTATTCTGTCAATACATAGGTATTGGTGATGCAGCATAAAACTGATGTCACCATTTCAAGAACCATGTCCTTGTATGATAATGACCCAAATACATGGAGGGAGGATATGGAGTGTGTACTGGCTGGTTTGTGTGTCAACTTGACACAAGCTAGAGTGATCAGAGAGAGGGGAACCTCAGTTGAGGAAATGCTTCCATGAGATCCAGCTGTAAGGCATTTTCTCAATTAGTGATCAATGGGGAGGGCCCAGCCTATTGTGGGTGGTGCCATCCCTAGGCTGGTGGTCCTGGCTTCTATAAGAAAGCAGGCTGAGCAAGCCAGGGGCAGCAAGCCAGTAAGCAAGCAGTACCCTTCCATGGCCTCTCCATCAGCTCCTGCCTCCAGGATCCTGCCCTGTTTGAGTTCCTGTCTTGACTTCCTTTGATGATGAATAGCAATGTGGAAGTGTAAACTGAATAAACCCTTTCCTCCCCCACTTGCTTTTTGGTCATGATGTTTTGTTGCAGCACTAGAAACCCTAACTAAATCAGAGCAGAAGAGGATCTCTTTAAGGGATGAAGCAAGTATGTCTCAGACTTCACCTCACATTTTCTTGACTAAAGGAGATTCACACCTGGACCGATCAGTAGCAAACAGGAAAGAACAGTGAAGTCCTGGAGTCAGGTGCTGCACTGCCTGGACTGTCAGAATCTCAGTAGTGAGAAGGTGGGCGGAGCAATCGATAAAATTTGCATAAATGCATAAATGCATAAATTTCCTCCCCATTACCAGGTATATTCCTGGCATCAAGTCAGAGGAAAACTGATGGTGTGAGTTTCCTGAGACCACCTCAGGGGCGCGGTGCAAGCTGTCTTCCCAGACGAGTAAACAGAAGGCACTGTAGTCAGCAGGTTAGGGTGGGGCTGGGGGTTGAGACATCACATTCACGGATAGAATCTCCACACGAAGCAGGACTAATCTGAGAAGGAGGCAAAAGGAAGGATCTGAAAGTTGTCTCCATATGGTTTCTGGAGCATAATAGAAGCAATTAAATATTCAAATATATGTGGTGATACAATGATCCACAGTCATTGCTCTGAGGAGTATCTTCATTGCAAAATTTGGTACTGGAAAGAAATACGCTTGTAGGTGAGTATCATCTTCAGAAAATTTTGTTTAAGAGATTAAAAAGAGTATATAAGTGTTTGTGTGCACATGTCTGTGCACCATGCACATGTCTGGTACTCGCTGAGGCCAGAAGAGGGCATCAGATTCCCTGGGTGATTATGGATGGTTCCCTGGAGTTATAGATGATTCTGAGCCACCACGTGGATGCTGGGAACTGAACCTGGATCTGCTGAAAGAGCAACAAGTTCTCTTAACCACTGAGTTGTCTTTCCACCTCCCTAAAAGTTTTATGAATTTATGATCACCACCACCACCATCATCATCATTTAATGTGTGTGAGCTGTCCAAGGCCAACTCTGTGGAGTAGGTTCTCTCCTTCTGCCTTTATATGGGTTCTGGAATTTGAACTCAGTTTGTCATGCTTGTGTGACAAACTGTTCACCTGTTGAGTCATCTCCCTGGCCTCCTTATCTTCAGAAAACTTAGATTCAAAATCTAAACTCACAAGATGCAAATAAGTCATCAACATATCTGAAATTTAAAATATTACTCACTTTACAGAATTTACTTTGATTTAGCACTAAAATATTTTGGAACATTTTAAGTGAATTTATTAATAAATAATGACTTCACTTTATTTAATATCTACATGTATGTATAAATTGTGTATGTATATACATGCACAGCTCAGTTATTTTATTGAGCTAAGTAGACCTCTTAACTGATTAATTTAAAAATGATGAGTAAATTAGTCCTTTAGAGTACAGTGCACACTAAAATGAACTAGACATCTTAGTGTTTTAGAGCACCATATAGCAAATGATACTTTCCAAGGAGCCAAATTGTTGTGCCCCAAGTAAGGTCTCACAAGAGTTAGACGTGCTGTTCATACGGGTCAAATATACTACAATGCAGGTATTCTTACACTGGGTAAGAGCTTGAAGTGCCCTCAGTCCTCAGACTCTTTTATTGCACGAATGTCATTGACCTTTAGTCTATCTTCTCATGTACTAACATTCTACATTTACAGTACAAATGTCTTTGTACTGAGGTTTCAAATTTAAAGTACATTATTTACACGTTTGTCTAATCATTGGTTCATTTGCTTAAAATCTCAGACATATTCACTGCTCTTATGGAACTTAGAGTTCAGATAAGATAAACATTAAAATAGATGTCATTCTTCTTATGAGTGCATGACTATTCAATACTGATCTTCTGAAGCAAGGACCACTGCCTTGGGGGCAGGGAAACATGGAAAAATGTGATTTTCAATGGGGATCAGATGGAGCTTCTTTGAGGAAATAATGTTTGAGTTGACAACCAGCATGTGACAGGAATTAAGAAAGTGGGAGATACAGCAGGATGCAAAGAACATTCCTATGCCTAAAAGAGGAATTGTTACCCTAATTGTTCCTGCATTCATCTGTCCATCATTGATCTATATGCCCATCCATCTGCTCACCTAACTGTCCATCCAACCACCCATTCATATGTCCATCTACCTATCCATCCATCTGTCCATCTATCCATCTATCCATCCATTTGTCCATCCACTTAGTCATCTGTTCATCCATTGTTCATCATCCACACACCCACCCACCTGTGTGGTTTTTGCACACACTAACAAGTGATCAGAGAAACAAAAAGATAAAAGTTACAGTCTCTAAATCTATAAGTCCATTTGAAGAGATCAGAGTGTATTTACTTAAAGCTTCTCAGAAAGTGTTAAGATATTTTAAGCTACAGATGTGAGATTATTTCAGCATTTGCCTTAGCTCTTCTGGGAATGGGGTTTGTCTGGGTGAATACCTAGAGGCAGCTCTCCTGGGAATTAACCTCCCTCTGGGTTTTCTGCATGAGAAAGGAGCCGAGTGCAGAGGGTGAGACTCAGGCACCCACAGTCTAATAGTGCTTCCATGGGAACTGAAATTTACAGCTATGGATTGAAGAAAGTTCTTCCATTATCAGAGGAATTTAATTTTATAGCAAATAACTTTTTTCCTAATGCTTTTAGTATTATCCCCAAAGCAAACTTCAAAAAAAGCCTAAATTGGAATGAATTTAGTATCTGTTGCATGTAGAAGAATATCACGGTCTCATTGAGACCTCTAAGAATGAACTTGCCAGAACTGCAGTGAGAGAGAGCATGGTGTCCCTTTATAGCTGTTGTCAGCCTGATGAAAAATGGTCCATTGAGTTCACAGACTCTTGGCACTAAACATCTAAGATCAAGCTAATTTAACTCCCATTTCACACAAGAAGAAACAGAAAGCCATTTAGATTAAGTGACTTAGATCATCTAAAAATGTAAGCCCCAGTTTACAGCACAGACTCTGGTGATGGCTGTGCTGGTTCAATGCAAAGGCATCCAAGTCTGATTGCATTCAGTTCTGGGTATTTACTAGTATGTGATCTTTGAAAATTGTTGTCAGTAAAGGGGATAATAATTATGTCTATGGCACTTATGTTTGTGAAGCTTAACCTGTATTAACAAGTCAGGCCTGTAGCAGATGCTCAGTAAGTGCTTTGACTGAATAAAAGGACAGAAGCAATTGTGTGTCAGCCTTGCATAAGAACGGGTGAAGTGAGTTGTCCCTGTTCCCCTATGTCCCTAGATTCCACCATGTGGAAGTCAATCACCACAGAGGAAGGAGGCAAGGCACAAATCTGAGCTAGTATGGACATTGTTGTGGATGTTTGACTCGATTTGTTAGAAGTACATACCTACCAGTAGAATGACACTTAAAGAAACGAGATGATTTTCTGAAGTGTTTTGCCATTCTATACTCTCACTAGCAACTCATGACAACCATTGCTGCTCTACATTCTTGCCAAAACTTGATATTGTCAGTCTTCCAAAATGTGTTTATTATTTCTCTATCCGTGTATATATACATCCATGTGGCTTCTATGATGTATGTGCCATGTTACATGCTGCATGAGGAGTCATGCTACATGAAGAGTCAGAGGACAGCACGAAGAGTTCGTCTTTCCCTTCGATCACGTGGGTTTCAGGGATCAAACTCAGGTGAGCTATTAAATTGGCAGCAAGTGTCTTTATCTGCTGAGCCATCTTACCGGCCCTTGTCAGTCTTTTAAATGTAGCTCATTCTGGTAGGTACACGATGGCATTTCTTTATGGGTAGCCATTGAGGTGAAAAAACTTATTGTTTAAAAACTTCTAGTATTAGATTCTGAGTCTTCTTTTTTTCACTCTCAAGGCTGGACACATAAATAGTTTTACTAAGGCTAGGTCCAGACTTGTCACCCAGCCTTGTTGGTCTATAGTACTCTTGGAATTGGCCAGACCAAAGGCCACATAGCCCATAAACACACAGCCAGCTCTCTGGGCAGTTAGTGAAACCCCCAGGTGGTCACAGTGCTTAGATTCCCAAAGTGACTTCCTCTTCAGTGACTAAAGTGAGTGTGACAGAAAGATATGAATGGCAGGTAGCTTTGCCTTTTGGTGCATTTCTTTCAGATTAAAAACAACAACAACAACAACAACTCAGAATGGCCCCCAGGGTAGAAGGCAAGGGGTGTTCTCTGCCCCTCTGTACAGGAAGCTTGCTGAATCTTACTCTTTCACCTAACATTTCTATATCTGCTTTCTGTTGTAGTCCCAGTCTCTTTCCTCCTCGTTTTTCCCTCTTCCCTCATCTTGTTTTTCCCTTCTTACCAACAAATAAGATTCCTAATGTCAATTTAATAGTCCCTTGTATTAACATTCCACTCAGATGAGCCATCCCATCCAATAGATGTGCCATATTTCTAGGTAGCAATATTTATTTGACCAATCCACTTTTACTAGACATTTATGTTAGTTCTAGTTTAAACCACAAATTTGAAAGGTATAGAAAACACGCTTTTATGTAAGACTTTGTTTGCACCCTTGTTTCTTTTTCTTAGGATTAGTTTCTAGACATAGACGTACAAAGCTAAATGGAGATAAATGTTCAAACATTGTCTCCTTCCTCTCCCTCTCTTCCTGGCTGTACGGTTAATGTTTTCTACACACTTTCTTATGATGCGCTCTTCTCCCTTTAGGCTGAAAGTAGTGGGCCAACAGATTGGTGGATGGAAACCTCCAGAACTGTGAGTCAAATGAACCGTTTGTCTCTATAAGTTAGTTATTCCATCATTTCATGGCAGTGATGAAAAGCCGACACAAAATTGTTACCACAGCATGAAACAGCTGTTCCGAGTCCTGTGCCAATAATGTTCCAGGATGCTGACTCACATTTGAAAATTCTTGTTTCATGGCAAACATGTATCTTTATAATACACACACACACACACACACACACACATGTTTTTTAAAATCACAAAGCAGTATCTACTTATTGGGCAAACTTTGGTGTTTGTGATTGAGTATGTGATTCTATTTTTAAATGTTTGGATAAAGGTTGAATTATATTTTCCAGGCAGTGAAAGATACTGTTGGAAGAGAACTATGGAAGACAGTGAGTACCAGTAGGAAGGCTTCCTCAGAGAGTCTACCTTAGCAGTAATCAATGGCTAGGTCCTTTCCTATCCTTCCTTCTGTCTTGGTGTTTATTTGTTATATTCTCCATCTCTTTCTACATTTTTTACTTCAACCTGCAGACTAAGACTTCACTTTTTGGCCCTCTTGTTTTTGGGTGTCTATTGGTTGGACCATATAACCTGAAAGAAACAATATAGGGGAAGAGGAGTTTATTTTAGCTCATGGTTTAAGGGAGAGGCAGTCCATCATGGTGGGGAGGACATGGTGGGAGCGTGAGGCACCAGTCGCTCTGTGCCTACAGTTGGGAGGCAGAGAGATGAGTAGTGTTGCTCAGCAGTCTTCTCTCTTTCCCTCATTTTATTCAGTCTGGAACTCCATTCTATAAGGTAGTTACACATGTGTTCTCTTCCCTCCTTAGTTAAACCTCTCTGACAACAACTCTAAAGACATGCTCAGAGGTGTGACTTCTAGGTGATTTGAAATTTAGCCAACTGGACAATGAGGATTGCCCATCGTTCTTGCCAACCATAGACATGCAGACGTGACGAGCTCAGAGATGTAGAAATGAAAATTTCTCTCAGTGACATTTTGAGGAATAATTGCTTGGAGAAAAAAAGAGCCACACCCACCTAAGACTGTCTAGAGAATGATTTGCCATGTTCAACCAGCAAGACACAGAGAAGCTGCTGCCGCTGTGGTTTAAGGGAGCCCAAGATGGCTCATGCTGTTGTTCAGATGGTGTTGATTTTGTAGGCACACAGAATGTGAGAATTATGGGACCACGGAGGATTCCACTGAAGTTTCAAAGGGAAGACTGGGAAACCAGGCAGTGTCCTGCAGGATGGCAGATCCTGCAAGCAGCCTTCAGCAGGGTTAGGGTGAAGCAGTGGGGGTGCAGACTCAGTTGAAGCTGAAGCTTCTGTGAGTGACCCCAGGAAAGTAGAGGTGTTAAGGGCATGTCTCCCTGCCAAGGGAAGCCTAGGCAGCATGCAAAACCTGCCTGAGGGGCTTGAGAGATGGCTCAGGGCTTAAAGCAGTAATGCTCTTGCACAGGATGGGAAATTTGGTTCCCAGAACCCAAGTCAGGTGGCCCACAATGACTCAAGCCCCAGAGAATCTGACGCTTTCTTCTCATCTCCAGGAGTACTGCAACCATACGTACTCATGTCTTGTCTGGACATAATGCATATAATTACAAATAAAATAAAAAATCTTTGAGAACTGTCTGAGCGAGGTCAGGTGGGCAACAATCAGGAGCCCGTACAGATGGGGCTGCCCAAGTCTTCATGAGGTTACATCCTGCCTCAATGTGACCTCCCTCTCTCCCTCCTTTTCTCCCTTCCACCTTCCCTCCTTCCCTCCCTCCCTCTCTCCCCTTCTTTCCTGTTCCTCTCTTCCTGGCTGTGAGGTTCTTCTCTTTCATGTACTTATGATGTTCTGTCTCTCCACAGACCCAGAGTAATGGAGCCAATTGACCACTGGCTGACATCGCCAGAACTCTGAGTCCAAAAGAACCTTTTTGTCTCCCTATGTTGCCTCAGGGATTTCACAGCACTGAAAAACAGACTAACATAGGGGCACCACCAAAGTGCAAAACAGCTCTTCTGACTTCTGTACCTCCTCCAGCCTCTGCTCATCCTGGCATCTGCGGGAAAAGGCCCGAGACTGTAAAGATTTTGCATAAGAGTTGGGAGTCAATAGAGGTAGACGTGGAGCTTTTATGCTACATAATTGATGTAAAACGATATACATTTACCAGTCAGTTTTTAAAAATCAGATATGATGGCAAGAAAATGAAACATTAAGTACCTTTGTTTATTCAGAGTGGCCCCAAGACAGACTGTTGAGTGCAGGGTAGGAAGATGCAGTGGGAATGGATATTGAAAGTCAGTTCGTTGAGAGAGTGGTCTCTAAATGGTTCTGGAGAAGCAGCAGCTGGTCTGTAGCAATAGGCTTTCCAATGGGGTACAAAAAAGAGCAGACATTTACTGCTTAAGAACCTGCCAAAGAGCTTCCTGCCATTTACACATGTAGGCAGTGTGTGTGTCTGTGTGTGTGCGCGTGTGTCTGACACCTCGAAGAAACCATGTGCCTAGTGGTAAATAGTGCCCCCTTTAAAACAAACAGAGAGGCTTTGGGGTGAGGCTGTGTGGTCTTGTTTACAGAGAAGGCCTTTCATGCAGGCATGATCTATGGAGGATTTAAGCCATCAATACCCTTTATGCTAACAGACCATTTATCTTCATTTCCCCAGGTTTCCAGGTTGTCTTCCAGGCATACGCCATTGACCCTCAAAGCAGCTACAGTACGGAGAGGCACATTACAAGCCTCTACATCGTGAAGCTGGGGAAACTTTCATCCCAGCACTTGAGTGGGGTCTCTTCCTGCATCCCTCCTTGCATCAAGACTCCACCATGAAGGCGTCTCCGATGTCAGAGGCTTCCATTCTCCTCCTTTGCTCTAAATTGCTCTAAACACCAACTTCTGTTTCCAGTTTTCTTTCTTTTCATTTCTATGACATGCTTGTGTGTGTGTTTGTGTGTACCTGTGTGCATGTGGAGGCCAGAGGAGAATCCTGAGGGGCATTTGCCATGGCACGTATCAAGGAAGTTAGGCTGGCCTCCCATTGCTACTCCCCATTGCTGGGATTACCAACATGTGACATCACTGCGGGATTATTTCATATTGGTTCTGGTCCTTGTGCTTGTAAGGCAAGGACTTCATTGACTGAGCCATCTCCCAGACTCCCTTCTTAATGATAAATTCCAGATTTTATACTACAGGGGAAAAAAGTTTTTCACATAGACTATGTTCCAGGGCATTCTCTTCAAAGAGCTGCTAAAGCCTTTGTTTCCACTCTCCTTTTCTCTCTCTCTCTCTGGGTTCCCAACTATCACAGAGAAGAGAGAATATGTGTCACATCTTCCCATTTAAATAATAGTAAGTTCAAGTCCATTCAGAGGAAGCTTAAGAGATTTCCTGACAGACACCCGAGGACGGCAGTGACTAGCCTGACTTTGAAAGCTTTCATGGAAGCTCTCTGGAATGATGCACTTTCTGCTTCCACAATGCTGTTCCCCTCTCCCAGTGGCTCTAATAGTTTGCCACTGAGGAGAGACTCACACAGTAGGATATACTTAATATGCCGGCTTCTGGGCCATTTCCCGCCCCTAAAGGCCCAGCCTTGTGAGGCTAGGACCCCGAGGTCTGCATTTAGTCTTTATCATCTTATTGTGTGTAGAAGTGTTTGATATGCATTTGTGTATGTGTGTTTGCATGTGTGTGAGTGTGCCTGCATATATGCACGTGTATTCAGAGGGTATAGGATATCAGATGCCTTCCTCAATTTCTCTCTTTTTTTTAAAATAATTTTTAAGTACTATCAGTGTGATTGTGTATATCTGTATAGTGTGTATGTATGTATATGTGTGTTTATGTGTATATTTGTGTGTGTGTGTATTAGGAGTGATGATAGGCATGTGGAAGTCAGAGGGCAATTTGCAGGGGTTGGCTCTTCCTTCCACCTTGGGATCTGGGGATTGAACTCAGCTTGTCAAGCTTGTACATCAGGGACATTTTTCCTGCTGAGCCTTCTCTCCTGCCCTCTTCATTCTACTTACTGAGGAGGCCAGTGTTCTCTGTCTTGCTAGAACAACTAGCTAGCACCAGGGATTCCCTCCATATCTGTTCTGGGATGACAGATGAGCCTGTCCTGTGTTTGTGTGGGTTCTTTGGGCCCAAATTCTTAATGCTTGTATGTCAACTGCTTTATCCAACATCCTAGAATCTACATTTTAGCACACAGCGTAGCGGATCTCACTGTCCATGGAGTGTTTTCTAAATAAAAAGTCTGCATCACCTGTAATGAGGCAAAACACTGTCACCTGAGGCCTGAGACAGAAGGGTGGGGAGGGAGGTTCCCAACTCCTTTAAAAATCTGTGGGGGCTGGGCCTACTGTGAACAAGGACGAATGGGAAGATGAGCAAGCAGGACTTAGGGAACCCAAAGGTGTCACCTGCTTTGTCAGAGATTGTACCTGCCTGGTCAGGGACTACGGAGTAGGGTTCTATTTTTTTTTTTTCTTTTCATTAGTCTTTAAACATTTACTTTCTATCAGCCATATGCCAGGCTGTCTTCTAAGTATATCCTGCAAAACCTTTTGTCAGAGATTCAAAATGAAACTGAGTTTTAAGTCCTAAGTTGTCCCCAAATAGTCACTCGAGCGAAGCCACTGGGCAAATTAAATCAGTTCTTTCTCCTCCTTTGTGCCTTTGTGTCGTTCAAACTTACGTGGGTTAGGAAATTTGGCTGTGTTTTCAAGCATATGTCTATAGTTTATTCATTTTCATACTTCGTGAGTCTGCCTATTCATTTACTAAATACCCACCCGTTCATTCATTCCTTGCTTTATTCATTTAACAATGACCTGTTGTAGGCCTGCAGGGATGAGACAGCAGGGATGCAATGAGGAATCCCACAGATTCTCACCCTAGTGTAGCTTTTATGGCACAGTAGGCAATGTTCTTTTATGCTTTCTTGGCTCCGTATATATTTCTTGATAGCTTGCTCCTCTGTGGAGATGAGCAGTTTAACAGAATGCAGGTGAGAGCAGCCTGGAGCCTGTCTGCAGGAGGCTCTCTTCCTTTGTTTTTTTCAGCAAAACAGTCTTCTCAGACATTTGAAACCTTTAGACCAAAACCTGGAGAAAATGACTTAACATCATCAACCCTCATATCACTTATTCATAAGGTGTTCAGCTGTGGACTCAGATAGGCTGAAAACCGCTTCAAGCAAACTTTTCCCGTGTGGGGACACTCTGCAGAGAGGCTCTAGAAATGCCCTGTTTACCAAGTGCAAACAGCTGCCCAGATGAGCCACTTTGGGTCGGCTTCTGCCTTCCCTGGATCTAGGACACCCTCTTTGTTGCATTGTGCTCATGCTAGGGGCTCACCTCTGAAAGATGAAGAACCAAGACATGGATTTGCCAAGCTAGGCAGCATTGCCAATACAAAAGAGATTAGAAGAAGATGCTCGGTTTAACTCTGTAGTCATGCTACCCCATTTGGGAAATTTCCCAACAACAACACGGACAAGAATCCACTGTGTTTGCTGCTCCATGTAGGAGGGTGGAACCGTTAAGTGAATGCTGATCCTCCATCCTCTCTCACTTCATTGTTGAATTTTACTGCCATCCATTGTTGGAAGAAGGAGAGGAAATAACAAACATTAGCTTACAGGATGAAACTCTTGTAGGACCTACCATTGTAGAATATTGGCGCTTCTGCACTGGAGAAGGCTATAGGAATGAGGGGCATTTTCAGAATGTTCAATAAGTCAACAAGGCACTGAAACAGCACCTAGACCGAGCACTTGGCATAGAAACTGACCCTGCTGGACTCATGTCTCCTAACAAATGTAAAGTTCTTTATCAAGCAGATTATGGCCCAGTACCCAGAGAGTCCTTCTGGGATTCAGTGCAGATGCTATTCCTCAGAGTTCCTTTGCCCCAGCAGTGAGTGGGCTTCTCCCCATCATGTGAATGTGACAGTGAGCTCTGGAAGGACTAGGATGCTCTACAGAAAGACACACTGGTATTGAGAGCAGTTGGGCTGCTGGATGCTGATGTGGGAAGTGCCCAGGTATGGGTGACATTGTCAGTGTTTGCCATAGAGGTAGAGGAAATTTGACAGTGTTGATGGGTTCAAAAGAGGTATCATGAAGTGTTTCCCTCTTTGCATAGGGCAAGAACCTTCCTGAGGATTCTGCTGGATATTTTTTTATGTAATCTTGACACAGCTACGGTCTCATGGGAAGAAGGAACCTCTTTTTGTTTGTTGATACTGCATCTCAGGATGTAGCTCTGGTGGCCTGGAGTTCACTATGTAGGCCTCAAACTCAGAGATGCATTTACCTTTGCCTCCCAAGTGCTGGGATTTAAAGCCTGCATCATCTTGACATACCCTGCCAGAAGGAACCTTAAGGGAGAAAATGTCTCCATAGGATTGGCCTTTACGAAAGCCTGAAGGACATTTCCTTGATTGATGATTGATGTGGGAGGGCCTAAAGGGGAAAAGGGCAAAAAGGGGCAGCTGTCTGGTTACACAATGAGGAGCATCTGGGAGAGAAGCCCCGCCCCTAGGAGGAGGGCAGGGTATGGCAGCCACGCCCTTGCAGCCTGCAGGGACTTTAACATTCCCGCCATTTGTTGACAATAAATGGATAAAGGGCAAAGAATCTCTTTTGATTACTTCCTGCTGACATTGGGGGCGTTGATTTTAGGGAGTTCGGTTAAAAGCTGGAATGTTGGCCAAGCAGGCTGTTCTATTTGCTGTCCAGGATCTCTGAGACCTTCCGCTGCTAGGAAACTGCAGGTCCAGCTGATGCAGTCTGTGAGGTTTCGGCCTGAGCACCTGAGCTCTGGATGCAGCTCTTGAGGAAGCAGTATGCGGCACATATATATGTTAGGGCAGAAGATAAAGTTAAGGAGTTTAACTTTTAGGTTCATGGTCTTGGTAGTTGGGGGAGGGGAGTCCCCAAACCAGGGGAGGAATCCCCCCCACAGGAATAGGTAAGCTGGGAAACAGGCTGTTGACTGGGAGTACTTACCTAGAGCCTAATCTGTGGATTCCAGTGATCTCCTGAAGCTTACAAGAATCTTTTTAAACTTACAAAAAGAGACAAATTGGCATGGGAGACAATTTAAATCCGTTTAATGTTAAAGCTGTGAACAGTCTTAGTACAAAACCAGTAGCATAGTGTGGGCAAGAGTTTTTCTATCCCCGAAATTACTTTACCACCCACCTTAAAACACCTTCTCAGACCCTCAAACACTTTATCAGAAGCTCAGACCTTACAGAAACTGTACATTTTTGAGAGGGCCGGTGATGCCGTGGTTTCTGCTGTTAAACTGATCTTCAAACTCATCAGTGACCTGGAAAGGAAAAATTACCACAGAAAATATAATCCAAGCAGCCTATGTATTGATTAATATGGCAGAGGCTTGCCTGTTATCCAGAGGCCTTCCTAGGCTCCTGTGGTGTCAGTGGCCCTTGTGGGCACAAGTCTGAAGGCAGTCTCACAGCATCAGTCTTCGGGTGCTGGGTCCAGCAAATCTGAGAGATCTTTTTTGTGGAGGAGGAATTTGGGAGAATGACTGACCTTATTTTGTCTAGCAGTTTATTAGCAGTTAAGAGTTGTTCTTACTCTGTGTGAGGTTTTCCTGTTTGTAGACCGATGCTGAAGTCTTCTTCTATGAAGACTTACAGTTGGGGCAATAAGAGACAGGATCTGAGATTTTTGGATTGTGACTCCATGTCACACATCCTCCAGGGTGAAAAGTTTACTATGAACTTCTTCCTCCTGCCTCTGCTTTCCTTCCTCTGACATTTTTTCCCTCTCTCTCCCTTTTTTCCCCTTTTCCTTTTTGAGTATTCGCCATCTTGTAAGGCACTGGTTCTATTAATATAGACATTAATTAATTAATTAATTAATTGCTATGTATGTGACTGAACCCAGGAGCTCACACAGTGCTATGTAAGAGCTCTAGGCGTTGACCTTCATGGTCAGCACTCTTTGTGTTTTATTTTCAAAGCAGAGTCTCACTAAGTTGCCTGGAACTCACTCTGTCTCCCAGATAACACTTGAACTCAAGATCTTCCTGCCTTCGCCCCATGAGTGCTGGGATTTCTAGCATTCCTGATCAAGCTCAGCTAATACTTTATTATTATAACTATTATTAATTCAATTTGCATCTCGGTCATAGGCCCATCCCTCCTGTCCTCCCAGTCCTACCCTTCCCTCTAGATCCCCTCTCCCCTACTCTTCAGAATAGGGGAGCCCCCTACCCAGACATCCCAGCTCATCTATTCACATGAGGACTGGGTTTGTCTTCTTCCCCTGTGAACTTATAGGTAAGTCCCATCAGGGGGAAGTGATCAAAAAGCAGGCAACATAGTCTATGACAGCAATATCACCTACTTCTCTAATTAGTGGGACGACATGAAGCCCAAAATGTCCATTGGACTTATCTTCTTGGGGTCTGTGCATTGTAGTATGTCTATCCTGTACTATAAGACTAAATTCTGCTTATAACTGAGTACTCATCATGTGTGTCTTTCTGCGTCTCTGTTACCTCACTCAGGATGATCTTTTCTAGTCGCATACATTTGCCTGCAAATTTCATGACTTCCTTGTTTTTAATGGCTGAGTAGTATTCCATTGTGCAAATGTACCACAATTTAGTTTTAAGAAAAAGGGTGCCAGGCAGTGGTGGTGCACACCTTTAGTCTCAGCACTCAGCACTCAGGAGGCAGAGGCAGGTGGATCTCTGCGAGTTAGAGGCCAGCCTGGTCTACAGAATGAGTCCAGGACAGCCAGTGCTACACAGAGAAACTCTGTTTCAAAAAAGAAAGAAAGAAAAGGGAAGCTTTCCCCATATACTTACTCTCTTGCCAGATGCTGGGAACCAAAAACAATCTTGTTGCCCCCATAGCCCTTGACTCCCTGCAAAATCTGTTTGCATTAATTCCATGAACAATAGCAACAGTCAGATTTCATAGAATAAGAACATGGATGGTCTTGATAAGCATCATGTATATGATAGCATTGTTAATTCGTAGCTCTTTGACAGGATGTCTATAATAAATGATAGAATATAAAACTTTTAAAAAGAGAAAGAAAATAAGATGCTTATCAGTATTTCCCCAGTAAGCCTTTTTCTTCTGTTGCATTAGCGAAAGAATGGAGGAATGCTGTTTTGATTTTTAGTATGGTGTGTTACTGTATGGTGTAATAGGAGGTAGGTAAGTAGGTAGATGGGAAGATTGTTTTGAGAACTGGCTTATGAAATTATGGAAGTTGAGATGTTCCACATGTCACCAGCAAGCCAGACAACATGGAAGCCAGGGGTGCAATTCAGTTTGAATCCAAAGAATGGTGAACGACGGTAGTCAGTGGCAGAATTCACCCCAGACAAAGGCCTGGACATTTGGAGTTCTGATGTCCAGAGGCAGAAAAATGAGAGCATCTCAGCTTCAGAAGAGCAAGAATTCAACTTTCCTTGCCCGCTTTGTTCTTTCCCACAAGCACCATCACAGACATACTAGAAATTATGTTTTACTATCTGTCTAGGTACCCCTTAGCTCATTCAAATTGGTACCTAGAATGAACAGTATTATGCATGGTAAATGATAATCATCTTTGCTTGTATAATTGCTTAGAGGTCATTGCATAGGAAGGCTGATTCTAGATGTTTTAACGAACAGGCTGTGGGATCCGTCATTAAGGAGTGTATGCTGTATCTTTCCTCTTCTGGGAGGCTCTAACACTCCTAGTTCACAAGGTACCACATATTTCAGGCCATCTCCTTGGTGACACTTCCACTACTCACAGCCTGAGTCCAGAGCATTGCCTTATGTTTGCACTTTGGCCTCTTGTCCTCTTCAACCCTTTGGCTTACCTATTTTCACTCCTCTTACCTTTATCCAGGGATGCTTTGGAGCTGGTTCTGTGGGTTCAGAGGCCTATGTTAAGTTCTTAGTAGTTTTGCAAGTGAGTTATTAAAGGAGGACATCATTAAAAATTAATTACATAAGCACACTTAAATAAATTCCATCTTAGAATGCTAAGACTTCATCACCATCACCTGCCTCTTTTATGATGTCACTGATTTATACACCCTTGGGCTTACTTAGCTCTATTGTGACTGGATGAGGAAGTGGGATGCAGTTGTGTTCCGTTGCATAGTGTCTTCTACTCCACTCTGCTTTCATGCCACTCTGTGTAAGTTTGAAATCAGCCACTGTTGTAGAATGAATACCATGTACGTTGGTAAACATTGCAAATCGCAAACTGCCCCCCTCCCCCAGAGATCCTGCTGTTGATGCTTACCAGCATGCCACTGTTTATAGTTCTTTGGTCTTCAGCTCAGGGTTTCTCAATCTTAGCATTACTGACATTCTTAGCCAAATAACTGTTTGTTATTTGGGGCTGCTTTGTGCCTTGTAGGTTACTGAGCAGCATATGTGGCTGCTGCCCACTGGATGCCCATAGGACACTCTCCTTACTGTGCCAACTAAAAACATCTTCTACATTGCCAAATCATCCCAAGGAGAAAATCATCCCCAGTTAAGAGGACACGATCCTTCAATGCAGAGAGCTTGCTTTTCTCCCTTTAGTGAACTTTGCAGGCATTTGATAAACATTTGCCAATGTCACTGCATGTGCAGACGCAGCGGAAGCAGGGGCTGGCTTTGCAGATGTTCCTTTCTTCTTGAGACAACCACGGCAGACCTTTTGTATTCTTCAGTATCAATGGCAAGCCCTTAGGCTATATGTCTTTGAGACCAGTTGCTGAAAAAAATTCAACTCCTAAATGTCTGTGCTCTGAGTACTGGAGAGAATTTTATATGTGGATATCGTATTTACATCACCCGCGCCCCTTTGCCCCTGCTGCCAAGCTTCTTCCTCCATCCTGGCTCTTGCTTTTACAGAATTACTTTGGGGCTTTTATATGCCAGGTGGGTGACTTCCCATGCCATAGCCACCAGAGTGGCAAGTGCTTCTACAGGGAGAAATTTGAGTGAACTTCATCCAGAAATGTATGGGTCCTGGCATGTTACCCACGGAAAATGCTGGACCCAACACAGACAGTTCCCACGTTTTCACTTGCACGTTTGCATTACCAAGGCCAGGTGTGCAGATTGCAAGTGTGCAGACTGGGGAGGTGAGACAGGGCTTGAGCATTGTGAGGGCCATGGAGCACTTCCAAGATGGCCAGGCCAAGAAGGTCACCATTGATACCTGAGGACAGCTCTGACATATGGCTGTGAGTTATCCCTAGGAGCAGACCAGTTTGAGAATGTCCAGTGCCGTTCTGCTTGCAACAGCTGGTACTCTGTGTGCTCTGTGCAGGCCTGGAAACTCAGCATTTTCCCGTGATCCTTCAGGTGGAATTGGATCACCAGCTACGATTATGATCTTGAAATGAACGATGAGTAAAATAAAATCATAGACCACCGGTGGGAATTTGTTGAATTTCCACAAGGTCTGGAACATATACTAATGTGCTCAGATAATGATCACTACTAATTCTGTTAGGAGTAATCACAGGGTTATACAATAATGATTCTGTGTATAGTGTATGTGCTCACCCTTCAGGTGATTGTTGTCTCCTGAGCAGAGGCCAAGAGGTGTGCCTTTCAGGGGATCATCAATAGATCCAGGATGACAAGGACCTTATTTAAACTGACAGATTCAATATAGTGGCTGGCAGGTTCCTGCAGTGAGAGTCACACCCAGACCCACTGAGCGGGTGTGCTCAGCACCACGGGAAGCTTGGGCTGATGAAAGCTCCAAGAAGCTGCCACTATAGGGAGGGCAGAATAGATATTAAGTGGAAAGCATGGCCAGAGATAATGAGAGTGGGCAGCTAATGGGAGACCTGAGGTAGCAGGTCTCTGGCCATGCCAGAGAGGACCCAGGAAACATTGGTCTGCCATAGACTTCAGCATTGAAGGCTTCCTGGGTAAAAGGTAGAAACTCAGGAATTGAACGCTATAGGACATGTACACCAGGTCCTCTCTCCTGCCACTGTGAAACCAGATATTCCTCAAGAATCATTTCGGGGAGAAATGGGAAAGTAAGAGAGGGGACCTGCAAGACTGAATAATCTAGAAGGCTGCTTAGTATTGTTATTCAGACCTTCTGTTTCTGGGACAAATAGACAAATAGTTTAAAAGGAGGATGAATTTGTTTTGGTGCTTAGCATCAAAACTCACAGATTATGGTCTTCTGGCTCCATTGCTTTTGGGCCTGAAGTGGGCAGAATGTCATGGCAGAATGGTGTTGAAGAGCAAAGTTGTTCACTCATGTTGTCTGAAAGGTGGCCAAGGAAAAAAGGTGTTATAGGAAAAAAGGAATGGGACAATAACTTACAGGCAAATAGAACCAGCAGGTTCTGATTCTTTACTTTCTCTAGATCCTCCGAATGGGCCTGTCCACCTGATTTCTTGGGAAGAGGCTTTTGCCTGGCCAGGCTAATCCCTACACTAAGGGTTAATTATACCAGTCTGCACTGGATGATCTGGAACAGCAAGAGGATCTAGTGAGAGGGCAGCCACATTTGTAGACTCGGATGCCAAAGATCCTGAGCTGCTGGTTCAAGCTGTTAGTGAAGGGGATTGCCCCGCTACACGTGTCTCTGCAGGAATGATGGGGGAGGAGTGATGGCTTCCAGAACAGACTGGTGTTTCCTATGGGTTTTCATTGAGTGTGTTTGTTTAGATATGATGTTTATTATATAAATCCAGTCTTCATGGTCATTTTACTCTCTGCTTGCAAAAGTGAAGACATCTTCCAGACGCATTTTGTTTGGGTAACTGAAGGCAGAGTAAGTGAAAATCTAACTGTCTAGTATTTGCCTTGCATCTGTCTACAGATGCACAGATACACATATGCACACACAATTGTGGCCTTTTCCTGCTGTTACATCACTCTAAGAGTCCATACCTCCCCTAAATGAGAAATATCAATGTTAATGAAGATTTCAAAGAGGAGGAGATGAGGGGATATCATCAGGGTAGACAGCCTCCTACCCGACTTCATCATCATTTCCATGACATGCCTCCTCGTTCATGAATATCTAGTTTCTCCCTGAGATGTGTCTGTTTTTGTTTGTTTTTGCAGTACATTAAAGAATGTGATGTCTTACAATGGTAGTTGCTTATATTCGATCGCATCCTTGAAGTCTTCTGTCTACTATCGTCCACTGCCACAAGAGGCTTCCCCACTGAAGCAACAGAGTGGACTGGCTCACCGCACTGATTCCACAGTCAAACCCTTACTCATCAGCTCCACTGGTTAAGTGGCAGGTGATCCTGGACAGAGTACTAACTTGACTTGGATCTTTGTTTTCTTATTTGTAAAGTATGGATGGAAGACTAGATAGAATTACCGTAAGAGTTAAACAAGTTGATAAATGGAGATTGGAGCAGTGTGTGAATGTTTACAAAGACTTGATCTTTTTGTTGGTATTGCTTTTGTTCCTTTATTGCAAAAGCAACTTAAGGGGGAAGGGTTATTTTGCCTCATCATTTGAGAGGATTGTCTGTCATGGACAGAATCATAGGACAGACTAAATCTGACATCTCCTACCTGTTGCCCCTTGGGAATATAAGACCACGAAACTGCATCATACCACAGACTTCTGTCTCACTGACTTGCTCATCTCAGCTAAGGAAGAAATGTTCTATCAAGGAGGGACCAGTTGTTTGTCATGTAAAGAAAAGACAGTGGAGAGCATCACTTATCCGTCTTTCTTGCCTTCAGCAGCTGCTCTGGGTTTCCTCATTGACAAAGCATCTCCATCCAGTTCCAGAATGACCTAAGGAAATGATGTATGTAGGAAACTGACTTTGCAGGAGAAAACTGGAGATGACAAGGGTAAGTGTGATGAGAACTGAAAAAATCCTTCCTGGGTTGCATTGAATATGTAACCTATAAAGCCAGGCAGTGGAGCACACAGAACTGTAAAAGAGCATGAACTGACTCTGGGAGAGAACATTATAAGAAAATAACACAAGCAGCATATATCAGCACTCAAGAAAGCATACAGTTCCAACCTTCTCTCACACAGAAACAAACCAACAAACCAACAAACCATGATATAGTGGTGAATGCTTGTAATCTCAGCACTTGGGAGATAAGGCAGGAGGATTACCATGAGTTCAATGCTAACTGACCCTGTCTCAACAGAAAGATTTAAAAAGGTCTTGAACCTTGGAATGAGATTTCTTGCTTTGAACAATTAAGAGGAGATCCAAGATGGCTGCCACGAGGGAACACTGTGTCTGAGGAGTAGGAGAGCAGAAACAATGCAGCGACCAGGAGACTGAACTCTGGGACCTAAAACGCCAGCATTGTGAGTGCCAGGTGAGCGGAACTCCTACGGTGAGAAAATCAAGTGGGAAAACCCTAGAGACACCCAGTTATTACCTGGAAAAATTTCCCGGTGACCAGCAGTGCACAGCTCTGATCT
>CM053743.1:52889501-52942366 GCA_028658305.1 Pachyuromys duprasi | reverse complement strand
GGAGGGAGATGAGGGAGGGAGTGGGAGGGTAGGAGGGACTGAGGGAGGGGGCTACGCCTGGGACTCAAAGTACCTAACCTGTGATTGAGATAAAAATAAATAAATTAAAAAAAACAATTAAGAGTTACCAGCAACGAGGGAGAGCATGTTGCTTGAACGCACTGTGGTACCTAGCAAAAGAGAAAACTTAGTGGGGAGATTGTTCCTAAATGCACAGGTCCTTGGCATGGGAAGCTCTGCAGTTTCCCAGCAGGCCAGCACTCCTCCCATTCCAGTCCTTTCCGTAGATCTGCTCTTGTCAAGGACCAGTGTGAAAGAAGTACTTCGAATTGCACACCTTAAGAGTTTACTTCACAGCTAGGTGCAGCGGCACACACCTGCAATCCCAGGACTCAGGGAGGCAGAAACACGTCGATCTCAAACAAACAAAGCAAAAATAACAACAACAAAAAGGATTTTTACCTCATTTACATAAAAGAAGATGACTTGGTGATTTGACGCGGAACAAGCCTCTTCACCCCGGTTAGTTTTTCTGAGTAAAAAGTACCAGCTTCTGAGTTTACAGTCACCGCCTCATCTTTCTCATCCTGTCCTCTGGCACAGTGCCGCTTGGTCCTCCGGAGCCATGTGAACCAGCCTATAGTGTCTCCTCTCATGCTCATTTCTTCTCCTCAGAGGTGAAATGGCTGACATCGCAAGGCTTTCTGGGCAATATGGCTCTCCTAAGATGCCCCAGAATCTTTATCTAAATGAGGGTCAGGCATGGGCATGGAACACAGATCCTCAGGACACCCTGTACTCTGTGGTGGTCAGACAACACCGTCTAACAAGGAAAGGCTCAAGGGAGTTGAGGGGAAAAAAAAGCTTTTCTTCTTCAACATGGATTTTGGACTTGGCTCTCTGACTTTTTTTTTCCTCAGTGAGGAAAGGAAGGAGCAAGAGCTTTGTGTTGGAAAGACAGGCCCTATTAGCCTTCATAAGCATTAGGAGCCAGATGATGGGAAGACTGAGGAGAAGATGAGGTATTCTCTCCATAGCTGGCCATGGGGCCAACATCTGAGACTTCTAGAACTTAGTGGACTTTTGCACATGCATCAAGCCAGGACCAAGAGCTGTCAAGATGAGAGTGTGTTGGTCATTGGGAAGAGCAGATTCCAAACAGCCAACTCACTAACAATTCCTTCCGAGGACTCACTTCTGCCAGCTACTTGTCTCTGTCATCTGATCCCGCCTGGCTCTGCATCACAGATGTGAAATACGAAGAGAGCATGCCATTGCATTTCATTTCTAAAAGTGGAAAATATACAATTTACCATGGGATGTTTAAAATATGAATACTCTTATCCCCACAGGCACCCGTAGCTTCCTGTAGCAACAGCTCTGGGCAGCGGAGTGTGCCTGAAAGTTACTCCTGGCCACCCAACCGTCTCTCCGGATTGGAGTCTGGGGCTGGATTGAGGGCGGTAGCTTTGTAGGCACTTGCTTCAGTTCATTTCCGAGTTGCTTGGGATTAAGGGGTCTCCCTCACCCCGTTTACACTAGAAAACCCAATTTATTCATGAGGATATTTTACTGACTGTGAAGCTCCGAGAAGTCAGGACACACACAGCTCATTCTGTGCTGCTGGCACAGACACAGACATATAGGAGGGGCTTGTTTTAAAATTAAGTTTACATCTTTCTTGAGGTACAATCATGACGAGTCAGCTATGGACCTTTCAAGCATTCTACTTGATGGGTTTTTGCGCCAATATCCAGGACGCCAGTACTACAGGCCCGGAAGTGAACACACCCATCGGCCTCAGGTGTTCTGAGGAACTTATGTGAGCCTTCCCTACCTCCTCCCACTGTTCCCAGAGAACCACTGGTCCACTTCTGTCACTACAGGCTAGGTTTTGTTTTCTAGAACTTTATATCAACACACACATACTCTCCCTCTTTCTCTTAGTTTTTGGTTTGTTAATTTTCATTATGCATAACTGCTTTGAGACTCACTGATGTATTATATGTTAAGAGTATCTTTTTTACTGTTGAATAGTATTCCATTGTATGAATCCCAGTAGGCACTTACTGTCTTGTCACAGGCTTGAAAATTAATTCTTAAAGACATAATTTGGAAGAGGAGATGAAACAATGGGCACCTCTCTATTCCAAGAGAGTAGGTACACTCAGGAAACCAGAATAGAATCAGGAGGTAAGCGGGCAAGGGAAAATCCTTCTTGTCATCCAATATCTGTTACGACTCTTTTTCATAACTGACTTTTCTCTGGGCACTGAACTGTCTGAAATAAATATTCTGTTTGCCAGCCTTCTGTGAGGTTATGTGTGGCCATGTGACTGAGTTGTGGTTGACATAATGAAAGCAGAAGGAGTGTGTGAATTTTTTTAGAAGTCTCCTCAAAGGAGGAAGGATTTGCTCTTCTTCGTATTTCTGCTGTTTGGAATCCAGCGCTAATGTCTGGTGATCTAGCAGCCATTTTGGGCCAGAAAGGACCTTGAGACTGGGGAGCACTCATGGAAGAGAAATAATGAAGAACAGGCTTGGGTCTCTGATACTGCAGAGTGCCACACCAGACCTGAACTAATGACTTCCAGACTTGGTGACTGTGGGAGAGAAATAACTTTCTCTTGTTTAGTTTCATCTCCTTGAAATGACTTCTCTTCAGGGCCTTTCTGATTCTTGCCACAGACAAGTTCTGAGGGTACAGTGGTGAGGACAGAGCAATTTAGAACGAGAAGGATGGAGAGAGAGAGAATGAGAAGAATCTCCATGTTGCTGAGCGACACCAGGACCATGTGGTTACGCCCAGCTTTATAGCAGAGGCAGATCTGGTCAGAAGTGTGGTATCAGCTGGTGCAGTTGCTTTTTGTGACGTATGGAGAATCGTTTTTTGTTGTTGTTGTTGTTTATTTAAAAAAATAGGCATAAAAATTACTTCCATGGCAAGCCACGGTGGAGCATGCCTGTAATCCCAGCACTAAGGCAGAGCTCTGTGAGTTCAAGGCCAGGACAACCAACACTACACAGAGAAACCTTGTCTCAAACCAAACCAAACCAAGACAAAATTACTCATAATGAATGGGCACCACATGATGTCTCAGTTCAGGTACACCTTGGGTCACATTCAAACCAGGATAAGTGTACCTAACTCTTCAAATGTTATTTCTTCAGGTGAAGATATTTGGAGCCCTTTAGTCTAGATTTTTGAAGCATACAGTACTTTGCCAACTTCTGTAGTCATCCTGTTGTACAGAAACACCAGAATGTCTTACAATTCTAAGCTACCCATTGGTAAATTCTCTCCGGCTCCTACCCTCCAGTGTTATACCCACAACTTCCATGAAGTCAATTTATCTATATTCCACACATGGTGAGATCATGTGATACCTTGATGATATCTACTTCTAATCATATTGCCACAAATGATAAGATCTGAATTTTTTATGGCTAAATATTATTCCATCCTACAGAATACTAAGCATTCCAAACATACCTGTTTATTATTATTGTTATTTTTATTTATTCATTCGTTGCTGGAAACTTAAATTAGTTCCAATACTTAACTGTGGCATGGTAGATCATTGCTAGCAGCTCTTCCCAACCCTGTAGCTCAGTCTTGTCCATTTGAGGTCATCATTCACATTTTAGATTTCTTAAAGTTATCATGTACTTGGCATTTGTTTATATCCATTTGATGGCTTTGTGATCAATGTGGGCTGTCCTCATTTCATCAATGAAGCACAGAGACACAGAGAGACAGACAGACAGACACAGATGCAGGGGCAGGGGTGAAAGTGCTTTCTGTACACACCCATCTGTAGTGGAAGTTTTGGTTATGTTACGTAGGTGTGTTTTTGTTGTAATCCCAAGTGTGGGATGTAGGCTGGTAACAGCCTTGTGAAAGGGTGAGTGATCTATGTCACTGGAAACTGCCTTGTGCGGGGATGGGGGGTGTTTTTTGCCAGCTGAAAATATCTTTTTTCTGACCCTGAGAAGGTATAAATAGGAGCCCAGAAAAAGAGAGAAAAATGTCACTCCTAGAGAGAAACGCTTCAAGGAGGTTGCTGCTGCCCCTGCTGCTGTTGGTGCTGGTTGCTGCTTTTGTTCTTGCTGGATTGTTAGATTGTTGGATTGCTGGCTGCTGGATATCAAGATGACGAAGTGTGGAATCACCCCAAGGAACTACATCTAAAGAGGTCTACATCCCCTGTCCCTACCAAACTTCTTTCTCTTATACCTAGGGTTGGGGGTTTGGAAGGGAAGTAGGCTTAAGGAACCACAAATAATGAAAGTTTAAAAAATATCGAAGCCTACACCCAGCCACAACCCTTTCATGTGCATTCCTGTGATGTCTAGTTCCTGCTGGTGTAGCAGCTCATCATCCTCTTGTTCTTTTATTTGAAGCATTTCAAACGTATATTGTGCAGACGTCATTTTTCTGGCAAATACAGTGCTTCAGAGCAGGGGTCATTAGCGTAATTGCTGATTCAGTGGCACAACTCTTTCTCTGATGGTATCCCTTGCTGATCCTGTTGTAGAAAACATTGACCAGAGCTCTGTCAGTTGCCAAGGAAGGGGGAGCTGGAGCCTTACCTAGCACACTTTCCTCTTGTCCTTTCTGAGGGTGTCCTGGTGACCCGAAGCTCGACTCACACAGATGCGGGCACTGTGAACAGGGTGGGAACTGGACTCAGAATGTGTAGAAGAGTCAGAAAGGGAACTGAATGCTGTCCTCAGATCGTCCAAGGCAGGGACATCAAAGCCACGCACTCTGCATACACATGGCCTCTGAGACCTGCAGTCAGAGCTCCGAATGTTCATTTAGCCTTGTGATGCAATGTTATCTGGTTTCCCAGCCTCCGAAGAGCGTAACAGCTCATCATAGATGATATCTCACATGCATACCTACTCGAAGCCAGATCAGTAAGAGGGACAACGGTAGTCACAGGGTGAACACAAGCACGGAAGCCCCTTTTGGAGGTCTTTTCATGTTAGTATTACCTTCCTCATACTTTCCAGGTTCATGCATTTATATATACATTTATATACACTATATTTAATATATCCACATATTCTAATGTAGTTAGTAAAGTGCATATTCATGTGCATGAATGAATGCGCGTATCTGTGTATTTGAATACACGAATGTGCTTTATGAGATTGAGTGTGTAGTTTGTGTATTATATGTGGGTTTATGCATACTATACAAGCTTATGTATTTATACACACTATATAAGCTTATATGTATAAGCCTCACTTTCTGCCTTACATCTTACCTTCTTATTAGCAGGTCAGTGACTGACTTTAATACACATATATAATCCATTATGATTACCATTCTTCCTCCAGTACCCTCTTTCGGGTTTCTCCCACTGACCCCCATCCAATTCCCTCTCTCCACACTTGTGTCTCAAATATATATGCACATATTAATCAATTTAGAATCCGAGATTCTGTATAAGAGGAAACATGCCACGTTTTCCTCTCTGAGTCCAACTTAACTGCTTATTATGATGACGTATGGTTCTTTCTGCCCATGCTCCCAAAGTGACATATTTCACTCACGGGTGAACAAAGCTTCATTGTATATATGCATGAATTGTTCACAAAGCTAATTTTTTATTTTTTAAACATTGTCTTAGTATTATTTTTTTTAATTGCTGCAATGACACCAGGACAAAGGGGACTTAGAAAAAATTTAATTTGGATTCACAGTTCCAAAGGGTTAGAGCCCATGACTATCAGGGCAAGGAGCATGACGCTGAGACACATGAGGTAGAGAGAGTTAACTGGAAATGCTGTGGGATTCTGGAACCGCAAAGCTCACCCCTAGTGACACGCTGCCTCCAACAATGTTGCACTGCCTAATCCCTCCAAAGAACTCTTCCTACTGGGGACCAAGTATTCAAACATATGAGACTATGGGGGCTATCCTTATTCAAACCTCTATAAACTCTATTAATATTAGCATGTGCGTATGTGTGTATATGTGTGTGATATGAGCGTATATGCATGTGTGTGGAGGCCACAGGACAACTTTGTAGAGCGGGTTCTTTCCTTCTTCCCTCACGGGTACCAGTGATTGAGCTTGAGTTGCTAGGTTTGCATGGTGAGCGCCTTCACCTGCTGAGCCATCTTGTCGGCCTGACATTTTGTTTGATAGCAAAAACGATAACGCTAAACAATTTCTCTTATAAAAAAAAAGACACTTTTAAATTATGTACGTGTCTCTGTGTGTGGGTATGTACACACGCATGCAGGTGTTTGGGGAATCCAGAGGCGCTGGCTCCCTTGGAGCCCTGTAGTTAGAAGGCCCTCTGCAAGAGCAGCGCATGCTCTTAACTGCTGAGCTGTCTGTCCAGCCCACACGGAAATGATTTCTCCTTGCCAGATCCCATGTACGCATCCGACAGTTTTAAGTTATTTGACCTTCAATGGCTATTTTATGAACTGGGATCTATAATTATTCACAGAGTCACAGAGAAGCTCAGTCGCTTGCCCAACACCACACAGCAAGCCTGTGGTGAGGCTGGAATTCAAACCCAGGAATCCTGGCTGCAGGGCCCGTGCTCTTAATGGATTCCACATCTGAGGAGAATGCTCCGTATTTAAACAATAAAAGTCCAAATGCATCATGGCCACCAAACATCTTGTGTTGTCTGGGGAGCACACTTATCCATGCTGTGGAAAAATTCTCTTGTCCTCCGTGATTCTGGGGATGAGAGAAGAATCTGAAGAGGGCCTGGGGCCCAGGATTCCTGCTGTATCTCCAGGTCTTCCCTGCTGCCACAGGACTCTTCAGGAAGGCCGTTGGGCCATCCGTCAGTGTTCTCTGGAAAAGGCCTCCAGCTGCTGACAAGGAGAGGAAACACCCAGGCCAGAGCTGCCTGCAGGATAATTGCAGTTTTGCTTGTAGTATTCTCATCTTCCATGGCTCAAGAGATAGCTGAGGGCTGGCATAAGGCTTCTTTTCTTCCTACAGACATTTCCCCCTCCCTGATATTGTGTTTACAGAATGTGGCAGTAAAATCAGAAACTGTGAGCCACTCTCTAAGTGGAGACAAATGCCCATTCTCTGTGTGTAGTTGGTCATGTGACCTTCAGGGTACTCTGAGGTATTTAGCTCTGTCTCCAATTTGGGGGGCTACTGGGGGAATCTGCTACTGGCATCTGCTGCTGTTGTGCTTGCAAGTATGGATTCATTTCTGCCCTTCTGGATTGAATGATTCCTCCATTGATTGAAGGAGGTGCCCCTCCTAAAGGGACCAGCGGTGTACTTCTTCAAAGAGCTAGAGTATTCATTTATTGCACATACTCTCTCTCTAGTGTTATTTTATTGTAAGTGTGTAATGTGTCGCACATATTCACCTGGTTTGTAAAGCAGGCTTTGAGGTAACTAGTTTTTTTTTTTTAAAAGAAGTCAAAAATTAAAAAAAAATCACATGAGAACACTCAACGCATTGCTGATATCTTAGTGAAATCAAATTAAATTAGCGGTAATTTTTTAAGCCCGCTGTTCTATTTCAAGCCAATCCTATTTAACCCACCTATTCCCTTCCCCCACTTTCCTGCTGAGTGACTTGAAGTCTTCTTACCAAACCCACCTCTGTGCTATTTCTGAACATCAAACCCCACTCTATTACAGGGCGAATCTCGCGGAATAGTGACGGCTGCAGATCCAACACCTCTGTGATCCATGTGCTTCTTGAGGGTAGGATTCACAAGGAGTGTCGTGACATGCCTGCACGAAGGAGGTGTGGTACACAGAACTGAATTCTAAGACAGCTCCCAAGACGCCCCGGTGGTGTTCGTGCCCTGAAAGATGCCTTCACCTTGGTCGTGGATGTGGGCCTGTGACCGCTGTTCCTCTGTGATTTGGCTATGTTATATGGATAAGGCAAAGAGGCTTTGAAGGTAAAATTCAGGTGCCAGATCAGCTGCTGTGGAGTTAATCTAAAGTGATGATGGGTCTGTCTTAATTGGGTGAAAGTCCTTTAAAAAGATCTGGGCCCTTCTTGATGGAGGAGAAATGGCTCCCCATGGCTTTGAAGATGCAAACAGCCATGTTTTAAGAGGGCCCGTGGAGGGAACCATTTGGGAAGGACCTAAAGGAGACCTCAAGGAGTTAAGAACAATTCTGAACCCATAGTGAGGAAATAAAAAGGAAGCCCTGTTACACAGCCACAGGAAAGTGAGCACTGCCAATACCCGAACGGGCTTATGAGTGGTTTCCCTCGTCAAGCCTCCCGATGGGAACACAGCCAGCCAACACCTCAATTCTAACCCAAGAGCCAGCTGTGCCTGGCTCCCAATATTCAAAGACTAGGAAGTAACACACACCAGTTGCTTTAAGAAAGGAAGGCTGTGGTTGTTCCCACACAGCTCGAGAAAACTAATACAGCCCTGCAATTTGTAAATGCTTGTTGACATGAATCAGGGAAGCAAAATATTTAGAATCAATCTTGACTGGTGTTTTAGCTAAATGTGACAAGGTAGACATCACAGAGAGTTGCCATCTTCCTTTGGGTCTTCTACCCATGCATTCGACTTAGCACACTGTCCAAATTTCCATAAATCCTGGCTTCTGGCTTTCTGGAAATAGGAAGTAAGATTCTCTCCAGCATCATTCAGCATTCTTGAGAGACAAAAATGGATAAAAATTGATGTTGAAATGAGACCACCATCGTCTTCAGTCTGCTTACCATGTACAGAGCTCAGGGTGATTAGAAAATGGAAAACACATGTGAAAGGCTCAACCCTCCTTTAGTTAAATCACATTTACATAGATCAGTTTTCCTAAGGGACACTAAGTTAGCTGAACTTAAGCAATTAGAAAAAAATAAAACAAAACTAAACCTCTTTTGCTAAAGCCAAAAAAACATGGATGAGTTAAACCATATCAGATGTAATTGTTTGTTTTGAGAAGTGTTTGGTTTTCTGTGTGTGTGTGTGTGTGTGTACACGTGTATGTGGACGTGCGTGCTTGCCTGTGTCTGTTTGTGTGTTTGCATATGAAGGAAAATAGAAAAGCTGGCCTTGCAAGTTCTTAAGCTGCCATGGTTGAAATCGAATCCATGTGACTTAGCTTTGCCAAAGCCATCGATACTGCGGATCACCAATGACCCAGGTCAGGGCCTTCTACTCACTCTCCATTACATTCCTGATCACCTTAGGGATAGCAGCAGGCAGAGGGACTGCAAGCAAGGCTGAGAGCAAAACTGAATCCACCCTGGACTGGGTGTTGCAGGGCCTTGAAATGCTCCCCAGAGGCTCCTCCCTGTGGTCCCACCATGCAGTGACCCATCCAGCCATTGCTACCCTTTTCAATTTCTTTTGCCTTTGGCTAAACACAGCTTCCTGTTTCTAAGAAAAGAGACCCAAAGCCTTCGGATGGCCTCACAGATGGTCTAGGGGGCTTTATGGATACCACACTACTCTTAGCATACAATAATTTGATGAGTTAAGTGTAAATGGATCAGAGACATATGGACCATATTTTTGCGGGAAATACACATGGGTCAGGGACGTAAATAGGGGTGTTGTGGGGGTGGAGGGGAAGGGAATGCTTGGAAAAATGTGGTTTGGGTCTTGCCAATTGCAAAATGCTTGAAATAAATAATCCGAGATGTTTTGCCCAGCTTAGAGTGTGCTGGAATCACCCTTTCCCTCTATTTACACGTCCTTTTCCTACTCAGCTCACATGCCAGTGCTGGTTTGGGTCTTGGATGGATGCTTATATGTAAAACTATTTGGAAAGGCCATCACGTGGGGCTCAGTAGGGCCTCTGCAAGGAAGGCTGGAGAGGTGTTGGGGAAGAGGCGTTTGGAAGCCTCCTTCTGTCTCTAGGCCAAATGCTACTGTGTCTTCTCTAGTATACTCCATCTGTATGGAGGCCCCAATCTAGGCCGTGACAGAGAGCCAGGACAGCCTGAGGAAGTACTTCAAGCTCAGTGTATGCATCTCTGACGTAAGGACAGTAATACTTCCTGCAGCCCAGCAGAGACTGGGACACTAGATGCGTGGCATTCCAGGGCTAAGGCTCTAACGCTGTGTTCCCGGGATCCGCTCCCTTAGTTCTAACACTTGTATGAATTGTGGAAGCTATTTAGTCTCTTTGTGCTTCTGCAATCTGTACAACGTGGTGTATTTGTCAGAGTTACACTGCTGTGACAGATACTTGAGGTAAAATCAAAAGTAGAAAACTTTTCTGTTTTTGTTGTTGTTGTTTGTTTTTGACTCACAGTTTCAGAGTTTTCCAATCACAATCAACTTGCCATGGTGCTTTGGGCTTGAGGCTAGTCTGCACGTTATGGCAGGGAGGACACAGAAGAGAATCCTGCAGGCCTCATGGCATCAGAAAACAGAGAGAAGGAAGGGACTGGGGTTCAAATAATCCCTTCAAGATCAAGCTCCTAGTCTCCTCCCGTCCACTAAGCTGCATCTCTTAAAGGGGATACAAACCTCCCATTGACCCCAACAGGGGTCAAAGCTTACTGCATTTGGGCCATAGGGGAGTGTTTAAGGACTAGGCTACAGGATGGGAAAATATCAGGATCCACTAGACAGGCTTACCTTGAGAATTCAGTGTGTTCATATACGTCAAGAATTTAGGCCAGAGGCTGGAGAGATGGTCCAGTGGTTAACGCGCACATTAATCTTGCTGAGCTCTCACTTCTGCTTCCAGCACCCACAGGCAGCTTGAACCCACTTGTACGTCCAGCTTCAGGGGACCCCTGTGTCCATGGCCTTCTTAGGCACCTGTATTCGTCTGCACACACATTTAATCTGAAAGGAAATAAAACTTAAAAAAAATTGGTTATTCCATAGTGTTTGTGTAGGTTTTCAGGGTTCAAATGCTCGTATGTGACATCAGGTAAGGCCTTAAATCTCTATGCTTTCATTCCCTAATATGTAAAAATGGGGAGGAAATGGTAGAACTGAGCTTAGAGAGTGAATATGAAGTTCAAATAGTGAGTAAAATATAGTATCTAGGATATACTAGTATTGTGTAAGAGCTGCTATCACCATCATCTTCACCATCATCACCACCACCACCACCACAACTATCCACATTAAATAGGCACGCTGAAAAATAATCCATGTGCACATCCATGTGTACATCAGGTGGCTCACAGCCACCTATAACTGCAGCTCTAGGGCATCTGTTGACCTCCTCTGGCCTCTGAGGACACCTGCACTCATCTGCACACACACACACACACACACACACTCACACACACACACACACTTGAAAATAAAGCTATAACAATTTGGCCTAGTGCCTGTCATATGTTAAGCAAATGCTAACAATTGCTGCTGCTGTTTCTAACTTCCTTTGTTCCATTAAGCCGTTGTACATCTCGGTGGCACCTCGGCAGTAGTCAAGATCAGTCTCTCAGGAAACTGCAGCGATCTCCTTCAGCTGTTTTTCTTTATGGCTTCAGCATGGGGATATTTTTTTTTACCTTGCTATGCCCCAAATAAACTGCAGATAGAGCCTCTGGTCCAAAGCTGGATGTATCTTATTTCCATCCCAGGGAAGAATCTCATTCACTTTACTGCCATCTAGCATTCAAAGACACTTAGCTCAAGAGTCCAACTAATCAAGCCTGAGTGTCTGGGAACTCCAGAGGCGGAACCACAAGAAACTGCATTCTCTCTTGCACTTTAGGGATGACCAAGGAACACTAAAACTAACTGGTCCTGAGGGTGTGGCTTGGGCCTTTGCAAGTTGCTCTCCGGAGGTGTTTCAAGTAGAGCCGGAGATGTGCACCGACCTCATCCAGGAAGCCAGCAGGTCAGTGGCTTGGTGGTGCTATGGGAACGTTTCTGACACTCACTTATTAACTCTCTGCCCTCAGACCCCAACTTCTGCCTCCATGGGATGAGTTTCCCTCTAGGGTTCTGCAGGAGAAAACCCATGTTCTGACTGAATTCTAAGCAGGCTTTGGGTCACAGTGGCTAGCTGTAGGGTACTCCCCATCTCTGTTCTGAGGGACCTCATGAAATTCCACCCTTCTCTAGTCCTTAATGCCTTCTAACTCTGTTGCCTCTGGCCCACCTCTCCCCATCAGCATAGATTTGCTCCTTCCTGGCCTTTTTATCCATGGCCTGCATAGGATACATATAATAAAAGAACAGGGGAAGTTGGGCATGACCTTGATTCTCTCTCTAGCTGCTGATCCCCCAACGATTCTCTCTTCATTTGCAAAATAGGGGTAATCTCATGAACAATAAAAATAGTTATGAAAAACCAAAGAAGATGAAGAAGGATTGAAGGAGATGGCTGGGGCGGAGGCAGTCGGAAGAGTGACAGTGACTGTGATCACAGAGGCGCTGGTGGCGCTGGTGGTGAGGATGTTCTCTAGCCGGGACTGTATGGCAAGTGGTGGCTGCAGCGGGGGGTGTGGTGGTGATGATGAAGTTGTGGCGGTCGCCAGGATATCATGGTGGTGGTATAGGGATGGTGTTGATGAGGTGTTGATGGGTCACTTAAGCTGGTGACTGGGATGGTATGAATGGTGATGATCTTAGGGGTGGTGGTAGTTGGCAGTGGGACTAGAGGTGGTAAATATGACGTAACAGGAAAAGTTCAGTCAAGAAGGCAGAAAGCGGATGGAAGGGACAATTAAAAAACAAAACAAAACAAAAAAACTACAACCACATGGAAAGCAAAGACTGAAGGGTCTTTGATTGTATTTGCTGAGACCCTGCGTGTGCCAGCTGTCTCAGCATTTGATCAGGAGACCAAAGCTCTTCTGTACAACTCGGAATGCAGGATTTGTTACAACAACTAGATTGACCTCATTTCAAAGCTAGTGTGGGAGTCTGCAAGCCTGTTGCCTTTGTGTCTGTTGTTAGCCTGCAGTCTCTAGAAGTTAGGGTCTGCAGATGGGACAGGAAGCTGAAAGTGAAGTAGAAGAGTGAGCCTAAGCTAGCTCACTCTTCTGCTGCTCACCACTTCTTGCTCTGCTAACACAGACAGCCTACTTGAAGGGTGGGAGCCCCTCATTGTCAAGCTGCATGGCTACCTGACCCACAACTCACCCTTGTCCCAGGAGACTTACTGAGCTGCAGATCCTGTGGCCCAGCTGTTGGCTGTGCTTCTGGAGCCTGAGTCTACACGAGTGAGCTGCTATAGTCTAGGTGCCCTCATACGACCTTCTGCGTGTGGTGACTGTGCTTTACTTTCACCCTTCAAACCTCTTGCAGATGTCCCTTTCCTTCCCAGTCTTAAGAGCCACGAGGGAAGGGAATTGTGGGAAATGCAGTTCCAGCTCAGTTCTGAGTTCAATCTGATGTGCTTGCACAGACTAGAGGGGTTAAATGCTTAAGGTTTGGGGTGTCCTGTGCACTCTGCTGCTATCTAGCATCTTAAGATTGGAAAGAGAGGAATAGCTAGAGCTGAGCTGAGGGCCTCACCAAATGACTGGGCAAGGGGCCCCTTTGCACTTTCAGATCAACCAGGCTAACCAGTTCATCAACACCTCTGCCTTCCAACCAGTGAAGGGGAGCATCTTATACCCGTTCTTGATTTTGGAGTCATGGCCATAGTAAGGCTGAGCACACCTGGCCGTCCTGAGGATCCTGACAGTTAGCCTCATTCGGTTGACACTGTAATTATGATTTTACTTATCATTATTGAGTGTGCATACAAATGTGTATATGATGTAAGTGGGTGACTGTAGGTACACAGAGTCATTAGTACACGTGTGGAGGTTAGAGGCTGGCTTCAGGGGTCAGCTGTCTCTTCGCACCGTGGCTCCTGGAATGGACCCCAGGTCCTCAGGCTCAGGCCCACCAAACCATCTTGCTGGTCCTAAGTGGCAGTTGTTCTTAGCTGTCAACCTCATTCTGTTTCTGGCATGTGTTCATGCTTAAATCCTCTACAGACAGTCCTTGACTTATGATGGTTTTATCTGGGATTCTTTTAACTTCGTGATGCTGCCAAAAGAATTCTGTAGGAATTGTACTTCTGATGTTCCATTTTGTTCTTTTCCTGGCTAGTGACAAGTGATAGGACGCCCTCTCCTGGGGGTGGGCAGTGGCAGAGGGTCTCTTTTGTTGGTGTAGGCATACTAAAGGCATTAGAGCTGTATTTCAATATACAATGACGTGTTGGGAGTAGTCCCATTGTAAACGGGACATACATATTTGGAGCTAGTTTCCAACTTACTTTTTGGTCATGGTATTTTGTCACAAAAGAAACCCCAACTAAGACAAGTTGGTAGCAGGATTGTGGGGTGTTGCTGTGACAGACCTGGCCATGTTTTGGGGAGGATTGTAGAAGGACTTTGGAACTTGGGGCTAGAAAAACCATTGAGTGTTAGGAGATTAGTAGGCTATTCTCTAGGAGCGTGGAAGATCAGAATGTTGAGAGCAGAGCAGAAGATGGAGGTCTGGCCTGTGAAGTTTCAGAGGGAAGTTTAAATAGTCTAGAAGGGATGTTTGCTATTTTAAACTAAGATTCTGTCACTCTGGTTGGCTGGGGCTGAAGAGTCAGCTGCTATTAACAAGAGACCAGCATCACTACAGTGAAACAATAAATTGGGACAGTTGATTCTGGTCAGCTGGAGCTAAGAAGTTCGTGTGTGATTCAAAAGAGATCAGCATCATCGAGGTGATGCCTTCTGGGAAGTGTTTACTGAGAGCACAGAGAAGCTCTGTTCCAGAAGTGGCCAACGTTGTAGCATGTGCTGGCAGCCGGACTTGGTAATGTGTAAAAGTCACCCTGGTGGTACTGGTTTTGAAGGCATGAAGGGTCATAGAGAGCAGCTCAGGCTGTCACTGTCAGAGGGCAGGAGTGGCCACTGGTGAAGGTGCAGCCTCAGTGACATTTTAAGGCCCAGGATTGAAGGGGTCATGCACAGAAGCTGAGGCTTGGCACTATGAAGAGAGCCTGTGAGAGGCTATTGGTGAAAGTGCAGTTCAGAATCCCAGCAGTTCTGGAGATGTCAGCCCTATGGGAGACCCATCAAGAACAGCAGAACAGTGGAGTGGAGCCAGCTGGAGCCCAGAAGACAAGCTGTGTGTGCTGCAGAGGGCAGAGCTGGAGAAGAGAGCCAAGCTCCTTGGAGGAAGATCATGGGTGGATCACAGATAATTGGACGTTGAGTTGGAGTTTGGTTTTGGTTGGTTCAGATTGTGACTGTGCCCTGGTTCTTCCTTCTTGAAGAAGATAATTAATTTAATTTTGGTTTTTAAAGGAGCCCAGTATAGACAAAAGACTTTGAACTTTTAAACGAGATTTTGGATTTTTAGAGAGACTAGAAATTTTAAAGACTGAAATTTTAATCTGTTTGAATTTGTAAAGACCATGGAGTAGCCCCAGGCTCCACAATTTGCAGAAAGCACAGCTTCTCCCATAGAGTTCAGGTAGGACAGCTCACAGACGGCAAATGTTGCTATATAGACTGTTCTATTCAGGGTAGTTTGTTCCATGGCATTATTATAGCAGCTTCTGTCTGATACTGCTTATACCTGAGATTTATTCATAGTTAGGGTCTTTGTATTTAATAAAGTTTGAAAAGCTCAGAGTTTGATGGTTTTCCTACTCTCCCATCCAACAGATTATCCAATAATTCTTTATGCTTCCAAGAAGGAGTTTGAGAAACAAGAAAATCCTGTAGAGAAAAAGAAAAGTAAGGAAAACTATAGGCTATTGTTTTTGAGGGATGGGAAATTGCATAATGAGGGATGGAAGAAACCATTACTGTAGATAAAGGATGATTCCCCGCCCCCTCTCCCCTTTTTAATCCTAAGTACAGATTTCTCCATAGAGACAATTTTGTTCTGTTGTGTTGTGTCCACTTTTGTATTCCGGGTTTTTTTTTTTTTTTTTTTTGTATTCCGGGTTTTGTACAGTCTCTGAAATTCCAGGAAGAAGGTGAAGAATAATGTTGCACATCCTTCCAGCTTGGGCTGTGTTTATCTCACGATGGACCATTCACTTGAGCTTAACCCCAAACTGACCTTTCTGACTCCAGACAAGACAACAAGGCCTTGCTTATGAGCTGGCTGGTCAGGCATGTGTTTCCATTCACGTTATTGTATCCATGGTCACAAATGTGGTGTTTGGGAGTGAGTTTTAGTAATTCCTGGATTACTTGACTGCTGTAGTGCATGCTTTGTGTACTTTGGGTCTTTACTGATTGATACTCCACTCCAAGTGTTGAACATCCGTGTTGTTCACCAACACCATACATATTGAAGGAAGGAAAGCAGGTGAGGGATGCTTAGAGGGCATTTTCAAAACCTTCTCGCTCCAGCTCTTCACAGCATGATTTGATATTCTTAAACATTTGTAGAACATACTAACCATAAATAATACATCATCACCTAAAACAGCAGTTCTCAATCTGTGGGTTGCAACACTTTTGGGGGTTGGAAGACCCTTTCACAGCGAACACATATCGGATATCCTGCATATCAAATATTTACATTACGATTCATAACAGTACCAAAATTACAGTTATGGAATAGCAATAAAAATAATTTTGTGGTGATGGGGGTCACCACAACATGAGGAACTATGTTAAAGGGTTACAGCAGGATAATGGAAGGTTGAGAACCACTGGTCTAAATATAAGCATAGGGTACCTTTGGCGAGTCTTGTTCCAGTGACTGGACTGAAGAGAGACTGCATCACATGGAAAAGCCTGGATAATGCTTCAGAGCAGATCATGACAGGATGGTCCTGTTTCTCAGAGTCCCCATGGGGTTCCTGAGGCCATCACAAGGCAGGCTGGGCTTGTCTGTGGCCGTCCTGGGCTTAGAGCTATCTCTGTTATCAGCCTGTGCTCAGGTTGTGTGTCTTTAGACTGATTGCATCTGCATTTGGGTATCAAATGCTTTGCCTGCTTGTTTGTATTGGATTCAGCTCCCCTGAGGACAACAGGGGCTGCTTAATATTTTAGAGGCAGGGCTTGGCAGGGCCTGTGCCTGGGCAACTCTACTGCCTCTATCCAGAGCATCCTGAGTACTGTCTAGGCAGAATTGCCCCCAGGATGCAAGTTAGCTAAAGGGGCGTTTAGAAACGTGAGCTCATTCCTTGTGCTTATTGGAAGTTAGAGGAGTTTATAAGATAAACCTTTTGTTGGTAGCCTCTAAAATGAGTCAAAGATTATATGCCTAGCTAGCTATCCAAAGGAGGAGGTAGAATTAAAAAATTTAAGATCAATCCAGATTAAAGAAAGAGAGAGAAAGTGGAACAGATGACAAATAGCACAATGGCATATTTAAGTCCAAATAAGTCAATTATTACTTTAAATGATAAAATGTATATTGCAATTGAAAGATCATATTTAACTAGATTAAAAACCCTCAATATATACATCTTACAAACAAATAAGAACACACAAGCCTTTAATCTCAGTCTATAAAGAGCGTACGTAGTCCTGTCTAAAAGCAATGTGGCTGTATGTGTTGAGAGCCAACCATTCGTTAGACTTTGATCCTATGTTACTTAAGTGTTTTAAGTCCTCAGAGTTTGCACTGAAATAGGTCTTGTTAAAATCCTGTCTCTTCCCTGAACAAACTGTGTGACTTTGGGCAAATGAATCAGTTCTGTCTCTTCATTTGTACAAAGGGCTTAATTAGCACCTTTCTTGTAGGGATGTTGTGAGCAGTCAATGATGTAATGAGGTAAAGTGCTTAGCACAGGGGCTGGCGGGTAGTATCCATTCAGTATATGTTAGCAGTTTACCCTAGTTAGCTTTAACTGGCAATTTGACCCAGACTACAGTCATCTGAGAGAAGCCCAAATTGAGAAATTGTACAGATCACATTGGCTTGTGAGCAAGCCTGTGGGGGATTGTCATAATTGCTAATTGATGCAGGGAGACCAGTCCACTGTGGGCAGCACACTCCCTAAGTAGGTGGTCCTGGGTTGTATTAGAAATCCAGCTAAGCATGAGCTGGAGCAAGGCCCAAATTCAGTTTTTGTTTTTTGTTTTTCTTTTGCCTAGTCTCTGCTTAAGTTCCTGCTCCCTCAATGGACTGTGACCTGAAAGTGTAAGCCAAATAAACACCTTTCTTCCCAAAGTTGCTTACAGTCAGTTTAATTACAGCAACAGAAAGGAAGCCAGAACACATTTATAACTACTGCTGATGCTATTACCATTTTAAACACTTCATCTTAGCCAAAAGGCCAGGTGGTGATATTATTACTACTTTTATTAATCTCTATCTGGAAAATAATTAAGTCAGAGAAAAATATTATATACATAAAGGTGCCTATTACATCCTGTCAGCATTAAGAAAGTACAGTCTGGAGCCTACCACAGAGGGCCTCTGAAAGACTCTAACTAGCAATGTATCAAAGCATATATTAAGACTCACAACCAAGCCTTCAGCAGAGTGCAGGGAATCATATGAAAAAAGGGGGAGTTGGTAAGACTTGGTGAGGACAAGAGCTCCACAAAGACCAAATAGATCAGGGCACAGGGGTCTTTTAGGAGACTGTTTCTCCAAACAAGAACCATGTATGGATATAAACTAGAACCCCTGCTCGGATGTGGCCCCTGCTGGGATGTGGTAGTTCAGGGTCCAACTGGAGACCCTAGTAAGGGGAACAGGGACTATTTCTGTCATGAACTCAATTGCTGGCTCTTTGACCACTCCCCCACCCCCAGGGTGGATCAGCCTAGCTAGATCCCAGAAGAGGACATAGCAGCCAGCCTTGAAGAGACATGATAAGCTAGGGTCAGATGGAAGGGGGGGAGGTCCTCCCCTATCAGTGGACTTGGAGGGGGGCAGGGAGAAGATGAGGGATGGGGAGAGTGGGAGGGAATGAGGGAGGGGACTATGGCTGGGATACAAAGTACATAACCTGTGATTAATATAAAAATAAATAAATTACTTAAAAAAAAAGAGAGTACGGTCTGAATGTCTCACTACTCATTCACCCATTTAACTAAGATGCATTGAGCTACTACTATCCGCCAGGCACCACATCACGTTTGGAGCACACCAGACTTGTGTCTAGAACGTGAAATGACTCCCTATAGACTCCCATGTTTAGACATTTGGTCTCAAGCTAATGACACTGACTCAGAAGGTGGTGAAACCTTTAGAAGGCAGAGCCTTGCTAGAGGAAGTTGGTCTCTAAGGGCAGATCTTGAGACCTGGTCTGTCTTCTCTCTGCTTTGTAACTGTAGATACAATGTAACCAGTTGTCTGATGCTCTTGCCATTGTCCCTTCTCTCTATCTACTAGATAGCTACATCTGCTTGCCCTATGAGCTAAAAGAAACCATTTTCATTGCTTCTTGTCAGATACTTGATTACAACAAGAAAAGTGACTAATGCAATTGGTAAGCCAGGTAGACCTTTTAGGATGAAGCAATGATTCAGTGGAATGCTGTACCACGTTTTGAACAGTAGCAACGATGACACGAACTAGTATCATGTCAAATGAAACAGCATCAGAAGAAAATATAAACGGCTCAACAGTATGTGTGGGCAGACATACTGGAATGGAGCATCTGAAAAACGGAAGTGCCTCTTAAGAGTGATGGGATTGTGTTTTGGTTTTTCAGTCATTTAGGAAAGGTTTGGCCATATTATATATCCATATATAAGAACTCATATGTATTTGCTAGTAATTGAGAAAAAGAATTGGCACTAAGGCCAGATTCTTATGGTTTAGGGATCAACATGAGGCTTTAGACAGAAAAGAAAATTGATTATATGACAGGGATATTCCCAGACAGAAATGACTCTTGCAGCCTGTCTGTGTTCAGGGAGTCGTGGAATTCATGCCAGGGAAATGGTCCTTCTGCCAAGGAAGCCTTAATAAGCAGGTGAGTTAACACGAGCCCCCAAGCCCCGAGAAAGCAGAGGCTTTAGAGTTAAACGTGTCTGTAGCGGCAGCGGGAGTTTCCCATTCCTCTCTGCAGTGTGGGGGTAGGAGGGAGACACAGCAATTGGGAAGTGGGAGAAGAAGGGAAAGAAGAAGGGTGTGGCTGAAGCAGGTGAGCAGAGTAGAGGTGTAAGAGAAACTAATTTATCTTTTGTTTACATGTATTGATTACTCAATATTACTGTCGCTCAATGTGGCATTTCCAGTACTGTATACAGAACAGGGGACCCAGTGCAATCTTCCTATTCGCCTCTTCTTTCCAATCCGTGCTAATCACCATTCTGCATTCGGGTAGACTCCACGCATGCGTGCGTGCCTGCATGTGTGCCTGCATTTGTGTGTGTGCGCGCGCGCGCGCGCGCACGCGAGCGTGCGTGCTCGTGCCCATGCGCGCACACATAGGTGCTGCTATACCCACGAATGCCAGAGAACACTGTCAGTTTCCACATTCTACTTTGAGACAGATTTTCTTTCTTTCTTTTTCATTTGCATATGAAATGTTCTCCAAGCTTCTAGAGAATGCATGGCTCTGGCTCCCATCTCTCCACAGGGGCACTGAGTTTACAGATGCGCACTACCCGGTAGGAGTTCTTGGGATTTGAACTCAGGTCCTCCTGTTTGCAAAGCAGATGCTCTTACCCACTCAGCAATCTCCTCAGACTTAAGGTGCTTGTCTTTAGTTTCTCATGTGAGCGATAGCAACTTTAAGAACACGGAGAACTAACCGGACACAGTGGTACACGCCTGTAATCCCAGCACTCAGGGAGGCGGAAGCTGTTGGGTCACTGTGAGTTCGAGGCCAGCCTGCTCTACACAGAGAAACCCTGTCTCGAAAAACCAAAAATTGAAGGAAAAAAGTCACGGATAATTAATGTTTAATTTTAAGGTATTTGCTGTTCTGAGTCCTGCCTAACTTCATTAAATCTATGAGTGAGTATTAAAGGGGTTCCTTGTCATTCTGGGAATGCAGAATGACATTCTGGGGAAGGGGCAGTGCCCATGGGTATGGCTGTAAACAGATGCATGAAGCAGAACTGCGCATGTAGGCAGAGTGATGATGGGATCCAGCGTGCCTGGAAAAGAAAATGTAAGCATGATGTGGCCAAGAGAATGCCAGTCTCTCAAAGGGCGCTCTAGTCTTTCACAGGGTTGGCCTCAAGCTGTTTGTTTGAATATTTAAAGATGGTATCCCAGGACAGGCACACTGCCTAGGAAGACCTGAGAGGTCCTGGCCAGGGCTTAGCTTTCCCATGTTAACTTCTTGGGACCTTGAATCGCTTCATTGCTACACCAGCCATGATCTTTCAGGAGCAAATGCTAATTTTCCTAGGGCCTTACCTTTTAGGTAAAGTCTCGACTTAGAGAAGGCTTGCTCTGCCATAGGAGTCTAAGGAGGGTGATTGGAACAGATCTGCAGACCAGTCCTGCAGGAGGAAGGGCAGGTGTAGATGGCAGTGCCGTGTCCAGAACAGGGTCAGGGAGCAAGCATGCAAGTGAGTTTAAGAGCATCGAGGGGCCTGAGGATGGGGGTGGGGAGGGTGGTCAGTAGCCTCCCATCTTTTTGCACAGAGGGACTCCTCCTCCTCAGTGATTGTGTCAGTGGCTCTTAATTTTTTTTTTTTTATAACCGAAGCCCTATATGGCATAGGTGTCCCAGGTGTGTGTTGGGAAGGACCCTGCCTATGTCTGGTGTAGCAATTTGGACAGAATCACCTGTAGAGAATTTAAAAGCAGTGAAGCAATGAACTCCAACTGCCTTTTGTTTTCATTATATACCAACAATTCTGACAGTCAATGACAAACTCCTTCATGCGCTGGGCAGGAAGTTCAAGCTGTCCTTACCTCTTGGTCTGGCTTAGGTGTGTGATGGAGGACATCTGGAGTCAGCGTTCTCCCTAAAGACAGTAGATGCAGGAAGAAAACCCCAATTCCTCAACTGGTAAATAAGGAGCATTCAGGACTCACCTTGAAAGAACTGAGGCTGGCCAAGGGGGGGATGAGAAAGTCCCCAGAAGTCAGCAGGTGAGCAATGGCTAAGCAAACTCTGGGGCCAGGCTGGGAGGCAGCTTGGGAATTAGGAGGCTCAGCATCTTTTCAGAGAAAAGCCAGGAGCTGTCAGGAGAAGGTGGGGAGAATGAAGCATCTTTAATGAAAGGTCCCGACAAGAGGAGAGGAAGTTCGAAGACAAGCCAGGAAAGCTGTCCCCGGCTGTCTCATAGACCCTTGGGAATGCAATAGGCTATTGGATGGGAGGAAACCCAGATCTGACATAAACTCAGGAATGCACTTCCCAGAGTGTGGTCCCAGATCAGAAGCGTTACCTGGGAATGTGCTAGAAATACACACATTCAGTTCTCATCCTACAGTTAGTGAATGAGAAATAGGGCCAGAAATGTGTTTTACTGAGTAGTCCCAATGGCTCTATTCCTGCTCTGAAGAACCGGGTTCACTGGCTCTCTTGGAGAGTGGCAGCACCTAGCCTGTCCTGGGCACTGTGCCAGGCCCCTGGGGTATGTGAATCTGCAGAGCAATGACCAGACAGGGCAGGGCAGTAGATGCAGCCTATTTTTCTTCCACTGTCTAGAGAAATTTATGAATCACATGAATTAACAATTTGGCGTGAAAACTACTATGAAGGATTCTGAGGGAAAGCCATTCTATTTCATCATCCTATTCTTCATAGGTTTCAGAATTTAATAGGATGTTATAACCAGACCTCGATGTTTGGGCAAGGTCCTCTACCTATTTGATCAGACTCCTCTTCTTTATACTCAAACTTTGAGATAATGCAATCTTAAAAATGTCAACTTCTGCCGCAAAAACATGGATCCCAAAGCACACACAGAGAAGGGGGCATGGAAGGGAAAGGGCTGCCTAGAATTTATGTGCCCTTGGCAGGCCCGGCGGCTCTGAGTTTAGTGGGCACTCCTGGTTGCCCAGAAGCCTGTATCATCACACTCTGGAGAATGTGCAATGCCGCAGCCTCTGGAAGCCACCTTGGTTCAACTTGGCTTTCTCATTTAAAAGCTCTGTGACCTTGGGCTGGTTCTTTATTGACTGGACTTTTATTAACTCTGACTCATCAAAATGTTGTTAACTCATGGTTGAGGGTGAGGGTGAACTGTGGTGGTTCATCATGACCAGACAAAAGTCTGGGGCAGGGCAAAAGGAGACAGTAGAGAAGTGGCAGGCCCAGAGGTTGAGGGGCATTGCAGATCTCTCTGTGACAAGGCTTTGCTGGAGTGGTTTCACAATTAGCCAGTATTGCAGTTTTATCCTGACAGTCCGCTCATGCTGAGCTGTCCCACGCTTCCCGGGGGGGGGGGGTTCTTTACCTGTGGGTGTGAGCACCTGAAGCGCTGGATGGCTTGGCACAGTTTCATTTCTAGGCTGTTTACTCAGGCCTCCATGGCAGTATCACTTGCAAACAGGTTATCACAAATGGTATTGTCTTTACTGAAGGCTGATGGACTCTATTGGGCAAATGAGGCCTGAGCTATGGGCCACCTGCAGGGATAGGGTAAGGACTCATGGCCAGGGGATTGAGCTAAGCAGTTAAAGCACCAGACAGGCAAGTGTGAGCAGTCAAGGTCATTGGGTTTAAAGGCAGTTGGGAGAGGTCTTTCCCTGACCAAACTGGCACTTATTCTTGAGAACCCACCAGCTGCCTTCTATATGTTAGCTATTGGCTAATGAGGAAGGGATGGTCTTGTCCCCTGCTTATTCCTGGACCAAGGTGTCTCCAGGTCAGAGTTGTGACACTGTCAGTGTTTCTGTGTATAAGAAGGACCCCAAAGAGAGCTTCTAGCCTCTAGGGGTGTGTCAGGGGTCAGACCCAATGAGTTCCAGAAATCCAATCTTAGTTACCAAGCCCTGGGAACATGGTATCTTTTATGGTGAAAAGAGTTTGTGAATTGGTTTGACATGAGGAGCTTGGGTGCGAAGACCCAACTGAATCATCAGAGGTTCCTAAAAGTGGAAAGGGATGCAGAGGAACATCACAGGATCATGTGACCATGGAAGGAGCATGATGGCAGGTAGAGATACAACTCACCGTGGCTGACTTTGCAGATGGGGAAAAAGGGACAAAAGCCATGGAATGGAGACAGCTTCAAAGCTGAACAAAGGCAAGGTAAAGTAGTACAGTCCTTGTGACAACTGTAGCCTAGTGAGAACCATATCAGACTCCTAAACAGAACTGTAAGATAATAACATTATATACAACAGGCCCCTAAATTGGAGTAACATGGTACATCAGTCATAATGAAACTAACAGATGAGGCTCTGAGCAAGTATTTAGGTTAATCCTGTCCGTCTTCCAACTCCAAGAAGGTCCTGTAGTCTTTGACCCTAAAGTCTGGGGTTAAGATCTGAGCTGGCTTTTCTTGAGCGGCTGGGGAGCACTGAAGGTCCAAGATCTTGAAGATGTGAGGTCAGGACTGGAAGTTCAGGCTGAAGGGGTGGTTGGGATACTCTTAGGGTGCCATGGGAAGCTTCGGCATCAACATGGTGGGTGGCAAGGGGAAGCTATGGCTTTGGCTCAGCTGCTAGGTCTGGGCTCATAACACCCATGAGGAGAGGCTTAGCCTCTTGTTTGGACTTGTCCTAAACATTGTATCTTTCTTAGATTTTGAACATCCCTTACTGTCATAGACAGAACCCAAGATTTAGACTTGGTTCTGTCCCAGCCAAATTACTTACGGATTGTGTAACCTTGGGCAAATTACTTAACTTCTCTAAAATGTAGTTTCCCCATTTATAAACATGCACTTTGCTATGTTGTTATAATCAGGGCTGTTAGGAAGTATAAACAGTACTGCAAAAAGCACCTGCATTGAGCCTGCTGCCGGGGAACAGCTGGAGGGTTCTCTCCAGCTTGTGAAAGGCCATGGAACCAAGGGCGAACATCTCACTGCTGGCCAAGGAGAAAGCCACATCCAGCCAGAGGTCTGGGGCTTCTGGGAATGTAATTAAGCAGGTGATTCACTCTGTAGCCCCTCTGAAATAAGATTCACAGCTGCTGTTTGCATCCAGGTTTTAGGGAAGGGCAGGTGACAGGGAGTTGCAAGCCCAAGGAATTGCTGGCTTTGGATTCTTTGAGAAGTAGTGATGGCCCTCTCAGGGAGGGTAGTCAGAAGAGCCTTGGTGGGTCTTGGAGACAGCCATTCTTTGTGGTCTGTGGTCTTGCTTGATAATAGATAGATACCTTCAAACCTCCTTCTAGTCCCTGGGAAGGTCATTTCCCAGGTCTCTCCAGGCCTGAAACACTTTCCCCACCTTGGATCTTGCCTTCTGTAACTAACGTGTGTCCGCACTTGAAGCATTCAGAAGACCTCAGGTCTATCTCTGACTTCAGAGTGCCCTTTTGTAACTGCCAACCTGCAATGAGCTGGCTGTGGCCCCAGCTCTATTCCCACTCTTCCTGAGAGCTTCCTGGGAGGGTAGCTCTGAGCGATCCTCAGATTCTGCCTCTGTCCCTTCCCCCCTCAGGCCATCCAGAGCCCATCAGGCTGGATCTCTACTCAGCAGACCCCTACTATACCTGCTCCTAGTAAGCAAGGGTGTGCTTGGTACTCACTCTCCCAAATGGCTAAATGCCAGTCCTTTCTGCCTCCCTAAATGTGATGATAGTGAAAACGAGCATGTGTAAGTCTTTGGTTTTCTGTGGACTCTTGTTTCTACTGAGAACTGAATGTCCTTATTCTGACTCTTCCAGTACTCACCAACTACAGCTAACTGCCTTTCCAATGTTCCCTAAAGTTTCAGCCCTCACCAGGCCACCCCCCCCTCCCCTAACACACACAAACACACACACACACTGGGCCACTTTTTTCTTTTAAAAAAAAACATGGAAACAAAATCTGAAACATTATCTGCCAGGTACATAGCTTCTCTGGTGAGTAGAGAGCTGTAGACCTAGACCCCTCCGTGAGCGCTGTTCGGTTGGCTGTGTGCCTTTGACTAGGTCTCAGACACTCCATTCCAAGCTGAGCCCGGAACAAAAACTACAAATTGCTCTATGACCCAGACTCTTGGCATAGCTTCACAAATGGGACTTTGGAGCGAAACTTAGCTGGGCCTGTAAAACGCAGAGGGCCTTTTGTTCCTTTCTCTATAAACCACTGTCAGGAAAGGCGCATCCAAACTAATGCACCCCAGGTGTCTGCTCATAAATCCGAATGAATTGAAACTTGATAACCCATCAAGATGGTGTGGTGCTTTGAGTAGGAGTGGATCCCAGAGGCTTGGTCATTAGGAAGAGGCAGTACCTGGACAGGGAATAGGAGGCGTGGCCTTGTGGGAGAAAGCGAGCCACTGGGGGTGCGCTTTGAGGTTGTAAATGTCCAAGCCAGGCCCAATGTCTCTCTCGCCTCCTCCTGCTGCCTGCTGATTGGGATGTAGGACTCTCAGCTACTTCTCCAGCAACTGTGTCCACCTGTGTGCTACTGTGCTTCCCACCATGGCCAGAATGAACCAATCCTCTGAAACTGTAAGCCAGTCCTAAGGAAATGTTTTTCTTTGTAAGAGTTGCCATGGCCATGGTGTTTTTTTCACAACAGTAGAGCACTGACTAAGACAGATGTCAACAAAAAAAAAATTGAAAAAAATTTTCCCCCTTCGGAGACTTTGCTTTTACCGCTTGTATCTCTGGTGTTCTCTTGAGGCTATGAGTCTTTCAAAACAGCACGCCTACAGTGTACTCAAAGTGAGAAAAATCAAGGAAAATTATTTGAACAAAACCCCAAATTATCCTGAAGATTTTCACTAGCTGAAGATTAAGGGCTGTGGAGACAGCACTGTAGATAAACTGAGGACCAGAGCCGAGACCGCCAGAATCCACATAAAAAGCTGGGCAAAGCTGAGGCTGCCTCTAAGTCCCAGCAGTGAGGAGGAGAGAACAAGGACCTGGGAGGCAAGCTAGAATAGCTGGGACCAGCGAGTGCTGGATCTGGAGAGTGAACAAGGTAGAGAGTAGCTCCAAGCCTCCACAGCAAAACGTTCATACCCATGCATGTGTGTCTCTACACACTTGTGTGCTCACGTACGCATACGGACACAAATCTGCAAACACACGTGCCACATGCATAAAATATGTATTAACCACTAGGCATTAATTATGTTACATTCTAAGATGAAAGGGCATAATCTGCGCTGATTAATGGGTTATATACTGCAGCATTCAGTGAGGAGTGGAAACGTGAGTTTTTCCTCTTTGAATCTTTAGGCCTTCTGTCTTTTTCATGGTTAATGTAGTTCTCATGTCGCTCAAGGCTGAACCAGGATAGACTTCCTTTTAAACCAATGGTCCTAAATACAGGTGGCTTTGCAGTCAAGGGATTGTTTGGCAATGTCAGAAGAATCAGAAGTTATTAGAGGCCAAAGACCTTGGAAAGCAAGAATGCAGACTTCTCTGTGTAGAGATGTGAACAGTGGCCAAGGTAATTCACATCACTCTTATCCAGCAGCAGGAGGCCCCCCAATTCCCTCCCTCTGTTGTTATTTGCTTTTTTTTTTTTTGTCTTTCTGACTAGGTTGCAATGGGATATCATTGTAGTTTTAATTTGCATTTCCCTTGATGGCTAAGGATGTTGAACATTTTCTTTTCATGTTTATTGGCCTTTTGTACTTAACTCTGGAGAACTGTCTGTTTATCTTATTAGCCTATTTATTGATTGAGCTGTTTGGGTTTTTAGAGTTAGAGTGATGGGAGGGATAAAGAAACACAACAGTGTTTTATTTAGCCATAAAGAAGATTGACGTTCAGTGTCATTTACTTCAAAACAGATATAAACGGAGACAGTCACATTAATTGAAATAAGCCAGACTCAGACTAATATCACATTTGTGGACCTGAGATTTCATGTGGGTACATATATGGCCATGAACGCATAAGCGAACCTGGACTAAATGGGGAGAGCAGAGTTAGAGGGAAGAGAGAGAGAGAGAGGGTGTGTGGGGTGAATATGGTCCAAGTAGAGCTGGACACAGTTGTCTTTATGGATGAGCGTATGCCAATAAAAAAATGACATCTGGGTTGAGGCTAAGAAACCATACTAGGGGCCATTGGGTCTTCAGTTTGAAGAGCCTCTGTAGGCTCAAAACCATCACTGATGTGAGTGTGTGGGGCTTGGTGCCTGAGTGGAGACGCCGTGAGTTGCTGTACTCTGACTCAGTGTCCCTCTGTCCCAGGCTCTAGGCCAGTGGTTTTCAAGCTTCCTAATGCTGAGACCCTTTGATACAGTTCCTTACATTGTGGTGACTGCCAACTACAAATTTATCACATTGCTACTTTATAACTGTAAGTTTGATACTTATGAATCATAATGTAAATATCTGATATGAAACCTCTTTGCAAAGGTCATTTGACCCCCAAGGTGTCATGACCTTGGTTGAGAACCACTGCTATAAGTGGATGTCATCCATAGTTATTTGCTGGAGTCTTGATGAGGGAAGGAAATTAGTCCTGATTGGGACACCATTTGCCTGTGTGAGCTGATTTTCATTGTGTCAAAGGCCAGCTTGTGACACAGGATCTCAAGAAGACCCTCTGGTGTGCAGTCTGTGCAGAGAAGTGTACAACAAGCTCTGTCTAGATCTAGAACTACCTTCTTGTCCCTCCCCACCCCTCTGCAGCTTCTAATCCAGGCGTCCAGTGTGCAGACCTTCATATCAAGGTGGCGTTCCCCTTCTCTCCTCCCATTAGGTAATCAATTTCTGGGCCTGTGTTTTTCTGGAAAAAAAAATGCAATTCCTAAGGCTCAAAGGTTTCAAATAGCTCTGGGCAAATTAGAGCTCAATAAATATTTCATAGTTAAATCCAAAATAGCAACCTGGCTCCTTCTTAGTATTAAACAGATTGAAAAAGTCTCTATGGTAGGAAGCAGGGAAATGAATATCGTAGCAATTGAAGACATATGTGGGTATGGCAGCTTTGCCCACATAGTGATATCAAAGACACAGACTCCTCAAGCGGGTCCAAGGAGAACCTGCCAATATCAGCACTTCATCCAAACAAACGGCGAGGTCTGGAGACAGAAGCAAAGTTTGCATTTTGAGAAGGAGAGGTTGTACCTTCCAGTCCTGTTTTAGTCCCTTGTCTAAATAAACATCCTAATAAAGCAGCACGGAGTAACAAGCATAGTATGAATAAGTTTAATAACTGGCTCTGACATGAATCCAAGTATCAGGACTGGAAACTGTTGATTGAAACGGGCCCCATCTGTGTAAGATGACATGGGTGAAATAGAAATATTCTTGAAGAAGTTAAAATTTTTCTCATTTATGAGTGGCCACTGGAGACACAAAAACAGAACTCCAAAAAGCCACCCATAGGAATCTGATTCTCTCTTGATTTGCTAAGAGTCAGTCAGCTTTGGCACTTGATAGAGAAGGACCGAGCCATGAACCCTGGGTGGGAGGAGGCTTTGAAAGGTACCAGGCTGTGACTCTTTCATTAATTCATTGACCACCCAGAGCCCACTCCTCTGCCCATCCTGTCCCAGACAGGCCTCCACAGGTCTGGACATTCTGGGGAATGCTGAGGCAAAGCTGGCACTTGGAAACCCTCTTTTTATGAATGTCTCAGTTACGGATTTCTGGTCTTAATTATGGGGTTGGAGAAGTGATGCGTGTTTTCTAAGATTAGCTTTTACACTAGCTACTGTAGCTGGCTACTCTCAGGCTCTCACAGAAGCAGCCTGGCAGCTGGAGAGACGGCTTCATACTATGGGCAGAGTCCTCCCAGTGTTTGGGGAAGCCTTTTGCAGAAATAACTTTTCTTCCTGTGTGGTTTGTGTGCACTGGGTAATGATTTTGACTTGGAAAGGGAAAATACACAAGAGTAAGTGATAGCAAGGGGTCAGTTCTATTTTTTTTTAAAAGTCTGGAAGTTAGTAGCTCCGTGAAACTGTGAGAGCAGAGAGCAGATGTTTCCTTTGTCCAGCACATATAACTGACCCTCTGTACTGTCTTCTGACAGACTAAGAAGGGGATTGATTCCATAGCAGAGGCTCAGCCCAACACCTGGTACTTAGTCTTTGCCTGATTGTTTTCACCTCATTTAAATTATTGTAATGTAGGGGCTGGAGTGTGGGCTCAGTGGTTAAGAGCACTGGCAGCTCTTCTGGAAGATCCTGGTTCAATTTACAACACCCACATGGCAGTTTACAACTCTGACTCCAGCTCCAGGGGATCTGACACCTTCACTCACACACATATGCAGGCAAAGCACCAATGCATATACAATTAATCATTTAGAAATTATTTAAGTGTGGATTGTGGGGGCTATTATACCAGGTATCTGTAATCAGACTACCCTGTGCAACAAACTACCTCAAAATTCAGTGGCTGCAAGCTATCCGGTTTACTAAATCTATGAATCTGAGGGTGGCAGGTTAGGCTGACCTATTTGGGCAAGTCTTCTAAAGTACAACCTGGGCTCACCTTCAGCAGCTGCAAGGTTCAGCTGATTTCCAATGGACTTGGCTGAAACATCACCTGAATTCTCCTCAGACTTCTCTCGGTTAGAGCCACTGGCCCATGTGGTGCCCGTCCTCTAAGCGTGGAGTCAAGCCATTACAGAAAAGCAGTAGGAAAAGTAGAGACACTGGAATGCTGCTCTTAAAGCCACGATTTGTAGCACATCTGCTCTTTGGCCAAAACAAGAGATAAGGAATGGGGGATATGTTCTAGTTTTTAATATACAGCCAAGTGACATGGTGAAGGCTTGGAGACATTAGCAAATTAGTCTACCAAGATACTATTGACAACATGGTTGATATTTTCTTTTTAACCAGTAGAAAACACACACACACACACTCACACTCTCTCTCTCTCTCTCTCTCTCTCTCACACACACACACACACACACACAAACATATATATGTGTGTATGTTTAAGCATTCTCTTATTTTATTTGTGAACTAAATATTCATTATTGTCTTTAGTAAGAAAATAATTAACCAATAATTACTTTTAAAATGACAGCCTTTTATAGAAGACAAACTGGGTCAGAAACTTTTGGCATAGAAAGAGTCACTAATTTAATGAAAGGTAATTTGTTCTGGGTGGGGTGAGAAAGATAAACATGGAAAATTAGGTTGGAAACAGATTGAGGAACCTTAACTTCCAAGCAGACAAATCTAAACCTTGTTTCTTTTAATGTGAAAGGTGGGAAAACACTAGAATATAATTTGAAAGCAGGAAGAAAGTTGAAAGCAATATTTCGGCTGAATAGTGTGAATACCCCAAAGAAAGAATCCCCTGGTTGCTTTCTGAAGAAGCTATTGATACACTGTCATCAATGGTGGAAAGAAACACTGTAATGATTAGTTTCAGCTGGCTCAAGAACAACACATAGGAAAAAACAGCCCTGTTCAATATCCTGGTGGATCCACCGGCTTTGGTATTTTCTGTTACTTCTTGAATCCTAATGTATGTTATCTTGCAAGAAGAAGTAAGGTGAAGAAGTGTATAAAAGGTGTACCCACGGCCATCACCAGTTTCATTAAAAAATCTACTACTCACCCAGCTATACCACTCTTAGGCATATATCCAAAAGATGCTCAAGTACACAACACGGACATTTGCTCAACTATGTTCGTAGCTGCTTTATTTGTAATAGCCAGAACCTGGAAACAACCCAGATGTCCCTCAGTTGAGGAATGGATACAGAAATTATGGTACTTTTACACAATGGAATACTACTCAGCAATTAAAAAGGAGGAAATCATGAAATTCGCAGGCAAATGGTGGGACCTGGAAAGGATCATCCTGAGTGAGGTATCCCAAAGCAGAAAGAAAGATACGGTATATACTCACTTATATAAACCTATAGGATAGGAAGGTCATGCTGAAATCTATACACCTAGGGAAGATAAACAGGAAGGAGGACGCAGGTTGGGATGATCAATGCTCATTTAGATGGACAAATGGGATGGACATTGAATGTAGGAGAAAACAAGCAACAGGACAGGAGCATACCAAAGATGGCCTCTGAAAGAATCTATATAGCAATGTATCAAAGCAGATATTAAGACTCACAACCAAGCCTTCGGCAGAGGGCAGGGAATAATAATGAAAATAGGGGGAGTTATTAAGACTTGGTGAGGACAAGAGCTCCACAAAGACCAAATAGATCAGGGCGTAGGAGTCTTTTAGGAGACGGTTTCTCCAACCAAGGACCATGTATGGGTATAACGTAAAACCCCTGGTCAGATGTGGCCCATGGTAGCTCAGTATCCAACTGGAGACCCTAGTAAGGGGAACAAGGACTATTTCTGTCATGAACTCAATGGCTGGCTCTTCGACCCTCCCCCACACACGCCCGGGAGTAAAAGCCTAGCTAGATCCCAGAAGAGGACATTGCAGCCAGCCCCGAGGAGACAAGATAAACTAGGGTCGGATGGAAGGGGAAGAGGTCCTCGCTCATCAATGGACTTGGAGGGGGGCAGGGAGGAGATGAGGGAGGGATGGGGAGAGTGGGAGGGAATGAGGAAGGGGGCTATGCCTGGGATACAAAGTACCTAACCTGTGATTAATATAAAAATAAATAAATTACATTAAAAAAATCTACTACTCCAAGATGATGACTAATCTCCACATTTATTCCTGTGTGCATTCTTACACTCAACAAATGAATGTATTTCTTAGTACCCACTAATGGGTGTGTATTTCCTCCATGTTTTCTTCAGAGTTCAAATTCATGTTCAGATAAACCTTTCTTGTCTTTTTTTAAACACAATTATTAATAACAAAACCCATTGTAATAGAATTATGGCTTCTGGCTTATGATGTACATTAGAATTTTGCAGAGATGGTAGAAAACTCCAGTTCCTCCACTCTCTACATTTAGGATGTAGGTTATAAAGATTTAAGCCACTCCCCTTCTCCAGGTAATTCCAACCCAGGTTGCCAGCCATTGACCAAAACCTTGGCTCATGACCGTTCCCACTGCTGGCTTTTTTCCTGTTCTTGGGCTTTGGTTTTTGTCTCTTCATAGTGTGTCCTATGACAATGAGTCTGCTGTCAGGAGCACCCACCCCTGATTGCTAGTGCTCCCTGGAGCTGTGGCTTTCTCAGGAAGCCACTACGAGCAAAACAACAGTGTTTCCCATTATCCTCCCTTGGTGTCTTTTGCTCACTTAGGGCTTTCCTGGTGGCTACCGGGCCCTCCTTACCCATATATGAAATAGGGTCACAAAATCATGCCCTCTGCTCTTGATGGCGAATGTACTGAGGAACAATGATATTATATTGGGATCTCTTGCCTTCTGACTCATGGTGACCGCCACCTTTCGGGAGGTTTGTGAGGAATCAACAGGACGGTGGTGGAGAAGCCAGACTCCGTCTCTGTTTTGTTCTTTATTATGTTGGGTATCATAAAATTGCTGGTGGCTTTTCTTTCCATTGATCACTTACTTCCTGGCATTTTAGTCTTGCTACTAATGGGGGTGGAGTGACAAAATGTCAGCCTCTCAGGCAGATAAACCCATTCTCTGCATCTCAGGTACATAAGATGAGCATCTTTCCCTGCTCCCAATAGAAACAAACATGATTATTTAAATACTAGGTCACAACTCTGAAGGAATCCCTGCTCTATAGACTTCCCTGCATTTCTGCTTCTCTGCTCCTGCTGAGGTAACTTGTGAATTTTAGTTTCTAGAATAAACCTTTCCTCTTCTTTTAAAAATTCCAAACAATCCCAAACTTTCAAAAAAAGCTGGAAGACTAGTATAACAAAATTTTCTCCTGAATGTTTTCAAGAGCAAGTACACAGCCTGTCCTTTGTAACTCTAAGATACTATAGATGGTGTTTCCTAAAGAGACATTTTCTTATATAAAGAAAATATGACCACTGCTGATTGACACCTTGCTGTCATCTAGCCCTCACACCTCACTCAAGTTATGCCAGTTGTGCTAATAATGTCCCAAGAGCAAGGACATCTCTCATTCAGAATCCCTGGCTTCGTTGAGACGCCATGCCTTTTAGGCTTCCTTCAGGCTGAGACATAGATGGGTCCTATCATGATGACACGGAAGTATCAACGATCAACATCTCAGGTTAGATTTGCCTGATGTTTCCTTGTGACTGCCTTCAGAGGATGTGTTTTGGCAGTGATGGCACACTTCGTTCTTTTCATTGCCTCCTATCAAGTGGTGCCAGCGTCACATGAGTAAGTGAGCAAAACTGATTAGCCTTTTCCAAATAAAGGTTTTCTTCTCCCCGTGGAACTGATTTCTGAAACAATGTAAACATTTCATTTATTATGTAACATTTGATATATCCGCTTCTCTTAAGGTTTCCTAGTCTAGTCAATTGGTTTACATTTTAACTATTCTGACATTCAAATCACTCCTGGTTTGGCCAATAGACTATCATTCATACAGGCTTCTTTTGTCTTTTCACACAAAGTGCATACTTCTCTTCAGTGTTTTTTGAAGCAACAAGGTACTCAAAGTTCTTGTTGTATTTTCTATCCTCCAGACTTTGGAGTAAGAAGCCCTGGTCTCTTTAGTAGAAACTAGGATTTAGATATAAAGATCTGAACGAGAGCTGTGGTCATTGTGAATGAGTCACTGCTGCCTTAGACCCTCCTAATTGCCAAAGGTTGAGGTTGAGTGTGTGCACATCAGTTTCTCACTAGAAAAAAAAACAAGGTCACACAAATGTCTCCAATTCTAACCCAACACTAGGAGTCATTCTAACATTCTGCCTTTCTGTATTTATATTTTTTTTCTTCCAACAGCAAGATGACTTTCTTCAATTATTCTTAGACTATATATGGTCAGTAACTGATCTCCCATCTCTGGCCACACCTTCATCATCAGAGCTGCCTTCCTCAGTGCTTAAACTCTGAGCTGCTGTGTCTCTCTCCACCTCCACTGCAGAAGTACAGTGGTCTGTCCCAGCTAATCACTTTAGGGCTGATCTGTTCAGGGACAAAAGGGACTGTAGTGAGCTCGATTTTGAGTCTCACACTGATATTCTAGCACAGAAGTTCTAAACTCTTGTAAACTCCACACATTGGTTAATCACTAGAGTGACTTCTTTGCAGAATTGTATGATAGTTTCCACAAACTATAATAATGTGGCCTTATTTGCAGTGTAAGAGCTATAGTGTGCTGCACTTTAAAGTCTATTCTACATCACTAACATTTTCTTCTTCCATTTGACTTGAAATAGCAATAACTCAGACCCTGATATGTATCATTTGCTCATTTTCAGTATCAAGACTCTCACTGTGTGTGATTTCAAGCCACCAATATAAAGTTACTGAAGGTGGAATTGGGTAAAGATGACATATATATGGCAAATATATATATGTATTTATATATTCTATCATATAATAGGTCTATGTTAATAACCTTTGAGGATAGGCCATAGAAAATACACTAACTAGAATGTGATATTTATTAATGGTGTTTGAGATATAATTGTAAGGCTATGCCATCATAGCCCATTTGTGTTTCTATAACAAAACATTACAGATGAGGTAATTTATAAATTACTTCTATAAACAATAGAAATTGATTTCTCATTGTTCCAGAGGCTGGGAACAGTCAGGTTTTGGCTGTCTCTGTCTGGTGGGGGCATTCTTGTTGCATCCTTGCATGGTGATGGAGACAGTGGCGATGTCCTGTGGTGGAATGTGGAAGTGTGAAAAGGCTCTAAGGTAATTCTCTGAAGCCTCCTTACTGGCTGTAGAAGAGCTCCAACCTCATGACTTAGCCAGTTCCCCAAAGGCTCTGTATGAACACCACCACAGCAGGGGTTAAGTTTTAACACATCCCTTTAGGAGGGCGATCATACTGTAGCAGCTTACATAAATTATTCTTTTGAAAATAGTTGCATTTAACAGTAGGTTCACAAAATTGCCTGTTTACGGTTTGCTCTTGAAAGCAGGGGGAGCTCACTCCAACGCCTGCAGTTATACACAACCCTGAGGCAAGAAGTAGCTGACATCCCGACAAGTAGAGAGGAAGAGAGCAAGGGAAGGGAGGAAAGCTAACACAGTGGATTTTATGTCCAGATCTACCTACGGGAACTGCCAAGACCTCGCTGTGTCTCCTGCTGAGACCCTCTAACAAACCAGAGAAGCTTTTTACATTATCCAAATAGGTGGGGTCATTTCTGACCTGTCAATGCCAGGGCATGTCAGGTGTTCTGCCTGGGGGCTGAGCATTTTCTTGCTATCTGGGAATACCCTGGGAAAGAATGGTGCAGGAAGTCAACAGTAGAACTCTTAGCAGGAGCCCTCTGTTGGCGTTAGGGGACATGAGTGGGTTACCACCGGTGTCTGTCACACCAACATCCTTCTTTATGGAACATAGCAACCTCCTTTCTAAACTAAGAAGGCTAGTGTCTGTAGTCCCTCTTTGAGCTTCTAATGTACTTTGAAGACTATGCTTGGTCTTGGAGGAGGGCAGCAGAACTATTGATGGGCAAGGGCCCTGCACTCAGCCTCTTAGGGAAGCAGCATTGGCCATCGCTCAGGACTCCCATCGATCCTTACCCCTATTTGCTGGTGAGATGAGTGAGAGGACCACGGCTGTAGACCCTAATGGGGTTTCAGGTGTCCAGAGCACTTGAGAGGAGGCTACCCTCCTCCTCCCTCTGTATCCTAGAAAGCCTGTTCCACCAGTGAGTCATCCCCATTGCTGCTCCAATATTGGGTTTCCAGCCTTTCATGTACTGTGTGATCTGGTTAGGAGTATCGCTTTCTGTGACCTCCTCCCCACAGCTTGTTGGCATGCTCTCCCTGCAGGTTCTTGACCCAGATACTCAGAGAAACACTTGATTCTCTGTGACATAGAAACAATATAAAGGGACACATCGAGTGGGAGAAACGTGCAGATGTGTTTGCCCACTATTAGGGACCATTGGGATTAACACATAAGTGTCGTAGAGTGTATGTAGCCAAGAGTGTGTCACACTTCCAGGTGGCCACATTCAGACATTACTGCTTAGGCGGTTGAGCATAGCTCTCCCCACCCTTTCTCAGAATTGTTTTTAGAGCTGGATTATGAACCACAGAACACAAGTACTTACACTACATTCTTTTCCCATCTTGCTTTTGAGCACAGACACTATTTGCCAGTTTTATTTACCAAGCTTCAGTCCAGGTGGCCTTTTGATTATTTCCAAATGCTTAATTTACCCACCAAGGTCGAAGATAATAGATGGCATCCATAGAGAACTTCGTATGTTCCAGGCACCGTGAAGAGTGTACTCCATGGATTTCTCATTGGAAATCTGACAAAGTAGCTCCAGTTAATCTTCTTCATTTGTAGAAACTTAAAACTATACAGCTAGTAAAATGTGAATCTGCAAAGCAAACCTAGCGCTAAGACCCGAGTCTTAATTGTTGGTGAACTATGTGGACTCTCTAGCTACTGGTGAACTTCTCTCTCTGTCTCTTTCTGTCTCTGCCACTGTCTCTCTCCTCCCACCCTTTGAGTGTTTGGGTACATGTTTCTGTGTGCAAGTATGACAGAAAATGTGTATGTGCATGTATGTATGTATGTGCAACCTTGTATATTTTACCATTTACCTTTTTATTTTTATTTTTGAAATAGTCTCTTACAGACCTGGAACGCTCCCAGTAGGCTTCACTGGTTGGCCAATATCTTAGTTAGGGTTTCCATTGGTATGAGAAAATGCCATGACCAAAAGCAACTTGAGTTTTGTCTTAGATCTGCAAGGTAGTGGATATGTCCAGAGGCTGCATTCATCTCTACCAATTCTGTCAATCTTTTCTTCAATCGAGCAAAGCAAGACTAACGAGGGTTGGAGACACAGCTAAGTCTCTCCACAGTGGCACACTTAGGAGCAGTGAGGTGAGTAAGAGTGTTGAGCAGAGAAAATAATCACTGGCACTGGCTGCCCGTGGATCTTCCAATACAACTTCAGAACAGGACTGTAGGAGAGGAGGCCTCTGTTCCAGATTAGCTTGAGATAGATCCAAAGAGGAAAGGAAGCAGGGGGTGGAAGACGTAGACTGGGGAGGGACATGAGAGCGGGGCGGAGCTGGGCTCATATGGAGATGGCTTTTGTTGACCCCACGCACCGTGTATATGCATCCCTCACATTAAAGGTACGTGGCAGGGATGGGCAGCTGCAGGACAGGGCTCGGGAAACAGAAGCAGGCTGGAGCTCCCAGCAGTCCCCACGGGCCATGAGAGTCAAGTGCAGACTCAGGTTTCTGTCCTGGTTTTCAGGGATTTTTTGCCCCCTGTGTAAGGGTTGTCCCTCAGCACGAGATGTGAGTCCACACGGCTGCTGTAGGAACTACTATGATTCCGTACCCACCCAGCCTGAGCACAACTTTCTTATCATGACTTCTGGGTCTCGTTAGCTGCTCAAAGGGTTTTTAATTAGTGACTAACATGGAGTTAAGGGTTATCTGTCAGTTTCATTTTATCATGCACTCTCTTTCCTGTTAGCATGGGGAGAGGGAAAGTCAGGGAAGTGTTAGATTCTAGAATGTCAAGTGCAAGGGCAGGAAGAGATCATAGAGTTGTTGGTAGCTTTCATGGCTCCTTCCAAAGCTCCCTTGTGGACATGGAGCTGGAAGGGGCAAAGAGGGAAAGAGAAAATAGACCAGTGAGCTCTTTAGTCAGAATACTGCAGAATTAGTCACTACTAGTGCAAAGGCAATCTGGCTTATTGCATAGATGCCACGTGCCAAACATGAATAATAGGAACAGAAATGTAGAAAACAGAAAGAACAGTTGTACAGCAAATGGGTGCTGAAAAATGGGGACATAGGGTACATGACTGATGCTGAAGATGAAGGAAATTTGCTAGGATGTTTGGAAGGGACCTTGGGCGTCTCATCTGGATCTCTCATTGTAATGATGAGAGACAGGATCCAGACTTACCTGTCCAGTATGCCCTAGCTTGTGAGACTTAGAAAATGTTCTAGTGTTAACTAGGATTAAAAACTCTTAAGCATGATTAGACAACTAGTGCTGTGCAAGGCGATTGGTGAAAAGAGGGAAATGTATGTTTTCAACTGCCTGGCAGTCCGAGGAAGGAGATGGTTATTAACCAGATAAGCACATATATAATTACAGATGGTGACAAGAGCCATGAGGGAGATCGACAGGAAGAAGAGACAGAAGGCATTCACATGTGCTGTGACTCTGTGTACAGGAAGGCCAATGAAGATGTTCTGAAGCTACTAACGTCCATTGATTTTCCCGGTTGGGAAAGGATTCCAGCATCTGCCCGGGCACAGCCATCAGCAGCCACCATTATGCCTACCTTTACCTCACCCATGTCTACTGAGTCAGCAAAGCCCTATCAACCCATCCTTGACTTAGTTATTCTAATACAAGTCCCTTTTTTCCACTCTGTCTGCTATCCTTCCTAATATCCATCAACCTGAGCCATGGAGCAATTGAGACAACCATAACAGCCTGATGCTAATGTTGTGGTTTAGGTCTGGAATGCATCCTAAAGGCACATGTGTAAATGTTTGGTCCCCAGTGCAGCAGTGCTGAGGGGCTTTTGAGAAGTGGTTAGACCATGGAGGGCTCTGACCTCATCAATGGGTGAGCCCATTGGTGGGGTCATAGCTTGAGGGACTATTGTATGATGATTGAGACTTAGGAGATGAAGTGCGCAACTTTTCTCCACCACAGGGCTCCCCACCGGGATCTTCTACCTCAACATAGGCCAGAAGCCTGAGGCCAAGTCATGAGCCGGAATGAAACTTTACCCTTTTAAGTTGTTTCCGTCGGGTGGTTTGTCATAGTAACAGAAGCTGACTAACAGATCTGCCTGGGTATTCTACCAGTTGCTCTCCACATGGCTGCAGAGACAGCTCCTTTGAAACACAAGTCAGATTGCATTCATTACTCACTCAAGTCACTGCTCCCACATGGAACGCACTTCCTATATATCTCTCCTGCTTCCCCTCCTTACTCCACCTCCTTTCTATCCCAGTCACACTGACACTGCTGCTGTTCCTTGTGCACACCAAACTTGTTTTACTTACGGCATTTGGAAGAACAACAACAAAAGCAGGTTCTCAATGGTATTCATTCTTCTACACACAACTGACCATTAAGTAGGGTCACCACGTTTTCCTGGGCTAGTATCAGCACTCTCTCTTCCCCAGGTTATTCATGTCTAGACAATGAATTTTTTGGTCAGTGTATCATTAAGGAGTTAGGGAGGGGAGAGGGTCCTCTGAATGTGCCTTCCTTGTCTCCTTCCTTCCTCACACATGAACAAGGTTCCTACCAGGCACCAAATATGTGCTAAGTGGAGACACTTGAAGCCAATAAAGCCTGGTTATGCCCTGGAGCAACATCCAAGTATCTGCCTAAATCCATCATGATATGACCTAGACACTTTCAGATAAGGTGTCTGCTGTTCTGTAGACAAAATGGCCAGTTATTGGCTTAAACATTTTACAGTTTACCCAGATGTTTGGCATCACCAAGACATAGCCTAACTTCCCTCTCCCCACTAGTTGTTCTCAGCCCTCCTTCCTTTTCCTCCTTTGTTTGTTCCCATTACTCAAAGCTTGGCAGGTCTCAGGCATGCACCATGCCAGAACTTCTTCTCATGGAACATGATTAAGACCAAAGCCTTGGGTCTTTCCTGCTCTCTGACAATTCACTACATGATTTTTTTTTTGTCTTTCTCTGTTTCTTCCAGACTCAAGTCAGCTAGGCAGGATCTAAATTAGCTTTCCAATGGCCCTTGTATTCCTTCCAAAAGTATTTTTGATGACTTGGCCTCTGGGCTCCATGCGTTCTGACTCCTTGGCGATGCCCTGGGGAAAGCGCAGGCGGCTGCTGGGCCCTGAAGTGCTGTTTGTCTGCTGGAGTCCTGTGCTGCTAGGCAAAGAAGCCTCTATTCCACATGGGAGCGCTGCATGTATGGATCTGACAGACTTCCAGAACACTTAACATTGTCTTTGCAAAGATATACTTCCCAAGGGTCCATGACCTCCTTTGGCTTTGCTGGATGTGGAGTGGGTGGCCAACTCTATAGGATAGCATAGGAGGGCCAAAGTGTCCCCTTGTGTTCCACACATTGTCTTTGGCCTATGTTGAATTCTTGGGATCTCTCCTAAGCTTTTACCTTCTACATATTTTCTTCTTGATAAAGACTAACTTGTTTTTTTGGCTAGAAAAATGTATTAGACAATAATTAGCCAATGGATACATCATAGCTTTTTACCTCTAGGAATAGAGGTCTTAGAAGACTGATAAAGATGAATGATAACAGAGAAGAAAGCTCAGATTTCTGGGCTTTACTGGCAGGAAAGGACCCTGAGAAGAGGCTGGGGTGATTTCAGGCATTAGGGAGGGCTGCGGAGGAGTGTTTGGGCGACAGACAGGTGATGGGGGTATCTTAAGAACATTATAGTGGGTGCTCTAGGAGAAGCTATTGACTTCACTTAAAGTGTGTAGAAAAGGAGTGGCAGAGGTATGGATGGCAGAGTCATTCTTTCCCTTGGGAACATGACATCCTCTGTTTACAAGAAATCTCCCAGACAGAAAAGAGATAAGTGATCAGGGAAGACTGACTGCACACAGAGCTCCAGGAGAGTGGCCTGATTGAGGACACAGTTCTTCAACAGATGGGGAGTCTCCCACATTTCCTCAAGGACACCAGGGTTGTTTGTAGAGAAGACAGAGCTTAAGAGACTGTAATGTAGAGAGACTGATGACTTCCACTATGAATGGAGATGTGACTTGATCTCAGGCTACAGGAGGTACTTTATTACAAGACATTATTGGATCCAGATGTCGTGTGTCCCATAGAGGCTGCCTGCATGAGCTGTCTCACCAGAATCTTTTCTCTGCTAGGGCAGAGAGAAGCCCTATGGAAAAAGACTTTGACACCCACCAAGAGCCACTGCGGGCTGAGACAGGTGCAGCCAAGAGTGGTCGGAGTGATGGTCCTCTGAGCATGCTGAGGAGGAGCCTTCCCCAGTGACAGGTGATGTAGAGGAGGGAAAGGGCTATAGATCCAGGGATTCTCTACTTGAGGAAAGAAACAGCCAGGGGATAAAAAAACCATGTAAATGAAAAACATGTTTCCTAAAGCAAGGCCGTATGTCAGCACAGGCAGGGCCCATGAGACAATTCTGTGTGGAGAGGAAACTTCGTAAGATCACACACATATTGCTCACATGCATGAACTGTTCAATGCTTTTATACGTGTGCATGTGTACATGTGTGCACATGCATGTATGTAAAAAATCTGTCTGCCTACTACCACACACACATACTCACATGCAAATGTATACTTAGACCTCGCGGTGGCTTATGAGAATGGCTGCCACAGGCTCACATGTCTGAAGAAGTAGTTTCTAGTTGGTGGAACTCTTTGGGATGAACTGGGAGGTGTGAGCTTACGGGGGGAGATGCGTCAGAGGGGGTAGGCTTTTGGTTTCAAAAGACTCACTATTTCCAGTGTGCTCTCTCTGCCTCCTGCGGGCGGATCAGGGTGTGAGCTCTCAGCTGCCCCTGCCCCCATGCCTTTGCTTCACAGTCCTGGACTCCACTCCTCTGAAACTATAAGCTCAATTAAATGCTTTCTTTCACAAGCTGCCTAGGTCGTGGGGTTTTATCACGGCAATAACTCAGCAGCGGAGACAGTCGCCTGTCGTTACACATACACATGCGCATATACAAACTTGGAGTTCATTTCTTACCTGTGCCTCTATAACTGTATAAATTCACATCCATAACATGGAGATGGACACAAGGTGAGCCATGATTATCTACCACTGTTTATACAGCACATTTGTCACATAAGCGTGGCTTCCTTCTCTTGCTGACATCATTTGTCAATCATCACTTGGTCTTACGGTGAAATTATATTGTAATTTCTACTTAAGAAGAAAACAGCTAAAGATTGATTAGCTCCAGGAGGGAAAAAGGAAACCCTGACCCAAATACCAATCTCTATTACTCATTTTAAAGCCAGAGAAAAAAGTGTGGGTTGTAGTAATTTGAACTGTCATCTGAATGTATTTGCATCTTTCCAGTGATCAGCACAGCTTGAAGTTGGCTCAGTTGCCCTCCTTTTTCAGCACAGTGAACTGATATATATAAGTTTGTTGTCTCCTTAACATGACAGATGGACCCAGGTATGGGACACATCGCTTTCCTCATACCCCCTCCTCCTGCCTGTGCACACACAGACACGAGAGCACACGTACACACCCTCGTGCCTCATGCCATGTGCTTATGTTTCTGTGTTTCGGTGCTTGAAAAGCTATAACGATAATTGAGGAGTGAGGACTTAGTCCTACTGATTGAGTACTATGTTCAGCTCTAGGTATCAAAGCCCACGAACTTGGGGTTGGTAAACACTAGCATTATGTAAAACTGACCGCCCCTAAGGCCCCATTTTGTATGTGTTCTGCTCCTCTACACTGTGGGAAACCGGACAAGTAAAGACTCTTTGAAGTAACTCTAAGAAGAAACCTGTTCTTAGCAGGTTCTTAGGCTTCTTGCAGCCAGTGAGCAGCTCAGGGCTTATAGAGCTAACTCTGAGGTTGTGAGGTTTTGTTGGTGACTGAATATTCACCAGAGAAATCTTTTCTGTCTCAACCATGAGACTGAAAGCCTTGAAAGGTATGTGTTAGAATTCTTCCTGGTAAATTCCATGATGTCCATTGTATGGTTCTCTGATTATTTGGGATTGCACAGAAAGGCCGGTGCATTTGCTCAGCATGATGAAACGCGGGAGGAAACTCAGGAGATCGTTCCTGTCACCTTCTCCTTCCCTCCTAAATTCCTGATACTCAGTCCTTTCCTGCTATGATGTTGATGATGCCAACGCTTCTGGAGCTTCTGCTCGGAATCCTGAAGCCATCTACTTCCTACCTGCTCTGTGCCTGGCATGACCTAAGATCTTTTATGTGTACAGAAAGCCTTATAGGCTGGCCCACTTTATAGCTAAGTAAACAAGGAATTTTCTCAAAGTCACACTGATGGCCATTTATGGAATGGGGTTTATGCCTGTCACTCATACATGCATGCTTACTGTGGCTTTTGCTTCCTTTCTCAAAAGGGAACATGCTGAAGTTTTAACAAATCGAACTATTATGCTTTACATTCTCTCTCTCTCTGTCTCTCTGTCTCTCTGTCTCTCTCTCTCTCTCTCTCTGTCTCTGTGTGTGTGTGTGTTTAGCCCCATTATTACAAGCCCAAGTATTTTACTAAGCCTTTTAGTCTACTATACGGTAAAGGAAAAAAAAAGGAATCTGGTATTCTTACATCCCATGAACATAAAAAATACTTTCATAGTCCTTAATTTTTATCCCTGCACCTATATTGTACTGAAACTTTCTGAGTCAGCTTTAGTTACTTTGCTTAAAGATGAATTTTGGTGACTTAAGGACTACAAAGCCGATATTTAAAATTTCTGTCAATTTCTTTGGGAACAGCAGAATTCTTTTTGAAGGAATCTCCCTCTTGGTGACTGCACTCTAGAGGAAACCTAAACTCTGGGGATTCTTGCCAAGAAAAAAAAATGCAGAGATGGCACTGCTCAGCGACCACTGTCCTTAAAGTTCAGACAGCCTCCTCTTGTCTCCTGGACCCAAGGTATAAATAGAGAGAGACACAGAGGAGACTGGCAGAGATCCTGCTGACAGCCTTTCCAAGCTTTCAGAAATGATGACTCGCGGCCTGTAGGAAAGTCTGTCTCAAGGGCGGCAGCTCTCCTGTTGATGAAGATTCCTTTCCGGAGCAGTGGCCCCTTTGAGTTCCCACATCTGTATGTCTGTCCCCTCTCCCTGGTTCCCCTTTGGGGGGATGTACTAGGTTCCTCAGATGAGACAGAAGGCCTGGCTTTTCTCTTCCTGGATCCCTGTGTGCTTGGGGAGACTGACATGTACTTAGATGACAATATGACAAAATGTCTTCAGAAAGTGTGGATAAAACCTCAGTTACTGGGCCACAGACTGCCTCAGGGAGGCCGGGGAGATTTCCTGAGGGAGACAACATGTGAGCTGGCCCCTGATGGATGAGAGGGAACACAGTGGACAGCGGACCCAGCACAGATAAGAGACACGAACGCTTTGCTGCTGCTGGGTTTGGAAAAGGGTTAATAGGTAGCTGGAACAGATTCATCGCACCATCTCTTTCCATGAAATTCATAACGTGTGTTCTTGGAGGAAGAGAGAGGTGAGGAAAACAGAGAAGCCTGTCCCCTGTCTCATTTGGCAGCATTGACCTGCTCTCTTGTTAAAAGCATTGAATTTATTTACTTCCCCCATCTGGTCTTTCAGACTGAAGCCCTGACTAAAAATGTCTTCTCATTTTTTTCTTTCTTTCTTTCTTTCTTTCTTTCTTTCTTTCTTTCTTTCTTTCTTTCTTTCTTTCTTTCTTTCTTTCTTCTCCTCTCTCTTTTTCCCTTCTTCCCTTCCTCTTCTTATTTCTTTCTTTTACATTATTCTTCTGGGGATATTTAAAAGACAAAGCTTCCATTCTATTTGCTTTCCTTGAATTCAAAGCTTCTGGTACCACTGGCATCTCATCACTCCTTCCTCCAACCTACCCCCAAATGGAGCTAGGCGGAATTGTCTCTGGTTCGTAGGGTGGAGACAGGCATTGCTTCTTGAATATGTGGGAGACTCCTTCAGTGACTCTGCCTTTCCAGTACATCAGCAGTGTGTCCCGTGGGGCAGCCCTGGTCAGGGCATCTTTGGCTGAAGAGCTTCCTATAAACTTGTTCTTGAGCTGTCGTGAGAGAGTTGTTTTGTAGGCCTTGGTCTTTCCATTGGACTGCTAGGCCCTGCATCCACCTTGCTTGTTTTCTGCTGTGTGTTCTTTGTGCTTGTGACCCCCAAGATGGCAGGCATCCCGTGAGTGGGACAGGATTGTGGGTGGGCATGCGAGTCTTGGAGAAAAAAAAATAGGATTGTTCTGATTGAAAGGACAGGTCAGGAAAGTCACAATACAGACTTCCATTGTAAGCGTTTTGGTGTAACTGACCACTGACTGCTGATAACTGAGAAGACTCGGCCGGTAAGTCACTTGAGTTATTGTTTGGTCAGGGTCTACGTGGAGTCTGGATGTTTTGAAGAACATTATTTCTGCTGCATTCTTGTGAGACAGAAAAGCAGGAAACAACTCTGGTGTGAGAACTGGCAAAGGCTAAGACTGTGTATCAGTGTTTCCCTTTGTGCCAGACACAGATTTTATTTGGGGGACATCATTGGGCCTATCCTTGTGTCTCTCTGGCATTCCTTAACCCATATTTGATTAGCTACAATAAGTAACCAGCATCGCTAACCATTCTTTCCAAGTACATGCACACACGCAGGTCCTGCAGGAGACTGCCTGAGCAGATGCCCAAGTGAATCTTCTATAACATAGCTCCCTTAATTTTATTAGCTAGTCCTACCTGTCCCCTAAAATCTGTATTGCTTCATAGGTTCTTTAGTAGTAAATGGGAGAAACAGAACTAGAACCTGACCAGTTCCCGGCCACTTACTATGTTTGTGACTGTTGTTTCTCAGAGCTGAGATTGACCAATCAGGCTGATTCCAACCAAACACTTGGGATTCTAATATGAGGCCCTGGGGCCTGGCTACACATTAGAATTAGAAGGCGGTGGGGGTGGGGTAGCCTTCCCACACCACCAGCGAAATCTGAATCTTTCATCGTGGGGCCTCAGCACGAACATCTAAAATACCCCCATCTGATTATGAAATGCAGAGCGGATAAGGAACCCTGTTCCAGGGTAGGAGAGGAAATAAAGCCTTTCCTAAGAATTAATTTGCTGACCAGACAACAGAGTTTGCTAATGTAAACCTAATGTCATTCTCCTCTCAGAGCAGGTTAGAGCCGAAAGCAGTTTTCCCCTGCTCACCTCAAATTAATAAGCAATTCAACTTTTCCCTGACTCATTCAGAAAAGAATATTGAGTTCAGAAACTAGAAAAAAAGTATAAAGGATGTTTTTTTTCTTTTTTTAATAAATGACTTGAAGACCCTTGTGAGGACTAGGGATCCCTTCCTCCCTGTCCTGTTCTACCCCCCACTGAAATCTGAGAGCAAATTTGTTTTGCATTACAGATAATTAAAGTCAGATCTCCAGTCTATGTGTTACAATAAGGCAGCTGTTTATAATAGAAGCACCCTGGGCTTTCTCACAACTCGTGTTTCCAAAGCCCTGCAAAGGTGTTTAAAGGGTAACAACTTAAAGCCTTCACCCTCCCTTCCCCACCTCCGAAACATTCCTGCTTCCTCCTTTTCAGGGTCTTTTGAGGGGAGACCGGAGGGTTGGGGAAGGGGCTGCCATGGGAGCCCGTTGAACCTGCTATCCCAGTTTGGGAAGATCTCTCTTTTCTCTGCATTCCCTGGTAGGCCACAGTGGGAGTATTTACACCATGGAAATTGGCAGATATCTTAAATTAGGGATTTGTTTTTCTCGCTGGAAAACAGGTGGTTAAATGTTTCCCAGCATGCCTCATGTATAGGTAGTCACTACAGAGTTCTCAAGTGAAAAATTTCCAGAGGAGATTGGACCTAAATTCTTCAGAGAAGATTCTGAAACTGGTGGTGTTAATGCTGCCCTTTTATAAAGCATCTGAAAGCCTCCTCAAACTTCATGTATCTAAAATTAAGCATCTAGATTCCTAGCCGCTCCTACCTCAAAAATAGATTTATTCCACATATCCCCCAGGCCTGTAAACTTGATCTCTTCATTCATTTACATGAAAAATCTTGACATTGCCTCTGGCCCTTCTCTTTCTCACCCCACAGAACCTACAGTAGCAGGTTCAAATCGATTTTACCTTCAAGATACATCCCACACTTACCAGACCCACTGTCAACACCTGGTCCAAACCACCATCATTTCTCAATTGGATTGTTGCCGTGTCCTGCCTGGTCCCCCTGCTTTTACTCTTGTCCATATATGCTCCTGTCACAGAGAGCAGTGGAAAAAAAAAGGCATTTGTATGTTCGTGTCTCACCAAAGCTCAGAACCCTCCTGGGGTTCCCATCTCACCCAGCATGATGGCGACACTTTTAAGCTCTTGGCGATGCTCTCCTTAGTTTTCTCACTGTTGTGATAATGTTTATATAGTTCTTTGGATATTGACCAGGTCAAGGTGAATCTTTTGGGTGCATTTGGACACGGTGTTGCTCCTACTTAGAACCCCCTCTCTACAGTTACCCAATGACTCTTATCCCTACTACACACGTTACAGAGCTCGACTCTGTTATCACATTATCTGCCTTCCTAGTCTTATATAACAGAACACTCTGTTGGTCTCTTTTTGTCTGTCTCCATGTCTTTATGCCTCTTTGCAGCCATTATTACCACAAGGCATGTATTTGTGGTTTTTCGACTGGGCTTTGCTCATGATGTTTTCTAGTATATCATCAGGACCAGAATGTTTGTTATAGCGAACGATAACCATTGAATGAACAAATAAATGTTTGTGAGATTGTATGCATCGTGTGTGTGTTTGCATGTGTGTATTAAACCATGTGAAATTCCAGTACACAATCCCCTTTGATGGTTGTCATTACTAGGTGATATAGGAGATCAGCAATAATTTCACTCGGCTCTTCATTTTGCAGATGATGTCTTTGAGATGAAAGGAAAGACAACTAGCTCTGGGGACAATGGGAGATGGGAACACATTTTCCTTTTACAAGCGAATATTTTTGAAAGTAGAACATCAGATCGTATCAGTGAGTGTGAGTGGGATATTGGCCCTTTGCATGTGTTATGGGTTTTGTCTTCAATCCCTGTGTAGACCAGGGTAAATGCTTTCAAAGAGACTTTCATCCTCTTTTGGTAGGATAATACTTTCCAGAGCACCCGGGCAAGGATGGACGCTCCTGTATCACCATCACCAATGAGTGTTCCTACACTCACTAAGTCAGGGCAGGAAGCACTTCAGCTTTAAGCTTTAGGCGTTCTGCAGGAAAACTAGCATCTTTCTTTAGAGTCAGCTATGACGTCTGGCCTTAACTGTAGGTTGTGAGCCAGAATGCTTGAAGAATGGTGGTGTCACGTGGTCTTATTAATGCTGAAGTTTCATCTCTTCAACGCTATTGCTCTACGTTGTGACCAAGCTCTCTTCCTGGGGAAGGGAATGCCCTGAGGACAAAGATCTCAGAAACTTTCTCTGTGAAGCAATGTGGGGTATGTTGGATTTGTGTGTGTGTGTGTGGGGGGGGATCCACAGTACAGTGAACTGGCCTGGTTTTGTCTGAAGTTTCCAAGTGAATAATGTTTGATGTGAAGTTATTGCTTAATAAAATTTTCTAGGAGGGAGAGAGGCTGGTGGGAAACATTTGGACTGATTTTTCAAATGGTTTGTGAAAACAACTCAGGATGAGGACCCTTGTGCTGCTGATACTAACAAAATAGTGGGAGTTCTTTTCCACAGGGCTTAGATAGGGGTCTTTGGATGTGCTGTTACCCTGGATTATCTAGAGGCACATTTGGCTGCAGCTGGTTTAATTGCTGTAAAGAGGCACCATGAGCATGACAACTCTTAAGAAGGAAAACGTTTAACTGGGGCTGGCTTGCAGTACAGAGATTTAGTCCATTAGCATCATGGCAGGAAGCATGGTGGCTTGCAGACAGATATGGTGCTGGAGAGGGAGCTGAGAGTTCCACATCTGGACCAGTGGGCAGCAGGAAGAGCAACTGAACTACTGTGCCTGGCTTGAGCTTCTGAAATCTCAAGGCCCCTCCCCCTCCCCCAGACACACTTCCTCCCACAAGGCCACACCTACTCCAGCAAGACCGCCCACCACCCCAACAGTGCCACTCCCTATGGGCCTATGGGGACCATTGTCCTTCAAACACCACAGGTGCTGTGAAGACATTTCCTCAAAGACGGGCATACATCCTCTTACCTAGCAGACTCAGTTTGCCGAAATGTATTTAATAAGTTTTTTCCTCCCTTCGTTGACTCACCATTGGGTTTCCATGAGAATAAATAACCTCTCAAGACTAGTCTATGCTGTTCAGAGTTCGTTCCAGGGCTGTGTGCAGAGCTGTGTTAAACTGTGCTGGACTCATTCTGTGCTCCCAGTGTGACAAACTGGATTTTTCCAAGCCTATTAATTAGGGTTGAGCACACCACGGTCAGTTATTGTCTGCAGCATGGCCAGTTGTGAACTTCTGTTATAATTTCTGCTGCAAAAATATGGTGTGTTTGTTTGTTTGTTTGTTTGTTTTTTAGGACGAGGAGTGAGAGGTGCACTTACCTACGGGTATAGGAACAAGTATTTAGAACATAATTATAAATCAATCTATTCTAGCAAAGGACAATAGTAGATTTTCCTCTAGAGCCCATGACTCCCCGGCCATGGGTAGTTAGCTAGGTTTACAGTACCAGGTGTGGATTCCCTCCAATGAAATGCCCCTCAAGTTCAACTAGACAGTTATTATTCCTAAAAATGCCACAGTTGCGCCAGTGGGAGCATCCTACCATCCAGCTGTTGCTGTGGTTCATAGGCTTTACAGCTGGGTAGGACTACTGGTTGCTTCTTCCCTCAAGTAGCACCTTTGATACTGAGAGCTAGCTCTCAGGGAGGAGGTGCCCAAGTCAGTTCCATCTCTATTCCTCCAAGTCATGAGTCTGAAGTGTGTGTCATAGCTTCAACAACAGGGTTTTATCTTCAAGTTCTGGCAGACAACAATGGGCAGTGGAAATAGCTTGTATTGTTTGGGGAGTCTCTTGGTCTCCCCTGAATGACAATTCGAAGAGATATTTACTGTTCCTGACACAGAGGCTTTTGTTAAATCATCTATAGCTCTTGGGGGAGCATTATCACCCCATGGTAGAGTCCCCCATCCCATTGTCCCTTTGTACTTGCCTGGTCTTGGGGGTTACTCCAGGTTATATATTTACATCTAAATATTTGGAGGGACGATCCACAAACACAAGAGAATATTTTCTGCAATTCTCCAAAATTGCAGAGCTCTTCCCTAAAATGCAGGGACCTTCCTTAGTACTTACACAGTTACCATAAACAACCTTGCATCAGACAATATAACCATGAGATTTCATAACATCTAAATTCTAAGCATGTAACTAAGATCTCCCAGGGAGAAAAAACCCTAACATCGAGGGGGTAAGGAAGGGACACTCTTCAAGAAAGAAGCGAGAATCATGCTTTTTATTGGATGGCGGCTAACAGACTAACCACCAACATAAAATGAGGATTCCAGAGAAATCATATGAGAAAATCTATGGGAACTTTACTTAGGCAAAGATCTCCTTGACGAGAGACAAAATGCACTATATACTAGACTTAGGTAGCTTTGAGACATTGCCACCAAAGTCTAAAAGCAAGTCAAAGCTTATGACAAGAGTCTGAACAAGTATATTGGGCATATTGGCTTGAATCCAGAACACACAGCATGCACCTTCAAATAACAATGAGAAAAACTACAAAAATTAACTTTTAGAGTGGTGAAACACAAATATAAGCACTTTACAAGCTAGGATTATATCACTGATTAATAAACACAGGGATATGTTTAACAGAATTACTCACTAAAAAAATGCAGACTATTTCAAAGAGCTATCACCGCTTCCTTACATCTTAAGGGTGGTTAATTAAAAAGCTGACGATGCAGCTACTCAATCCCTAATACAATAGAAACAGCGGTTGCCATTGCTGGGAAACTACCCAATCACCTAGGAACATCTGTGACTTAGCCCATCAATTCCAATCCCAGGTATTTACATGAGAGAACAGAGTACATGTATCATCCAAAAGACATGTACAAGAATGTCCGCAACAGCTTTATTCACAGTAGGCCACATTTGGAAACAGCTCAAACATCTATCAAGAGATAGATACTACACAGCATAAAAGACATTTATAACTAATATTCATAATGACATGGCAAATCTCACAGACAAAAACATGAATAGACTGGACTTGAGTAGCATTGAAATATTGTTAACAAAGTCCATTAGCAAAATGAGGCAGGAAAAGATGGATTTTCATATTTGAAGTATAGGTAAAGATTCTAGGCTTGTAGTTCACACTTGTAATCCAGCCATTCGGGGGCAAGGCAGGAAGTTCATGAGATTGAAGACAATCTGGGCTACATAGCTAGTTAGGAAGGGACTTTTTTTTTTTTTTTTTTTTTGCTTTTATATACACTTGCATCCATCTCCTGTTTTCCCAGTGATTGTTTAACTAGTTACCATTTTTAGTTTCCAAGAGCATTTTGCTTCCTTATATATTTTCTATGGCCCATGACGGTCTTCACTTTGCCCACATTTCCGTATAGGTGGGACCTTTGTATTTGTGAAGTCAGGTGTCCTTGACTGCTTTCTTTTTATCTTTGGAGAATAATTATCAGCAGGTTTCTTTGCTGGCTGCTTCTGGCATGTGTTCAAATGGATTTCTTTATGGTCCTTTTTTCTTTCCACTGGATTCATATTTTTGAAGAAGAGTAATTTTAAGCTCAGGAAATACTCAAATGATTAGTCATCAACAATCTCCCCAAACTTCTATGAGCAAAGTTGTCTATAAACCATGAACGCCTATCTGTTGAATGTGCTGTTCGTGACAGTTTACTTTCCTGTGGACATGGCTGTTGTATGCTTACAGCTCCGTAGGCCCCTGACACCGCACCATCTGCTGTAGGAGTTCCCCTGTGGAATTTCCTTTCTTCTGTTTACTTCCAAGTAGACACTTTCAGTGTTGAGCCACTGCGTGTAAGATACATCAGAAGTCCCGCGGAGAACAGTCAGTGCATCATTGGCAAGCAAACCCCACTGTCCTTTAGAACTGCATCTGCTTCTGGGTTCTGACTTGGCGAATGGCAGTGATATCTAAGTCCAAAGAGGAAGCAGAGTCGGCGGTAAGTCCCCGTACTTCTTTATTCTTTTTTTTTTTAAATTTATTTATTTTTATCTCAATCACAGGTTAGGTACTTTGAATCCCAGGCGTAGCCCCCTCCCCCATTCCCTCCTACCCTCCCACTCCCTCCCTCATCTCCTTCTTCCCCGCCCCCTCCAAGTC
>CM053743.1:52837765-52889001 GCA_028658305.1 Pachyuromys duprasi | reverse complement strand
ATTGATTTCAGCCCTGAGCTTGATTATTTCCAGCCGTCTACTCCTCTTGGGTGTATCTGCTTCTTTTTTTTCTAGGGCTTTCAGTTGGGCCATTAAGTTGCTTGTATGAGATGTTTCAAATTTCTTCTTGAAGGCACTTAGTGCACTTCTTTATTCTTTCACCGAGCCCTGGCACTTCCTTCACCTGTTTCCTCCTCTTCAGCCCTGCTGCTATTGTTCAGGCTGCTGCTATTACTCATCTGCGGTTTACTGTACTTTCTTCCCTGGCATCGCTGCTTCTCATCTCATCTCAACAAGTCTTTTCCAATTCACCCCAGCACCCTGCTGCCATGCCTTTCCTGGTGTTAGATTTTGAACTCTAAAATGGTGATGCCATATTTTCAGCTCCAACGGTAATGCTTTGCTTTTACCAGACACCCAATAAACAAAAAAGTAAATTGACCAGATGGGCAAATAATTCTGACCCTGTCACTCTCTTGCATAGAACCTTTCTTCTTCGACCTCCCCATCATCTACATATTAAAGCCTGACTAAAATCTAACCTCCTTATCACAATAGGATCTGTCACCGACTCAATCTCTTTTCCTACATCATCTGGCTCACCACTTCTCCTCTCCTGTTAACAGTGAAGACACAGAGTAATGTCTTTTTTTGCAGGCGCCAGTTGTGGGATCTGAGAAGTAGCACATAGCAACCTCCTTATCTGGCTGAGAGAACGTTCTGGTCCTCCTGATGAGGCATGAACACTTTCATCAATTGTTGGTTCCATCCTACTTCTGGGTGTACAGGGAGATCGCATTTCTGTCCCTTTGAAATTGTGTGTACCCATGTGTCTTTGGCTGGCCAGTGTGTGAGTGGAGTTGTGCTGAAGTGTATTTAAGAATAGGAATGCAATGCTTTACCTTGCTCTCTCAAGATGATGAGCCACAGTTCATGTAGTAAAGTCTTTGTTAGCCTGGGTCTTTAAATGGGATGAGGTGGATTAGAGTTCCTAACCCATGTTTTATTGATATAATGTGAGCAAGAAACAAACCTTTATTGTTTTAAACTACTGAGCTATTTGTCATGACAGCATAAATGAATCTATCCTGGCTAATATCCCTTCAAATAGCCGATCATTAATCAGTTTACTATTGATTTGAGGCTAAGGACCTATCATTGCATTGTTTTTAGAGCAGGTGCTTAAAAGTGTAATATTTTGAACATCTATTATACACCTGGCACCATAGTAAGAGTTTTACCCGTGTTTTTTAAATCTCAGCCCTATGAAAGGGTTTTTAATTAATGTAACAGAAACCCGAGGAGGTCAGAGTTTAAGTTCACACTCATTCGGTGTCTCTGTGCCTTAGGGGTAACAGGGCTCTGTCTACCAGAAGGTTCCCATCAATGCACACACTCCTTCATGAAGTTAGTAAGGGACAATGAAAAACACTAGACAAATGTAAGAATCAAATAAGTAAATAAGTAAAATGGGAAACATTTTTTTGTATGTAATAGGAAATGGAGAATTCTTTAGGCAATTTCCAGTTCTTGAGGAAAAGGCAATCATATATAACACAGTCAATAAAAAACTCTTAGCCAGATCAAAGCCAATCAGGAGCACTGCTAGTCCAGCCTAGCTCTGGATGGCAAGGCTGCCCTCTGGAGTAGTTTTCTTTCTTTTTGTTTAATTTTTATTTTCCATTTATTTGTTTATGTAATGACTTTACAGCCTGATCTCCTGCCCGACTCTTTCCTTAGCTTTCTTCTCAGAGAATGAGAGGTCCCCATGGGCACCAGCACACCCTGGCACACAAAGTCACAGCATCCTCTCACACTGAGGCCAGACACGGAAGCCCAGCTGGGGGAAAGAGGTCCAGAGGCAGGCAACAGAGTCATGTCTCTAGTCTCTGCATCTGTTTCCATCAACTGCTGGATGAAGCTTCTCAGAGCACAGTTATGATAAGCTCCTGTCTCCAAGCACAGCAGAGGCTTGCTCTCTTCCGTAGGGTAGGTCTCAAGTTGGGCCAGTCATTGATTTGACATTTCCTCAATCTCTGCTCCATATTTATCCCCACACTTCTTGTAGGCAAGACAAATTTGGGTGGAAGGTTTTATGGATAGGTTGGTGTCCCCCTACCAGATCACCAATAGCTCAGGCACTAAGATAAACAATTAATAAATAAAGTAGTTTTCTAATGGTCCCCCAATATTTGCTAAAGAATGACAAGACGTTAGCTATTAGCTACAACTGTTAGCCCCAGAATAGCCTTCTGTGAAATGTATTCCCTTTTGACTGTGTCAGCTGGTTACTCGGGCATTTGATAATGGACTGAAGTGAGATGTCAGTGCATGGAGTCTTATAGAGACATGGCTTTGAGTGTCACGGCCATTGAAATGATGACTACAGCAAAGGGACTGGTGCATGTGGCTGGACAAAGCTTCTGAGAGGGAGGCAATAGCAGCCTGAGGCAAAGGGCTCAAGTCAGTACCTACTAGCTAGAAAGTCAGTACCAACCTAACAGAAGGTTTCCTCCTGTCTGAGACCACAGGGGTGTGTTTTGAGAGAACATATTCCCTGGTTGGTGTGATCTTCAGGCTTGGGCCCTCTTTCTTCTAAGCTGTTATTCTTGCCTCTATCTTGACTTCCTTTAAAAAGTATTTATTTATTTTACTATTTTGTGTCAGAGTATTCGCCTACGTGTATATATGACTATCATATGCCTTGTGTCTGTAGAGGTCAGAGAGAGTGTTGGTCCCCTAGAGAACTAGAGTGATGACTGTGAGCCACTGTGTGGGCGCTGGGAACCAGGCCCAGGTCCCCTGCAAGAGCAATAAATGCTCTTAATGACTAAAGTATTTCCCTAGCCCTCTTGGTTTCCTTTTATTTGCATTCTTAGTGTTTTCTTGCTACTTTGAACTTGATACTATATAACATTCATTTGGTACTTTTCATGTATATAATATAATGCGTATACATGTATATCTGGGAAAGTTAATGGCATCTGAACTGTCAGTTTAAATACATATGTATATATTTTGAACAGTGGGGCTTGCAGAGCTTTGTGTAGCTATCCAGCTTCCGTTAGCTATAAATCTTGTATCTCCCTGGAATCATCCTTGGGGAAAATAGTCACCAATAGTGCCTTAGCACTTTGGGGTTTTCACATAAATATCCTTTGCTAGGTACATTTTTTAAGTGCTGATCTGGATAGTAAAAATGTTAAAGCTAATTGGTTCCTGAGTTTGAAAGTGAACAGTGAGTGATGGGTAGTAAGAGTATTTCCTTTGTAATAGGGAAGATGTGGGGTAAATGATATTGACAAAAAAAGATCTTAGTATGGTTTTCAAGAGGAGGGGACACGTGAAGGCACAAAGAACCACATGAAGAAGCACCAGGAAGGGGCAAAGGGGCTGAGTGAGATGGGGAAACAGCCCGGAGGGTCTACTGTGGACTTGGCAGAGACAGAACTGTTTAGAACTAGCTGTTTAGAACTAGCAAGACTGAGTCATTTTGGCAGGCGCTGGGCTATAATTTTGGAGGTCTCTGTATGCTGGGTACCTATGCCTGCAGTGATTAAGGTCAGGATCAGGATTGGTTCGGTGGGTGAGGGTCAGGTGTGTAGTAGATAGATGAGAATAAACGGGGATTTCTTGGTTGTGTATCAAACATGCCCGATGTCACATTTTTGCTATCTCTAGTAATTAGCTAATACTTGAAGTGGTGGGCCTTGCCTGACCAACAAGCACCTCCAAGATAGAAAGACGTCATAGAATAGAGAAAATAAAGACTACATGATTAATACACATATTAATGTAACCACATTTTTTCCCTATCGTGTCTGGACTAGAAAATCCCAGGATCCCTTTCACGTCTATCACCCGCCCCTCCTCTTTTCAGCAGTCTGGGCTTAGTGTTGTCATTCATTGTGTTCAGAGCCTTATCCAGGTCATCTAGCTGGTGGCTGCTGCTGTACTTCTGAGTTTATTGCACCTCACTGAGGAGCTGGTTTAGCTCCACCTGCTACTTGAGGCAGCTTCGAAATTGCTAAGGCACTAGGAATGTGAATGGTGGTAATTAGGCCTTTGCGTTTAGCCCCAGGCTGAGCAAGGGAAAGGAAGTTCAAGTCTGGACTAGTGTACACTGGCTCTGTACTTCCTTTATTAGACTTTAGTGTAGTTGGAATGGTTGATCCCATCCCCCCTTTAAGCTAAGCTTCTAATTTAAGCATTCACAAAATCCAAGGCAAGGCCTGAAATCTAGGACTTCTGCAGATCTGAGGTGTTTGTAGCTGTTTGAGGCTGCCTGCTGGGCAGCTGGCAGGGTTAGGACGTGGCCAGGCTGTGCCCTTGGAAGTATGAGGATGCTCAGACAAGCCCAGTGGAAGTGGTCCCAGGACCCAAGAGAGAGGCTGGCTCTTTTTCTTGCCTTCTCCCCAAGGATGATTCTCAGCACTTCCTGGTAGTGATGCTCTAGGAGACTTAAAGAATTGGCATCTATCAGAGTGTGTGGAAATGTGGCTGCTGAAAACTTAATGACTGCTTAAATGCGTGGCCAGAGGACACCTTTAAAGGCTAAGTGGGGTGCTGTTGAGTGACTCAATACGCCCAGCAAAGGATCGTACATCTTAGACGTGAGATCACCCCACAAATAGATTTCAGCTGAGTGGGGATTCCAGACCAAACCTGTTGGTCCTTCCAGTCTTGTCATGCAACCTGTCGACTGTGTCCTCCAGTCAATGCATTAACCAGAGAGCCGGCACCTGGGGCCAGAGAGGTAGCTCAGTGGTCAAGGGTGTGTACTGCTTTTGTAGAGGACTGCAGGTTGGTTCCTAGCACCCACGTGTACAGCTCACAACTGCCTGTAGTTTTAGCTCTGGGAGGCTCCAGTGCCCTCTTCTGGACTCCACAGGTACCTGCACACAGGTGTGCATACATACAGATGCAGGCTCTACCCAGTTAGAGAACTTGCAGCCGACAGGACAAGCAAGAATGTTGGCTTATCCTTCAATGATGGCCTGGGGTGATGTCAGGCTTTAAAGAGGACCACTTGTTGGGCAAGGTCACCCTGTGTGCTGTGTCTGTTGCACATATCACCCCCACTTCCTAGCACCCTATACACTCAGAGCTTCGACATCAGTTCCCCAAGAAGGAGGGTGGAAGCCTTCCCTTTGGCAGCCTTCCCTTTGGCAGCCTCTGTGGAAGTAGTGGAGGGCTTGGCCATGGGGCAATTACTGTGGCTGGCTAGTTTTCCAGGATGGCTATAATAAATCTTCTTCCTTCTTTTAACTCCCTTCCACCCCTGCCTTTTCTCTCTCCTCAATTACTTAAACAGGATGAGATATAATTTTATTACTTCAAAATAGAGTTTAATGACATTTAAGGAAACAATTTTGTCTATGAAAGTGATTTAAAACACACTGAATTGGGGCCAGGAAGATGGCTCAGTAGTTAAAGCCATGTGATCTCAAGCCTACAACCAGAGTTTGATCTCTGGGACTGACATAGCAAAAGAAAAGGATGGGTTCCCACAAACTGGCCTCTGACTGCAAAGTGTGCTATATGGCACATGATCACCCACCTCCCTTCGTGTGTGTGTATGTGTAATTAAAAATTTTAGAAATGTGATGAATAGATAAAAAAAATCCATGAGGACTTAATTTTAAAAGTTTTATTTTCTAATTATGAGTATACACATTCCTATTTTCAAAACATTCTTTTATTTTCTGAAAACAATTCTTTATTTTGTTTCACAAATGCATCATTATTTTGTATAAAAGAACATTATTATTTATATGTTACATCTTATAAACATCTTCTGATCTTTAAATATATATATTTTAGAAACACAGGGCCAAGCTGGACACTAGGGCAAGTAGCCACTGGTCACAAGTGGGCTTTCAGCATGAAATTAGAAAACCGGGGTAGAAGTAATCCTTTTGAGTGACCTAAAACTTTAACAGTAACTTAGCAATTATTCCTGTAAGGAATATTAAAGCCTAGAAAAAATATCAACACTCTTGGCATAAACAGCACTGACATCTTTTCTCTAGGCTCTTATGCTATAAAGCATGTTTCATGACAAAGTTGTAGCATTGGTTTTGGAGGGTAGTTTCTGAGTATATACAGTAGGAAAGGCAAAGACAGAGACGTGAGCAAGTGAGCAGAGGAGGTTGTGACAGTGCCTGTTGGAGGGCCAAGAGGACCTGGTTGGGTGGAGGAGGGCTGGTGGTCTGCTCAGACAAAGACTCAGCCTTCTTGGGGCTTGGGCTGTTTTCCTCTGTCCTGTGCCTCAGTTGAAAAGACTCAGTAGAACTCAGTAGTAGTCATTGCTGGCCACTACATCTTTCCAGATTTTTTTCCATCAATGGAGGGTGATGATTTCCTGTTTCTGAGCACTCATATGGTCTTGTGACCTGTTTCAACTAATGAGCTGCAGCTGAAAAACCCTCAGGAAGACTCTACAAGAGCGAATGTAGGGTTTCCTAAGAATCCTTTGCCACAATGAGTGGCTAGGGGTCTCCTAAGGGTGACAGATGGCTGGGTTCCAAAGCAAGAGTGGCATGGATCGGAGTCCATAGATGACTTCCAGTGATGCCCTGCCTTTTAAGCATGCTTCATGGCTTCTTACAGGGAGCTGTTGATACAGGTGGATCCTCTGGGTATTTGTCCCTGTGCATCCAGATATAAATGAAGATAGGGGATGAGTGAGACAGAGCCTCCAAAAAGCCCAGAGCTGTTCTTTATAATAAAATCAGGAGAAATGAGCCACAGAGAGTAGATGTGATATGGGCTAATGTGGAAACTACCAAATTAACATAGCTACAGGCTCTGGGGTGTGATACATCAGTCATAGTAATTCAGGGCTAGAGACAGGGATTGGGTGAACACTTTCCTGCTGAACCACATCCCCATTTCTAAGAAGTGGAGCTAATTTTATGTGACATTTTCCTGGTACTGTTGTTTGGTTCAACACTACTCCAGATGTGGGTAAGAAGGTATTTTGTAGCTGTGATTGGAGTACAACTCTTGATACTGTCCGTGGGCCTCATTTAATCAGATGACAACCTCAGGAGCAAGAGCTGAGGTTTCCGGGGAAGATAGACTGGCTCAGGAATTGCCCTATCAATTACTGTTGAAGTTTCTAGCCTGCTGGTCTGCCTGACAAAACTGACTTGTCAGCTACAACAATGGTGTGGGCCAATTCCTTAAAATAAAACTCTTTATATATCTCTCATGTCTATTTATGAATGAACCTGGAAAAATGTACCACTTCTAGTGAGAAGGCTTGCAAACGAGTTCTTTAAAATACCGGGAGACATGGCCACAGTACAGGGCTAAATCTACTTCTGATTAACATCCCAGCAGCTCAGTAGTCAGGACAAGAGAGTAGGGAAAGTGGCAGTAGAAGCTGAAAGGGGGAGGTTGGTGTTTCATAGGCACAATTGTTCACTCACTCACGCACTCATTCAGTCATTTTACTGACAAAGATTTTTAATTTAAAATTTTTATATAAAAAGTAAGTTGGGGTGGAGGAGATGGTTCTGTGGGGAACGCAGTTGCTTCACATGCACGAGGACTCGAGTTCTATTCCTCAGAACCCACAGAAAACAAGGTCTAGTGGCATGTGGCTAGACTAGAACTTCTACAGCAAGATGCAAGGTAGACAGGAGAATCTTGGGAGATCTGTGGACCAGCTAGCAGAGGAGAGAGAGAGAGAGAGAGAGAGAGAGAGAGAGAGAGAGAGAGAGAGAGAGAGAGAGAGAGAGAGAGAGAGAGATTGAGATTCTGTATCACACAAGGTGGAAGGTGAGAATAGATACCTGAGGTTGTCCCCTGACCTCTATACCTACACACTGGCATGTATACATTGGTACTCATACATATATGTGTTCATATATTGCACATACATACACACCCTAAAATACCTGATAGTTTTAATTCAGTAAAAAAAAAGCCATAACCATGAAAAATAAAATGAGCTAGACGATTTGTAGAATGTGATTTTTAAAGAGAATTCTACTCGATTCTAAATGCGACCAGCCATCCTCCATAAGTAGATGCACAGCAGGAAGTACCAACCCTTTAGTATGCTGGTATTTTCCCAAAAGAATAAGTTTACAGTAACTGAACTGTTGCTTCTATCTTATCCTAAGAAAATGTCTTTCTTAACTAAAATTTCCACAATGTTCGTCTTTAGCAGTTCTTCCTAAATTCCTTGATATTCAGTAAACTTATTTTAAAAATCAAGGCAGGTGTATATGTGTGTTTGGGAGGCAGTCATTTGGAAAGTAATTGGAAGACCCACGCTTTCTTTAGAGTGTCTAGGGAAGTGGGGTCCAGTTCTCTGGCCCAGGGGAATGGGAAATAAACTCTACTTCGTAAACAACAAAGCCCTATTCCAAACGAAAAAAAAAAATGACTTAGTATCTCAAAGACCTATTTTTGCCACTTTTCCTCATTCCCTCAGATCCAGATCATCAGATCTATTAAACCAAAGCCAAGTTGCATTGGGTCTTTCCCCCTCTGGTCTTTTAAAATATTCTCCCCCCGCCTCAATCCCAAAACTGTCCCATATGTGTAGAAAGTCACTATCAACTTGAGTCCACAGTCTTTTTTTTTCTTTAGACTGAGTATAACTCAGGAACTCACTCTGTAGTTCAAGCTGGCCTTGATGTCCTTGCAGTCAATCCATTTGTCTTAGCCTTCTGAGTGCCGTGCAGGGGTTTTAGCGCCAGGCTGGGTTGTTGCCTAGCTCTTGAGTTCACACTGATGTGATCATGGCTCTTGGGGTCAGGGACAGGTCACAGTGTGCAGAAACTATGCTCTCCATGGCTACTTCTCTTGGAAACTAAGTGGAACTCCTCAGTGAGCTCAGTTGCACACAGATGGGTGGGTTGAAGGGAAAGCCATGAAAGAGGCCATTTATATTTGGCTCCTCTACGGAGAAGTTTCACTGTGCTGTTGCTCTTTCACCATCATCCCTTTAGTCCCCATCTTTCCCTTGACAAGCTCCCTCTCCTCTCCTCTGAGCCCACAGCCTTGCTATAATCAGCTCCTCTCTGCTCCTGGCATGTCATTTTCTTCCTGTACCATACACCTTTTTTTTGGTTCTACTCCCAAAGCCAGAGAATGGGCCCCACTGATGTGCTAGTTTGGGATTTGTTCAAGATTTATCCAGTTCCATTCAAAGGCTCTGTTCCTCACCGTTTGATGGCAATCTAGGGTCAGAGCAGCTGCTCACATTCCAGGCACTCAGGGTGTGCAGAAACTAACTCATATGTTCAGGAATTTCGATGGCCAGTTATGAAACTGCTGCTAATTTGAAATAGGTGGACAGTGGGAGTTTTCTTTCCACTGGAACCGAGCAAACATCACAAATCAGAGCTTTTATCTCCTCACAGCCATATCCTCCATCTGTCCCTGCACGAACTCTCCTTACTTGCTAGAGGTTGTCCAAGTAAAGTGTCACCAAAGCATGCCCCTAGGTTGCAAGGAATGGAGGGGCTTCTTCCTTCCTCTACAGCAAGGAGTCCTTGTTTTTCCTTTTTGTCCTCATTAAATTTTATTTTTATTTTGATTACTTTAATTTATGATTATGACCTGCCATGTATTTCTTGTTTGAATAACCCCATAATTGTTTTCCTCTGCATCTTGATTAGAATCTCCTTTGGGAAAGGTGATGTGTTTTATAATAGAAATATTTCAGGGATGTCATACCACAGTTAAAATTCACACAGACTGGAGAATTGTGGGATGCCAAGAATGACATGTTTTGGCTTGTTGTCTGTTAGCTGATACCAAAGGAAGTAACTAGAAGGTCAAGATGAACCAGAGATACTTGTTTTCTGAGGACCCAAAGGGAGCCTCTGAGAGGCAGAGAGGCCCAGATCACCTCTGATTCTTATAGGTTCTTTCATTATTACCTTTGATTTTGTTATAATATCTCCCTAATTTCCTAGCCTGGGTATCAGCTCACTCTGCAGCCCACACAGGCCCTGAACACATAGTCTTCCTTCCCTGGCCTGCCGAATATCTGGGACTACAGGCCGTACCACCAGGCTATTTTTTTATTTAATTTTTAGTTTTTTCAAGAATTTCATAAGTGAATATTGTATCGATACCATTTTTCCTCCTCCATCACCTACATCACAACTCCTCCCTATGTCCTCCTGACTCTCAACTTCATGACCCCTTTTAAAATTATTTTTATATACATGCATATCTGTATTATAAATATAGTTTTATGGGCCCATTTAGTGTTGCTAGTATGTGTATTTGTTTATGGCTGACCACTTGGGACTGGATAGTCTATATGGAGGTGCATCCTGGAGAAAACTAATTTCCCCCCTCTCAGCAGCCATTGACTGCAACAATGGGCAGCGTAATTAGTCTATATTGTTTGAGGAGTCTCTTGGCTAATAACTCAAGGGGAGTTTTAACCATGCCTGGCACAAGAGTTTTTGTTAGATTGTCTATGGCTCTTAGAGAGAGAATGATCACTGCAAGTGTTGTAATTTTATTAAGTTATGTATATACATAGACACATGTAATATATTATATATATTGTAAAATATATATAATATAATATATATATATTAAGTGAACACAAAATAATATAATCCCCAATGGCTTTGTCAAACATCCTTGTTGCTGGTCTCGCTTATCCCTTCCCATACCTCTGTGTTGCCCTTCTTTCCTCCTCCCCAGTCAGTCCCATCTACCTCTCCACTTCACCCTTCATAACACTTGTTTCCTGCTTCCCCCACTCCTTCTCTAGAGCGCTTCCACTCACCATGGTCTCTTTTTACTTTCCTGTTTCTGTGGTTGTTTCAGGTTATATACTGTCACCTAAAGATTCAGAGCTAGTATCTGCAAATAAGAGACATGTGGCACTTACCTTGTTGGGTCTGGGTTAGCTCTCTCAGAACAATGCATTTTAGTTCGATCCATTTACCTTCAAATCTCTTGATCCCGTTTTCTTTGTAGCTGAATGTAATTCCATAGTGTGTGTGCCTCACGTTTCTATTACCCAGTCCGTTGAAGGCTGAGTAACTTGGTTCCACTTCCTAGCTGTTGTAAATCGAGTGCAGTGAGCTTCACTCACCCAGGTATGGATGTTGAGTGGTAGAGTTAAGTTGCAATGTAGATCCACTTTCAGCTTTCTGTGAATTCTTCACACTGATCTCCTGAATGTCTGCAGGGGTTTGCAGTCCCACTGAGAGTAAATGGGAGTTCCCCTTCCTGTAGCCTCATCAGCATTGTCCCCCTGTTGCCTTAATCCTAGACATTCTTGAATTGAAACCTTGAAGGAGTTCTAATTTGCGTTTCTCTTACAGCTAAGAATGTTGAACACATTAAAAATTTTTTTCTCAGCCATTTTTATTTACTCTTTTGAGAATTCTCTGTTCAGATCCACAGCCCACTTTTTCAATTGGTCACTTGTTTTCTTGACTCTGGTCTTTGAGTTCTTGATATGTTCTGAATATTACTCTTCTATCAGATGTATAGATGGCAAGATGCTCTCTTACTCTGTGGGCTTCCTCTTTTGGCTTGCTTGGTTGTTGGCTTTGCGATGTGGAAGCTTGTTAATTATACGAGGTCTCATTTTCTATTGTTGACCTCAGTTCGGTGAATATGTATATTAGATGTTTGTTTTTCTAAAGAGGAACTTGTTACTAATTTGAAAACCTGCTTTGGGTTACTCTTTTTAGACTTTTTGATTTTCAGATGCTATCAATAGACTTTTGTCCAGTTACTAAATACAAAGATAAGTAATAGATTCAGTTGAATGCTAGCCAGAGGCATAGGACTGTGGGGAGTAAAAATGTGCTAGCCTTCAAAGAGAACAGAATCCTGGATGAAAGCGAATGGTCCAAAGTTCTTCAAGAATCTAAAACTATCAAATTCTGCATCCTTTTCTTTTAAGCAGCTATGTAGGAAAACGAAGAGATTCTGCTTTGTACTGACAAGCTCACTAATAAGATGGCGCCCGTTTCCTTCTGTTCTAAGCATGGGCAACGGTAGCTCCAGCACAGAGCATGGAACGGATTAGTTAAAATTCTTAGCATGCAAGGGTTTAGGGTCTGGGTGTAATTTCAGAGGTGGGGGGGGGAAGAGGTATTTCTTTGAGCTTCTTCCACTTAACTTGTTTATAAAAATCCAAGAGAATTATTTTCCAGACCATGGGTGGGGAGTACTGGTATGTTTAGTAGCGATCCCGTAAACAAATGAAGAAGCTATTTGCAATAAGAGTAGGCTGAGAAAAATCAGTTTTGTGAGTTGAAGGAGCTGTTGCTTTTCAGAGCTAGCTGCAACAGAAACATTTTTCCTCCCCCCCCCCCCACATCCCCTGGAGAATAGTACTTATCTTTTCCTGTAACACTTTAAATCTTCCCATTTAAAACTCAGTGTGACTGTCTAGAAATTGACAATTTAGGGCTGCACAGTTCTCTTGGGAGTTCAGATCCCCTTGAAGAAGCATAGGAAGGAAAGTTAAGGAGGAATGACAGCTCTCATTTTTATCGAGCAAGGAGTTCTCACTGAAGTTGTACCTTGTAAAAAGTCTCCGTGACTTTGAATCTTCAGTATCTCATTAATGTGATCAGTTGGAGGAACTATATGGAGACTACTAAGCCTACATGTGTTCTAAGAATTATTGTTTCCTCCTATTATTCTTTAGTGCAGGGACTGGTAAGCTTTACTTGAAAATGAAAATGTGTTTTGGCAAGAGAAAATCCTTGAATGTGATGAAAATTCTATGGCTGATCCTTAAAGATACTCTTCCTGAGTTTTAGCTAGAGGACCCATCTCTTCTGTCCTGTCAAGCAGTCCTGGGTATGGTATAACAAATTGCTGTAGGCAGGAATAACTTTTTGTACAGAGGGACAAAGGGTGTGTTTCGTAGACACCTCTACCTGGTATCAAAAATTCACCTTGCTCAGGATACTGGGGGAGGTGGGTTCCAGCAACATTGTTCAGTGAGGACATTTGCCATGTAGCTTACTAAGCCACATATAAGGGACTGATCAAGTAGACTGGGTGGAGGCTAGAGAGGGAGGTATCTGAGATTGACGGAGCAGAGAAGTCCTTCCCTGAATGCTGAAAACGATGCATGGGAAAGATGTTAGGAGAGAAAAGGAGCTATAGGCCGCCAGAGTTCTCGTGAAAGTCTCCATTCATGGCTGCCCCTTGCAGAAAACATCCTTAATCTGTCGCTTCTCCCCATGATTTGCCATTGCTAGTGACTGATGAGTTTGCTGGGTGGTTTTGCTCGCTTGTTGGCACCTGTCGACCCACCCTCACCTCGGTCATATTCCTATAGTAGGATGTGATCATATGGTTTTGAAGCGCGAGCAAGGATGGTGGTGCTGAGGCACTGCGGTGACCGATACTCGCTTTCCACTTGCCTGGGCTTGGAAGCACCCGGGAGGCACATCTTTGAGCGTATTTGCGTTAGCTCTGGTGTTTCCAGAGAGGTTTACCTGAGAAGGGAACATCCACCCTGAATGTGGGTGCCATTATCCTGTGACAGTGCCCAAGCATGAATAAAAACATAAAGAGGGGGTGGGGTGGGGAGTGGAGGCCATTAATTACAGGCGTTTAGCTCTGTTTCTCACTGTAGCCGCGATGTGACCAGCTTTTGTACGTGCCCCATGCTGCACTTCCTTGCCCTGATGGACTATATATCCTAAAACCAACTCAGTAGGAACCTTCTTCCCTTCAGTGGCTTTTTGTCAGGCATTTCGTCGCAGCAACGAGGAAAACAACTAACGCAGGCACCTACTCAGGTCTTCTGAAGCAACGGCTTCTTTTTGTTCATAAACAAGATATTTTAAATCTAACCCTTTAATAATATACCAGACCTAACGATATATGCTGTCTTTTAAACAAAATACAAAAAAATAAATGGGAGAGGGAGAGATTACTTGACTATCCTCTCACTAGAAATCTTCACCGGATTTTTTTTTTCCTCTAAAGGAAAAAAAAAAGTCATACAACCTCATATTTAACCTATCAGGAAATATAGCAGACAGCCATTTCAAAACACAGTGGCTCATTAACCTTAGAGGCTCAGCCAGGAGGAGAAGGTGGGAGGTTGCAGCCCCCCACCCAGCATCCTGCCCACTGACGCTTAGCTCAATAGTTAGTTCACTGAAACCAGTGGAATTGCATGTTGTACCCACCAAACATGTGCAAATCTGATTGGGAGAGCTGCTTGCATGAGGGTGGGATGCTACCATGCAGTGGACTATTTACTCCATAAATGGAGGGTCTCTCTATATAGGGCAGGGAAGGGAGAAAATTGGGAACTTTAGTCAATATCCTGTTTCTTTTTGACTGCTATTGCATCAAAGAAATGAAGAGATTTCTCATCTTGTTTTATTTCACACTGGGTCCTTGATCATCCCATTATTACGGGAATTTCTTTTAGACTCACATCTGTAGGTACTTATTTATGAGGTTGGGTGTTTGCTCTTGCAAAACACTTCTACTCATATTGCACCTGGCTTCTGATATAAGAACTTCTCCAGGGTGTAAACTCAGAAGTAGACATGTTGAATGAAGGGAAGAAACATGTTAAAAATTTATTAGGTCAAAGTTAAGTCCTGATTTGTTGGACTAAACATGTGCTAAAAGTCAGGTTAACAAAATCTAGTTATATTAAATGCATACTGATGGTTCACAGCATTATCACTGCTGGCATGTACAAAGTCTGTCTGTCTGTCTGACTGTCAACCTAGCCATCCAGCCTAATTAATATATTACCCAAAGAAAGCTTAAATCTTCACTAATTACTTAATAATTGTTTGTGTCACCATGTGCTTTTCATCCTCTACAGAAATAACTCTTATCTTGAACTAATCAACTAATCATTAATTATTATTGTCTTTAAAAAGGCATTTCACACAATTGTACATTATATAATAGTACATTATATAATAGTGTATCTATTACAAGTCAGGAATTCAGACAGGGCACATTATAAGTGGTTTGTCTCTGCTCACCAGTGTCTTGAAGGTGGTTTGAAGAGTCGTTTGAAGGCTTAATGTAGGCTGCACATTCTGCTTCCAGAGTGTTGACTCATGTCGTTGGCAGGGTGGGACTGGTAAGGTGGTCCCTCTCCGTGTGGACCTCTCTGTCTCTGGGCGACTGAACTGTTAAGCATCCTCATGACATAATGTGCAGCTTCAAGGAGGATTTAGCCACTTTCCCTCTTAGCCTAGATTCTTCTTCAAGGTGTAACATGATGTAAGAAACAACTTTAAGTGATTTTCTTGTTCTGAAAGGATAAGGGAATTGAATCTGTAGAAAACAATGTAAAAACTGTTTAGATAGAATAACAGGTGCTAGATATCGATGTAGAAAAGGGGCATGGAGTTTCCAAAAGCCAATAAATTCCCATCAACTAATTAAGAGCCTGGGTAACTCACTAGAAGCCAGCGGCTATCCAGTGTGGAAGAGGGTTAGGTTCACCCCCATGATGTTTGCGTTTGAGCCTAAGCACCGGGCCATGAAACAGCAACAATGCATCTAGACAAGAATGCTATAGCGAAACAAAAGTTAAGTGTTAACACAGGAAGGTGTGAGGGGCTAGGAGGAAATGAGGAATGCAAGTACTGCCATCTCTTAGGATAGAGTCAAAGAACCAGTCTTATTCAGCCTGGAGGAAAAGGCAAGGAGGATACAACCATAAGGAGTGTATGACTTGGGCTGGAGAGATGGCTCAGCCATTAAAGGCTGAGCTCACAACCAAAACCAAAACCAAAACCAAAACCAAAACCAAAACCAAAACCAAACCAAAACAAAAACAAAAAACCCAAAAAAAGTACAACTCCTGGATTTCTAAAGGACTAATCTCTTGTAGGATGTGAAAAATCATTTTGTATGTTAAACTGGCTAGGTCAGAGTATCTATAGTATCCATTTTTAAAAACTGTTTCTGTAAGTACATTTTTTTGATATGGTTACCATTTAAATTGGTAGGTTTTGAGTGAAATTTACTCAAAAGTTACTGTCTATTATGTGGATGGGCCTCAACCAGTCAGTTGAAGGACTCATGGAAAAGACCAAGGTTTCTGGAAAAGGGAAATCATTTCCCAAATGCCTTTGTGCATAAGCGGCATTGTCAAAGACCCTGGGGTCTTTTGGTCAGTTGACCTACCCTGAAGATTTCAGCTGTTCTAACTTCCACAACTGTGGTAGCCAGTTTTTAGCCAGCTCCTCAAAAAAGATTTCCTTCTCTGTCTCAATTTATACACATTTGACCTATTGGTTCTGTTTTAAAGAAGCCCTGTTACTATGGAAGGCATTGGCATATAAGGAAGTCCCACTCCACGTAATGAAAATACACTTTTGTTTCACACCATTCAAGACTGGAGAAAGCTCTGAAGTGGTAAATTACAGAAATGATGTGTTTAGGGTTGATGTACCTGAGAGGGTTTTGTTTGTTTGTTGTTGTTTTTGCTTTGGGGCAGGGCATAGGATGGGTCTGTTCTTTTGTTGTTGTTGTTGTTTTTTAATGAAGTATTTGTTGAAACTGATGTTCTAAGTACCCATCAAAGAGGGAATCCATCCACACTAAGACTTGTCCTGGATCTCTGGCACAGTCAACATCATGAGAGACAAGAATAGTTTTTCTCCTTTCATAGAAATCTGACATCTGCGGCATCTTTTGATTTTTTTCATAACCGGCTGTGGATCAACCCGTAGGTGAGCACAGCAGTTTGGGGTGATGACAGGGGATAATGTGATGCCTGTGGTTGGTAGTTTATACTTCATCATTGAGTTCAGCAAACACTCCAGCTCTTGGAAGTGGGTGGAGGCCACAGGGATAATGCAGGCTCAAAAACTGCTGCCAATAGCCAGTGACACTGGCTACCAAGTCCAAACTTTGGATGGGAAGGGACAGAAAAGTCCAATGCACTCTACTAAGTAGTCTCTTCTTGATTAGCAAGTCAATAATTTCTACTTAACAAGATGGGTAAGGGGTTGTGCCCACCTTTAATCCCAGAACTTCAGAGCCAGAAACAGATAAATATCTGAGTTAGAGACCAGCCTGGTCTACAATAGTGAGTTCTAGACCAGCCAGACTACATAGTGAGATCCTGCCTCAAAATATAATGGATAAGAACAGGATTCATTTATATATTTAACATGCAGAAATTAGAAAACCCAGTAAGTATTTTGTCTTAGATTTCTAGCATCCATCTTTAAAGATAATAAATAACATTATTTATTATGTTATATTATTATGTTATGGATTTAAGGATCCAGTGCATCCAGACCAATAATTGAATTTCTCTAAATTATTTTGTGGGATGATCTGATCCATAAGACTGTATGGATGTAGGTGAGTTGATGTTTAGATGGAACCTAAGCTCTATGAGGGTAAATATTGTGTTTAACACACAATAGCTATTAAAAACAATTGGGTTAATAAATCAGTCATATAAGAGTGCCTTGGGGTTTTATTTCCATTGATAGTTTATACATATTAGGTAGATCTATTAGGCTTTTATGTGCCAATTTGTTAATACCGTGTAATGGTTATTTAGCTCTGAGATTTTGTTCAGTATTGCTTAGTTTCTTCCTTAAAGAAAAAAAAAAAGACCCAAGTTGGTAATTTTGGCGGAAATGAGCATCTGGGGACATGGAATTGGACTCTTAATTGGAGGCTCTGAGAACATTCATGCTTGAATTCTTCTGGGGTGAGAGAGTATCGCCCTCAAGATCTTAAGAGTTCTTAAAAGGGAGGTATAGTATTTCAGAAACAACCCTTTCAAGCCTTAATGCCTTTCATCAAAGGCTTTGAAAGCACTCTGCCTTTTGCAGGGCCCATGCCTACCTCCTGCCCAGCCTACACACATGCCTCCCTCTGAGGTCAATGGAGGCCAACAGCCCTGAGAAAACACACGAATGCACCCACTGAGCCTACAAGCTACCCATAGCTCACTCTTGCACATGCATGTGCACCTGAAGCCACAGTGTAGGTGCAAAGAAAACTAAGCAGGAGGTCCAAAGGAAATTGTTCACCAGATAAAGGGACCTGACATCTGACAACAGAACCTCTCAGATTGGGAGAGCCTGTCACTGGAGGTAGCAAAGTCTTTGGAGAACTCAAGCAAAGGTTGGCAGGCTGCTTAGTGACCATGCTGAGATAATTGGTCAAGCACACACTATGGCACTTGATGGAGGCCCCAGCTTTGTGGACAGCAGGAGCCTTTGCTCCAGGCTGGAGAGATGGGCCACTTGGTAAAGTGTTTGTCTTATAGGCCCAGGGACCTGAGTTTCATCCCAAGAACTCATATAAAAATAAAAGAGCCACACATGGTGGCATACGCTTATTCCAGTGTGGAGGAGGCAGAAACAGATAGATCACTGGGGCTTGCTGACAACTGGTATAACCTATTTGGTGATGTCCGTGCTAGTGAGAGGACCTGCCCCAATTTAAAACAAAAGTAAATAGTACCTGAGGAATAGTATTGGAGATTGTCTTCCACATGTATACACATACACACATGCACACACGCACACACGCATATGCATCCACGAACAGATAGATATACACACACATGAACACACGCACATTTACAATAATTAAAAACAGATGCTTCTGGCCCTCCATGTCTGAGCCTACTAAATATACCTCTCCATTCAAGCATGGGGCATTGGAAATCTTTGATTCTCTACTCTAACCTTTACCTACATATAGCACTTTGTGAGGAAGAGACAAGTGATTGCCAACACTAATGCTCTAGCTGGGACAATAAACAAGTTCAAAAGGAGACTTTCTGGATAGACTTTGGGGTGCAGGCACATTGGTTTTCCAGATGAGGACCTGGAGCCGCAAGGAGGTTGACTCATCAGATTTGGTTGGGTTCCCTGCCACATGCGTGTCAAGGCAGAGCCTGGGCCTGGTAGATTTTATCATGGTTAATCAAGTCATTAACTGCTCGTGTTGAGTTTCCTTGGGGATCTGTGTCTGGATGTGTTTTCTTCAGAGAGTGATTGTGATTGCTTAGTCTGGTGCGTGAGTCTCAGACTTTAGCATCAGAAGCCCTTGAGGCTTGTTCAAAGGCAGAGGCAGGGCACCACCCTCACTTCTGATTTAATTGATCTTTGGTGCAGCCAGGGAATTCCTCTTTTTAACAAAATTTTCAGTGTATTAGTTTGCTATTGCTGCCGTGACAAAACAAATGCAGCAGTTTTAATACACTGTCAATTTCTTAAATCTATGGAGGTCAGAAGTCTAAGCTAGGTCTCTTGGGATCATGTTGGCAGGAATGTGTACTTTTCTGGAGGCTCTGGTAAGACTGTTTCCTTTAATATGCCAGCTTCTAGGGGCGGCTACATCCGTCCTGTGGCTCCGACTGGGATGCCACTTTATCTTCAGAATCAGAAGCAACTGGCTAATTTGTTACAACAGCCACAGAAAATACCTGGAGACTTGCTAAGAAGGTTACATCTCTGACTTGATCTCAGAGCAATGGGATCTGGAAACCCAACAGCAGGCCAAAGGAGTCTCTTGAAGCTTTCTTAGATGCTGCCTGCCTCTCTGGTTCTGAATCTTCTGCCTTCCTATTCACTTTTAGCATCCTGGCCACTTAAATAAGCTAAGACCGTCTATTCCATTTTTCATTTTATTTTGTGAGACAAGATTTCATATAGCCCAGGATACCCCTATGTAACCAAGGATTACCTTGGACATCTGGTCCTCCTGCCTCCATGGAATTACATGTAAAGGCATGTGTCACCAATCTCTGTTTATACAGCACAGGGCAGAGGTGGGGGAGGGGTGAGAATGGGAGCGGAAAGGTGTCAAGCCCAGTGCTCACTAGGCAAGCACTCTACCCGTGAAATAACATCCCCTGCCCTATTTCTTATTTTAAAATAAAATAAGTAACAGCCTTAATTATATCTTCAAGCTGTAATTTCTCCTTGTCATGTAATGTAATGATGTCAAAAGTCCCACAGGTGAGGAGGTGGGCACCGTAGGGACAGGACAGGAAGATGCTGATCTGCCAACCACAGCAGGTGACGCGGTTGCTGTACCTCACTCAGGTCCTTGTTTCAAGATCGCCTGCTCCCATGATCTGAAAGACCACGCAGAGGCAGCAGGGTTTTGGGGAGAATTGCTGGTCGGTAAAAGTCCCCAGGTGTTATGGGGACAAATGGAATTTTTTGTGGTTTCAGCTTTAATCAAACTATTATGCAAAATGTGACCTTATAAACTGTCAACCGTAAATGCTAGTGGACATCTAACCCGAAGGCTCTGGTGAGTCACGCACATTGTCCTGCCCGAATCTGTCGGATTCAGCCTTGTTCCTAATGTCTTATCCTGATGAAGAAGGTATCAGACCCTCTATGCCTTTCCCCTCCCCTTACTTACTCAGCTCTCATTCCTTTAAAGACTCTGGTTGTGTCTGCTGTGAAGCCATCTTCAGTTGTTCTGGCTGAAAGTCATAGAGTTTGCTAGTTCACTGGATGTTATTTGGTTTTTTTTTTTTCTAACAGAGTTCAGGTGAAGAGGGCAGGTCTTTGGGGGAATCCCAGTTCCAGATCAGCTCTTACCCTGTCCATCCGTGCCAAAGGACAGTTCTCTCTTGTGGATCTCCTTATCACATGGCACTTATTATATTATTCCTTATGCTTTTTTTTACACTTGTAAGTGTAAATATAAATGGAACTTCTTCCTTGGAAATTGAACTTGTAAGATATAAATCCTATCATTTTACTTATGACAAAGAGCTAAGATAAGCCGCTGTCATTTACAACTCTATCCCCTGTGATTTCAAAAGAAAAAAAAAGCAGCTGGTTGGTGAATAGTACTGGTTTAAGAAAAAGATTTGTTTTATTTTGATTTTTAAGATGAGGTCTTGCTAAGTGTAACTCTGGCTGCCCTGGAACTTATTATGTGGATCAGGCTGGACTTGACGTCCCAGAGATTCATCTGCCTCTACCTCTGGAGAGCTGAGAGTAAGATACATACTTCCATGCCCAGCCCAAGCTGTTTATTTGGGTGTATGTTTATGTGTCTGTCTTGTTGCGTCTGATGCATGTGCAGGCAAGAAGATAGTGGATCTCCCTGGAGGTGGCGTTGCAGGCTGCCAGGAGCCAAGCCACACTATGTGGATGCTGGAAACTGAACTCAGATCTTCCACAAGAGCAGCAAGTGCTCTTCACTACTCAACTATCCCTCCGGCCTACCTAGGTAGAAGGTTTTAAATCCAGACACGAATGGCAGTGCCTTTTCCTGCAATCTGCCAGGTCTATTTGTCATGACACAGGCAGCTGCAATTCTTTCTTTCATTCTTAAAACAGGTCTTGATCATTTGGCTAGTTTTCATATGGGTGAAAAGTTACATAATGAGACTAGTGCTGTGGGATACGAAATGCATAGGAGGGGCAAAGACCAGTAAAAAATTATAACCTAAGGGTAGTGATTTCATGAAGCAGATGTATGACTAGATGGTGATTCAGCATGCATTTTTAAAGCAAGAATTTATTATGTTGTTGAATGGGTAGAATGGGAAGACTATCATAGGCTCCTTCTGAACTTTCCCATCATTCATCTTCCCTAGAAACACCCCTGAGCTCTCTGCACACTGACTAGGATGGTGCTCATCTGCTTCTGAGCAGGCCTGTTGCGGCATTTCCCCTGAGTGCTAATGAGATGGTGCCCAGCCCAGCAGGTGTGTCCTTGAAGCACACTTGCCCATCAGAAAGGGAATTCCTCCATGATACAAAGGAAGTATATTGTCAGGTGAGCGAGTGCTGGTAAGCTCCATCCTTGACTTAACCTGTGTGGGCTTGGGCTCTGGGAAGTATTCTAGAATGTAAGGGAACATTATTCCACTGTTAATTCAGAGACTGAAAAATCCCCCGTCCTCAATCAATTCTAGGATTAAAAATCCATTTTTTAAAAATATTCTTTGAGTATGGTTTCCATGAACATTGAGTAGCAATGTTAAACCAGTAAAATAAGCTATAGAAATCCAGTAGATGTTAGTATGCTTCACCATGCCTTAAAGCGCCGTTTGACATGAAGTCGAAACTATCCCCTAAACTGATGAAAACCCTCCAGTCAGATTTCTTAATAGTCACAGGTTACCACACCAACGTTATTTCCACAATGGAAGCCCCAGTTCCAAGATCAAGGGATATAACAGCTTTAGGAGATGCTGTGTTCACTCTACCGTAAGGTTTTTGATGCTGATGAGAATAATAATCCACATTGTTGGAGTGTTATTTATTTGTATTGTCGAATTTAATCCTCACGGCAGCCCAGTGAGGTAGGAGCTGTAATAGCCTCCTGACTGATGAGCACAGTGGGATAAGAAGGATTAACAAACTTGCCCAAGGTGAGAGTGCGTTTCAGGATTGGAATTCAAGCCAGTCACTGTGAATACAGAAAGTGTGCTTTATTTGACGTTTTCTCACACTGCCGGTAATAGTCCTTGTCTTATCCTTCCCTCCCTTTCCTCCCCTCTCTCTTTTCATCCATCCTATAGATTTGTTCTTTTCCTGTTTCGGTTCCTTCTTATATTATACAGCAGCCCAGGCATGGAATAGATACATGCTATGTGCTAGACAGGATGTTAATAGGTAAAGACTAAAAGGTGAATGAGACTGGGATCCTGCCTGCATAAAACCTTCAGGTCCCTTTGCTTCTTGTTCCAGTCTCCCTTTCTTGCCCTTCCTCTCCTTCCTCCTCCACCTCTCCCTGGTCTCCTCTTCCTCCTTCTCCTCCTCTGTGGTTCCCCTTCATGAAATATGTCATCATTGTCACAAGTAGCAAATGACCAGGGCTACCCTGCCAGGATTCCCCTTGGAGTCACACAGCTGGTAAACAGAAGAAGAAACTAGAACAAAAGCATCCCTTTGGCAGGGGAAGGAGAGGATTCTGACAGAGCAAAGGCAGACCTGAAAGTAAATGGTGCTAGAAAATGCCAAAATCTGAAAGATGCATAGATGGGAAGAGTCTCTCAGAGCTGGAGAAAGTAGAAATTGCATGAGATTTGTGACCACTATGCAGGCGATGAGATCTGCTTATCAGGGTCTTCAGGGTGTTCACAAAGTAAAGGAGGTGGTTGGGTCAAATTCTGCAGGGAACTCTGCCAAAGAAATTCAAGGGGATAGAAGGGAAAGAGAAAATTGCTAATGACAATTTATAAGTTTGTACATATGTCATGAATCCATGATACATATTTATTTTAGTGGAATACAGCATGGGAGAAAAAGCATGTCCTGTGTGCCACACATATGTGTGTGTGTGTTTACATGTATGTGTATACACTATTTTAAACTCTGGGCATGCTCATGAAACTAGTTTGTCTGAACTAGTTTTAGACATTCACTTTGGTTTAGTATCATTGAATGGCATAAATTATTTTAAAAATTATAAATTCCAGGGCTTTAGAGAACTCCTGTGAAATTATATGGGCTCTGGTGGTGAAGCATAGCCTGAGTCTTTTTTCCCCTGTTTTATTCCATTGACTTCAAATAACTAGAACTTAATAAGAATAGAATTTACGACCATATTCCTGAGAGGTATTTTCAGATTCAGTGGAATCCTGCATGGAAAAGCACACTCTAAAGGATTAAAATGATCATTAAATCACTTTTAGATCCTGTCCCCCAAAGCCTTATCCTTTCTGTTTGGTTATTTTCTTAAAATAGCCCATTTTTATGAGCTTGTATTAGTAATTAAAACTTTTACAAAGACTTGGAAAATGGGTTGAAGGAAGTTCCTTTCTTGAGAGCTTTCTGCCTTTCTTTGGATAGTTCTCAATCACTGCTCTTCCAGTGAGAGGCCTGGGCACAGGGAGGGTCTTTAGCAGAGCCTGCTCTCAGAGGGGCTATGAGTCTCAGAGGCTAAGTTAGGCAGAATTCTGCAGAGGACATACACACACACACACACACACACACACACACACGAGACATTTATATACTAATACATATACAAACGTTTATAAACAAACAAATAAGTGAATAAATGATATGCCTTAGCGAATAATAGTCTTTCTCCTTCTCCCTTCCCCTCCCCTCCTTCCGTCCCTCCCTTCCCATCCTTCCATCTCTCCTTTTCCTCCCTTCTTCTGTCTCCTCTCTCCTTTTCCATTTATATTAAGCAAGAGGGAGAGACAAGGAGAATTGGTTCATGACTCATGACTTCTTAGAAGCCAACAAGTTTCATCTTGTTGGACAGGCCAATGGGCTGGACGTTCAAGCAAGAGGTGAAAAAATGCAGATGGAGGGATGGCTCAGTGGTTCAGAGAATATACTGATCTTTCACAGAACGCAAGTTCAGTTCCCACTAGACACTAGTGGTCCCAGCAGCTATGTCTGACCATCTCATAAATGCTTTTAAGTCCAGCTCCAGGGGACACAATGCCTTCCTCTGACCCCCGCACTCACATGTACATCCTGATACAGTGATACAGTTATACACATAACTTGAAATTTGTAATTATGCAACTATATGTGTCTATGTGTGGGTTTGTGCACACAGATGCAGTGTTTTTGGAGGCCAAAGGAGAGTGTTAGATTCCTTGTAACTAGAGTTACAGGTGGTTGTGAGCTGCCCAATGTGGGTTCTGGGAACCAAATTTGGCTCTTCTGTAAGGGAGTGCCTGTTTTAATACCAGAGCCATCCCTCCAGTTCCATATACCCATAATTAAAAACAAAGTCACAAAAATCTTGGTATTACAATCTGGAATTCCAAATCCACAGGACAGGCTGGCAGCTTGACATATAAGTCAAGGTTTCTGCAACATACAGAACTTGCACTTTCCACCTTCAGTTGGTTGAATGAGGCCTGCTCATGTCATGGCTGGACCTGTGCTTTACTTTAAGCTTACTGATTGTACATGTTAACCACATCTAGAAAAACACCTCCATAGCAACATGGTGGTGTTTGATGAGTTAACTGGATGCCACAGATGAGCCAAAGTAACATATGAAATTAGTTGTCACAAGAGCCCAGAGCATAGGGCTCATAGAACCTGTCTTATTCAGTTGTTCATTTATGGGAACATACCCTGCTTGGTGATAACTTCTCACCCAAGAAATAGTTGCACAGACTGTCATAGCAGATCAGCTGTCTTCCATATTGATGGATGTGTCAAAAGGTATACCTTCAGAATTCTTAAGTATAGAATTCTCAATTCTAAATCCAGGGTCCACTTGGTGTTACCCCAGGTGAGAGAACCAGAAGAGGTATGGACAAGAAAATGTCCTCCTTTCTAAAAGTTCTACCCTCCTCAACTCAGCTACTTCAGAGAGAAGTTTATTATAAAACCAAGACGCTGTCTGAAAGAGTTACCTCACCCGTATGTCAGCATGGATGACTATATCCAGGTGATGATGGCTATAACCCTTCTAATCCGGAAAAATGGCATGGTTTTCAAAAATAACACAGTCTCATTCCCAAGGCAACTAGGCCTTCATGGCTGCTGAGATTCACTTGAGAAAAGACATAGCGATTTCATGAGGCATTGGAAACTTTCTTCCAAGCACACTTTCACTGAACTATTATTTTAAATAGTGCCCTAGTAATACTAGAGATCTTGAGTGTTCACACAATATGCATTCATCATCCCAGCTAGATTGACAATAGCAATACCAAAAAACCCCACTCTCCCCAAAAGCTTTGATGCTTAAAGAAAATATCCCAAACTCTAATTTAACTGTTGTTTGTGGTGCTAGGGATTAAACCTACCCCCCCCACCCCATCCCACACACACCCTGGGCATGCTTTCTACTGCTGACCTACATAGTTCCATTCTTAACACTTTAAGTTTGATAAAAGGTGACTATCTAAGGAAGACATAGTTCCAAAAAGAGAGTTCGAGGTAAGGGAGAAAGCATCTTGTCAAATCTGTCTAGAAGTCCAGGCTAATCTAGCGCCTTCTTTATGTTGTCCTGGAGCAGGTCCCTTCTCCACGGATGAGGCCTACTCCAGAGGTAGGAGCAAGGCCCAGTTCTGGCGAGCTAGAGTCTCCATGGTGTGGCACAGGCTCTCCTTGTCTCCCTGATGCCTGTGAGAGTTGCTTATTCCCTGAGGCCTCCTAGGGCAGCTTGAAGGCTCTAAGAGAATGGCCGCTGCTGAGAAAGACAAGGGCAGAGGGATGGTTATAGTTAAGGGTTCTTTTGGAAACTGCATGTAAAAGCAAGGCATTTATTGGTGGTTGATCCCAGGACCCCCCCCCCCCCCCGAGGGTATGGAAGTTAGACAGGGCAGGGAAGAAAGCCTGTAACTGATGAATATCAAATCTTGAATTACTGGAGCTGTGCTCTGCTAGGAGGCTTTGTAGGACAGGGGCCTCAGCGTAGGATTTCTTTCAGCACCCATGATTGTATTGGAGATGGAAAGTCTGTCTTTCAGACAACTATCCCTGGGGCTGCTAGACATTTAGTAGGGAACAGACACCTGATTGCTACACAAGGAGAATCTTCTCGCCTTCTTCTCCAAGCCTGTGTGACAATCCAGAAGGCCTCCGAACATTGCCAAAGTCCCCAAAGTGCAAGAGGTTTTTCAGAGTCAAGACAGTGCAGGAGCTGGGTGTAGTGGTGCATGCCTGTAATTCCAGCACTCTGGGAGGCAGAGGCACAGGTATCTCTGGGAGTTCAAGGCCAGCCTGGTCTACAAAGAGTCCAGGAAAGCCAAGGCTAGAGAGAGAAACCCTGCCTCGAAAAATCAAAACCAAACCAAAACAACAACAACAATAAAAGAAGACAGTGCTGTCTTTATAGATATCCCATTTGAAGAATGACGGAGTTGTAGCCTGTTCCTCTTAAGACTCCCTGTTAATCACCAGTATAGGGCTGAAGCATTGACTGTCTGGAGCTCATTGGCCATGCTATCTTGGTCAACAACAATCCCCACCACCACCCCCAATAACGTCATTGGTGGAGATTTGTAGGGAGACAGCTCTTGGCATTTAGAGGTGAGTTCTGAGTGTTCAGGACTAGGGTCCAGACAACACTTATAATCTGTGATCATCTAGGGAGCTGCTTTTACTGTTTGTGCACTTAACCATCATTTGTTCCTTCATACTACAAACACTCACCAGCAAGGACCTAATATGCACCAGGCAGCAGGCCAACACAGGGAATCCCTGTCTGTATCATGTACATTTAGGAACAGCACTGTAGAGGAGCAAGGAGTATCAATCAGATAACACAAGTGCATTTTTTGCTTGATTATGGTAGTGATGAGCCTAGATGCAAATTACTAAAGTAAATAATAAATACTATATTATGACCATTCTGTTTTCAGCTCTTCGTATTTCTTATTCTTGTTACCTGGTGTTTTCCCCTCTAGGTAGCATAGCTTGGTCCTTCATTGCATTTAGGGCTTAGGCAAGTGTTTCCTTCCAAAAGCGTTTTCCCTGATCACTTTATTTAAAATGGTGTTTGCCCTTTAATTGTTAATCACCATATGCATTGCTCTTAGCACTTATCAGACCTCAGAATTTATTTTTATTGTCTCTCTACTTTTTCTCTCTGATACATCAGTTGTTTCATTGCCTTTATAGCTCCAAAAACTTATACAATTTCTGGAACTGAGGAATTCAATAGGAATTTGTTGCATGAGTAGTCTAGACATTAACTTGCTTCAAGGAAGGTCAAGGACAACTTTAAGACAAAAAAGCCAAGCAAGACTTAGAGCATCACTTTTCAACTTGTGGGGCATGACCCCTTTGGGGGGTTGAATGACTCTTTCATAGGGGTAACGTGTCAGACACCCCACATGTCAGATATTTATATCATGATCCATAACAGTAGCAAAATCATAGTTATGAAATAGCAACAAAATAATTTTATGGTGGGGGGGGCGTCACCACAGCATGAGGAACTGTACTTAAGGGTTGCTGCGTTAGGAAGGTTGAGGACCACTGCTCTACAGAGAGGAAATCACCTGTTGAAGAGGGCAGCAAGAGGAGTGTAGACAGTGGACCATGGGGAGTGGGGCTGAAGCATAGAGACTCAAGGGCAGTAAAAGGAAAGCAGTGTGCCCGGCCCTCACAGAGTGGTGAGGGTTGAAAAACTTTAATTTAAAACAACAAGAAGCCATGGATATATTTGAAGTAAACGGAAAGGTGTGCACAGGAAGGTGGAGGAAGAGCAGGGAAACCCTAGCCCTGGGCTCTAAGAACGCTAGAGGGAGCAGGTGTAGGTGATTCCCTGGTGGTGTGTTTCATCCTTAGAAACAGATGTTTCCATCTGGTTATTTGGGTATATGTGGAAATTTTTGGCTTATTTGCCTAAAGGACTCATGGATTTCTATCCTAATTGCCCAGCTTGTGTTCCTCATCAGTGCCCATGTTTTCAGGATGTTTCTAGTCTGGGTGGAGGGCGGAGGAGTGGAGGGCTGCAGCTTATACTGCATGGTTTGTGTGACGGTCTTAAACCAAGCCTTGTCTTGGGGTCTCATGGAGGCCATCTTACTGTTCAGAAATATTTCATGCCCTTTCTTTGAGAGGATAATCCATGCCTTCTTGTTGAAATTGGTCATGGCTAGTGACTTGCTTAGATGTCTAATGGAATGTGAGCAGAAAGGATGTATGCCGTTTCTGAGCCAGGAGTTTTTAGAGCCAGGGCATGGCTCACCGCATTTTCTATTGTCTTTTAAGCACACAGAAAATGTCTTTTGAAACAAGAGACCTGCAAGGAGAGAGTTAGGAGCACCAAGCCCTCTTCACTAACTAGCTATGGCATATGCATTGCTTTTTTAGTGTATGACTCTTAAGATTCCTTTCATTTTTAGTTCCAGTACAGATATAATGTAGATGTAAAATGACCATTTTTAGAAGCTTATTAAAAGTGTGGTTCCGGATGGCTGGTGGGGTAAAGACTTGATGAGAAGTGGGGAGTATTGGTAGGTGGGCAAATTATTTTGATTTTAAAACAACAATAGCCACCTCTTTACAGGAAGATGCATGGATTCTGGGTTATCCCTGAGGTCTGCGTTCCATCACCTATCTCAGACTTTCCTGCCCTCGATGCCAGATTAGAGAACTAGCCAGTGAAAATTCATTCTGGCAGGAAAGCTCTCTTCCGGAGACTAGAACACGAGGGAGCTGTTCTTACAAATTGCTGTCAAATGTATTCTTAATGTTTTCTCTGGGGTCACACTGTTTTGGCGACCCCGTTTCCCGGAGGTGTGTCCTCCGGGAGATAAGATATGTTCAGCTGGGAGTTGGCCGGCCTGCGTTGTGTCTGAGGCTGGTGGGAGGCTTTCACTATCTTCACTGGAGACAGATGTTTTCCCAGCCCTTAACCTGCTGTAGTTTCCTGCCAAGGTGTCACCAATCAGTCTCTCCAACAACACCCTGTGCGATCTCGCTGACACCCTGGTTCTTCAGCTCCACAGTTGCCCCACTGGGAAAAAACGTTTTCCACAGGAGGGAATGTTAGCCTCACACTTAATTCATCAGTTTAAAATCAAACTGTGGTGACAGGAACGGGGTGGAGAGAAAGGCCTTCACGCGCGTGTGCCCCCGAATCCCCTAGCGCAGGACTGCCCTTCAGCTCCTCGAGGGCTTTGTGCAGCTTGATTATGTTTCTGGAGACCAAACTTCAGGCATGTGTACCTAGCTGCCTTCCGCCTCAGAAAGTGTTACCTAAAACCAGGGCCTGACCTCGGGGTCAGGAACCCTCAAGTTTTTAATCTGTCTTCTGGTTGTGGCTAGCTGGGTGGCCTCTGAAATATTATTTAATGTCTCTGGGCTCTGATTTCCTTGGTTGTGCAGGGTTGTGTGACCTCACGGTGACATTTCACTAGCCATGAGAAATGGAGCCATCTGAATGTTTAATCCTTACATAGACTAGTATGATGAGAGAAAACTTTTTGGGAGGGGGTGGGGAAGATGATCCTCGGAATCTGAGGTTACCTTCTCTTCTTAAGTAGGCATGTGATGACAACCACAAACGTTATACCTCCAGAAAAATAAGGCGTTTCCTTCCCAAACACCAAAGTTGTGAAATCTACATCTGTCATTTTCCCTTCATTGCTCGGAACTAAACACGAATTTTAATTGACAAGCACATTAAACTTTATTTTCATTTCCCGTTTACCTCCTGGTTATATTTTCTGACTTGATTAGCTGTGTTGATATGATAAGTCAGGTGTCAATAGATTCAATTAAACCGAATAAATGCAGCTTAAATAACTGAAGGGGACTTTAGGAATTATTAATCTGCAGTTTATAGAGCAAGCAGTTAAGGTCTGGAGAAAAGAGGCAAGACCAAGGAAGGGCCTGGGAAGGTGATCATTCTTGACAACCATTCTTGTTAGAGAGTAGACCTTACTTGAGACAATGAGGGCAGCATAGGTTTGTCTTTGCGGAGTTTTAAAAACGCGATTTTAAACTGTATTTATTTAAAATGAAGACATTGTTATTGCATGCGCATGTGCCACAGGGCATGTATGCAGGTCAGAAGGCAATCTGCTGGGATTGGTTCTCTCCTCCCACGGTGTAGGTCCTGGACTTGAACTCAGGTCCTCAGGCTTGGTGGCAATTTCCCCTACCTGCTGAGCCATCTCACCAGTTCCAGAGACAGACTCTAAGAATTCCTTTCCAATACCTATTACAGAGTATTTAGTTGGTCAATGTTGGTTAGACAGCTGTTTGGTCATACATAATGGCCATGCTTGTAGATCGCAGTTACTGGTTCTTCTATAGTTTTTTGAAGCCCATGGACATTTTGTGTGTGTGTGTGGGGGGGGTCTGGAATGAAGGTAAACAACCATCTGTCTTTATCTTGATTAAAACCAACAGGAATTCATTGCCACTGTGTGTCGCCATAATACCCTTTATATTTTCATTCGCTGGTTACAACTATCTATGGAATTTGTATTGTGTGTCTCATACTAGGATTCAATGAATGTTTCCATATAACACATGTGTTAGAATGTATTATTAATGTGGGTAAATGCAATATATTTTCTACATAGGCACATGTAATATATCTTATACAAAATTATTTTTTTGAATATGTGTACTTTTGTCAACATTCTGTATGTTTTCATATCCTTGTGTGCTCATATACTTTCTTCCCTGATTCCCTGCTTTCCTCTAGTATCGAAGTAGAATGAAGAGCAGCTATGTGTGATGGAGGACGTAGTGCAGTGCAGCGCCATCCTCAAAGGCTCATTTACACTGGTGCAGCCATAAGCAGCAGCCTTGATGTTCAAACCAAGTTACCAGTCACTGTGTGACTATACCCCCTGTCCTGAAGTCTCACACTGACGCTGACATAGCTTCCAAGGAAATACTGTAATATGGTGGGAGAGGGCATCGATGCTTTGTGTTGAGATTTCTTCAGCTCTTACTGATGTGAAAGGTGGTCCTAAATGCATCCCAAGTCCTGAGCTCTAGGGAAATGCAATAGAGTGCGATTCCAGACGTTAACCATTCTGCAGTTTGAAATTGACTGGAGAAAACACTAAGAAAAATGCAGGGAATCCCTCTTGGTGTAAGATTGTAAATATTCAGGTATGGTTAGTGTGTGTGTGTGTGTGTGTGTGTGTGTGTCAGTGAGTTTAACCATGTAAGTGTGTTTAATAACAGTAGTGTCATGTATTTATATGTTATCCTATCTCCACGGAGCTCTAAGTAACTTACAAATTGTTTTTAAATACGGCTATAGCTCCCAGGTTCTTAGGAAGGCAAGCAGGGGCAGGTTCTGTGAGTTCTGCTTAAATCAAGGAATTTGAGATTCATTGAGTGGCAAATCCAGACTCATCCAGTATGTCAACGTCTGAGGTAGCTGCCTTTGGCACCTGGGTCCTTTCTGTCTCATTGTTTGCAGTGGGGGTTCAGCACTTGCTCCTATTTGATCAACCTTTTCCTAAACACTGTCAGACGCTTCCTGCATGAAGTTTAAGGCAAGGTGGAATCCGTGCCATTTGAATGAGAGATTGAGATGCCTGTGTTCCCAGTAATTTTTGCCAATAATCACAAAGACAGTGTTCTTGGGTAATCTCTTTTTAAACATCTGGTGCACGGCTGGGAATACTGACCCACTGAATTTTAGAGGTTACGATGGAATGGAAGTCTACACGCAATACCTGCTTGTGACTTGGGCACTTGGGCACTTCAGCTCTGAGGTTCTAATATTCAGTTTGTTTTTTGCTGGAGGGACTGTGAGTGAAGCTGGTGACTTGAGAGCCTGTCCCAGGAGATGTTGCTTTGGGAAGTAAGCTGAGCTCTAAAGGGCAGGCATAATGGGGAGCCATTTGTACCAGGGCCTCTTTGTGAATTTCCAGGTTGTCTCTCTTGTTACTATCACAGACAGCTTGAAACTTAAAAAAAAGCAGGTAGACTTAGCAATAAGGCCTTTACCCAGATGTAGCCAGTATTCTCTTTTATCTTATGGGCTGGGTCTTTACAACCTGTGTGTCATGATCCCTTTGGGGTTGCATTTCAGATATTTTGAATATCAGATATTTACATTACAATTCATAACAGTAGCGAAATTACAGTTATGAAGTAGCAACGAAATAATTTTATGGTTGTGGAACACCACAGCATGAGGACTATTAAAAGGCTGCAGCATTAGGAAGGATGAGACACTGGTCTAGGTGTCAGTTATATGACCATGGGCAGGTACCATAAACATCCATACTCTGAGTTTCTTCAACTCTTTGTAGAAATGAAGAGTTTGATTTTGTGGTTTTTAAATTTGGTTCATGCATCTCTGAGAACAGAGAGCCCTGAGACTTCTGAGCTTACTAAAGAAGTAGCTATATGGCCAGGCTTTGTCAGGCTCCCAATCTGTTCCCCATTTATAACCACAAGGGTTTGCTTTCTGTGTGTGCTTAATAGTGGAATTATTTGAAGAAAAGCTACCGACACCAAAATAAAATAAAATAAAATAGGTGTTGTTACTGTCAAGATAGAGTAAGGATAAATAAGGACACACTATAGGAGATGATGATTTTCAAGGTAGAGGCCTGTCCCTATGAGGAATCTACCAGGGCAGGGGAAGAGCCACTTGGAAGTCCCAGAGGACAATACTCGTTTCTCACAGGGCAGGGACAGTACCTGTTGCCACCAGTCGGACTTAAGAGTCTTGTGGTTCATGGGGCACTGGTATTCTCAGAGAAGTCTTGCTTCAGAGGAGAGACATAATTAGCTCTAGGCCACACACTGCCCCTTCCTTCCCAAGGACACAAAGGGCAAGACTGTTTCTTTGTAAGTTAATTGTCTCCCAGAATAAAGCTCAAGGGTATCAATGGAGCTATCAAAATATCTGGTACCAAACAATGTACAACTTATCACAACTAGAATCTGATTTAAAAATAGTTATTATGCATTTTTTTTAAAAAGTAGGAAGACAACCTGTAATAAGGGAGAAAAATCCATATTGGCCTAGAACTGACAAAGTGAATTAGTAGACTATAACATAAACAATATAATAAAACAAGTATTATTACTTAGCACATGTATTCAAACCAATAAAAGTGGTAATAACAAGGAGACATTCAAGTTGCCCTTTGCGCACCAACAGCTAAGATAGAAAATGTGAAAGATACTTAGATAGCATAAATGGAAGATTAAACTTTGCAGAAAAATAGTGAATTAGTGTGCATGAGTGCGGTCATGGAGTGTGGTCAACTTGTCAGTGAGTGGCTGTATACCACTGAAGAAATGACTTCATCTTCCCCAGAAGCCATTAACTCCTAATGGTCTAGGGGAGTCCAAAGGGGCTTCAGGACCCTATTTTCCTATCCATGTAGAATGTCAATGACTCAACTTGTAAAGCTCTTGTGCTAGTAGCCAGAGCTGCCTTGAAATTGTGAGTGCATCGGCCATGTCATGTCCAGATGGCAGCATTTCACAGTGATTCCTGTCATCCTGCAGTGCCTACAATCTTTCTTCCCTCTCCTCCACCATATTTCCTGAGCCTTGCAGGGTAGAGTAATAGACAGGTGTCCTGCTAAGGCTGAGCACTCAACAGTCACTTACTCCTTGCACTTTAGCCAGCTATTAGTCTCTGTATTAACTATCTACAAATCCTGTCAGTCAGCACCACATGGATGAGCCTTGAGGACATTGTGCTGAGTCACAACATGGTAAATAACTACAGGATCAGACTCACACGACATGAGCAAAGTAGACAAACCCATAAAAATAGAAAGAAACATGACTGTCTAAAGGGCATAGAATTTCAGATTTACAAAGATGATAACATGAATGTACTTAACAATGTGAAAAAGTACGCTTCAGTATGCCTCAGATGGTCTAAGTTATGTTAGGTGGGGTTTTACACCCAACAGTATTTTTCTTAGATAAGAGAAAAAATCCAAGTCAAAACAAAGGAAAAGTGAGTACATGAATTGTCACATACTCATTTTTATTTATTGTTTAAGTTTGAGATACTTTCCTAGTTGATTCCTGTCAGCCTGCATTGAGGCTGACCTTGAACATGCAACCTTCCTGTCTTAATTCTTAAGTGCTAGGATTACAGACATGTGCCACCATGCTCAACAATTGTATAGTCTCATAGGAAAAAATACTATTGGCAATAAACAAGAGCGAGCTCTTGATATATATGCAACAACATGGGTAAATCTCAAAATAACTGTGCTAGAATACTAGAGGTTTTTATTATTTGTATATTTCTAGGAACTTCTAGAAAGCATAAATTAGTAAACAGTGTTGAAAATCAGAACCCATAGTTATCCAAGGAAGGGAGAGGAAGTCAACTGAGGCAGGAGGGGGAGGGACTGCAAAAGGATAAAGAAAATATTGGAGATGTTCATGCCTTCACCTTCTTGATTATGGTGATGGTGTCACATGTACCAAAACTGGTCAAATTATATACTTTAAATATGCACGGTTTATTATATGTTATTTATGCTTAAATGTTTTTGAGATGGGCCTCATGTATCTTAGGCCAGACCAAAATTTACTAGGTAGCCCAGGATGGCTTTGAAGTTCTGATCACCCTCCCTTCAGTCCCTGCGTTCTGGGATCACAGGCCCATGTCAGTGTGTCCAGGTTATGTATCCAGGGCTGAGATCAGACCCAGGCTTTGTGCATCTTAGGCCAATATTCTACCAACGAAGCTCCACCCACAGCCATTTAGACTTTTACCAAGCTCGCTATTGAATATCCAGCTTCTCTTCTGTCCTAAGTAATAAGCAAAGTTTCTGATGAAGGGATTGCTGGCAGTCGTGTGAATTTTTATAATTCTCGAAAGCAATTGGCAGTATATATTAAGGTTTCTAAAATGCTTTTATATTTTATCCCAGGATCCCATTTTTGACCTAAAGAAATCATTGGAAATATAAATGAAGTATAAAAGAAATCCTTGCAGCTTCTCTCACCAACTTCAAGTATAGGAAAAATGTTGCTTGAAACTGGACATAGTGGTTCAGGCTTATAATCCTAACTATCCCACAGACTGAGGAAGGAGGATCACAAGTTCAAGGCCAGCCTGAGCAACTTAGTGGGACCCTGTCCCCATTTTTTTTAAGTATAAGAAGGTCAAGAATGTGGTTCAATGGTAGAGTGCTTGTCTGGCATGTTCAAGGTTTTAGGTTCAATACTACTACCTCCCCCTGAAAAAACCCTATCATATTGTAAACAGTAAGGGAATGTTGAAAAAAAAACAACCCCATTTTATGAGCTTAAGATAAACGAAGATAGCTGAGGGAAGACTGAAAAAGAACTCACTATCTGGGCATGGTGGCACAAGCCTTTGGTTCCAACACTTGGGAGGCAGAGGCAGACAGATCTATTTTTGAGTTCTAGACCAGCCTGGAGTATTGAGCTAGTTCCAGGAAAGACAATGGCTATGGCTATTTAGAGAAACCCTATCTCAACAAAACAACCAACAACCAACCAACAAAAGAGAGAGATTAAAAAAAAAAGGAAGGAAGGAAGGAAGCAATAAGAGGAACTCACAACTTAAAACACATGTAAGAAATAATTTCTGCAGAGGTGAACATGGTGAGAAGGCTACCTTAGGGCCCCCTCAGAGTGATTAGGTAGAGCACTGAACAGAAGCATTCCGATCTACTGGCTGCCTCTCCCTCCTCTGCCTCTTTCATAACCAGGCAATGAGCAACCAATGTGACTGCCTCTAGTCAGGACAGTCAATGAGGAAAGGCTGGGACAGTCTTTTGGGGGCTGTGACACGCAGGTGAATCAATATGTCCCACACTGGGAGCCTGACTAGCTTCTGCCTGAGGGAGAGCACATTCTGTTTTCATCCAACTCACAGGAAACAGGCTGGGGTTACACTGCCCAGAACAACATGTTCTGCGTTCTCCTTCAAGCAGAATGAAGCCACCAAAGGCTGAAATGAAGGGAATGGAAAAAAGTATAAGAGAAAAGCAGGAACCAAAATAGAACAAACTTGGAAACAATAATGTCAGACTGAAGATAATACAAGGCAGTTATTGCTAAGACTAATATGAGGGTATATTAATCAAATAAACCTTTATGACCCTGACAACATAGTTTCTAAATATAAAAAGCAGACACAAATAGAAACTATGAGGATAAATGGATGCCCTCACAACCAGTATCTTTAACATCCATTGTTATGAACCAATAAATCAGTACATTAAGAGTAAGAATATAAGGATCTGAAATATATTTGACTTAACAAATACAGATAACAGTGTTTGTTCTTTCAGCAGCACATTAATAACCAGGAAAAACTGATTGTGCATTACAGAAAGTTAATAAACTTGAAAACCTAGACCACATGAGCAATGTTTGCTGATTGGATAAGCGTTTAAACCAGAAGCAATAAACCCTAGAGAAACAAAACAGAATTCAGTTGTGCCCTTTGAATTATTATCCTTGAAAGTAAGAGAGTAGTCCACTTTTTTTGAGACACTTAAATTGAAGAAATAAATTTAAAAATGATGTAAAAAATAAATGTTAAAAACCAATGATATAACCATACTTGGAGAAATAGTGATCATAATTGTACTTATTAGGGAAAACAGGATAAAAAAGTAAATGAACTAATCTTTGAAATCAAAGTGCTGGATCCAACTGAGAAAATAAAGTCAAAGAATGTGGAGTGATAGAGTTCAGAAAGATAAAAGTAAGAAATGATTGCAAAGCACTAAAAATTAAACAAGGAAACAGTGTAATTGCTCTACAAAATCCAAAGCTATTTTTTGCAAAGGTCTTTTGCTCTGGTTCTGTGTCCCAGGGCTGTCTTCTTCTATGCCCTTTCAGGTATTAATAAGAAAATCTAGTATACTTTCATCTATCGCTTCTCAAGAGCTCTGACTACTAAATCTGACTCACTATGCTTGGAGCAGGTAGCATTTATGAGATTATTTTGATACAGTCTATAGGTTAGGAAATTTAAACCTAGTCTGTAGAATTGCACACGCTAGCAGTGGTTCTCAACCTTCATAGTGCTGCAACCTTTTAATCCAGTTCCTCATGTGGCGGTTACCATTACTCCAACCATAAAATTATTTCATTGCTACTTCATAACTGTAATTTTGTTACTGTTATGAACTGTAATGTAAATATCTGATACACAGGGTATCTGATATGTGACCACCTCAGGGGTCTTGAACCACGGGTTGGGAACCACTGCCCTAGAGACTGTGTTTAAGCTCTTGCTGTCTGGGTCTTTTGTGAATATACTTCCAGAAACCTTGTACTGGGGCTGTGGAGATAGCTGTCAGGCAGAGTGCTCGTTGTGCAGGCGGTAGGATCTGACTTCAGATTCCTAGTACCTATGTGAAAGGTGAGAATGCACATTTGTAATCCAAGTGTTGGGGAAGGGGCAGAGACAAGTGGATCTCAGGGTATGGGGGAGCTTGCTGGTCAGCCACCATTGTTGGACTGGTGAGCTCCTGGTTCAGTGAGCGAGCCTGCCTCAAACAAACAAACAAACAAACAAACAAACAGGTGGAAAAGCAATAGGGGGAGGTACTCAACATGGCTTCACACAATCCAAGTACACACAACACACGCGCCTTCATGCACACATGCACATACAAAATGCACATAACTCATTTGTTTTGGGCTGGATCTGGATGTTGTGGTACATACTTTGATCCTAGCACTCTCAAGAGTGAGGATATCACAGGTTCATGGTTACTCTGGACTGCATAGTAAACACCCTGTTACAAAACAAACAAACCAGCCAAAAATAAAAACAAAAACAAATCAAGTATTTAGAAACTTGTTTCTTCCTTCGGGGAGAAATCCTTCCTTTGTGAATGAGTCCTGAGAACAGAACATGAGTGTACCTATGCCTCAGAGTATGTGAAGTTGTGCATCTGCCACGCTTGTGTAAACTCCTTCTGTCTGCATCCTGTTTACTTTGTGTCTCACTTGTAGCTCATTTTGTGTGAAGAGGAGGTTTCAGGAAAATTTGTGTGGGTCGCACATTCCTAACCCTTTTCGGTACTTTACGATGACCCAGCACTTCTCCTTCAGCATCCCACCGGTCCATGATGGTGCCCTACATTCTAATGTATCATGCATCTCAATTATTGGTCCTATGATCTTGTATTCCTACTATAGTCAATGTGTTGATAGTGAATTAGTTGAAATGATTTAAATGTTAAATTCCTGGTTCTTGGAGGAACCCAGGAAGTCATCAAACAGCATCCTCAACTACTTCAGAACTTGGAACTTTAAAGAGAGAGCTTCCCCACTTGTCTCTTCCTAATGACCAAATAGCTTTTGTTTATTTTCACTTTGTCCAGCTTCATCAACAGGGTAGTGTGTTGGAATGTTTTTACCCTGACTCAGACCTGCCTTTCTTATGGAAGGGTGTCCTCCCCAGGGGAATCATTGATATATGGGGCAAGGTTTGAGATTCCGTTAGGTGCTAAAAAACAGAGGCATAGAAGCAGAGGCCAAACCAAATAAGGCTTTGCTAAGTGGTGAGTCATAGATCCAGATGCAGAGTCAGGCTGTGGCAGCTGCTCAGGGATGTTACCAGGGAGCCAGGCTTCTGACCTGGGGACATGGTATCTCTAAACTAATTAGTTCTGCAGCATCAAAGATGAGATCGATGTCTAGATAAGAATTAGCATAGTGCAGCTTCTCTGTTTCCTAGTCACAGAAACCAGGGACCACAGTTCAATGACCTGCACATGGTCATGATGATGTTCACTCAGAAGACCTCAAGCCTTCTTGTACTCGGGCATCTTGTAACCTCTGAAACTTGGCATACTGCACATGCTTCTTGTCTTTTACATGGTTCATTCTTGACTTGGAACCAGAGCCCAGCATGCCTACTATTTATGATTACCCAGAAACCCTACCAAGGGAAGTCTTCTCACTTCTAATTCTTTTTCTTCCTCCTCCTTCTTCCTCCTTTTCTTCTCCTCCTTCTCATCTCACTCTCTCCTCTCTACTGCCATTTCCTTCTAGCTGCTTTCTGGGATCTGCTTGACATCAGGAGCTCTCAGAGGGAGCTGCCTTTGGAGCCAAATTCTCCCCACAACTTTTGTTCTTCTACCTTAGCCCCCAGGGGTGAAAAGAGGAGATTAGGAAAAGGGGTCTTTAGTCACATGGAACCTTACCTTCTTGCTTCTGAATTTCCCATTGCATTTTACAAGGGTGCTCACATGCAATAATCAGTAAATATTTGTGGGATGAAAGATGCCTTTGAAAGGTGAAATCTGGGAATGCCTTGTGCCTGGTATGATCTACTTTCATGCAAGTTTTGATAAGTATAAGTATCAGTTTAAGCTATAATACTGAGATGGTTAATTGATTGTATTATTGTATTAATAAACTATGTGAAGATAGGTTGAAATGTATATTCAATAGGCTATATTCTCTGGAAGCTACTAGAAGCCCTACTAATCTAACAAGTGACTATTATGATAGGACTGATGGTACTATATTCAAGGTAAGTGGGCAGCTTGAATATATTTTTAAAGGATTTTCTATTTATGAAACCAGGCTATGAAAAGTTAGTAAGTACTCACGAGTGAGGAACAACCCTCTAACAAATGTTTAATAACAGGCTTTCTGGAGTATCTATACAGTACTAATTTCCGCACATAATTGCTTCCACTATGGACAGACCACCACCATGCAGCCTTTGAGCCAGGGTTTGGGGAGAGATGCTCACACTTGTTTCTTTTAAGCAGGTAGGAGCTGGCCTAGAATATCTAACTGTGCAGCCCTTTGGGCTCCTTTGTCCAGCAACTAATTCACAGGGTCTCTGCTGGCCAGATGAGTCCGGTTATGCAATGCTATCCATTAGTCTCGGGCAAATGCTTCTTGCAGAGGAGGTTGATGCTCTGAAAGGCTCAGGAAGCTAGAACAGCTTGTTTGTTTTCCATCTTCTTTATGACAAATATTTATCTGTGTGGCTGAGTCAGGTGTAAGATTTTACCTCACTAGAACCTTTTAGAGAGGGTGGGGGAATCGGCTACTCTTCTAACCACGTATGGTCTGCTACACTGAGGTCTACGCAAAAGAACCTAACAGCATGCACATAAAATATTCAGGCCAAATTACAATGCCTGTGACAAGTACTTGCTGCGTAAACACGTGCTCTCGGTCCTGAGAAGTCAAGACTGACTACAGGTGTTCTCTCCGACCATAGCAGGCTACTGTGCTACTGTTAGGGTTAGCCACGTGATTGGGTATGGGCTTGTATTAGATACTCTTCTCTTTGCTGTGGCAAACTGCTTCACAGAGGCAACATAAGGAAGGAAGGGCTTTTTTTTTTGTCCCACATTCCCAGGTAAGATATGTAGTGCATTGTGGCAGGGAAGGTAGACAGCAGGAGGAGACTGTGCATTGCTTGTCCACAGACTTCCTCTTTTTCATTCAGTCTCAGATCTTAAGCCCTGGGATGGTACCATTTACATTTGAATTGGGTCTTCCAGTGTTAATTAGCCTGATCTAGATTAATCTCTCACAGGCATTTCCAGGTAATTGTTCCCATGGTGATACTAAATCACATTGAGTTCACAGTCAAGATTAGGAAAGATGGAGCTTGATGTAAGATATTTTTTAATGTATTTTCCTATGTTGTCTCTTTTAAAAATCATTTTATTATTAGTTTTATTTTTTAATGTGTTGAGGGTTTTGCCTGGATGTCTGAGCACCTTGTCCATACCTGGTCCCCGCGGAGGCCAGAAGAAGAGACCAGGTCCCCTGGAACTGGAGTTACAGACAGTTACAAACTGCCATGTGGGGGCTGAGAATCGAACCAAGGTCCTCTGGAAGAGCAGCCAGTGCTCTTAACCTCGGAGCCATCTGTCTAGCCCAGTGGTTCTCAACCTGTGGGTTGTGACCTCTTTGGGAGGTCGAACAACCGTTTCCCAGGGGTCACCTAAGACCACTGGAAAACACAGATATTAACATTACAATTCATAACACTTGCAACATTACAGTTATGAAGTAACTGTATGAAGGAAAATGATTTCTGGCTGGGGTTAAATGATTCTTACTAAAGTAACTCTACAGTTCTTGGAGTTACTCACAGCAGGTGTCATAGTTCAGTGTCCTCTCAGAAGCAGACTTTGAGATAAGAGTTCAGGTTTTGTCTGCTTGGGAAGCTGCTGTAAGGTGTAAGCAGTGAGAAGGCATGGGGATGGGAGAAAACAGAAAGGAACACTGATGAATGCTTTTTATGTTGGGGCAGTTAGGCCCACTGCGTTCCTTCTGAGACACTGGCTAGAACATGCCTAATGGTTCTACCCAGGGACAAGAAAGCAGACGTATTCACCCATCAGTTCCCAGGCCTTGTTGGCTCAAGAGTCAAGCAAAGTCTTGAGTCTACAGGCAAAGAGAAACACCAAGTATTTGGGATGAAAGTCTTTGCTGTGTCCAGAAACTGGCTGCTTAAGCTGTAAATGACCTACCCCCGAGTTAGCTTCTGACTGTAGGTGGGTTTTAGCCACCAGCAGGAAACTCCCAAATACCATGGTAGTATCCAGTATCTTCCTCCTGCCAGGTCTGTATAGGAGAACAGGGACGGGAGGAGGTTTATTAGCATTTCCTTAGTGTCAGACACAACAGGATATATATATATCTCCTTTATATTATAAAGGAGATTTATGATATTGGCCTACATGAAGGGGCTAGGCAGCCAAACAATGGCTGGAGAGGCTGGGAACCCAGGCGGCTACTTTGTCGATTCAGTCAAAGCCTCAGCAATACCGATCCAGCACTGAGGACTGGAGGCTTTCTGGAGAATCGCTTGTCTTCAGTTCAATTTGGAAGGCCAAATAGAACAGGTTCTGACGCCAGGGAAGAATGACAGCTGCTGCAGCAGCCGAATAAATGTGCCCACCAGAAAGAAGATGCAGAAGCCTCTTTACACCCGGGCTCCGGCTAGAAGGTGCCGTTCAAGCTGGGGATGGTCTTCTCTCCTCAGTTAATTCCTCCTGGAACTTCCCTCACAGGCCTGCCTAGAGACATGTCTGTTGTTGATTCCAGGTCCAATCAAGTTGGTGGACAAAATTAACCAGCACAGAGTGGCACTCTACCCTACCCCACTCTATGATAGCCAGTCTTGTATCCTTGTATGGGAAGTGAGTGGTATTAGCCATCACAGCGTGGCACTCTACCTCACCCAACTCTATGATAGCCATTCTTGTTTCGGAAGTGAGTGGTAACTTATCTTCCAGATGTGGACAGTCTGAGGGAGAGCTCTTGCTCTCTACTTCTTGACTATTCTTTCCTTGGCTTGGAGAGAATATTAGCTCTTTGGGTCCTCATAATCACTACATTCCTTCATTGCACGGAGCAACTCAGATGGTTCCAGAACATTTCCTAAGCTGACAAGGCATTCTGGGGCACCACAAGATCCCAAGTGTTGCTGTTGCTACTCCTTCGCATAGAGGAGAGTAATGGTTTTACAGAGTCACTCTGTTCTGCCCACTGAGAGTGTTACAATAGTTGGTAGTTCTTATCTTAGCAGGCAGTGCCTCCAGGATGCTGAAGGCAAGCCCCCAGCTTTAAAAACTCCAATAAAATGAATGCCCTCAGAGACCCTGAGAGCTCTCCCTATTGGCTGGGGCTAAATTGTTTAAGTGAGCATCAGCTTCTCTATCATAAAGAACTGAATACTAAATCTACCTCATGATAACCATTTGGCTCTCCCTCCACACACTGTTTGGCAAGCTTGGCCTCTTTTGATCAGTGCATCTCATTCATTTCTGGTTGCTTTCTTGTCATAGTTCACTACAGAGGTTAGTTTTTCTGCCCCAGAGATAATTAGTTTCAGCTGATAGTTACACAACATTAAATGTTTCCCCCCATGATAAATACAATGAGTACATCTAGTTGATGTGATGAAGTATTTTTTCTATGTAAATTTGTGCCGTGTTTGCTTTCTTTTCCTACGTTTTTCTAAAGGTGATCAAAGAAAACCCAAATCTTATAGTATCTGTCAGTATAAAAGGATAAGAGCTCCACAGGAAAGATAAGAGACAGAAAAATTATTTGTCACCCCTCAGGGAAGATTCTAAAGGAGGTACACAGCTTCATTTCTATCGAAGAGCCACTTTGAATGGATGAAAAGCTATCCTACCTTGGCATAATGGGCTCCCTTTGTAGCTGACACTTGTGCTTTCTGCACCAGGGACCTGAAGGGTTGTCAGTGTTAGTAAAAATAAGTTTTCCAGATAATGGTTTTTGGTGCACTGTATGCAAGCATGTGCTATTCCTACCGCTTGCTTAAAAAGAGACTAGAATATGGAATGCATTATACAGCAGAGCCAAAAATAACATCTGTCTCCCAAAGAAGGGGAACAATTTCATTTCATATCGTTCCTTATTTGACAGTGTCTTTTTTCCCTTCCTTCTTCTGGAGAATTATAGTTTTGTGTAGTTTACAGAAATAACATTTAAACATGGCATGTGATTTTAGACTCTAATGGGATCTACTTAATAAAACACACAAGCAATTAGAGAACTCCACTGTAACCACTACTGAAGCCCCAGAAGGTTCCCATTGGTGGGGCCCACTTGCTGCCTTCCCAGCCTCTCTCATTTGGGAAGCTCAGAAAAGGAGATCGCTGCTGCCCACACTGTGTATACAGATCACCCTTACCTAGCCCAGCAGATGTTTTTGAATTTCATGCTGCTACTGCTTGGGCACATTGATCATTCCGTAGGATGAAAATTATGTTCACCAGAGATTTAGAGTTTGATGGACGTACACATTAAGCTTGTCTGGCAGCTCATCCCGGAAATGTTGGCGGGAAGGAAGAGAGCGGTGAGGAAGGAAATCCTAGCTTTCTGTTTTTCATTGTAGGGAGCAGGGGAGTCACCTGTTCCATCTGTAGGCTAAGCCCGTGCTTAGAGCTGCTCATCGTTTCAAATGTTTGAGCTCTTCTATGGAAGCAAACATGATTAAGTGAAGGTGGCTATTTTGGCAAATATCTCATGACAAGCATGCTATTATTGTTAGGACTTGCCTTCTCCTTGGATCTCATTCTGTGCTTCAGCTGTTTTGGTCACGTGGATTCCATATTTCAGAAGGGTCCAGAATTCTCTGATGTTATGACAGTGTTTATTGAACCACTAGTCCTTAATTATCATAGTTTCATTGATCTTACCCATTGGTTGAACCATTTCTTGGATGCCAAAGAAGAGTCAACTTGGATAAGTAAGTCCTCTGCCATTAAAGTGGTTGTGGTGATCTCAAAAGGGCAACAGAGATGGCTGGGTGTTTTTGGTGTTGATGATGCTGGTTTGGGGGATGTTGGTGGTGGTGGTGGGGAGAGGTGATAGAGGTATCAGCGGGAGTTGGGGGCAGTAGTAAAAGTGACGGTGATGTTGGTAACATTGCTGGTAGGGACAGTGATGTTAATAGAGGTACCAATAACAGTGGTGGAGATTTTACCTTCACATAAGACAACGGTTATCTCGGTTACTTTTCTGTTACTATGCTAAAATATCCGGACAAAATCAACTTAGGGGAGAAAGAGGTTTTTTGTTTGTTTGTCTGTTTGTTTTTGTTTTTGGTTCACAGTTTAAACTAGAGTCCTATTATAGTGGGAAAGTTAGGGCAGCGGGGGCTTACGGGGGATGTTAGGTTGCATCCACAATCAAGAAGCAGAGAGCAAGGAATGGCAGACTCATCTCATTTTCTCATTTATAGCATTCAGGATTCCAACCCAGGGAATGGTGCTACCCACAGTGTGCATCTTCCCACCCCAACTAACCTACAAGATAACCCCCTACAGGCTTGCTCAGAAGCGCTGTTTCCTAGGTGACTCTAGACCTCATCAAACTGACAGTTGAGATTAATTATCATAGTTGATGAGCGGATGGACATTTGGCCTGCACTCCAGGTTCTAAAGTTGGGTTTAAGTATGGATGTTGAAGAGAGATCTCTGTACTCTGAAATTTGGGATTCCCTACTTTTAAGGATCTCTGTGGTGGCGGCAGTTCTCACTTTCTTCCCTACCTCTTTACTTCTCCTCCTCGTCCTTCTCCTTCTTCTCCCTCTTCTCTTTTCCTCCTTCCCCATTCTCCTCTCACCTCCTCTTTTTCCTCTTTCTTTTCCTCTTTCCTCTGCCCTGCCTCTTCTTCTTTCTCCTCCATTATTATCAGTGTTATTGTTAAGGTAGTCTTGCTGTGTTAGTTCAAGTCAGGCTGTACTTGAATTTATCATCTTCCTGCCTTAGCCTACTGAGGGTTGGGATTACAGGCATTTGTGACCATACCTAGTATTTTATCTTTTTACAGAAGCCTAATCTTTTAAAGGAATAAGCTATTTTAGTGCTATATCAATGTACTGGTTGTGTTACCTGATTGGCAGATCAGTACACTGAGAATCTTGGGGTTGAGATATTCTCCTTGGGAAGGATGGCTTATCTTTGCTCTCATACTATCAGTGACGTTGCTGACTTAGACTAAATGGCTGAGTTATTGGAAACAATAGCTCACTCACGTGGCTGGTGGGTTGGTACCCTGATGGGGGGAACAGTTTAATCTGTTAACCAGCCCTGGTTCCTCTCCACAGGGGCTTTCTTTGGCTTTCCTCAGAGCATGAGTCAGGGTTCTGAGAGGTCTGAGCAGGAGGTGGAAGGCTCCTTTTGATCTAGGTTTCTTCTGAAATCCCAGATTTTGATGATCTTTCTCTTGTGAGGCATTCCCTTTCACATTTGTATCCCAGTGTCTGCTGTATTTTCATTTTTTGGTAACACTAGTGTTGTGGTAACTAAATAGGAATACACTATGTAGCTCAGGATAAACTCATATAAATCCCCCTGTCTTGGCTTCCTGAGTACTGGGGTCACAGATATAGCTACTTTCCCCTGTTTTGTATGAATTTTTTTAACTTGTAAGCAAGTAGGTGGTGCCTTATGCTGGTGTCCAGACATAAAGAGGCCCCAGGGGAAACTAGGGCTATTTACTTGCATGCTTTTAATTTTTGCTAATGAGTGCATCTGTCCTTTTGCTATTGTGGCTTCCATTCCTCCCTAAAATCAGAACCTAGCTTTCTTCCAGGGTGGAGTGAAGACAAGAATCCTTCAGACCAAATAAGGACCAAATAAGGACTGCAAAGGCATTCAGCGTCATAGTCCAGTAGCTTTTGGGTTTTCAGCTTCTCCAACAGCAGGTGGTCATACTGGACTATCTAGTCCCTATTGCATAAGCCATTTTTGTAAGTCCCCCATATATATGTATATTCATTCATACTTTTTTTTCAGTTCCAAATCATCAACTTGCTCAGGTAACTCAAAATAAGGGGTAAAAAGACTATCTTACAAACAAACAAACAAAAAAACCGGCTGAGCCATGGAGGACTCCTAAATGTAAGACTGGAATGTGATGAGTAAGTTAGTTGCTGATCAGAAGAGGAAGAACAAAGTGATGATCCTTTGCTCAGACTGAAGTTACAAAGATCAGCTTCTAACTGATCAAACAGCACTTGATCTCACATAGAAACTTCATAGGAAAAGGGTTAGGAGAGTCAGGTCTGTGTGGTAGTCTCCTCTATGGAAGCATTCTCCAAGTTAGACTTCTACCCAGACCTTCCCCAGCATGAACATCTATAATGGCTTTCTATCGTACACCCGACTTTCAAAGTTCCTCTTGACTGGACCACACTGCAATAGTCCCACTACACACCCACATTTCCTCAACAGTTTCGGCCTCTGCCAGTTGTTTTTAAGACCTCATTTTAGCAATCTTCTTCTTGCTCCTTTGTCCATGCTTGTGCTGTTCCCAGACAGAAAAGCTCTCTTCGGCTTGTCTGTTATTCCCGGTTATCAACTTGACTACATCTAAAATTAACTGAAATCTGAAAATGGAGGGCCCAACAGTGAGGAATTTTTGCTTAATTTAAAGTAGGAAGATCCACTTCTAATCTGATTCTTGAGTGAGGAAGACACACCTTTAATCTGGACGCATCTTCTGCTGGAAGTCTATGTAAGGGCATGGAAGGTGGAAGCTTTTGCTCTTTGCTTGCTTGCTCAGTAGAGCCTACTTCTCTGGGATTCCAGAATACACTGAAGACCAGCTGAGATATCCAGCCTCATGGACTAAACAGCTACCGGATTCTTGGGCTTTCCATTCACAGCCAGCCACTGTTGGATTAGCTGAATCACGGCCTATAAGTCATTCTAATATATCTCCCCTCTCTCACTTACATATATGTATATATTCATTATTCTATAAGTTCTGTTACTCTTGAGAACCCTGACTAACACAAAGTGTATTCCTTCAAGGCTTAGCTTCAGTCTTTCTCCCTCCACAAGGCTTTTCAGCTATGTTAGCAACAATGAATCAGTTTGTTTTCTGAACTCTGATAGTCCTACTATAAATAAGTAAGAAAAAGATCCAATGTTTCTTACTGTACCTCATCCCCTATCTGGGAGGGATTTCTCTTTCTCTTCTCTGTACTTCTCAATACTGTTTTTTGCTTCCTCTTTTTGTTAATTAGTCCTAATCTAAACACTATAAGAAATATTATTAAAATGATAGTATTTAATGATACAAAAGATTAATATTGCTGTCTTTCTCAGGAATGCTTGCTTTCTAATCTGAGATTATACCCCTACTTGACCTAAGTGAGAACAAACAAACATTAACCCAACCCACCTATTTAATGAGTATAACTATGTATAAGGCCATGTGTGAGGCTATGGAAATTCCAAAACAACATTTTATGGTTTTTCATAAGGAACTTAAATTTTAGCTGGAGAGGAACCTAATATACATTAGAAATATTAAAGAAGGGGTTGGAGAGATGGCTCAGAGGTTAAGCGCATTGTCTGTTCTTCCAAAGGTCCTGAGTTCAATTCCCAGCAACCACGTGGTGGCTCATAACCATCTATAGTGAGATCTGGTGCCCTTTTCTGGTGTGCAGGCACACATGAAAATAAAATGCTGTATAAATAATAAATAAATAAATCTTAAAAAAAGAAAGAAATATTAAAGACAAGTTCAGTGCTTAACTTGACTTAAAAGACAGGTGTCTCATGAAAATAATCTCACCACCAGAAAGAAATATATGAGGTATCAAGAAGGCTATTCTCTTGATTCCTTACTGGGCTCACAGAAGAGCTGGGACAGAGAGAATTTTTAGGGTAGAGGTTGTCCTGGTGATGGATAAGGGCACAGATGCCATCAGGTGACTGAAGCAATTTAAAAGGAGCTATGAGGACATGGAGGCAGAGTGTTGTTTTGCATCAACTTTCTTGACCATAGTAGCATTTAAACATCTCTTTTTCCCCTGTGGGCTAGTGCTATATAGAAGAATGACAGTTTAGATTGGGCCATGTTCAGAAGCCGCTTGAAGGCATGTCTTCCTTTTAGCTCTTTAGAGGGAAATAGGGCATATTGTGGTAAGCCAGGAAATGAAGGAAGAAAAAAATAGTAGCATGAGGAATGTAAGTAAGAGAAAACAGATCTATAGAATATGGGTACATTAATAAGTGACGAACAGGCATGTGGCTTACATTTGAACAAGACAAGCTCCTATCTTTTAAAACAAACTCTACCAGCTTTTCATGTACACAGGCAGACCACACAATGTTTGTCACATAATCCAACTAGGATGTATTTTTGGCTTTTCCAAGTCCCTCCTATTCCCACTCTCTCAGAGAAACAAAGGAAGGCAGTATGGGTTGGGTGTGGGATAAATGACTACAGAAAAAGTCTGCTACCCTAATGTAGAACTAGAACCCAGGAGCTTAATTCTAGGTCAGGCTTGCTGCCAAGTTCCCGCAAAAGAGTGAACGAGTACACACCCAGCCGCTAGCCGCAAGTGAACTGTGTGCAGTGTGCATTAGTGGCTTGTAAGTCAGAGTCCCTTTTGCTGCATTCACGTGCTCATCTGGAGTGAGGGTGAGCAGTTTTAAGAGAGTTCATATATAGCAGCAACCAACAGCTCGCTGATACATTCACCCATTCACCCATTCATTCACAGTCTTTTCTTTGCTATACATCATTGCTCTGTAGACACTTTTCATTTCTATTTTATTTCATTTGAATTTATTGCATTATATTGCTGGCTTCACCAAATACACTTCGTTTTTACTTTGAGAGTGCACAGACTGCATTGTTCCACCTCATTTACCGTTTGTAGAAATTTTGGTGAAATCTGCCTGAAAGAACATGAATGAATATCTCCATGCCTGGGCCCTGAGAGCCCTTCTCAAACAAATGCATCACTTGTCTTTCTTCAGTTGGTTGGAATGAGATGAAACCTGGTGAAGTTTTGCAATTTTCATTTTTTTATAGTGTTCTTCGTTTGGGTATTAAGGTTAAGTTGGTCTCATAAAATGAGTTGGAAAGTATTCTGCCTTTCTCTAGTCTCTGAAAGTGTTTGTGGAATAATTTCCTCCATAAATGTTTACTAGAATTTGATCAGTGAAACCAGCTGGGCTTGGAAGTTTTAGTTATGGGTAGGTTTTGTATGCTAACTTCAATTTACGTCATAGCTATAGGCTTATACAAGGGTTTTATTTAAACCATTTTGTGTCATATTGTGTCAATTCCACAATATTTGTGTAAAGTGTTTGTGCTTTCTTTTTAGGAATGGTTTATTCTTTCATCTAAGCTATGCTATGTGTTGGTTTTCACAATGCTTATCTACCACCCCTTTGATGTTTATGAAGTCTGTGGGGACAGTATTTCCTTTGACCTCTAACATTGGTTATTTGTATTCGTTTTCTTTTTAAAAAATTATTCTTAATTTTTGTGCATTTTTGTGCCTGTATGTTAATAAGTATGTTGATAAGCCCACAGAGGCCAGAGGAGGGTTCCAGGTCCCAGGAACTAGTGTTGTAGAGAGATGAGAATTTTCAGGGGTTGAAATCAGCTCTTCTGCAAGAGCAGCAAATGCACATAGTGGCTGAAGCATCTCGCTAGCTCCCTATTTGTGTTTTGAATGTAACTTTGGAAACCAAGTGTTGAAGACGCTGAAGCCATGGGATGGAAAGAACCTAGATCTTGGACTGCCTCTTAGCACAGAGCTGCCAGCTGATCAAATAGTACACGTACAGGAATTAAACATCATTAAACAGCGGCCAGCACTGTCTTGGCCGTTGCAGAGTGTCATCATTAGTTTATGTGTGCACGTTGTCCACTCCTAGGTACTCTTGGACAAGGCTGTGATAGTATTGAGCTTAGGTTTTCAATAAATATTGCCTAAATACAAATAAAATGTGGTCTTTTCTATGTGTCTGGAGGCTGGGTTTCTTTTCCTGGAATCAACTTTAACCATGTGACTCAACACCAATGGAACTCTCAGGAACACTCAGTGCCCTGCCCCGTTGTGCATGTGTGTGTGTGTGTGTGTGTGTGTGTGTGTGTGTGTGTGTGTAAATGCCATATTAGATTGCCTTATATTTATCTCCTCTTTTTTTTTTCCTGCATCTTTACCCTTCTTCTTTTGTCTGCTTTCATTGTCCTGACTTTATTGAGAACCATGTGGATTATTGCATCAGACTCTCTTCGATGCCTCTTAAAGAGATTTCAGAAAAATTCAAACATTGGCAAAGCTTAGCTTTTCTTTTGCTTTCTTCCCAAGAAATAAAAACAAATCAAAAGTCAACCAAACAACCAACAATTCTATGTAAATTAAAAATGAAAATGGGACTGTTTCCCTAAAAGGGAAACAGGGACTGTTTCAGTCTTAACTTGATGGCTGACTCTTTGACCCTCCCCCATACAAGCCGGGGAGTGACAGACTGGCTAGATCCCAGGGGAGGACATTGCAGCCAGCCCTGAGGAGACAGGATGAGCTGGGGTTGGATGGAAGGGGAGGAGGTCCTCCCCTGTTGGTGGACTCGGAGGGGGCGGGGAGTAGGG
>CM053743.1:52703951-52837665 GCA_028658305.1 Pachyuromys duprasi | reverse complement strand
GCGAGATCGGTTTTATTCCCTTTGCACCTATAAACACGACTAAGTACAAATTACACTTAATTCAAGTAGGTATCAGGTTCTTTGTTACATTTTAGTATTTGCTCTTATAGAGTAAGTCTATCACAGTGTTTTCCGTTTAGGCTTTCATTAAGTTAGGAGGCCTTCTCAAAGAACATGCCTTGAGGAGATGCTTATCATGCTAAGTAGGCAAAGGCTGGAGACCTCTTGCACATTTTCTTGGTTCACATAGGTGAGAATGGAGACACACCAACACAGGAAGTCTGTTGGGTTCTAGGCAACCCTTCAAGTGTTTTTCCAACTAACAGAAACTGCTTAATGGTAGTTTCATTTCAATAAAAAAAATTTTTTTTTGGTTAGCTGCTTGCTAAGAAGTGGATTGCTCTGTTCAAAGCAAACAGGCACCACACTAATTTTCAGACTTTGCTCATATTCTTGCTTCATCTATACTGAAGAGTTTCTGGAATACTTCCTTTCATGCTTTGCATACCACCTTTGCAAGGTATGTGTATCTCCTTCAAAGTACTGTGAAAATACATTCTAGCAATATTTATTATTAAACAAACATGAATACCGGGAGACTTACTCATTTGCAGAAAGGATCTCCGACAGGGTGCCCAGCTAAAGGCAGAGGGTGGCCCAACAGGACCAGCGTGCTTTCTGGTTCTGCCAATATACTGTGAGACCATGCCCTTGCCTATTACATCACGTTTCTCAACCTTCCTACCAACCTTCAAACCCCACATCCTTTCAGAGTTCCACGCATTTACAGAGCGTCTAGGATCACCTATCTTATATTCTAGTGCTCCTTTTCTTTTGTCGGTTTCTGTGTTACATACTTTCACTATTGTTATGACCAAATACCTGACAGAAACAGCTTTAAAAAGAGGGGTTTATCTGGGCTCACGATTTCAGAGGTGCTGGATCACTCTGCTAGGGAGGGTGTGGCAGGGCCGACCAGTTTATATCATGGTGGCCAGGAAGCAAAGAGGGGGAGGAAGTGCCCAAGGATGCAATATCCCCAAGGGCCAGCTCTCAGTGACCCACTTTCTCAGTTAGGACCCATCTCCTAAAATGTCTACAACATTCCAGAGCAGTGCCAGCAGCTGGGGACCAAGACTTCTCAGTGATAGGGTCATTTGTGTTCTTGCTTGTCTCCCTCTCTCTCTTTTTGTTGACTTTATACAATTTGCTTGGTCGCTGGGACTATGTCAGTACACCTCAAAGACTTTGCCCTAAATGGTCTTGCTTTAGTGATGTCTATGGTAAAAACAACCATTATGAAGTGCTATGTTGAAGATGTTGTGTAAGCACTTTACAGAATATTAAATTGTTGGATCTCCATAACAACCCTATGAAATTAATACTCATTTTACAAATGAGAAAAAACCGAAGGCACAAGGATTGTCATTTGTTCAGTGTTATAGAAACTGCAGTGATATTATAGTACAACGTGTGAATATTTTGGTCTAAGACTCTTCTCTTGTACAGGGTAGCATCTATTAAGTCTATTTTGGTAGGTTAAAGAGACACACTTATGGTTTGTCTTATCTCAAAACCTGGTTCTATTCCATATCATACAACCATACCCAAGTTAACAAGAAAAACAGTTTGCTCAGCACCCTAAAACGATCACATCTTGTTTTTGCATCCTAAAGTGCCAAATTTAGGTTCTTAATTTTTTGGGTAGGGGGATATTCTACAAATTGAATTGTAATCACTGTTATCATTAGGGCCAGCAGTATTTATTTATTTATTTATTTTCAATGCTGGGTCTTGAGTGTGCTAGGTAGGCTGGTCCTCTACTACTAAGATACATTCACAGCTTTTATGCTTAAAAGTTTTTATTTATTTTGTGTGTTTATGTGTATGTGTCTCAGTGTATGTTCATGCACCACTTGCAGGCTATAGCCCTCAGAGGTCAGAAATGGGTATCAGATCCCCTGGAACAGGAGTTATAAGTGGTTGTGATATGCCATGTGAATACTAGGAACCAAACTTGAGTCGTCTGCAATAGTAGCAGATGCTTTCAACCACTAATCCATCTGTCCAGCCTTTCTTTTAAAATTTTTATTTTGAGACAGTGCCTTACTAAGTTGCCTAAGCAGCCACACTGAACATGTGATCCTCCTGCCTCAGCCTGTGAAGTAGCTGGGATTACAGATCTCTGTAACCAGGCCAAACATAGAAACCAATTCTTTCTCACACAATACTCCAGAACATTCCCAGATTTGCCAGTTTTCACTAGCATAATCTGTGTTGTAAAAATAAAAAAAAGCAATTCCCTGAAGACTTAACTGAATGGAGATAACGAGAGGAAGTCAAGGTGAGCAGCAGACTCAGGAACTGTTATTCAAATGTCCCTGAAACATGGTGACAGTTACATGTAAATAAACATGTGGAATCATTTAGAAATATGACCCCCTACCAAATGCTAATAATTTAATTTTATGTTGTACTGACTCAAGCATTCCTAAAACAATTTTAGGCACATTAATTTTTTTATGGATTCTTACAGCTCTTTGCTATATAGTTGCTGAGAGATTAATTTTTCAGGTTTAATTCTGCTACTCCTATAACTTCAGTATTTCTTTGGTAGACTAATTTCATCTATAGCCTCAATTATTAAACCCTTGTACTGTGAATAGGTATTTTCATCCAACTGTTGACTTTGGAGTCGGCCACATAGCTTTCTTTGGATACTTGTATGTCAAACCGAATGTAAAGCTTGTACCTTGGGCACAGTTTGTTTCTACTATTGATTCTTTGTCAAACCTTTGATACATGACCAGGTTAGTCACTAAGAGACAGAAAGATGCACGGGAAAAAAACTCAGGTCGTTTGTGGCTATTCCAAATCAGTCATCTGCTTGCCAGTTTGACAGCTAACCATAGACACTCAAGTGAGCCCAGGCAAGGTCAGCTGAGCAGAACCCAACATTAGAACTTTCCAGAAGACTGTAGCCTAATGCATAGTATTAAGTCACTGTTGTTTAAAGCCGCTGCACCTTGCTTGGGATGTTTATCACAAAGCAATAACTCACTGATATAGCTTACTATTTATGAGTCCCCATGTAAGGGCCTACGGAGCCTCATCCACATACTAGTTTAGTCTTTAGTTTACAGAACTGTACTGCCTAGAGTTTAGAGTCCCAGCTTTCAAACTTAGTTTATACATGTGTCTGGCAATTAGGAATCTCTATTATCTTGTTCAATAAAGTACCATGTGGCCAGCACCAGAGTAAATGTATGCACAAACCATCTCTTTCACCCTCTCCTTTCGATCCAACCCTCCCTCCCTATCTCTTCTATCCTCCCCTCCCATACTCAGAGAAGAGAAGTGGCTCCCCCACCCCAGCATATCTAGTCACATCAAGGTTGAGCACCTCCTCTTCCCCTGTGGCCTGTCGAGGTAGCCCTGCCAGGGGAAAGTGATCGAAAAGCAGGCATAAGAGTCCATGTCAGAATCAGCCTTACTAGGGAACCCATACTAGGACCTAGTTGCCCATCAGCTACATCTGTGTAGGAGGTCTAGGTTTACTCGTGTCAGGGGCTGTCTGTCTCCCATGTGGTAAGTCTCAGGTTGGACCAGGCATTGTTTGTACATTCCCTCAATCTCTGCTTTATTTTTGTTCGTGCGCATCTTGTAGGCAGGGTAAATTTGGGGTTGAAGTTTTTGTAAGTGGGTTGGTGTTCTCCTCCCTCCACTAGGAGTTGTGTCTGGTTAAAGGGTGACCTCTTCAGTCTCCATGACCCCTGTAACTAGTCTCAGCTAGAGTCTCCATCACTTCCTCCCAGGAGCCCACCCTGTCTTAGGTCTCCAGCTTGTCACGGAGATGTCCCCACTGAAGGTTTCTCTTCTCTCCACCAGCTCTCTGTCTTCCCTCATTCTCCCCAGGTCTGATATTGACCTTTATTTCTCTCTGTGTTCCCTCTCTCATTCTGTTCCCTCTCTTCAACCACTCCGCTGTCGATTCTCTTTCCAGTTCTTCCTGACACCCCATTGAAGGCAGAGAGACAGTATCAAAATCAACAGAATCAAAGATGAAAAGGGGGACATAACAACAGAGACTGAGGAAATCCAAAGAATCATCAGGCCTTACTTCAAAAGTCTGTACACCACAAAATTGGAAAATCTAAATGAAATGGAAAATTTTCTTGATAGATTCCACTCACTAAAGTTCAATCAAGATCAGGTAAACAAGTTAAATAGTCCCATAACTCTTATGGAAACAGAAGCAGTCATTAAAAGTCTCCCATTAAAAAAAAGCGAGGGGCAGATGGCTTCAGCACAGAATTCTACCAAATTTTCAAATAAGAGCTAATACCAATATTCCTCAAACTATTCCACAAAATAGAAACAGAAGAAACACTGCCAAACCCAGTTTGATATCTGGAGGCTGGAGTGTCCCTGGAATTTGGGAGTTGTGTTCTGGTAGACAGAAGCCACTGAGAATCGTCCATTGAGGTCTGGGATGCTTCCTTTTGTCCAGGAAAACAGACAATGGCATTTTGGAGTCTGCTACAAGGCTACACACTTGGTCCACAGTTTTTGCTCTCCTGCTTCTCAGATACCATGTGTGCTGTGTGCCACCATCTTAGATTTTGTCCATCTGTTGGGTTTTTGAAGTGGATACCATTGTTCCTGTTTAGCAGAGGTTAGCTCAAAGGTTCAGAGAAGTTAAACACCTTGCAAGATATCAGAGTGGTAGAGTTAAGATTTCCAGCCTGGATTTGACTATTGTCTTAGGGTTTTATTGCTATGAAATGACACCGTGACCAGAGCAACTCTTATAAAGAAAGCATTTGATTGGGGCTGGCTTGCAGCTTAGAGGTTTAGTCTGTTGTCATCATGGTGGGAAACATGGCCGCGTGCAGGCAGACAAGGTGCTGGAGAAGAAGCCAAGAGTTCTACCTCTGGATCCAGAAGCAGAAGGAAGACAGAGTGAGCCACTTGGCCTGGCTTGAGCATCTGAGACTTGGAAGCTCACTCCCAGTGACACACTTCCTCCAAAAGCGCCACATCCCTCACGGTTCCACTCCCTGGTGACCAAGCATTTAAGCATGTGAGTCTCTGGGTGCCATTTCTCTCTAAGCCACCACAACAATGTTTCGTGTCACCCTGCTGCAGCATCATGGTCATGATGGCCTTCCTTTGAATACGCAATTATAATTTCAGTACTTTCCCTTAACAGACCTGCAAAACAGTAAATCAAAATCAAATAAAAATCATTGTTCAGGGGTATGACAACAGGGGCTCGCCTGGGCTACAGAGTAAGTGTAAAGTTCAAGGTTAGCCTGGGTAACTTAGGGGTACCTTGTCTCAAAATTTAAAATATCAATAATAAAAATAGGCCACAGATATAATTCAGTGCTAGAGCATTTACTCAGCATGCACAAGGCCCTAAGCTCACTCTCCAGCATATAATAATAATGATAACTATAGTAATAATAATAATAAGGCAAGGACAGAGTAGATGTAAAAGAGAAAAATATGGGCTGTACCATATATTGGGTATCACCTTTAACTTGTTGAAAAGATCTTGATGTTACAGTCCTATTAAACAGTTCATTAAGGCAGACAGATTTGTGAATATAAGGATACAGTCAGAATAATAAATCTAAGTGAACTAGCAACTTTTTAATTGTCCTTTTTTTTTAGAGAAGCCCATTTTATTTAAACAATGTTTTATACAAATTGTCAATGGGTTCTACAGAACAAAGCAAATATGACTTCTTTCTTTTTTTTTTTTTTTTTTTTTTTTTTTTTGGTTCTCACCTCTTCCTCTTCCCCTGGGAAATTGCATGTATCTGTGCTGGGTCCATATGATTAAACTACTTAAACTCAGGATTTAGTCTTTTGAATTTTTTATTTGTTGGCACAAAATGGAAAAGAACTCCCAAGAGTTGAGAAGGCTCCAAGAGAGAAATACCCTGGCCTTTTTGTTGCATTATAAATTTCTTTGAGAGATATGACTTAAAAAGTTCATGCCCTGTATCAGTTAGAATTTATAACCATTCATCTGAATTTTTTCCACCCTAAATTTGTCTGTGGTCATCACCAAGACACAAAACAAACATACTATGCTTTTCCTTTATGTGTACATGATAAAAAAATAAAATCCATTTTTAAAAGGAAAACACAATCAAGAAAATTCTCAAGTCTAGTGGAATGGATTCTGTAAGAACAGACTTTAAAAAAACACACCCCATGCTTTGCCTGGGTGATAGGTGTGCGTACTCTGGACTCTGTCCAGTCAGAACGTACTTTTGAAAGTGCTGTTTCTGTTTTCTTTTACTTTATCCAGCAAAGGAGAATCAAGCTGCCATTTAATAGTTTGTGCCTGGAATCAATCTGGAGTGACGTGATTTTCCTGTCTTCTGTCCTGTGCATCGGAATCATGTTCAGTCCCTACCAAATATCTGGAGGCTATAAGTCACTAGGGAAGTAACTCCAGGTATAGAGAGACAAATGACTCAGTTAGTAGTGATAGATAGCTTTCTGTGTGGCATTTCCTTGCCCAGAATTGGCCACTACACATGTGCCCCAATCCCCATTCCTAAGGATAGGCTAGTGCCAAGTCCAGACTCATGGACAGATAATTATTATCATAGTAAAAATCACTTCAAAGAGAGAGTGGAATTTTGCAGCCGTGAGATCAGGGTAGATCTGAGTGTAACTTTTGCAGTGTTTCATTAGATTTTCCCTGGAATAGCTCAGGAAGTGGCATGCATGAGGCTTTCTGGCCTACAGATTTTCTGTGCTTCTGGCTGAAAAAAAAAATTGAGAGCCTAAGAAATATGTTTATTGTGCCCATATCTTAAGAAGCTCTTACTTGATCTTGACAGGGCCAGTACTTGTTTTCAACAATTGAAAACATCTTTGTAAACTGTTTCCAGAAAGCATTTGCAAACACCCTGAAGTAAGGTTACATGCTTACTATTCGGCTCTAAGCCTCAATTAAGGCTGTTGTTGCTGCCTCTAATAGCCTGACACCATAATAATATTATACAGTATCCCAAGATAATGAGAAGAATGCTCAGCATCTGCTTACACTCAGAGAACAAAGGAGGGCCGGAGGGATGCGTCCTGCAGCACTTGCAAAGCACTGCCTGTGCTAGCTCGAGACACACTAGATTTTCCTAGGGCTGATTTCTGTGCCACTGGGGCCGGAAGAAGTTTGACACACACACACTGTTCAGGCTGGGCCTCGGCAAGGCCTTAAAGCAGCCGCTCCTGGGCCTCCTCACTGGATTGCGGGAGATCACGGTTTCATGTTAGTTAAAATAGGAAGATACAGATTCTGGGTACTTAAAAAATGTTCATAGTCTATGCCTCTTTCTGACTTGGATTTTTAATGTCAAATATCATCCCCTGGGTGAAATGATTCGGAACACGCTTGAGTATGCCTTCTGATATCATTAGCAGTAGGCCTTCTGGAAAAGAGGTTTAAGATGCATTTCCCTATGTTCCTGGGAAGATACTCTTGAGAGACACGGATTGACCTTCTCAGTATTTTCATTAGACAGGACCTTTAAACATGCTAAAGGAAAACCATTCTGAATTATAGGCACAGAAGGTAGGAGACACAATAGCAAAGGAGTCTGTTGTCTATGCTTCCTGGCCTAGTAGCAGTTCTAAGCTCTTGTCTGCCTAACAGTGCTATAGGAAAGAGCACGATTGTCATGAACTAATGAACTGAAAGGAAGAAAGAGTGACTCCAGCGGACACTCACTGGTTGACTTTCTAGCCACAACCTTTGTCTGTGTTGTGGGAAGGTGAATGGGGGTGGTAGTGGTAGGTAATACAAGGAAGGAAAAGGTGCCAAAGGAGTGTGGGCTATGATCAGAGTGAGTACTTGTCTACCTTCAACATCTGCAAACAGAACTTCTGGCCCCATGTGTTGGTTTTAGAAAGACAGACCGTGGGAGATGATCCGATGTAAAAAGGGAGCTCTACTCCTAAGCGAGACTAAGATCCTTGTTGTAACAGAGAGCTCTGAGGACCCTCTTTGCTTTCTACTACGTGAGGACGCAATGAGAAGATGGCTTTCTATGTGGGAATGGCCCTAACCAGACACCAATCTATTGGTGCCTTGACCTTGTAACCTAGAAGTGTTAGAAATACATTTGTGTTGCTTATACATCAGTAGATTGGGAACACTGACGGCATGGACAAAGATAATATATTAACCAACCAGTGTGTTGGTTTCCCATAACCCCTGGGAAACTCTGGTATAGCTCTGGAACACCTCAGAGCTAGTTGACTGTACACCAAGGATGCTGAAATATTTATCTGCTAATTTCCTTTTAACTAGAAGTTGAAGAGTGCTTCCGAGTGCATTGATTGGAACTTGTAGACACTGCTAACAGGCATTTACTATAAACAGCTTTGCTGAGGGGATGTGTGTGGGTACCAATAGCCATTGATGCATATTTGGTTTCTTCTCGCCTCTACTTCTAGACTTCCATTGTCTTAGGGCCACTGGTAGAGTCTCCTTAGACACAGCCTCTGATTTACTGTTTGGCACATGTCTGAAATCAGTCAAGAATGAAACTCAAATTTCACCCAGCTGTTGGAAAAGCCAATTTCTTTTGTAGGCATTAAAAAATAAAAGATTGAAGTCCTAGGTGTTGCTAGTGGTGAGCTTTGGTAGCACAGGAGTTTCCTGGGCTTGCTCACTGGTACCTAGAACTGAAGATAGAGAGGTGAGCCAGATCATAGTATCTGAATCCTCTTCAACCCTGTGTGAGGCTTCATCCGTTTTCAAGGCTAGGAATCTAAGTGGCCAAAACCAACAGAAATGGATTGTGTCACATTACAGAGGCCAGGAGGTGTGCTTTCTGATGGCCCTGAAGGGAAGCTCTTTCTCACTGCTTCCGGAGCTTCTGGAGCCCTTTATAGCATTCTTTGCCTGTGTATCCATCATTTAGACTTACATGCTATGTCTTCCTGGTATGTCTTTTATCGCTTCCCTCTGTACACATCCATCTCTGTATCCCTTGCTCCCTTTTTTTATCAGAGGACAGTCAGAGTGGATTAAGATCCTCCCTAATTATCTCCTTTTGGCTTGCTTACATTTAGGAAGGCTCTACTTTCAAAAAGGGCCACACATTCTGGGGGTACAAATATCTATTTAATGGACAAAAATTCAACCAAAAACGGGAAGCAAATCTATTTTAGAATCTCTGGTCTTTTAGGATTCTTAAGATGAAAGTCTCTAGGTTGCTCAGACAGGTGTAGAACTTCTTAGGTTCAAGATATCCTCCTGCCTTGGTCTCCTGAGTCACTGGAACTACAGATGAATACCACTATGCTAGGCCAAAAAAACAATCTTTTTACCTCTTTTAAAGTATCTGAGTTGAGAGTTTCCCTTTGTATGACATCTCACTTTCTGATGCATTGACCCCAGGTTACATACAAAACAACACAAACACAGCAAGCAAGATGGCTCACATGGCTGGCACTGCCAGTGTGTGAGCAAACTATATGATCAGAAACTTTAGTGCCATAGTGCCATGGTGCCCCTGAAAATGTACATGAAAGAGCCCCTTTCCTTCACTCATCATTTCACAAGTATCCAGAAATCCTCTTTTCTTTGCTGTGCCTTGTACTGTTTGGGGCATTAGACTGAGCACTGATAACCACCTCCTTGCCCTCAGGGAGCTTGTGCTCTACACAGGGAAAAAAGTCATGAACCAGACACCTATAAAATCTTGGCTGCACCATATAGCACTGCAAGGTAAAAGCATCAGAGAGACTTGGAGTTTTAGACATGGTGGCCAGAGTGGGCCTCACTAGGAAGATGGCGTTTGCACAAATAACCTAAAGAAAGCAGTATTGTTATCTATGGAGTCCCAGGAAACATGGCATCCACTGCAGCTCCAACTGCGGCAAAGCTGGTTCACGGAAGAGTCAGATGTTCTCTCTGGCTCCCCAAGGAGATTTTAGGTAGCAGTTTTAGGGTTTTGAAGAGGATTTGTTTTATTTTTACCTGGCTCATTGGAGATAAAGAAATCTACAAACCACTGCAGCCATTATGGCAAAGGCTGAGCCCAACCTACAATGTGTGATTGCTAGATATGTCTTAAAAGCTTTGCCAGGTGAAGCAATCCTTGCCAGCCATTGTGAGGATTCTTTCAGCCTCTGAGGCTTTAGTGTTATGAAGAAGTCCATTGTAAGGCCCCTTTGTGATTTATTAGTTCTAACAGCAAAATCTGACTTTCTAAAAACCCAAATATACAAGGTGTGACTTGACATCCAAAGACTGCTTCCATAAGCATTCCACAAAAGTAAGTTGAATGTCTTTTACTTGTATTCTCAGAGGCCGTATGGATGGACAAAAAAAAAATCACCAGATATTTAGCTTTTGCTGAATGTACTTTTGACATAATCTTCATGTACTACAATGATAGAGGGGCACATTTTTTAGCATTACAGTTCCAAGTTAGAATGGCAGCTACGAGTTAAGTAAACAAAGTGTTCCATAGTGCAGATGCTAAATATGGGTATTATACTCGATTATAGTATTTATTGATGGATAGTAATAATGTAAATACTAAATGAATAAAAAAAAACATAAAAATGGGGCTGGAGAAATGGCTCAGCAGTTAAGAACACTGGCTGCTCTTCAAGAAGACCTGGGTTCAATTCCTAACACCCACATGGCAGCTCACAACTGTCTATAACTCCAGTTCCAAAGAATCTGACACCTTCACACAGACATACATACATAAATATACATTTTAAAAAACTTCAAAATGCCCTGTTTATAGACAAAACTAAGCTATAGGAATCAGAAATTGATGCAAATGATTGAGATGAGTTAGTATATTAAATATATGCATAGATTATCAGAAGGGTAAGAGTGAGAAAAAAGAGAGAGGGAAAGAAGAAAATTCAGAGGTAGAAGTAAAAAAGTTTGCTTTGGTATAGGTAAGTGTCAGATTAGGAGGAGTCTGGCCAGTCTGGTAATTGGACTCTCAAAGATCACCCTGGGCGTAGGTTTGACTTGTGGTCGACCTTCTTATATCCTTTTTCTCCTTGGATGATGCAGACTGGCAGCTGCTGTTTGCTTTCTAGATGCTAAGAAAAGGGAAAGACTAAGTGGAAAAGAAACTTCCTAAAAATGACACAGCCTAGAACCCGTACATGCCAACTTGCATTAGCTGCCAGAGCTCAGCTGCCAAAGAAGCTGAAAACACGACTAGTTGTATGCTTCTCACATCCTGCAGGTCAGCTACTAGAAAGAGAATGGCTAAAACAGTCACCAGAAGACAATAAAAACACTGTGATTTATGTCATGAGAAATAAAATTAAGATCTTAAGAGTTGATAAATCTTTGGAGTTTTTCATCTACTTAACCACCAGGGAACAAATTCATATTTTCCTTAGGGTGTTAAACTCTAGTTGTATAGACAGACAACTAAATAGAAATTAATAACAATGAGTGAAGATGAAGTACTGGGGAGACAGAGTACAGTGAGAACACAGGGCAGGAGAGCCTAACCTAGTCTAGACATAACTGGGTCGGCAATGGCTTCCTGGGGGGGTTGATGCTAGCCTGACATGTTGGTGGAAGGTCTCATTCCTGGTAGAAGATGGAAACCATTCCAAGCACGGTGTGTAGAGACATGGTGTAACTTTAAGGAATCTGCTAAAGACAGAAATCATTTGCAAGGCTGCCACAAAAAATTTTCACCAAGGCAGGAGCAAGGGAAAAGTGCATAGAATTTATGTAGAAAGGAAGAAGGATTGCTGAAATGGAAGGAAATATTCTTGGCATAGACTTGCAGTGAAGAACAGAACCATGACGAGCCCCAGATTCTGAATTCTCTGCAGTGATTTGAAACGTGGACCTGGTTATTGTTTGGCTACACTCACCAATAAATCGATCAAGCTTTTCAACAAGAATTAGAGTATTCCTATAATTCCCCATTAATCATGTCCTTTGGAAAGGTAGGAAGTGGTAGGACTCACATCTGTTTGGTTGTTTGGCTCAAAGAATTAGCTCTCCTGGTGTTTATTTAGTGTTTCTTTACTAAAAGTATTGTAAGTTTGAATCATGATGAAATCAATTTTATTTGGAGAACTCTTGAGAATGGATAGCAAACTATCCTTTTAAGAAAGAGGTCAAAGAAACATTATAAGATAATGATTGGATAGGAGTAGAGGGACTAATTTGAATTTTTTTTTTTACTAGCTGGGAACAAAACATCTTTTTTTTGCATTGCTGGGGGGAGAGGAAGGGATAGAGGAAAGGTGAAAGGGTGGGAGAGAGGGGAAGGTAGGAAGGAAGGGAGGGAGGAGGAGAGAGAGAGAGAGAGAAAGAGTCGGTATATACATGTGCAATTTTCATTTAACTGCCCTATGCTATTGATTTGACTTAAGATTATTCCTTTATAACACTCACTGAGAGTATTACATAGTATTTTCAGGCATTGTAGCCTCTGGGCATTTGGGTGTTGCTAAATGTTAGGTATTAAGGAAAAGACACGCCCAGTTTATGCTGGACTGTAATGTAGCTCTAGAGATGAGGCATGTTTCCACTTTCTGTGTCATTGGCTGGTTGCTTAAGCTTTTCACTGTGTAATTCCTCACTGCCCTCAGAGTGCTCATGGGGGTGGTATTCTTCCCCTCTACTTTTCTACTTCCAGTTCATTCACTATGATTAAGAATTGCTTCGTGTTTGGGAAGGCTTAGTCATTAAAATGCTTACCTTGAAAACTTGAAGACTTGAGCTTATTCCTTACAATGCATGTGAAAAAGCTGCTCTCTCGCTGCTCACTTGTAATCCCAGCACTGGGGAAGTCAAATCAACAGAGCCCTGAAGGTTTCTGGCTAGCCAGTCTAGTTTACTTGGCAGGTTGCAGGTCAGTGAGAGGCCCTGACAAGGAGTGACACCTGATGTTATATTCTGATCTTCCCATGCTTGCACACACATGCACATCCCTACACACATATACACCTGAACACACAATAACATGCACACACACTCTTAAAAAAAAGAATTGGTTAAGACAAAGTCAACTCTAAGAGCACAGCAGAAAATTATTTTCTAATGTTATTTAGGGAAAGGCAGCACTAAATGTATTTTGCAGAAGAAGAAATGATCTTTTCAAATTGCCTAGCTTTTAGGTCAGTGATTCTCAACCTGTGGGTCATGACCCACAGGCAAACCTTTGTCTCCAAAGATGTTTACATTATGATTCATAACGGTAGCAAAATTACAGTTATGAAGCAGTAACTAAAATAATTTTATGGTTCAAGTTTATGACAATAGAAGGAACTGTAACAAAGACTAACAACCTTAAGAAGGTTGAGAACCTTCCTAATTTAGGCTTTTACTAACAAGAAACCAACTTAGGTAGCTCTTGGGATTCACTGTCAAGTCGAAGTCATTCCACGGTTGACTACACACCAGTGAAACGAGGGAATAAAGGAATAGAATTCTTTCCACAAATTCTCCCAGGACCTGGCACCTGTAGTGGTGTGCAATGGTTCTTAACATTTATTGAGTACAACTATGAGCTGGGCACCATGTTCTATATAGTGCCTCCTTTGGTAACCTAACCCCAAGATTGAGAGAGAGACTGAAAATAACCCTATAACCGACACAGTGTCTACCACAGACTTAACAGAGGTCCATTGAAATGAACTACTATTCCAAACTTTCTTGTTCATAACTAAAGGAGCCCTGTTTAAATCCAAACAGCCAAATGCCAATCAAATGACTGCCAATTCCTTTTATCCCTTAAGCAAGTATAAACTGGGTTGACTTTAATTTCACTTCCTTAGCTGGCACTGTCTTTATGCTGTGCCCAGCTTCTTTAAGAGAGACCCCTTCAGCTATGGCACACAAATCTTAGGGAGGTCCACCAAAAAACTTGACAAGTAGGTTATACATTTGTACTGTGAGCTTTTATTTGTGAATAAAATTGCCAACTTTTCCAAGCCCTTCCCCCAGAGAGGAAAAAAACTGGAAAGGCCCACAATAATATTAAAACATATTAAGTTTTCAGAGCATCTAGAAATTGAGTAAGTCTTCATTAGCATAGGACAGCAGAAAAGGGTTTGTGAATGAGGGCAGCTGCTCTGGGGTCTGGGAGGGGCGTTCTATCTGCATTCTTGCTGTTGAGTAGCCGTGACCTTTCAGTAATGCTGGTTATGCGTAGGAGGGTGGGTTCAATGATTTTCTTTATTGTGTCTTGCAGATCAATCTCTTACATGGCTGTTCCATTTAACCTGTATTCCCTAGGTTATTTCTTAAAGTGATTTATTGAACATTATCCTAAATTGAACTGCATTTACTATCCTTTGACCCAATTACTTAAATGGTCCACGCTCATTTGATTTTGATCGCCCGTCTTCTTTCTGTTTTCCTCCCTTCTCATTTTACTATCAGTCACACGAGAGCCTATTCGGTCCTCAAGTCCCTTCCTTCCCAAACCACTTAGCCTGAGCAGAGCAACTGTATACAGGGAGGAAAAACCCCTGATTCATCTGAATCCACTTTACTTCAACAAGTCATTTCTGCAAAAATGTATGTCCTACTTTATGCTAGGACTGGGTGAGGGGGGGCTTGTCCCTCTTCTCCTTCGGAGGGAATTTGCTAGGTAGAAGTCTCTGATTGGGGGCCTCTCATCTCTGGATCTTGTCAGGCCATTTTTCTAACCCCGGTTTCACCTCCTCTGGGTTCCTTTTGGCCCTCCTCAGGTAGAGCAGCCAGTGTCCTGCAGGTTCATAGGCTGTGCTTATTTGTGCATTGAGTGCTTGTAACTTCCAATGCACGAAGGCAGTGTATTTCTCCAGGTGTTCTCCTACTCTAGTCCTTCAAGTGCTCTCTACTCTTTGTCTAATAATATTTGTACAGTATGCTTGGGCCTGGTTCATATCTGGAATTGTTAAAAAAAATAAAAAGAAAGCATCAATACAACTTGTCATTTTCCGTGCTTAGAATTTTCTCTTTAAACTTCTGAACCCAAGGAAGATTCACCACTCTCCTTCATTTCTGCTCACCCTTGTAAACCAGCGCTGTGTTTTTATTGGCCTTCAAACTTGTTTAAGCAGAGCTAGTGGTAGGAATGGAAATGATTTTTTTTCCCTCCTGGGAAACCTGAATATTTATATTTCACGAGTAAAGCCATCTTTAAACAGGGCTTCCTTTCTGTCTTTTTCCAACTGCTACCTTGGTGTGAAAGTGACATTTTGTTAAGGTTTCCCATTATTTGCTAATTCCCGCCTCCATCTTGTGAGGTCGGGGCCATGGTCTCCAATGCTGCTGAAATCCCTGCACAAGCAGCTCTCTGTCACCAGCAGACTTGCAGGTGCTTCTCCCTGGGGTCTCCCTGTCTCTGGTCTCAGTCAGTACAAACAGGATTTGACCTGTTCCCTAGAGGTAGAGATCTTATATAAAGCCACTTAGCAGTCCCATGGCTAAAACCCCAGAAATTCCAGATTTGTGGATATTTGCCCTGATCACTCAACCGTGCTGTAGTTCAAGCTATGGGTTAGATTTTGAGTGACAGCCATTTGATTCAACCATGACATTGAATAGGGATTGAATTACTAGGGTGTCGAGTTTACTGAAGGGAAAGACAAAACAAAGTGGAGGAAACAGTGGCAGGGGAGGGAGATGGAATCCGGTGGCACACGGAAAGAAATGGAACAAGTCTGCTCTCTGAAAGAGCTGAGACAGGGGAATTATGCTCATTAGTCCATGAAGGGTTTTCTAAAGCCTTGAGCAATCAGGTCCTCTGTGAAATGTTTCTTTATGTTACCACCAAAATAAAGTTCTGACCTGAACAAAAGGGGGGGGGGGGAAGACATATTCAAGAAAGAGTGTGGGAGTAGGGAATGGCTCAGTCAACAAAGTGCTCGCACATCCTCAGACCCCGTGTTAAAAATAGCCAGGCGCAGAGATGTGCACTCGTCACTGTCGTACTGGGGAGGTGGAGATAGGTGGGACCTACAGTCTTGTTGGTCAACCCCTCTGGTCTACCTGGCAAGTTCTAGGCCAGGGGAAGACTCTGTCTCAAAAACAAACATGAGGATAGAATCTGAAGAATTACCCCCACACTTACACATGCATGCACACATGAACCCACATGCTCACAAGTGCTCACTTGTGCACACACACACAAATAGGTATGCACGTGCACACACACACACACATGAACAGTCATGCACACACAAACACACACACACACACACACACAAACACAAACACCACAGTAAGAAAGAGAACCCCGAAGTTTATCATAATTGGCAAATTGCTTGCCTAGTGTGCATAGAGCCTTGAGATGGACCCGAAGTGGTTGTGCAGACCCACAGGCTCAACACTAGAGAGGTGAGACAGGCAGATCACCAGTTCAAGGTCATGCTCGGCTACATAGAGTTCAAGGACAAAAATATGATTTTTGTTTGCAGTTGTATTATATCCCAAAAGGAATTATATTCATAATACAATCTACTATAATATACTCATAAGAGGTGGGGTTTTTTGAGACTCCAATATTTGTGTGTGTGTGTGAGAGAGAGAGAGAGAGAGAGAGAAAGAGAGAGAAAGATGCTAAATCTCTCCACTTGAAATTAAAAACTTTGTGTAACAATGTATTTTCCCCTGACAATAGCTTTTTTCTTTCAGTAATTAAAGCGAAAGATATAATATAAACACATAGTGTAGTTTGAGTAATATCACTATCAGCTATGAGCTTCTGAAAAGTTCCCATGTGAAGATTCTGAGTTTTGTTTATTTTTTGTTTTTATTTTGCTTGTTTGTTTTTTTAATTAAAATATATTTTGAACCTTCCCAGTATCCACTTCGGGTATGATGTATTTGATTTTCTCTACTTGCTCTGTCACCTGTACATATTTCCCTGTCTGTTCTTTTTACTAGAGTGAGACTAGCTGCTTCTGGCATTTGGCGTTTGTTACAGCAGCTTGTATTTTTTCCAGATGACTTCAGTGCATGTATCAGCACTATGTACATAAAGTGCTGCATTTTTCAAACAGCAGAATTTAGTCTAACCCTTTTATATAGAAGAAAACAAAGCCATATGGAAAAATTTCATTTTTCAAATACACTTTCAGCAGACAGAACATTTAAGTTCTGCTTTTGTAGAAAGCAGGTTGAGTTCGTCTGGAGTCATTCTTGCTGTGAGTTTTCACCCAGACCCATATACTGTCTCTTGGCTTTGCATCATACTCAACATGCCCCCTGCCCTTGTTTAGACAGATGCGAAAGGGGGACTTAGGCGGATATTCTGGACAGCCAGACGAAGTCAGACATTCTTTGAAACTGATGCAATGTAGGTTTCAGAAAGACCACAAAGCTCCAAAGACCTTTATCTGTTCTCCAGTGATGCATTCAGGGAACTCAAGCCAAGCAATGGTATCTGTGGCCCGTGGTGGATGAATATTTCTAATCCCGCTAAAATAGAAAATACTTTTCTGAGTTGGCAAGGCTGCCTTCCTTTGGAGATCCTACCACTTTGTAGAATGTGAAGAAAGCTTTCATGGAATCACGGAGTAAAGACATCAGCCAAGAAATGTGCTGGAAGACATCTGCCTTCTATATAACAATCCACTGTTCAGAAAACAAAACTCAGATGCAGGAAAGCTTAGAAAGCTACCCTTCACTTGAGAAAGATAACAATGAGGAGCAGAAATACACCCAGCTGGCCTCAACACCCAGGCACCCGACCCGTTGCCATTGACAAATGCATAAACACTGACTTGCAGTCAGCCACTCCAGGGTAGCGCCTCTTTTCTTCTCCAGAGCCCTCAGAGGCAGGTTGGAGATTTTGAGAAAAAAACTGTAATGAGTGTCCCAGAGAGCAAGGGGAAGGCCACTTGGAATGATGCAATCAGCAAAAGGAGTTTTGGGTACATTCTCTTTACCAGTTCCTAGCCATTTCAATAAGGAGAGACTGTTGCTTACACACTGTGGGAAAAAAAATGGGCAAGCATATTCAAATTGTGCATTTTTTAACAAAGTGATTGGCAGAAAAGTATGGATTAATATGGAAGATTCAATAAAAACTTGAATTGAAAACAGCTGTAAAGTTATTGAAAATCAAGTCAGAACATATAATGTGTCCTTTTTAGCAGTTTCATTGTTTTCTGGATTCTTTATATTTTGGTGGTATCTAAATAGTGCATAAATGAGACTTTTGAGCTTTCTGCTTTATTGTTATAAATGACATTTAAATGTTCCAATATGTCATAGTAGGTTTCCCCTGGGTGTTTTTCATGGCCGGTGTACTATATTTCAAATGGCAGGTTGTAAGGCAGTCATGACTGAGAATCTAATTTAGTCATTTGCAACCAGTGTATTTTTCTTTATAAAAGTTTTAAATTTTTATTTGTTATTGTTGTTGCATTTCTGTATTGTGTGCGTGAGTGAGAGAGAATTAATGAATACATGCATGCCTTAATGAATGCATGAATTGATGTGAAGGTCAGAGGACACCTTTTGGAAGTCAGTGCCTTCCTTCCACTGTAAGTTCTGGGGGTCAAACTCAGGTTTTCAGGCTTTTATGAGAAGTGTTTTTATCCCTTATGCCATTTCCACCACCCACATTGAGACAGGGTCTCACTATGTGTAGTACTCTATGTATTCCAGGCTGGCTTTGAACTTGCAGCAATCCTCTTGCCTTAGCTTCCTTGTTGAGATTACAGGCATGTGCCCTAGGTGTCTTGATATCATATTGAAATACAATTGTATGCCACATAGGCTGGGCTCCCTGACTGAATAAAAAGGCACGAAAGGAAAGGGAGCTGAGCATAGATGTTCTCTTTTGTCTTTTTCTCTCTCCGTTTCCTGATTGGGCCAGATATAAGCAAGTTCCTGCAGCTGCAGCTGCAAGCCACCCCTGCCTTCCCTGCCTTGATGGACTATCCCTGCTGGAGACCATAAGCCAAAATAAATCTTTCCTCCTTTAAATTGCTTCTTGACATGGATTTGATCACAACAACTAGGAAAGTAACTTTCCTCTTCTCTCGCTTTTCCTTCCCTTCTTTCCCCTTCCTTTATTTTTTTAAGTTGAAAGTTATGTTTTAAAAAAAAGCAGTGTTTGGGATAAGTAGATCCTTGTTGGGCAAGTGTAAGGACCGAAATTTGAATTCCCAGAAGCTGTACATGTCATGCTTGGCAGCCCCGGAAGTAGACCCAGTGCTCCTATAGTTACAGTGGAGAGCCACGTAAAGCCAGGCAGAGCAGCACCAGCCAGAGATCCTGGTCTTCTTACAGTGAGACGGAAGACTGCCTGGGAGGCTGTGCTCCAACGCACCTGGAAAATATAGCTGTGTGCAATGAACAGAGCCTTTCTCAGGAAGGATAGATGGTCAGGACTGACACCAGGGTTGTTCTCTGACCCCTACTTGTGACTCTCTCTCTCTCTCTCTCTCTCTCTCTTTCTCTCTCTCAGAGAGGGGAGCGGGGAGAGATTTAAAAAGCAGTATGGTTCCATTGTTCGGCTCATGGGTCTACCAAAAGTGAAGGCAGATCATGCCATTCCCATCCTTTAATATTAATATTCTCCACTGTTCCCATTACCTCTCTGGAAACATTGTCATGTGGCTCCTAAGGCCAGTGACTGCCCCCTGCTTCTCTAAGTCTGCTGACTGATGTTATCTATAGCTTTCAGTCCCATTGAGTCCCCTTTATTTCTCTGATGTACCTGGCTCTCTGTCTTGAGAATTATTACCTTGTGTCTTCCCTTTTCCTATTTTGTACTTGACCAATTCCTACTTGTTTTCCATGATTTTTTTTTCCAGGAGACTTACCAGAAGTGCAAATCATTGGCCTTTGTTCATACTGACCCTGCTCTTTTCTTAATGTGCTATATTGGTTTATTGAATTTTTTTCCTCCTTGGATATATAGGCTTTGTAAGAGCAATAACAGTGCCTTTCTTTCTTCTCTTTGAATATTTGAAGTGATGTTTATCAAGTCAATCATAAACAGCAATATTCTCTGTAGGGTGAAACTGCAGGTGATCTTTTATTTATTTATACCTTTATATAGTAATCAAATAACACGCATGCTGTAAAGTCATGAAAATGTAATGACTTAAAATATCAAAAAGTAAAATAAAAATGAGGTAGTTGTAGGCCAACGATAAAGAGAGGTGACACACTAGTCATTGGTGGAGGGTATTTAAGGGGTGATGGAATTCAGAGCCTTCCTTATCCCATCCCTAAATCTGCATTTGTTAGTATAGTTCAAGGTGTGGCGACTGTGAAACAATTAGCAAGAAAAGAAAGAATTAGCAAGGTGATGGTTTTTTTTATAATTATTTTATTTACTTTGTATTCTGATCACAGCTCCTCCAACCTCTCTTCTATTCCCTCTTGCTCTCATTCCCTTTCTCTACCAACTCCTCCCTTTCTTTTTTGAGACAGGGTGGCCCTCCCATGGATATCAACCAGCCTTGGCATATCAAGTTGGAGTCAGACTGGGCACATCTTCTATTGAGGCTAGACAAGACAGCCCAGCTAGGGAAAAGGGATGCAAAGGCAGGCAACAGAGTCAGAGATAGCCCGTGTTCCTGCTGTTAGGGGTCCCACATGAAGACCATGCTGTGCGTCTGCTACACATGTGCAAGGAGCCTGGTACTGTCCCAAGCATGTTCTTTGGTTGGTGGCTGAGTCCCTGTGATCCCAGGTTAGTTGATTCTGTAGATTTTCTTGTAGTGCTGTTGACCTCTCTGGCTCCTTCAATCCATCCTTTGTCTCTTCCATAACATTTCCCAAGGTCTGCCTAATGTTTAGCTGCGGGTCTCTGCATCTTTTCCCATTAGCTGCTGGTTTCCATTAGAAGCCTCTCAGAGGACAGTTGTGCTATGCTCCTGTCTGCAGGTACAGCAGAGTGTCATTAATAGTGTCAGGACTGGGCTAACTATAATGGCATAGGCCTTAAGTTATATCAGTCATTGGTTGGCCCTTCTTTCAATTTCTGCTCCATCCTTATCCCTGTGCATGTTCTAGGCAGGGCAAATTGTGGCTTAAAAGTTTTGTGAGTGGGTTGGTGTCCCCATCCCTACATTGGAGGTCTTTCATAGTTAAAGGTGGTGACTGTTTTGGGTTCCGTATCCCCTATTGCTAGGAGTCTTAACTAGAGTCATTGATTCCTGAGTGTTTCACTTGCCCTAGTTTTCTAGCTCATCTCAGAGAGGCTCCCCCCATCAATTCCAGTTCTCTAAGTGCTCTCTCTTTAAGTTCTCTCTCTTTCTCTCTTCTTTGTCCTCTCCATGCTTAATCCCTCTTGTTTCTGTAATCCCCTCTCCCATACTGTTCCCTCTATGGAGCCCTCCCGCCCCCCCCCCATGACTACTTTATTTCTTCTTCTCAGTGGTGATGATTTTAATGCAGAGTCTTAGACAAAAGAGATGGAACTAGCTGTGAACCTTCTTTGGAAAACTGGAAGAAAGCAACAGAGTTCTAAAGAGAAGGAAAAACAGGAGCTGTTAGATTGGACCTATGAAAAAAAGGAGGCTAAGAAGCAGAAAGGATATTAGAGTGAAAAAAAGAAAATAAAGGATAAAAAAGAAGGAAAAAGCAGGGCTTAGGAAGGAGAAGAGGTAAGCCAGAAAGAAATTTGGGGCCAAAGTCAGGAAGGAATGAGAAAAAAGATAACAACAAGGTCCCTTCCTCCTGAGGTATCTGGTTTCTTGCCACTTGTGGATTTGCCTCATCTGGCCTTGCAGGTGTGACTTCCAGAGCCCTGCTGTCCTGCAGTGGATCATTCTCCTTTTCTCTGGAAGGGTTTGTCTTCCCAACTTCAGTGCACGGGGCCTCTAGACTGAGCCATCTATTTACACTGTGAAATGTGAGCGTTCAGGGTGCACTTTCCCTATCCTGCTGTATCCCTGTGCCTGGGACAAAAGACATGACTGGCTGTCAGAACACCGAAGTATGCAGCCGGCCTGCAGGTCAGGTCACAAAGCGAGGCTGTTCAGAAAGTACAGGCTCCTCTCTAGAGACAGCTGTGAGTCCCCGAGGCATGTGTCAGCGCGCTAAAGATGGAATTCAAGACAGAAAGGAACATGCAGAGCACTGGGTGAATGGAAAGGCGCCATAAAGTGTTTTAAACTGCTGAAGTCAGGTTTGAAGTACTGAGGTCGGAGCATAAGCTCTCGTTCTTCTAGAGGCTATGCCATTTTCTGGCTGGTGTTCAGAAAACCAGTGGTAGGGACAAGGGCCTGCATGGAGTCTCTTTGGCCTGTCCTGTTAGCTGAAGATGGTACATCAGGATTTGCAGGTTGGTTTTAACACACGTACCAACTCCAAATGATTGACAGCTGCTCTCTGGGGCATGGTGTGGGGAACAATCCTAGGCCAGGGTCCAGCTGTGATCATGTTTCTCTGGGTTTAGGAGGGGATAGTGGCCATGCACTAATCCTGCTATAGATTCCACTTTAACAGTCAGCAAATGATCTTCAAAATACATAATCTTGGCCACTGCCAAGAGTGCACCTCATAAAATTGATCTTGAAGTTGAAAGGGCTAATGCAGGTGGTTAAATTGCTTCCATTATTCTGGGGAAGAATTCAACCTTCATGAGATGATGAAATTCAATATATGGAACAGCACAGAACAATGTGAAATTTGCTTGATTTTGCAGGCCTGGATTTATGAGGCTATAGAGATTGTTGCTGGGGTTGGCTGTTAAATTTGTGAACAATCACAGAAAGTGGGGTCTGGACAGAGCTGGGTTGGACCCCTGGCTCCAGGGACTCATCCATTGCTGTCTTTGACATGGACTTGAGGAGAGTTTTGACTTTCTGGTGTTGTTTTTATATTAGAATGATTCACAATAAGTGTCTGTCCTACAGTTTTGAGACTGCCTTATTTTAGGACTCATTGCAGGAACTATTCTGTCTACAAAGTGTGTGCTTGTAAGACAGCATTGAAGGCCATTCATGGCTCTGTCTTTGGCAAACTGCTATTGTGTTGTAGAAATGGCATGGGCTTGGGGGTAAGATAGTCCCAGTTTCAAACCTGGGCTCTGCCATATATTTGCTGGGAAAACTTCAAGTTAATCAGCTGGCATCACTCAGATCATATACATCCTATTTGGTGGTCCTTTCCCTACGTGTGTCTTTTTAAGGTTATTTGTGTAAATCATCTCTCACATATGCTTTGTTTTTTTCACTTGCATATTTTAATGTCATGCCATGTGATGTGAATTACATAAAACACCTAAACAAACTTAAGTTAGTCAAGAGAGAATTTTTAAAAATGTTTTGGACTTCACAATTTCCAGCAGGTCTGTTGATGGAAGTATTTACTTCCCAAATTATAGTGGTTGCTTGACATGAAGAAAAACGCATAGAAGATAGGTGAGGCTATATCTTGTTTTGATCTTGAATATAATGTCCAATTGAAAGACTTAGGAAGAAGAAAAGGGCATTATTAAAGTGTCTTAACTCACCCCTACAAGTCAGCTCTCAGTATCTGCCTTCTGCACTCACACAAAGGGTGGAACTTTTAGCTCCTCTCATTTGATTTTTAGAAACTTGATTGGCCTTGAGCCTTTACAAGGTTGTTTCTACAATCATCTATAAACTTGAATAGCTCTTTAGTGTTCTGCTAGGAGAGAGGTGTGTCTATTGAGTTAGCCCAGACCAAAGCCTGATCCAGGGTAAGGTTGCAATGTGGCTTTGGTTTTGGGAAATTTGCATCCCTACTGCTAGTCAGAGGGTCAAGTGAACTAGAATGAGTTATGTTGCTTATTTGACTGTCTCCATCAGTCAAATCTGCAAGCTGGATCTAACCTGTTCTGTTATTTTAAGGAAGGTGAGGGCTAGCCACAATGGGACTATGACAACAACACACACAGGATTTATAACTAAGAAGGAAAACACAGAAGTCACAAATATGCCCAGCTATTGTAAGAATACACATTTGATTTCAATGGAGTTCAGGTATCACTTCCGAAGCCCTTTTGTTGGGTTATGACACATTTTGGAAATGGTGTTTCTAGACTCTGACTTTCTCAGTCCCAAACAGTTCTTGCTCACAACTGTTATGCAGAAAGAAGCTTGCCTCAAAATTCTGATCCATTGGGGAACATTACCTTAATACGAGCAGTTATTTTTTTTAGATGCAATAAAATGTCATCTTGAAATTGTGCAGTTGCAACTCGTCTTGAGGAGAGCTCACTCCCTGGTTCTCACACAATGATGTTTAAAGTTATTCCTGTTTCCCAAAGGTGTTGATTACTGGCAGGTACATCATCTCTGACCAGCCATCTAGAGTGCACATGGTCTGTGTAAATATTCTTTACAAATCTAGTCTTCAGAGTCTAACTTTTATCAACATAACCCAATATATTAAAAGATGGTCATTATGCATGGTGGACTTTTTCACTGGGTTTGTGTTATCATTGTTTTTAGGATCAAACCTTGGTCTCCTACAACCCTAAGGAGCTGGGCTGGGTTATCCGTCCCCAAAAAAGCAACTAAATAGACAAGTAACAGTGAAAGTGAAGAAAGGAGATCCATTCAGGGTGGCCACGTTGGGAAAAGGAACAAACAAAGAGGTCTGGTGACTCCTCAAGTCTATCTTTGGGACACTTGCATGAGGTTTAGGTTTAAGCAGACAGCAGAAAGGATGCATAGCTAATAGGATCAAGGTGTGGTCCAAATCATCACCATCTTAGCTCCAGGCTGTCCTGCAAAGTGAGCTGACAAGTTGACAGGACTGTGTGAAATCTCCTGGAGACAAGTTCCTCTTCTCATTGATGCCAGGGTGCCAGCCTTTCTCTTTTCCTAGCATGAGATTTTCAGGAAAATTCCTACGCCTGGGGACCATTGGGTCAGTAGTCTAATGGCCAGAGCAGAGCATACTATCTCTTCTTTATAATGTATTCATTACTGCCAATCTTCATGTCCTCTTCTTCTGTTTCTTTTTTTTTTTATAAGTCACTGGGTCCAATTAGTGCTGCCTACACACACCTGGGCAATCTACCAGTGACCAACACCTTCCAAGAAAAATGAATCCACCCTCCACCTCTACCGGCAGACATTAATTGTCAAGAATTCCTCAGCTAATGGTGGAGCCTCACAGACCCCTCTCCCAGCCCTGTTGGAATTAGTGACTGGTTGATCTTGTGCAAGATTTGGGCCAGTAATTATAGCTGTTGTGAATTCATGAGTAGAGTGGCCATGCCATGTCCAGAAGGTAACATTCCTAACACTCCTTTCCACCTCCCCACTCAGACATTCTTTTCCCCCCTCTCTTCTGCGGTGTTTCCTGATCCTTGCAGTGATATTGTTGCCCCATATAGGGCTGAGCATCCCACAGTTAATCATTTTCAGCGCTTTGACCAGTTATGCCTCTCTGCATTGACAGCAGAGCTTCAAATAGGAGCTTTTCTGACTAAGGTTGAGAGAAGCACTAATCCATAGTTATAAACATAAATATTCAGAATGCAGTTTAACAGCATATCCATTAGCAAAATTATGACACTAGGTTCCCTGGCTAGAGCCTATGACCTCTCTAGCCATGGGCTCTTGACCAGGTTTACAGTATCAGATATAAATTCCTCTCCTGAAAAAGCCCACAAATCCAATCAGAAAGCAGTTGGTTACCCTCATAGAAGCCATGCACGACTATACCTGTGGGTTATCTCCGTTTGAAAGTCAGTATTGTAGTATGCACAGTCCACTGCTATCCAAGTCCATTAATGACTCCTTCAACAGACAACATAGCACCCTTTGGCACCCTTCTGAAAGCTAGCCAGAAGGGAGGAAGTTTCCAGGTCAGTTCCAGCTTGATTTCTCTGTGTCCTGCAATCTAGATAAGTTTAGTATTCTTACTGGTGAGAAATCAAGACCAATGGCAAGAGCCTGTGTTGTTTGGGGGAGGGGCTTCTGGAGCTCCCCAATCAATAACTTGTAGGGAGGTATTCCATTATTGGCCTTAAGATTTTTGTTTAATAATATGCGTTTTCAGGGGGAATCATGATTCATCTATGAAAAGTATTTCCATTTAATCTCCTTTAAAAAGAAGTTACATATTTTGCTAGATTGGCACTTTCTAATCCCAGTACTTGGGAGGCAGAGGTAGGCATATCTCAGAAATCGAGGCCAGATTAATTTACAGGGTGAGTTCTAGGACATCCATGGCTACATAGAAAGGCTGTCTTGAGCCCCCTACCCCATCCCCCCAAAAGGTATGTATTTTAATTTGCTTACAAAGTAGTGAGTTTCCATAAAGCTTTTTCATAACTCTTTATTTGGGTTAACCCATCCGGTAGCTCTCTTTTCTTCTGTAGCCATACCTCCTTCCCCACGTCAGCCTTTGACGCTCATGATTTTCCCATAGTTGTCATACCACCTGTTCGAGTATCCCCTCCCCACCTAAGTGCCCCCTTCTATCATGGGCCTCCTGACTTCCTCAGATTCCAAATTAAATCCACAAACATAAAAATTCAAAGCTAGGATCCACATAAGAGAGAGAACATGGGGTTTGTCTTTCAAAACCTGGGTTACCTGGGTTAGTATGATATTTTCCAGTTCCGTCCATTTTCCTGTAAATTTTATTTCATTTTTCTTTACAGTGAATAAAATTCCGTTGCATATATGTGCCACATCTTCATTATTTCATTCATCAGTTGATGGACTATTCCTAGCTCTCATGAGCTGAGTCACAATGAACACGATACACAGTTATCTTTGTGGTGCGGGTAGAAGTCACGGTTTTAAGGTGTGTGTTACCACCTACCTTCATGGCTGTTCTTGAATGTGTTAGATGCTGTAACAGAGGCTTGGTGGTGGTATTGTAATTATCTCTTTCTGTAAAGTTAGATATTACTAGATTTACTTCATGTATGAAAGGTTAGAAAAATTGAAGCAACTTATCTGGGGTTCTGTGGATGGCTTGCAAGACTTGATATTTAAAGTCCATTCTGTTTATGTTCCTTTTTCAAACAAACAAACCAAAAACTAATAAAATACTACCTACGGAAAGCAAGTACTTTAGAGGCAAACCAACCTTTCATTAAAAAAATAGTTGGATATAGAAATATTTTACTTTTCTGTTTTCCCTGTTTAATGAATGTTATGAGTCATCCTTTTTTGAAGAACATAATGTGTCAATTTTAAAAGTAAGATCTCAAGCTATCTATTAACAAAACATGCCTGAGTTTGCATCCCTCTCCGCAACTTACCTGTGATCCCAGCCTGGTTCCATCAGAGTTCTGCTGATGGATCTCTGTTGAATGGGTACTATCTGGAGACAAACCAATGAATAAGTGATTCAGCCTTGACTAAATCAATGAATTCCAGTATTGTTGCTAATGTAGGGTAAACTAAGCTGTTGTCTTCAGTGATGAGCATCTGCTATACAAAGCCTTGAGTCCTGGATGCTCACCTTTCTGCTTCTATCTGCATCACTTGAGCTCTCTTAGCAGGGCACAGATCCTACAGGTTCCCAACCAAAGGCAAGGAGACACAACAGTTGCCCTTGGGGATTTGCTCAGCTACTGGCACTTAAATGCTAACGCCCAAAGAGTGACTATATTGTCTGAGCTCTTCAAAAAAGATCACTCAAAGAACCTTCTTTACTTTCCATTCATGTCTGATTGAGTGTTGTGGAGCAAAGTTTTCTTTTATACCTGGTTTAAAAACTTCACCCATGAGCAAAATCTAGACATCTGCCAGTGGCCCATGAACTACTGACAGTTTATTACATCTTCAAATTAGGAGGAAGGAATTAAAAAATATTATTTTGTGACATGTGAAAATCACATGAAATTCACATTTCAGAGTACATGAATAAAGTTTTATTAGAGCACAGCCATGCTCATTCGTTTACATGTTGTCTCTGGCTGCAGAGAGAATTGTAATACTTGTGACAGAGACCATATGGCTTGCAAAACATAAACTATTTACTATCTGGCTGTTTATAGAAAGTGTTTGCCAATTTTTGATCTAAACTATTACACTACCTTCTATTTATGATTTCTTCTTGTTCTAAGAAGTTCTCTATTGTACACATTAATCATTTTACTTTTGACGGTGGTGGCTACAGAATGGCAGGGATGGGTTTGTTGATTTGGAAAACAGTCTTTTACTAATGGGGTTCGGTGTTGCAGTACTGGATGTAATAGTCAACAAAAATGGAGACAGCTAGCCTTAAGCCTGGTTCTCTCATTAGCTAAGACCCAAAACAAGCCATGTAACTTTGGTGGGGCTTTGGAGGATGAACTATTTCACAGGTTTTTAACTTCTGCTTTGAAGAGTTCTGGCCAGTCTTTGAGTCTGTTTAGGATCAAATGGACAAGTGGTTTCAGTTCTATGACTACCTAATCTTCAGTCAGATCCTTTTGTGAGATTATAGAGTTGCTACCCTGGATATTTGCATAAAATTTTAATGAATGAGAAGAATTGGCTGCCGAATAGTTTTTGAAAAGCTAAAGGATCAGATCTTCCATCTTTTCCAGTCCCTTGGGAGGAAGAGGAAGGAAGAACTTTTGGGATGTGATGCTGCTCAAAGGTTTGAACCCCAGCCAGGAGGTGCTGACCCTCGGGATCTACACCCAGCTTGCTGGCACATTATGTAATAAGCCACCTGTTTCAGTTTCCTCATTTGGAAAACAGAAGTAGCATATAACAGAAGTCTGTCTTCTCTGAAATATATGGCAGTTATGGCAATGCCATTATTTAAACAAGAATTGGTGGCCTTATTCTCTACCAGCTTTCTAACAATTTACAAATATAGATTTCATCAAGGAAACTAAACAATAAAGAGCATCTAATTTATGGCATATCAACCTGAAGACCGACAAGGCTTTGATAAGTAATTCCCTAAAACCCAACTTGAGCTCTACATTGACTTTGTATGTCTCAGGGAAGACCATTATGGTTTTGATTGCTGAAGTTGATTAGAAAACTATTTGTAAAAGGATAAATATTATACCATAGCTTTCCCTTTCTAATGCAGACATGAGTATATATATATATATGTGTGTGTGTGTGTGTGTGTGTATATATACATATACATATATATGTGTGTTGTGTGCATGATCTTCGAACTGATAACATCTTTAGTTATTATTTTTACAAGGCAAGCTAAAGGGGCATTTCAGCCATATTCTCTGTATTTTATGCCCATTTACAAATGACCATTCATCTCTTCACTTGATGTTATTAATGACAGAGAGCCGGCAAATTGCTTAAAATACTGAGTTGATTTATTTTTGTTAAATGTGCTTAATGGTGGGCACATTGGGGAGGTAGTGCTTACAGCTATTCTATGATCAAATTTTGTAAGTATAAGTGAAAGAAAATATATAGAAGGGATTTTCAAGGGAATGATAGAATAGTCCATTAAATTTTGTTAGATAAACACATTCAGTTTACTCAATAGGAGATTACTGATTACTAAATGCCAAGTATGATGCTGGATCTACAGCTCAGAGAGGAGTTGAGAGGCAAAGAGAGCACCCTTTCTGCTTAACTCAGACACCCCCTCCCTTTCCTAGCCCAGTGCTCTGGAGCCCAGCTGGCGGGCAGGGCTTAGCAATGGAAACATTGCAAGAAATGGATAATGTTCTCTTATCTTACCCAATCCTTTTCCTTGAGTTCCAGTCTTGACAGCATTGATTTATGTTTCCAGTTGTCTGTAGAAAGGAGATTTGAAGAGGTGACATGGACTTAGAATTGCATCTCTTGAGCAGGGAGTCTGGAGCACTGTCCATAATGTAACATTTGGGAATAGAATCATGGAAGTTCTGATGTCTCACTGTCACGGTTCCCAAGGAGGGCTGGAATCCAACACTGGGTCTGCATTTGGCTCTGTCCCCATACTCTCACATCTGGCTAACCACTTGATGTTCTTCTCAGGTTCTTGGGGAAGGGGAGGACTCCTTTCCTCTAGTCATTTTCTCTCACCACATTGTTGCGGTGAATCCCCAGAAGACGGCTCTTCAGCACGTGGCTTTTGTTGGGAGAGCTCATGAATGCATGAGAATAAGACCAAGAAGGGACAGTGAAGTGAAGTGCCCTGGAATTTATGATCATTCTGTGGTAGCTGAGGGAGGGAAGGGTACGTTTCAAAATATAGTTCAATTTCTGAAAGTTGGGAACTTCGAAAGAAACTCAGACTTTGGAGGGTTCGAATTTGTTAGTTCTTGGCCAAGTACAAGTTTCCATTCCTAAGGAAGAAGTCTATAAAAAGGCCATTTGGACTTCAAAGAGATGATATTTTGATGCATTGAGTGTACGTATGAATCAGAAACATGTGGATTAAATTTCCCATTCAAACACGTGGCCTTGAAAATTTCAGAGGAAAATGTCTGGCAAAGTGTGCCTGGGATTTGGCTAAAGACAGAACTTTTCTCATGTTTGGGAAAAGTTGGAAAAGTTCCACATGCCCCGCCTGTGATGTGACTGACATGGCCCTAGTGTAAACCCAGAAGGTAGTCGGGAGAAAATCATCTTGTGATAAATACATATTGATTTAAGTAAAGGGGAAATAGACATGGACCTTCACTAGAAGGGTGACTGCCATTTACAGACTCCAAACAACCAAATCATTTCCTGGAACAAGAGCATGGGAAAGCAAGACACCAATTATACTGGCGGCAAGTGCTGAGGGGTAGATGGCTCTGTTTAATGAGTAGTGTTCTGCCTTTTGGGCTTAGGCCACCGTCAATGCTGATATGACCTTTGCTAGGCGGCCCTTAAAGACTTCAGGAAGTAAAGAATCCCGCTAACATCAACTACCAATGCACCCGTCACCACACCAGCTTCATATCAAGCTACCCATCTGAGCATCCATAGAGTGCCTTCCTGGGTTTCTTCCCAGAGAGATTGCACACAAAAGGAGCCAGGACATCACACCAATGTCAGTTTTGGTGTAGTTCTCCGGTGCACACCATTCATCTACAGAAGATTCCTGAATGTGTCCTTGAGAAAAGCAACGGAGCTCAAAGCATTGTTGGACTGAGGGTTGGGAACAATATTCTTTCTTCTTGTTCTTCAATGATATCTTTTTCTGGGCTTGTAAATAATTCTTGTTCATTATCAAAGTTTGGAAAACACAGATGATTATACAAACAGAAATAAAAACCACCACAGTTCACCCAGTTCAGTCACGAACATGGACATTTCCCCCATGCCATTAACTATTTCCCAAAACACGACTTTTAACAACCCTTTCAAATTCCACAGTACATATATTAGAATCTATTTAGCCAATTTCCCATTGTCTGTATCTAGTTTGCCCCCTATGCATTTGTGTGTGTGTGTGATAATGCAGTAATAAATATTTCTGAGCATAAATCTGAAGTTCCATCTTTGATTGTTTCCTTAAGGTAAGTTCCTGATTTAGATTGTGTGAACATTTTTATACATTTCCTAACATTATGCCAAGTAGGTGTCCAGGAAGTTTGCATTAATTTATATTCCCACCTGCAGTGTAGGTCAGAGTCTCATCCATTTTTTGCAACCACTACAGTGCTAAAGGCGCCTTCTTCTTATAGGTGGGAATGTTTCTGGATCTTTTGTCCTGTGGTAAAGGTGAAAGTGACCATGGATGGTAACCTCTGAGCAATGAAGAGGCAACATCACTGCTGAGAATTTAGAAGTTATCACTAGATTTAACACCTACATTTTTCTTCTGTCCCCAACCAGTCAGAAGTCCATCTCTCTTCTCTATCCTTTAAGTGGCTGCTTCCCTTAGGGTTTCCTGAAAACCAGTTCTATCTAGTTGCACACACAATAGAGGTGCTTATTGTGGAGTCTTCCAAAGATGTGAGAATGATATCTTTGATTCTCTAACTCAGAGAGGTCAAAAGGGACCAGGGGTCTGGAACAATCAGATAGAATATGGCCCAAAGCTAGGATGTCATTTTCTTCGTTCACCTAGGAGGGTTACCTGCTGGTTGTTGACTAGCCTAGAGCTGGCTGAACTCTATTATCTGAATAGCTAGGGGTTTCAGCATCAGGGGATGGCACTCTATATGTGTATTCCTTTCTCTTCCTGTAAGTGGGGATGCCTGTTGGCACCCCTGATCCCAGTTCCCTCCCATATCACCCTCTCTTTCCCCATGTCTCAGGAATCCAAATTGACATTAATATTAGGTTAAGGAACACACACACTCTGGGAAAGTAAATTCTCTCTTAAGCAAGCCATCAATTAACAAGATCCAAAGTTCAGTACAGAGACTCTGTAATTATTTTGTTGAATTATTCCCGACAAAAATAATTTACTCTCTTCATTAACCAAATACTTAGAATCTCTGGAAACCCCAAAAACAATCTTAAGAGCAGTTGAAAAACTAAAAGCAAAACAAACAAGGAAAATCAACCCTAAGAATTTTCAATTACTTTGGGCTACATAACATCCTGACAGGCATAATTAATGATATAATTTCCTGAGTGTCCATAGAACCCCTTTCTCCCTAAAACATATAACATATATATATATAACAAAACCAAACAGGTAATTAAAGTGCTTCCCATTTTTAATGGGTAAACCCTTCAGAGGCATGGCAGTTAGCATCCGGGCTCTACCTCCCACTCTTTATTAAGTGACATGTCAAAGAAAAAAGCCATATCAGTTTTATGTTCCCACAGCACGGAAACTAATTTTGGGTATTTTAGGCTGGGGAGATTTATAGGCCAGCACCAGAACCTTCGCCCAGGTTCCCTGGGAGAGTAGTAACATTCCAGAGTTGGATGGATTTAGTGTCCACCCTGTTAAAAATTACAGGGTCCTGTCAAACCTGTGGGTATCCCCGAGTAACCTTCCTTTATGGTCCAGCTGTTCCTTCAAAGAAGCCATAGAAAACGGCAGGGTACCGCGGTGGGTCTCCCCTCCCTTGCTGGGCCGCTTTAGGGAGGATTGAGTTAAGCAGCAGAGTTTGAGGGCTCTTGGGAACCTCCTGCCAAGTGTGCTGATGGTGGCCTTGAGGGGGAGTATTTAGTGGGATGGTGGACAGAGGTATAGGGGGAGAGGAATTTTGGGCGACTGTTCTCTTTCTTTGGATCAGCTTTTAGGAGAAGACTCTTTTCATTTACAAATCATATAGAGCTAAATTTTAAGAATTATTTTAATTTTTTTCTAGTGTTAAAAAGAAAAAAAAAATTCTGCTCATTTGTTGGCCAATGAGAAATAAGAGTGATTCATTTGGCAGGATTAAGTGCTATTGATAACCACAAAAGGAAGGCATAAAAATTTTAAACCTACTCACAACAGTTTCCTCTTTATTTCAATGAAATAAATTTTTAAAGCCCTTGAGCAACACAACTGGGTCTTCCAGGAACACAGCATAGTTCAGAGAAACCTGTACTGGAATCCTTTCAAACTGTGTCATTCGAATAAAATTTCAACCTCTCTAGGGCAAAATAGTTCAAAATGAGGATCAGCACACTGACTGTGTAAGAGCAAGTCAAGAAGGAAAGGAGCTAGTACATGTAAGTTGTCAACAGGGTGTGATGCGTGGTCAGTCTACAGACGAGGAGGGCCTTGGGTGTGATTGTTGTGAACACCACGAGGAATGACAGCTCATCGCCAGCGAAACCAAAGACACAACAAATGCCACCATAGGCTCTATAAAGAAAGGAGGTGAAAGTCTGGTGACAGACAGCTTCATGTTTTCGGTTCCTGTATCTTGTTTTGCTCGTGATCACACTTCAAATAGCTGGCAAATTGTGGTGCATGGGCTGTGACTATTGGAGGAATAAGTGAATGAATTAATGAATGGGAAACATTTATGAATGAACAAATGAATATGAAGAGCTAGTTTCAGTCCCCACTATCATTGGAGATTTCTCTAATCCACTTTTGGTGTATGTGCAAGCTTGTCTGTGTGTGCTTGCATGTATGTGTTTCTCTGTCTGTGTGTATTCTTGTACATTTTTCTCTCTGTGTTTGTTATGTATTCTGGTGTATGGGTGTGTCTCTCTGTGTATTCTGATGTGTGTATGTCTGTGTGTATTCTGGTGTGTGTGTGTATTTTAAACTTTGGAAGGTAGGAATTTTGCCTTACCTTTCTTTTGAGCCTTCCCTTCATCATGGATGACATCTTAAATAACCATCCTAGGCACACAGACTTGTCCAAATAATTGCTTGGAAATACTACAGAGACAGTTTCAGCTTTGTGGAAATTCTGGCTGTCCTTGAGCTGGGTTGAACTTTCTTTTCTCCTCTGGCCCTTTCAGAAATTTCATAGCTGTCATGTGCTACCTTCCTTTCTTTTGCAGAATATCTTCACCAATCTAAGATGGGCTGTCATGTGGCTTAAGTCCTTCTTGCTTTTTATGAAGCATAGGCTCTGAAAGTCCCCACTTTGTCCTTCGTTGACACCAGTTTACATATCCATGCTAGCTTTACAGTCACTGAACTCAGGGAACCAGCAACCTAGAGATATCCTCGTTTGTTGCTCTGACTTTGGTTTCAAAGTTGAACAGGTATGAGGAATATGACTCCTCTGATCGGATTTCATGGCCACCACAAGCGGCTGCTAAGAGGTTTTGCTCAAAGCTGCAGCTGGGACCAGTTGGGTGCCTGCCAACTGCAGGGCATGATATATTTGTGTGGTGGACATGGATGTCTGTTTTCATAGATATAGTACATATATATATATATATATATTGCTCTAGGGGTTGAGGAAAAGGTCTGGATACTTTGTGCTCCCCACATGGTCTGCAAGCTCATTCTCCTTTCTTGTCTTCTTGACTTCCAACATCCTGAAGATGACAGGTCCTCAGAAAAGCCCCTTTGTCGGGCTGGAGAGATAGCTCAGTGAGCAAATTACTTGCCTCATAAACATGAGGACCAGCTATCCAGCCCTTGAGCCCACATAAAACACCAGGCACAATGGTCCATGCATGCGTTCACTGGGGTAAGGAGACGGAAGTATCCCTGGACTCAGCGGCCAGCCAGTGTAGCCTAGTTGGAGGGCTATAGGCCAATGAGAAACCATGCTCAGAGAAGATGGACAGCGTTTCTGAGGATGACATGGGATGTTGTCCCTGGCTTTGCCACATACATATACTCGAGTACACCTGTATGTGTGTTCACATAATATACACAGTATTCAGAGAGGAAAAATAATTATTCCATTTATGAAACTGAAGAAGATACTAGACATATTTATATTCAGATTTGCTCTTGCACAATTAAGTAACAAAGAACCATATATGTTCCTACATGGTCTTTGAGGGCTTCAGCTTCCATTCCATCCTCACCCCAACCCTCACTGGTGAGGTGGTTTCATACTTCTGTCTAGATGTCTGCATTCAGGAGATGGCTCTTGGAAGATTTCCAACAGATAACGTTCTTACGTTAGGAAGGTTCTATTAAGGAAGACAGAATTTCAAGAAATGCCTGAAAAAATAAAAATAGGGGTTGTCACTTGAACTTTCCACTCAACTACATTGCCCAATTCTTCAACTTTGAACCTATCTCCAAACCTAAGGAAGTGCCTAGCCAACTATATATACAAAGCTCTGGCTAAATACCTTCATGTTTTTGTAGCTTTTAGAAATAAAAAATAATAATCCATATTGCTCATAGGTAAGAAGTTTAATTTTGAGGAAACTCAAAATTAGAACAGAAGAAATGTGTGTGAGTGCATGTGTCCGTGTGTGTGTATGTGTGCGCGCGCGTGCACATTCATGAGCATGCTTGCTTGTACGTGTAACTTAAATACTGAGAAAACCCTGCAAAGAAGACAATATTAGACACTGAGCACTTACTGTGTTTAAGGCAGTCTACCATGCGCGGGTTTCTGCAGCAGCATCTAATCTGCTTCTCAAGTACAATAGCCACCAGACAAACACTATGTTGACTTTTCTTATATACTGTCTCTGAGAAACTTGATGTTTTAGTAGGGGAAATAATCTGTTCAAGGTCAAAGAGCATGGAAGTAACAAAGCCAAGATTCAAACTGAGGTTTTTCTGGCTCTGAAACTTGAGCCTTTCCCCACATTGCTCTGTCATGAGCCCTCTGACTGCTACACATACAATTCTCTCTCTCTTTCTCTCTCTCACATACACACATACACAACATATACATACATACATACAGAAAGACAGAGAGAAAGAGAGAGAACAATCCTGATGATTCAAGAGCATTTTCTATGTTGTGGTCATATTCAATAGATAAAGTTCATTGCAACAGAAATTCTACATGAACCCAGCTTGACAGCTAGGCTTGAAGGCTCACCTTCATCATTAGCCAGTATCACACATCCCATAGTAACTGGCCAGTGTCCTCTTAGTCAGTTGGGTCTGATTGACAAAGATGCATTTGAACTCATGAGTCATGTGATCTTCAGGAGGTGCCAAGAGCCAGTCTACAGAGACCAGTCCAATGTGGGATTTCTGGGCTTGCACAGTGGGGCAGTGCAGTAAGTTGGAGCTTCCTGGATTTCGTCTGTGAGGTGTCTGATTCCGTGTTGGCTGTCAATTGTGGAGCAGGGCCCTCTAGACCATTTTGGAAAGCGGCTTTTTACCTGTTGACTGCTTAGCACTGCCTGTACCTCTCTTTCACTTTTCCTCACAAGTCCACAGATGCAATAGTCCAATTTTAAAAGTTTTTTTTAAAGCTCTTAGACCAGTTATGCTCCACCCCCTCCTCAAAAAACTTTATTTGCATAGCAATTCCACTATCTGCAGGGCACCCAGCTAAGGACTTCTACCACACCTCTGACTCCAGTCATCTTAGAATGGAGCTGTGATTCTGGTCTAATGTTTAGCCTGGGGCAGGAAGCCAACTAAAAGATCTCCAAGGATGGCTGGTTAAGTGATTAAAGAAAACACTTTGCAAACTGGGATCAATATCCTAGGCTCAACTCTCACTGAAAGCTGGACCACCGATATAATCAATTTCAGGAGGCATTATCCTGCTGCATCAAGGAGCCACGTTATCTTCATGTGGGCTGCATACATGATGCTGAAGAGGAATGTCAGTAAGAGCAATCTCAGAGAGCAGAGGAAGTCCGTGAATAGCTCATCCATCAAAGACGACAAGAAAAATGTTGACTAGCTAAATGGACTTGGTCACCTGCTGCTTCCCGGAAGATGGTTAATTTGATTTGTCAGCTCAAGGAAGACACTAGGGACGCAGGAACATCCCAGGACTCTAAAGGATCTGTATTAAATTCTGATGTCTTTAGTTTTCTCACTTCCTTTCAGCTTCGTGCACAGGGGAATCCACTAGTCACTAGCTAGTTTCACCAGGAGGCTGTTACAGACTTGAAAACAACAAACTTAACTGCCGGGGTGGGGTGGGAGGGATGGTTGAGCTATGACTTAACATTTACCTAGATGTCTTCCTCCAGTCTCAGGTGCCTGGAATTCAGCTATGAGGCTTGTGAGATGTCTGCACCACGGAGGCACTGAAGTGTGAACCACTGTTAGCTTTTTTTTTAAATAGATTAAAGATTTGTTTTGTTCCAAATTGAAATTAAAACACTGTAATTTTGTGCATAAGTTCTTTATAAAATCTTCATTAATCATGGCAGAAAAGGTAATCAGTCCCTCTCTTCTCTCAGAACCTTTCCATTATTAAAAAAATAAATCCAAAACCAACCAACAAACAAAAACCAAAATAAAACAAACAAACAAAAACTACCCCAGCTGTTCATGTGTCTCTGCAGGATGTTGGACTTGTATGGTTATTTCTTAGAGACATTGCTAGAAGACAATGAGGGAAATGGAAAAGAAGGGAAACAGAAACCCAGAACATAACAATATGGTCCAACTTGGCACTCAGACATATGACAGAATTGTGAGTAGGGTTTCTTTTTAGTGACAGACACTGATTTATACAGTCATGGCCTAACTTTCTGAGAAGAAAGTCAAGGTTCAGGACAGCAGCATTACTTTTGGGAATGCCCTGACCATTCAGGAACACCTGTCTCTTCTGAACTGTCCCAGCAAGATTTCTTGGGGCTTCATAGTTTTAAGCAATGGTAGCTTCAAGTTCTTCCAGCAGGCAAATTATTTAAGAACTTTCTCTAGGCCTTTCAGTCCAATTGGCTGTCAATAACTAGTTCTAGGTTGGAAGTAAGAGCGATGTACAGTTAAAGAAAGAGTGAGCATAGACATTTTAATGCCTTGCCTGCCAGCCCAGCAAACTGCTTGAATAAACAACACCTATGTTTTACAGGCTTTGGACATGTGGTACCAAACAGAGATTGTAGTGCAATTGAATTGACTGGTTGTTTTGAATAAGCAGAATTTCTTATTGCATACACTAGAAATTCCCTGTCATATGTTTTAGATTTTCAAAGCAGTGAACCAGGAGGCCCAGAGCTTCCAGTATTAGAGAACCAAATCTGAACAATGCCAAAACCCAAGATCTTAGAAAATTAAATGAGCTATGTAATGTGGCTAATGCTTATCGCTTTAGAAGGCAAATGTCTTGCTTGAGACTCATGGGTCAAGTTAACTTGATCCAGCTGTTGTGCCCCTCCTTCTGCACTTGACACAACCCTGATCATGATTTCACATCTCACCATCCTGCAGCACAATTATCTTGTTAACGGAAAGCCTGTCTTGCTGTTGTCATGCCTCCATGTCCATAATTCCCATTCTCAGTTTAAAGAGAACAATCCCCAGTGCTTTCTGGATTAGCAAGAGGGTTGACTTTATTTAGAGTTGGCATTTGTCCAGCAAGAAGGTAAATCCTAAGGTCTAGAAGCCTGGTCAATGGAAATGTGGAAGGTTTAGGATTTTCCCACAGTAAATTAAATAATGGCCGTAACAGCTCCCAAAGGCACCATAGGACAAGCCTCATAGAAATGACTCACTGAGTCTTTGTACGTGAAGTGCATCCTGGCAGAACTGTTGAGTCTTTTCCCACCTCCCTCTCACTCCATAAGCAGCTGTCCCACTCCATTGCTGGTTTCAAGAGCACATCTGCAGCGTAGACATGGAGAACCCATACCACCCCTGCCTTACTTACTTTAATTCCTTTCTCTTCATCACAGCTATAACCTCTGGGGCTTTTTGGCTGGAGTGAGGAGTGTGGCACACCCGACTTTATTAAACTCTATGAAACCCACCATGAGGAACACCAAAAGAGCTCAGTGACCACAGAACACAGTGTAACTGGAAGAAAAGGATGCACCAGGCTTCTCATCTGTGAACTAAGAGAGATGGGTTAGATTCAGTGTCTTAAAGCTTCCGCTTCAATAGGGCGATTGCTTTTCTCAAGTGAAGTTTTATTCTATCTACATAGGCAAGGACTAATGACAAATTCTGTTTTACAAGTTTGCACTCATCCTGGTTACCTGTTGGTCAATTGACATGGGTGGTGAGCCTTTCTTTATAGACATAAAAATTGTAAACCAGCAGTTCCAGTGGCAGCTGGGATCTCCCCTGGTGCCCTGTTTACCGCTGTGATCTACAACACAGTTATAAGATGCTGAGAAAGCCTGGTGCACAGGAGGCTGTTTGAGAGGATAGGAGCTGCTTCCTTGTTGCTGTTTCAGGAAAACCGCCATGCAAACTTATCCAGAAGACTCGGACCAGGGTGGGAGGACATTCCTGACCCACATTTTAGTCTTTATTGGCTTCTAATGCCAGACACTATTTACCAACTCAGAGAAGTCAGATGAAAAACTATTCACATCTCATGAAAGCAGGACTGGAAGCCAGTATATCTCATTGTGTTTCCTGCTAGCGTCTTGCTACACAGTTGATAGTCACTCTGTAGCAAGATTTGCAGAGAGTCACTAGAAACCCGTGATATGGAGTAGTTAGGCTTGAGTATTTTTTAAAATGTAAATTGAAACTAAAAAGAGAACAATGAACAAGTATTGAATGCTGGTTTGCAATATGCATGCTGTAGTGTTTAACAATGAAGCATATTGATTGATGCCTGCGGCTTACTTTGGAATATATTGAAAAAATTAAATGGGCAGATATATGAGTAGATTTTAGTTACATAGATCTATGAGGAAGCACATATATCAAAATGTTCCTTGTTGACCATAATTCTTTCAATGTTCTGTATTTTTGTAAGTCTCTGAAATGGAAGGGTGTATTTCAAACACATGTAACCTTACTTTGTTCTGATTCTCATCCAATCCTGATACTTGCCTGATAAAGCCAATTTTTCAAAATCTTGGTGATCTTAAGTCACTCTCAAATGTGACAAACCACACAGCTGGTTTTAGGATACCTTTTCAAGATCACTGGTATGGAATCCACAAGTGGAAAAGCCATCCATTACTGTTGTTTCCAGCTTTTCCTGGAAAGCTGTGAGCAAAACCCTGCTTCTCCTAGATAGAGCAGTGATAACAGAGCAAGGAAACACTCCCACCCAGGAGCAGTGTTCTATTTTCAAGTTTTTTGGCTTTATATAAAATGCCTAAACAAAAACAACTTAGGGAGAGAGTGGTTTATTTCAGCCCACAGTTTCAGGTTACAATCTGTCCATCATAACAACGAAGTCTCCATGGCAGGAACTTGAAACTCAGTAAGGAACCTCACAATCACATCACATCCACAGTCAAGAGTAATGTTGTGACCTGTCGTTAGCAGCAGATCCACATTGACATTTCTCATGCTGTTTCCTGAACAAACAAACAAAAAAGGCAAAGTGTCCCTCAGAAGAAGCATTATTTCTTTAGGTTTACCTTAGTTGAATTTTAAGAGCGGGATTAGTGCTTTTAAAATCCATGGCAGAAGCAGATATCCCTTATACCTTTGAGGGCAGGGATTTGGTTAAATGAGCATGTGGGTGAATCATATAAGGAAGACAGTTCACTGTTTCCTACATTGAGAACCTAGCCCTTGTAACCCCAAGCACACATCCTGGAATGAGCAGGCTAGCACTCTCCAATGCCTTGTCAATGGACAGCTCAAATAGTGAGGTATCATACTCACCTAGAACAGAGGCAGATGAACTTGCCAAACACAGGTAAAGAGGAGCCAGTGCAGCCAGGTTATTCAGGAATTAGATTGCAGTCTCGCTGCTTCAACATACCCAGAAGGCATCATGAGATCCGTGGAAGAGGCTCTAGTCTGTATAAACTCCATAAGGCCATGTGTCTAGGTGAGCCAACTTTAATTCACACGTGACAATGCAAGCTCCTTTCCTCCTCTGCCCCATGGCAAAAGGAGGGTGTGTTCCATCTGTTTATAATGATTGCATTTGCTTTCCAGCAGAATCTTAATCTTATTTTATAAATCTTATTCCTGATATGCCTCAAACCATCTGCTCGTTCTCCCTTATGTTAGCTTGGGGCTATTTGGCAAATGCCTCTCATACCCTGTAAGTGGAATATTTTTTAACCGAATACCTAACCCTTCTAAGGACATGTTGCCATGGCTGGTAGATATTCCATAATAATCTCCTTTGGTTCTTCTCCTAAACCCAATATGCCTTTAATGATTTTAATATGGATAACAATATGGCCAAGGGTGAAGGAGGCATAGACAGAGTACTTGGGCTTCCTATCTTGGCTGGTTGAGCATACTGTTAGTCAAATACAAAGAATGAAATCTTTTAAATGTGTGTTTGTTGTAGGACAACAGCCCATTTCAGATTCAGGCTTGTGGAGCTTTGGAAAAAAAATAGTGATAGGATCTAAATGATGGAACCCAAGTTTCTCATCTTGGTAGAGTGGTGCTAGGTTCTCATGAAGTTGCTATAATCAACCTTTTTAAAAAGGACTTTACTGTCTTCCCTTATTTAACACTCTAGGGTCTTTAGAACCTCAAGTTGGACAAAGGGGATCAGGCAATTCAGAGAGGACAGACGCAAATGCACAAATGTGAGAAGTGATGTCTCACCTCATTAGTAATAATGCAACACAAAATAGCAGTGAGCTTACTGCTGGCATGGCTGGCAAAGATAGAGAGCATATTTACTGAGGGTGTGGGGAAGTGGGCATTCCCATGCATTGCTGGAGACAGTAGGGGTTCACGCAGTTTTCCTGGAGGCACTTTGGCAATATCTAACCACATTTGTCTGTACCTTTGGCTTCACTCCAAAAAAATGTGACTACAAAAATATTCAGATAAATGTGCTTATAAGAACTTTGTCAATAGGGAAGCAATTAAATTAACTATTATTTAATTTACTGTAATACAGTGCCATTAAAAAAGAGCAAGGCAGCTCATTATCCTCTAAGATGGAAAGGGTGTAGATTTATTGATAACTGAGACCATTTTCAGAACATTAATATGTTTTAACTTATGGACACATATAGTATTTTACGGTTTATAACAGGATGGGTCAATAATATTCTTTTCCAGCTTTGCCTATAGCTCCAAAATATATAGACTAAAGAAACTGGCACTTACTCTTCCAAAACAACCTAGACTGGACTTGGAACACAGGACTTGCAACTATCAGTCCTTCACCAAAAGGACTGAAATGAAAAGGGCCCCAAAGTATCGTAATGTGAACTTTCTCTACATATGGGTGGTTTCAAGACAATCTCTTGGGATGCTGCAAGTCATACAAGTACACACTGGCATCTAACTGAAGTCTGTCTGCTGTCAGGAGGCTGCCCAAGTCCCAGACAGTGGTGGCCCACATGGACGGAATTACCTCACAGTGGCAGCAACCATGTACCAGCAATCCCTCTGCGTCGAACGCGAAGGTGCCAGCCAACATCATTTTGAGAGGCCCCACTGAAGGGCTGCTTTCAGCAAGCCGTTCCCATCTTCCTAATCTCTCCATCATACTAATACGCTTGATCTGGGGTGGAGCCTTCCCTTTCCTTGCTGGAACCTGCATCTTCTGTTGAAGGGTAATCTCAGGCTGCCAGAAGCCGGGCTGTCTGTGTTCAGGATGTGAGGGGACTCAGACAGTTAATGTTATGTATGAGTGGCCAAGGAAGTCAGGAGAAATCTGCAGAGCATGTTTATAGAGAAAACGACAGGAAGGTGTCTTCTCTAGGTCCTCTGTAGAGTTCAGTTAAACAACTGTACCAGGAAGGGTGTGTGGAAGTTTATACACAAAGCTGACTGTGGTGTCTGTAGGTTGAGGGAAGCATGGAAAGAACTCTCACATTTTATTCAGTGTACTTCCTTATAGGTCGAATTTTCAAAAGCATAGACTCATCTATCATTGTAAGCAAAAATTTAAAATATACACAGACTTGTTGTATAAAGCTTCAGAAAAGGAAAGAAAAGAAAGAGAGCATAAATTTAATTTCACTTTTCCCAGATCTCACTTCTGTTAGCATTTGGAGAATTTCCATCCCCATCATTTTTATATAATTTGGTTTGAGTAGGTAGGCTCCTGACGGGCCCCACTGACCTACTTAAAGCAAACAAGGAGCCATTCCAAAGAGCATTTACCACCTTTATCCACATGTTTTGTGGCTCTTTTGGCTATAAGAAAACAGATGCATACAAAAATGATTTGATGTGTACGAGTCTCCCTTTACTTGGATCAAAATGTTGTCAAGCTGGAGATACAATTAGCAGTCCATAGGCCAAAAAGAGAACTCATAAAACACTTGACATGCAAGCATGAGAGCCTGAGTTAGATCCCCAGCACCCATGTGTGTTTTAACGCTTGGTGTAGTGTCAGATCTCTGGAGCTTGCTTGCCCAGCCAATCAGTGAGCCTCCAGTCCCAGGAGGAGACCCTGTCTCAAAAGAGCCAGGTAACTGGCTTCTGAGAAATGACAGCTTTTTTTTTAACCTCTGGCTTCCATATATATGAGCACAAATATGTACGTTCAGCTGGTCACTCTTACAGGCATGTGCACACACCCACACATGCACACACATGAAGTAACCCAGTAGTTTGACACTTGCCCATCACCTTCCAGACAGTGGCAAGGTTGGTAGCTAAAAGATGGAAAGATAGAAATCCTTCTGTGAAATTGAAAAGAGATGTTCCTTCTTTGCAAATGAGTACTTAGTTCAGACCTGCCTGACCTACTGTGTGCCAGAACGTGCACCTGAACTAAGAGCGTTTCCATGCACATTTGGGAGGAGACTGCCTCTCTTCTGAGATTGACCCAAACATCTGGGCAGCTGTAAGCTCAGCTCCCAGCAGCACGAACATACCCATGCAACCTTAGCGAGTGGAACAGCTGCTCCACAAGTGGGAATGGCTTCCTCTTTTGCTTTAAGTGTCTCTTTCCTCCCAGGAACCAGTGAGAAAATGTGATTTCTAAACCTTGAAGCAGCCTGGACAATGGGCAATTGTTAGCTTCGAAATAGCAGGCAAAGTCTATTACTACACCATGGGAAGCTAGCTGCATTGTCTTGTGGTTCTGTTTACTCTTGGGGGTTGGTGGGTAAGATGATATATCAGTGAGTAAGCGGCTGTCTACTCAGTAGAAAACTCTAGAAACCCTCTACAATAACAGAAGCATCCAACCCCTTTCTGTTTTCTCTCATGCTTGAGTATAGGCTTAGGTAATTGTATGTCATTTCCCAAGTCTGTCTTTGTGAATGAAACTTCTTAGCAATTTCCACCAAAACCCTCTACCAAATTAAATGAAGAGTGGGTCAACACAGAGGCATTACCATGCAAATTTGTTGTAAATGTCTTCACTTTTTCATTCAAGTGGCAAACCAGAATTGTGAAAAGGCGACAATTCTGTGATCCAGCAAAACAGCCGCACAGCATGCAGACATTCCCTCAGGCTTGGAATAGGAAAAGTTTTTATTTTCTTTTTTCAAGGTTAAATTAAATTGAGCTCAAAACTTAAAAACAGGAATAACAAAATCTATTTTTTACCAATTTCATTGGAAGTCAGTCATGTACTAAGAATAAATCTAAACCTAAACTGGTACTAAAGTCCAGTTTCCTTTTAGAAAATTAAAGAGAAATAAGGAAAGGAAGGGGGGAAAAAAGAAGCATTCTAGACTTGAAAATGAAGCTTTTAAAACAAGTTTTGGGGGTGAGTTGTGGGGAACAGTACAAGGATACTGGCTTGTGCTCATTAAACAATGCCAACAAGTTGGGTGTAATTGAATCAAAACCAGACAGATTCGATTTCCCTTCAAGTATACGGGTGTGTGTGTATATGTGGAGAGTATTTTCCAAATGTGAATTTTCACAAAGCCATGGTGCTCCTAATAACAACCGGAGAACCGTCTTCTGAAGCTCTCTCCCAGAGCCCTGTCCCCTCCGACCCAAAGGAGGCATGCAAGGGAGTCTCCTTCTGTGCCATGCTTCAGGGACCTCCATGTCTTCATCAGCACCACGTCCTCCTTGGTGCTCACTCTCACTTCACAGGTGACACAACGAAGCAATGAGTGCCTGGGTCATCTTGTCACTGCTTGGCTGATGATTCTGCTTGGCTTACACAGAACTCATGGCTATGTTGCTTAGCGGCTCTTAGGAGCCCTTTTTGGCCACTCTAGCTGTTAGCAGCCTCTGACATCATCTGCTCTCTGTACAAGTAGCTCAACCTACTCTACTGGAGAGAAAATCATGACCTGCCCGGTGAGGCTTTACTGGAGCTTGTAGCACATGCATAGCACTGTTTAGCAGTGCTGGGGTAGGGGGAAGCTTAGAGGCCTATATAGGCACGGAGATGTGTGCATAGTCTTCTGTCTACTAACTGTATGCCCTCTCTGCTTAGCCACAGAATTCTGTACAGGTTCCCTGAGCCTACCTGTCTTGGCTGTCTGTCATAAGTATAGGGGGCACTTCTCTCTAGATTAGGTTGACATCTATAAAGTGGTGGTGGAGGGGAACATCTGGAGAGCCTAACATGAGAGCTCAGGGAGACCTCTGAGTTGTCACGGTTTAAGGAAAATCTTCTGAAGCCATCTTGTCTAACATGGTGTCCTCCAGAATGAGATGTAGTAGCTTCTACAGATGCCATGGCAGCCTCTGTGGTTTCCATGGCTGGAGCCAAGTCTCCTGAGCGTGGATTTGCCGGGGCCTAAGCTTTAGGAGCATCGTTTCAATCAGGTACATCTGAAACTATCTCAATGACACCTTCTAAGGTCACTACTTGATCCACAAATGTAAGTAGGTTGAAGTTGTGACAGCTGCTACCTTTGATAGGACTTAAAAAGTGGTATCAGTTTCTTCCACAGCTGGACTCGGTGTTGATGGGCAATAAGAGCAGTCTTCAGTACTGCTGTGATCCATGCCAACACAGGGCAATCACTTGTTTGAGGTCTGTTCCAGCAAGTGCATCCAGGAAGGATTTGACAACTGTCAATCAAGCAGTGAGAGGGACGGAGTATTTGAACCAAGTGCAGACAGTTTCGGTCATTGATAGAGGCTTCCCTTGCATGCGTTTAGGTACTTACCCAAAAAGAATTGGTTAAATAAATACCTATGCTGTGTAAGGATGGAGGGCTACCCAGAGATCAAAGATGGGTTCTTCCTCACTCAATGCACAACACACGGTCTCAGCCTTGCTCATCTTAAGTTTCCTTTTAGATTTTTCTTGGCTCTGCTGTCGATCCTTTCAACTCATTCATTAGAATACTAATCTCTTCCTTTTGAATATATACAGAATGTATCCTATTTTTTTTGTTTGTTTCTAAGATGATTGAGTGGGCTTCATTAAAAGAGAAATGAATGGACTAGTCACATACTGTCAAAACTTGAAGGGACAATTGAAAAAAAAAGGAGCTTCTATTGGCTAGGGCAGTCTTTGTTGTAACAAGCAACTTCACAAGTTTGCTTCCTACTCTTGTGAAATCAAGTGACTGTATTTTTGGTTGAGCATCCAGCTAAGAGAGAGGCAAGCAAAACCTAACTACAAGATGGCTGACCAGAGGTATCTTTAAAAAGGGAGTTTGACTGAAGGCCAGCAGGAATGTAGAAGAAAGAAAGGAGAATAAGATGTTATGTCTCAGCAGTTGAGAACTATATCCATATCCTCATGTACTCCCCTCTTTCCAGTCAGGATTGTTTTCAGATGTTCCCAGGTAGACACATGGAGACCCTTTCTATTTGGAATTAGATGTGTTGTCCCATTGGACGGCTGTGCCATCATTTCTTTTCTTATTCTTCTATTCCAAAGGAATTACATTGTCTTCAATATCTTATAACGTGGTTGAATATTCTTACGTGAGTGTTTAGGACTTGAGTTTTTTTTTTAAGTTTAGAATATTTGCACATTCTGTATTCTGTAATAAAGTGTCCTAGAACCAGAACCTAAGTCCAAACAGGAAGTTCATTTGTTTCATATGCACCTGATATTGCCTAAAGGCAATTTTATACAGAGTTTTTGGTACACTTGTGTTTTGACTGTGACCTGTCACATGAAATCAGACATTAAATTTTCCACATGTTACTTCATATCAGTGCTCAGAATATTTTAGACTAGAGCATACTTTGGATTTCAGGTGTTATCATACAATTAACAAATTGGCATCAAACTATACATACAAGATTTATTGCCTGCTCTTCCACTCATTACCTAGTATTCTTACAAAGTTTTGAAGGTAATTGCTTTTACAGCCACAAATTGTTCTCTTCCATGAATATATCAACATGTATTTAACCGGTTCCATTTAGTAGAACATTTTTGGTATTTAAAATAATCTACGATATAAATTATATTCCCATGAACATCTTCTTATGTGTGGTTTTGATGTGTTGACACTCAGAAAAGACAAAGGGATATAGGTAATAAAAGAAAGTAAGATATTAGTGAGCTCTAACCACACATTCTTTGAGTCGTATCTCATCTATTGCACCATGTATTTATGTGACTTTGGGAAAATTCCTTATTGTCGCTTACAGTGAAATGAAAGCAGCATTAATCCTCATTGGCTCTCACACAAAGTGAATATATATGCTTTATTTTCTATTGCATAACTTTCCATATAGGCAAGGTATAAGCAAATGAGTACAATCCAATATATGTTTGCTCTCTCTATAAAAACAGCCTTTAGAGGACAAAAGGTCACATGAGGTTAAGCCACTGTGATGGTTTCAATGAGGATGACCCCCATAGACTCAGATGCTTGAATACTTCATCCCCAGTTGAGTTTGGGGAACTGTTTAGAAAGGTTAGGTGGTGTAAGCTTGTTGGAGAAAGGGGTATGGGTAGGCTTTGAGGTTTCAAAAGCCCACATAGTTCCCAGTTAGCTCTCTCTGCTTCCTATTTATACATAATAATGTAAGGTCTCAGCCACTGTTCTAGTGCCAGGCCTACTTAAAGGCTGTATACTTTATCTATGATGGTCATGGACTCACCCCCCTGAGACTGTAAACCCTCAATAAACTATTTCATAATTTGTCTCAGTCATGGTATCTGATCGCAGCAACAGAAAAGTAACTCCTCTAATCCAGAATATTATCTGGTACATGGTAAGCCCTCAGGTTAATGTCTGCATAGTTAATGTACATTCACACACATGTGTGTTAAGTACTCACATGCATCCATATCTGTAGCTCTATTGTAGCCTGGCTATGTGGTATAGCACCATTACACATATTCCTTCTAAATGCAGTTATTTGCTTTTCCTCCGTTTATTTTATTTTATTTTTATTTTTGGCACATCTTCCTATGGTTTGTTCATAGCCTCCCCAGCAAGCTTTCACATGTGGTAGATACACCCTCAGTCACTAAAGGCTATAACTAACTTCATAAAATTCTCCCAGTGCTCTCTGCTGATTCATCCAAGTGGTCCATCCCATAATTTTCAGGTACTACATCCCAGAGACTCGTCTCCTCCTTGTTTTACGAATGATGCTCTACTTCTCTGCTGACATGGCCAGGCTCAGACCTCAGTGCTTATTACCTTTTCAAAGGAATAGAGACAAGCAAAGCAGAGAAAAATAAACCCAGTTTAGCCCTTCCACACACAACTCAATAAAAGCTTCAGCGGCCTCAGAAGATGCCTCTTAATTCAGTTAATTTAAAGCAAACATCCTTCCTCCTTCCTTGAGGCATGTTGCTGGGCAGCCCAATAGACACTGCTCATCTCCTTGGGCTCTGGGCTGGAAAGTGAGAGAGAAAGAAACTGTGCGTGAGCTGTGAGGTCACCAAGGCCCTTACCTTGGCTACTAGTGTTACTTCATGACCTGAGAACCCCAGTCCAAAAGCTCTTCTCTCCAAATGATTCAAGCTCTTTTCATAGCCTGTGGAATACTCGAGAGGCCTTCGGTTATTCTGGTTAGAACTGCCTTTTTTGATATTATCAAATATGCTTTAAATTAGTTGACACACACTTATAACCCAACCTCTATATGATAGATGTGGTTGGAAGGGGTTAAATACCCTTACCTCTTTTTTTAAAAAATTATTTATTTATTTATTATGTATGTTCTGTCTGCATGTACATCTGCAGGCCAGAAGACAACATCAGATCTCATTACAGATGGTTGTGAGCCACCATGTGGCTGCTGAGAATTGAACTCAGGACCTCTGGAAGAGCAGCCAGTGCTCTTAACCTCTGAGTCATCTCTCTAGCTCCTCCCCTTTTAAAGAAGAAAATCAGTATCTTTTAATCTCTAGAAATGTGTTTGTGACATTGTGTTACAACGTGTTAGAAGAGTGCTGACACACCCTTCCCTTTCTGAGCCACAAGAACTGATTCCGTTCAGGTTGAGGACTCTTTATGTTGAAATCTGAAGGGAGCCTTTTCCTTCAGCCTGAGACAACTGGTATCACTTTTCTGAGATCATGTCTAAATGAAGAGAAGTGAGGAAAGATGTTACCCATGATTGTCTGGTGTGGGTTTCAACCTTGGGAAGCTACATAATTCTGATGTTCTCTTTTATGTTCATGAGCACCCAGATCTAGGCTCCAACTTCAGGTGATGTGGGAATAAAATGCAAGTAAATCCTGTCTATTCCATGTCATCTCAGAAGACACCTTTTGGGTAGGAATGTCTTTAGGAGCTAAAAGCTTCATTTAGCACACACCCTATCTTAGTTTCATTTGAGAGAATACCCCAACAAAAGTAACTGAAGAGAGAAAGGATTTGCTTTACAGCTCCATGTTACCATTCATCATTGCAAGGAAGGTAAGATGGCGGAAATTTGAAGCAGCTGGTCACATTACAAAACCACAGTGAAGAGCAGAGAGCAAAAAACTAATGAATTCTTGCTAGTTCTCAGCTTGTCTCCTCTCCTACAATCTTGAACCTCTTGCTGAGGGAAGGTCCTGCACACAGTTAGGTTAGTTATCCTGCATCAATGAGCTCAGTCAGAACAACTCCTGACAGGCATTCTCAGACATTAACTTTGATCTAGACCCTCCTTCACAGGTGGACATAGAGGGCCTCCTATGTATCCAGTTGATTAACACTGCCATCAGAATGGCCTCTACTGAGCCCATTTTTTCTTCTGAACAACTTACTAGACAATTTCTTTGGGTTTTTTTTCCATATTAAAAAAATACAATCTAAACTTGGTAGCTCACTCATTTCTGATAGTTCCTTTAACAGTAACATTGAAAAAGAATACATGCTGTAATAGAATGATGCTTGGGAAACCAAAGAAAATGAAAGTCAATATGTGATGATTAGAGAGCTTTTACTTCCACTTCACTGGCTTTCCGATAGGCTACGGTTTGTGTTTCTAAGCTCAAAGATCTTGCTTCAAGATCAAGATGACTGAGTGGAGACTGAAATAAGAACTTATTAGGGATGAGGGAGGGTTGGGGAGGGCGGAAGGGAATGAGGGAGGGGGCTATGCATGGGATGCAAAAAACCTAACCTGTGATTGATATATAAATAAATAAATAAATAAATAAATAAATAAATAAATAAATAAAATAACTTATTTGGTTTAGACCAATGGTTCTCAACCTCTGGGTTATGACCCCTTTGGGGGTCAAATGGCACTTACCCAGGGGCCGCCAAAGACCATCAGAAAACACTGCTGTTTACATTAGTATTCATAACAATAGCAAAATAACAGTTATGAAGTAGCAATGAAATAATTTTATGGTTGGGCTCAAAACAACATGAGGAACTGTATTAAAGGGTCACAGAATTGGAGAATCACTGGGTTAGAACTATATAGAACATTCAGGGGAGTGCTCACTCTGTAGATAGTCACAGAAGAACATGTCTTGCCACCCTCTAATTCAGCCCTGGGTATATCAGGATTTTTAATGGATCAGAGAAAGGAGTCAGAATTGGACAATAAAAGAGAAATTAGGGATCTTAGAACATTTCATTAATATCATTCCTTGACTTCTAAGATTTACTAACCCTTTGATATGCTATTATTTAGAGATGAAAAGAGAAGAAGTTTCCAGAATGAAACACTTCTTATCCAGAAGTGTAGCTCATGGGGATTTGTTATGATACAGATATCCCTCGTTACAGGTGCAAGACCCTCAAGCAGCAATATGAAATACAAGTCTGAGACATCACTGTTCAGAATGATAGGTATAGATTATCATCCTGCCCTAAGCATCATAAAAAAGTTGCTGCTATATCCCTTGAGGTTGATTTCTTCCCCACAAATCAAATGAGGAGGGACCAGCAGAAATGTTGAGTGCAAATGAGGAAGGCAGCCAAACTGCAGATGACAAATACAAGGCATGGCTTTCATGGTAACAATAGTTAAAGAGCACACTCAAACATCTGGAAGGCTGTGGCAGCCATTTTGCAATAGACTTTGTAGTCAGCCAAGATATGAACATCTGGCCAAGATATAGGCAACTAAAACTATATAAAAGTTCTCTTTATATAATTTTTTTAAGACTTCAAATTATCACATTGAGTCTCTTCATCTTGGCTGACAAAGTCAAAAGACAATAGACATGTGAAATGAAGATACAACCATGGAACAAGTTAAGTTTTTAAACAAGTACATTTCTTCCAGTTCCTTCCTAGTTAACATCTCAGCTTCTCTACCAAGAGAAAGAGTTGCAATGTACAATTGGGTTTTCACTTTGAACATTCGCTGTCCTTCCAGAACTAGCAAACTAACAAAGCCTGGAAAACAAAAGCAGCAAGCAAGCAAAGAAACAAAACAACAACAAAAAACCTGTCAGAATGCCAGAGCTCGGGGTCTGAGGCCTGGGAGGCACTGTGCATACGGAGAGCTTTGGAGTGTCTGCCAGCCTCAGAAGCCAGGCTCCTGAGCAGTCACTGTTTCCTATAGGTAATCTCCAACTAGTCATTTGTGCTGGAAACCTTGAGTAGATCGATGGTGTCATTCGTTTTCCAGGCTGAGAAATGAGAAAAAAAACTTGGACAAGTCCTCCACCAACCACCTGTAGCACTTAGGAGTGGCAGAGCTGGGCTTAGCCTTGCCTTGTTTTCCAGGGCCTCTGCCACCAGCCTGCTCCTGTTTAGGCTCCCAAGCATTCCTTCAAGACCTCAGAAAGCTACTGGGTTGTCACTCTGCACATGCGTACTCCAAACATCTTTTCCAAATTTCCCCATCAGGGGAAAAGATGCAGAGTGTATTTGTGTGTGTGTTTGTCTGTGTGTGTGTGAGAGAGAGGGGGGATGGGGTTGTTCTGCTCCAAACTCTTAGAAAATGGCCAGGATAGAAAACCTTGCAAATCCTGAGTTCCTTCATCAGGCACTATTATAACTGCTTTGTCTTCTTAAGTATTTGAGGAAGGAATCAGCCAGGCAGGCAGGGTGGCTGATTGGCTGGAGAAAGGAGGGACTTTACTATTTTCTCTTCTTGCCTCCCAAGAAATAAGAGAGTAACTAATAGGACCACTTTCTTTCTGGGCCATCCACCCACCAAGCAGATATGGCTAAGAACCTCAAAATCGTCAACTATGGAGACTGTTCCCTCCCTGAAGCCTGAGCATTAGTGAATTTACAAAAGACGGGAAAGTGAAGTTTGTTGCAAGTTTTGTTTGTTTTTTAAAATTTCTTAGGTAAATTCTATATAATTTTATATTTAGACAGAATTCTTAGGGAAGAAACGATAGTGTCTTTGGGAGCCTGGGTGAATGACTATCAACTCAGCCAATGAGCAGCGCTGAGCTTGGCTCAGGAGCACCTTCCCCCCCCCCCCCCCCCGTCTTCAACCCCTTACAGTGGGGTTTCATGTTTTACAATGAATCTTCATGGGAAAAGGGTAACAGTTGAACTTGAACTTTTTCTATAACTTAATGAAGTTTCGGAAAGGGAATCTGATCCTCACCCTGGCGCTTGGATGCTATCTGTCTATAAACAGTGTGGCAAGGGTCCTTGCAAGATTTATAGGAATCGGCAATCGGCAGAGCAAATGTTAGCCCTTTCTTTGGCCTCATAAAGCTACCCTGTTGGCTTTGCACAACTCTCAAATAAGGTTGTGAACACCCAGGCGAAACCAACACTCTGCGGTTGACTGCCAGCCAGGACCCCCCAGTGTCTATCAGCTGAGGCTGGTTCTCTCGCCTCTCTGAAGAGTTTTACTATGTGCTGATTTCAGCCAGACCACACTATTTCACACTTTCCCCTTCAAATCCTTCGAAAGTTCTCCCGCAGATTACAGGTTTGCAAAATCTCTCATCTAGGAGGTAGTAATAAGGCAAGGATTTTCAATTCAAAGGAAAAGATAAGAGAGCTGTGGTCCTCCAGGGAGCTGTAGTCCTCCAAGGCCTGTGGTGGCGATGAATGTGATACCATCACTTACTGGAGCTGAGACAGTCCTACAAGTAAAGGTATACAAGGCCTTCCACCAGGAAGTGTCTCCGGTTACTAAAAAACAGGTAATTAATAGGGGGTGGCCAGCCTGGTTATGAGCCTGGAAAGGAGAGAAATAAGAAGCAACAGCATTCCTTGAGAATAGGGTTTTGTGTAAAAGAATATAAAGTCGTTTTTATTACAGGGAAGGGGGATGATTAATTACCAAGCACAATCTCTCCCATCTTGAAGTGAAAAGTTCCAAATGACTAGCTCACCTAGCTCGGAGAACCTCTCTGTTCTGCCCAGCGTGACTGGTCTACAGGTGGATGTGCCAATGACTCCTCCGAGGGGCAGCACCGCTCACCCCAGCCCACATTTCCTGATGTAGGAGGCATGAATGAGAAGCGGAGCTCTGCACAGGATTTTGCTGAATAAAAATGTTTGTGCTTCTAAAAGTCACAACCAGCCTCTTCCTCTCCCCATGAACTGTCTTCATTTAAGAGTGGAGGCTCGTGCCTTCAGCTCATCAGTCTTCTATGTATTGGGTAAAGGCAATACAGAAATGGCAAATGAGCCGAAGAGGGAGCAAAGTTTCTCAACTAGGCATCCCTTATAAGAACTGCAGTGATGTTCCCCTGTGTCGGCTTTGAGGGACACGCTTTGGCCTTTACTACGCTGCGAACAGAAGGAGGGATACATAAACCATTGTTCTGGCATGGTCTGGGTCAGGCCATGTGTTCATGCCAGGAGTGTGGAATTTCTCTGTTACATAAAACCATGGCAAGGTCAAGAAGTATACATACTATTCAAGAAGCAGAGGGAGATTTCTAAGACCATCCCCTGCTTCAAAGGGAGACAAAGCCCTCCTTCTGGCAGGTCTCAGTGGAATCTATGCCCTGGCAAAGTAACTTCATCCAAGCAGCGAATCTCCCAGCAGATCAGCAAAGCAATTAATAAGTAAACCTGCACTGAATACCTACTTTGTGCAGGGTACAGAGAAAAGTACAAATAACAAATCTGGGGCAGAGTGCTGCCATGATGGGGGTGTGAGCCCCAGGCTCTTAGGGTTAGCTGTGTATATTAGCATCTGGATGTCTCTTGTGCCCAGGACTGATGTGACGCATCTCTCCTGTGAAGACTACTGAACTTTCCCAAAGGCTGGGTGGACACCTTCACAGTTGTAATGAGTGAACTGAGGGTGGCCAAAGCCAATGATTCTAAACAGCCTGTGCTTTAGGATCTCTTGAAGAACAGTTTCAAAATCCCTGCATCTGGATCCCATCCCTTGCACTCTTAATTGACTGAACTTGTGTCCCTGTGTACGGTAGTTTTCAGGATCCCCCAGAGTTAAGTAATAGTAGCAAAATAGAAATATTTCATTCCCTTGCTGGTGATTGGATTAGGGCTAGTCATGTGATTCAGTTCAGGTCAAGACAAAAGAAAGGTATGCTCTCTGCTTTCCTTTCAATGCTTTGAACAGTATTTGGAAGGGTAAAGTTTAAATAGGTGTAAGCAATTTATGATGATGAAGGAGGAAAAAATTATGAAGAGCAAATACCAGAGGAAGGCAGAAGTATGGCCTGCCATGATGTTTAAGTGATGATATAACCAAGCGCAATCTACTATCAATAGACCAATAGACTTAGGATGTGCTTGTGAATGTCGGGGTGTCCTTGCCTTGATCTCATCCCAGAATTTAGTTTAAATGACAAATAGGAAAGTGTGATCATTGTGGATTTAAAAAAAAATCCCTCAGTTGTCTCTTACACAGACAAATTTGAGAATCACTATAATCGATTTCTTGAACGAGGCAATATATTTCCAATAATATCAGTCAGCAGTTTCAAATTGTGGCTTACTACCAACAGCGCTTGGAAACAGTAGTTGGAAATTCGGGGGTTTAGGTCCTGTTCCTTGTGCTACTGAGGTGTTGAGAGCAGCAGTCTGGGTGTCTGTGATATTTGCTATAAAGTAAAACCTCCAGTTGAAGACATCTGACTACCCTGATTGTTACTGCAGCCCAAGCCCTTCAACATGAGACAGAAATTTAGAGGAACCTGGGGTGGATGGATGAGGGAGAGGAGCAGCACACCACTCCCTCTCAGCTAGAGCATCAGACTTACAAAGCAGGCTGGAAGGGTGGGTCAGTGGCGTTGCAAGAAAGTGAAGGCTGAAGAGGTGTCTGAAAAGAATAAAATCAAATCTGAGACTGCAGCTCAGAGAGTTATGCTCAGGACTAGGGATGAGGGGGCGAAAGATATTCTATCAACAGATAATAGGAAGCTGCTGAAAAATTGGAAAGGAGATCAGCTTTAAGGGGGAAAAGAAAAGCAAAAGGGACATTTTAGGACAATGAACAGAATGTGTCACCTAGGAGACCACAGAGAGAAATAGAAGCTAGCTGCAAAAGACCAGTTCAGAAACCCCAGGGCTGCAGCTAAATTCTAGTGTCCCTCTTCCAAAGTAGTCATTCTGAATTCTGAGAAGAAACATCATCTCTATCCCCTTGACTTTGTCCTGCTTTTGAGTGGGAAAATCCACATGTCAACTCCTGCCTTCCTAAGAATCTTAGAAAAATGGCGGGTGGATTTCTGTTGCTTCACTTGAGTGTTGGTGTCCAGAAAACCACATCTCCACTTGTTCTTTTTGGTGCTGAGGAGGAAGGCAACCATTTTTCTGGAAATAAAGGCAGGAAGAATCAGTTTCCTGGTGATGGTGGCAGTAGGAAAGATGTTTTTTGCGGTGAGTACTCTTCCAGGTGGGGCCACAGTTATCAGGTGTAATAGACTTATCTCAGATGTGATCTGATGCTGCTAAGTCTGTTTGGGGACTGTCTCCATGCAAGGGATGGTCGCAAGTTGGCCTGCAGCAAACATTTCCATTTGCCCTGGAATTTGACATCTCCCTTTCCAATGATAGCCGGTTGCAAGGCTTGTGAGGGCTCCCCATTGGCCGTGCTGTTCCCTGACTAATGGAAAAAATGACCTTACATCATTGTTCAGAATTGCTACATTATCCTTCATTTGCAAAGTAGAACAAGACTTCCAGAAGAAGTTGGGGCTAGTTTTAACCTGGCCTGCTGGTCACTGAGACAGGAAAAATATTCACCATGACTCAGATTCCTTTGGCAAATGTTTGACTTGTCTTGAATTTAGGTCCAGGTGGTTGCATGAAAAATTATGACTTCAGCACTTTCAGGGAACAGAAAAAAAAGTTTCTTTTCATCATTCCTGGATAGATCTAATTGGCTCCATTTGGCTCTATCTTGGTTTTGGTTTTGTACCAAATCTTGCAACTTAGCCCTTCTGGAGAAGTGGGGTCTTGCAAATATTGAACTGAAACTACTAGCTCTGGACAAGAGTCTCAAAAGAAGAATGTCACCATCATGGGTTGAATTGATCCCAGATGGAGCTGAAATAGGGGGGTGAGTAGTTGCATAAAATGACCTGAATATGCATTATACAGCAGTGACATTCTGCAGGGCAGCTTGACCCAAGCCGCATGTCCTCAGAGTTGGAAATCAGGGGCCATTTATTTTAGAATCTGAATGGCATGAAATAGTTGAAATGATTTTAAAATGTTCCATTCTGTGTATGTTGAAAGATGGTAGACCTTCAGAAGAGACCCGAGGAGGAAACCAGCAAACCTGATTTCCTAAGAAGTAATGCTGGGAATGAGAAGCCCAAGACAACAAACCCTTTTATCTTGGCTCTTTGGATGGTATTGAGAAATCCTTTTGGATTCCTGTTGCTGCGTTTTGGGTAATAATAATAGCTGGTCAGGGGAAGATGTGGTCATGGCTTTCTGACCCCTCTCTAACCAAGATGATAAATATAATGACAATAATGAAAACACTCAGAGTCCACTTTTTTTATCTTTCCATGGGAAGCTGAAAGATTCAACAAGCTTTTCATTAGTGAATTCTAGCACTGGGAAATGCTCAAACAGCAAGGGCTCCTTCTAGGCTAGGGGCCCTATGCCTAACCCAGGCAGCAAGGTCACTCTGAGCAGACTACAAGGTGACATTTATTGCTGGTCTCTCTTTAAGGGTTACTTGGACTGTATACTTAGATTTTTCAGGACACAGGCTACATACAAAACATCAACCAAGAAAGGGGAAGGAACTGAGACCAGAATAGAAGAAAAGTGGGTTCTAAGAAAACATTCCCCTTTGAGCAGTTGTAAGGTCCAAGTGGCCATTGTGAGCACTTCAGTGGAATACAGGAAGCATGAGGCTTTGGCAAGGCACATACCATCTCTACTACTTTACCGCATGCCACTTCAACAAGTACCTAGCTACTGTGTGATTTCTTGGGGGAGATTTCTCACTTTTTGGTCAATTGCTAACTACATAAACTAGGCCTTGGGTGAGTGTGTGTATGTGTTTGTGTGTATGTGTGTATAATTTTCCAGACCCCATTTTGCACAAACAGGAATAATCCTGAGGTTATAGTAATTCTTCTGAAGCTGAAATGATTTAATGTGTGGCCAGGGCTGAGTGCTGTTTTCTGAGACAGAAGTTTGTGTTCCTTAGTGTGACATTTCCTCTTCCCTCCAAGATTCACTGAAACTTTCTGTCAGACGCTAATCTCCCTGAGGGGAGCAGCTGCTTTATACACTTTGTTTTTTCAAAACATCTGGTTTTCAATGAGTAATTGTTTCACAGAAACATCTGCCCTAGCAAAAAGACCTGAGCACTACTTGCAGCTTCCTGATCTTTCAGTCAGGATGTGGTATCCTAGAATACCTTTCTGTTCTTTAATGGTGGTGAGGTTGGTGAGGGTGGTGGGCAGATAAACTAGAGGGATGCCCGGTGAATGTTTTCTAAGACAGGGTTTCTCTGTATAACCCTGGCTGTCCTGGAATTTACTCTGTAAACCAGACTGGCCTTGAACTCACAGAGATCTGCCTGCCTCTGCCTCCCAAGTGCTAGGATTAATGACATGCTCTACTACTACCTGGTCCCAGGGAAATCTGAATTCGTTCTAGTCCTTCTTCGTTCCCTTTCTTTTTTCCTTGCTTCAACCTTGTGAGTAGTGCTCCTTCCTTGGCATTTAGTGATATTTCTTTGGATTTCAAAGGACTCTATTCTAGTTATTTGTTTAGCACCAAAATGAGACCTTTTTGGTTTTCACAGAAATGGTGACTATTTTGACTTTGGAAAGCACTTCTCACATTGATTGGTGTTAGTCTAAGTGCCCAATGGGGTCAACCAAGCTGGACACTTACCATCACCTCTTTTCACATGAAAATGGTGATTCTGTATCTTTCAAAACTGAACCTATTGCTGAGCACGTACCTGAATTTGCATGTGTAAATGTCCCAGGTTATCAAATGCCACAAGAAGCAGAACTTTATCACAGAGTGAACACATGACTGTCCAAAGCTTACATGAAAGGAATGGACTGGGTGTCCTGAACCAGTTTCTGAAAACTGAAGAGCCATTAAAATTGGAATTTACAAATGAGATTTTAATGTTTGAAGTTTTACAAAATAGAATGAGTCAGTTGCCCAAGAAGGTCATTAGCAGCATTGTTTTAACACAGTCACACAGCTTTTGCAAGGAAAAGACATTCCTCTTTAATCTCATAACATGTGGGATTAGAAAAGCCTTCTGGGCTAATGGAGCTGCCTCTTCATCATCACCAGAGGGAAACTGTGAGGGGTTTTAGGCTAAGGAAAATTCTACAACCCAGTTAATATTAAGAAGAGAAATATGAGGATGTGAAATTAAAAAAAAAACACCTGCCCTTCTAACATTTGGGGTGGGAAGATGGCTCAGTTAATAAAATGAGAACCTGAGATAAGATCCCAGCACCCACATAAAAGCTGGTAACAACCGCACATGCTTGTAATGCAGTGTTGGGAAGGAAGAGACAAAGCCCTTGGGGCTTGATAGCCAGAAGTCTAGACAAGCCTGTGAGAGACCCTGTCTTGAATGAGTGAGTGGGTGGATGGATGAATACATTTTAAAAAGAGAAAGCCATGGAGAAGACACTGCAGTGATCACTGCTGGGAACTCTTGTGTGGTCCTACAAATGTCTTCATAGATTCTGCTACCCCTCTGTTCCTGATTTAGCACCTGTACTTCTAGAAAATTCTACTCCAGAGATATTATTATGTAATTAATACTACGTGGTTAATCTTCAGGGCAAATACTTTTTTATGTCTGATCACACTTATTTTCAACTAGCAGATGAGAGTTCTGAGGCTGACAGTGGTTAAACAGGCCCCCAAAGACCACCCAAGTGGTCATAGTTCAGCAGAATTTGAACCTAGGACTTTTGAGCTTATTAGTATATTAAGATGATAGTATTTTGTTTAAAATGACAAGACTTAATAAAATACAGTAACTATATTTTGACAAGAGCCACTAAGCACTTATCATGCACTGTGATTGGTGATACAGTGATCATTTCACATGTAGAGTTGAGAAAGAGAATGTCTGTTACGCAGATAGGGGGGTAACATTCTGATGTTTTCAGTCATACAGCTTAAAATCAGATCCAGGAACCCCAAGCAGAGGGACGGATCTCAGGCCCTCATGCTCTTCACTCTTTGTTTCTCTTAGTATCAAATCTCTTTGCTCTTCTCAATTAAGAACCAATTTGATTCAAAGGGCTCTTCCACCCTGTGATGGGTGATCTTCACTGTCAGTGTGATTGGATTTGGGATCACCTACAAGACAAACTTCAGCGAGTGCATCTTTCCACAGGTGAGAAGGGAGGACCCACCCTGACAGTAGGTAGCTCTACCCCATATGGGATATTAAAGGGAAAGTGTTATGATATAAATATTACACGTGCTGCTACAAATGTGGGATAAAGATATTTATTGAGCCATACAGGCAGAGAGAGACACACACACACACACACAGAGAATCAGAGAGAGAGAGACATAATTAGAGAGAGACAGTGTCAGAGCATAGAAGAGAAAGAGGAGAATACAGAGTGGGGAGACAGAGAAACAGAGGGACAGGCAGAGAGAAAAGAAAGATGGCGGCGTGGCAGGCGGGTTATATATGGAGCACCTGGTGATGACATAGGATGCAGGTAAGACATTGTTAGGACCCTAAAGGCCCCTGAGGGCCGGCCAGTTGAATTTCCTGCAAACAGCGTAACAGAAAGTAGGAAGCCAGCGGAGCACCAGGGCCCATCTCATTCTCCTTCCTAGCTGCCTCACTCTCTTGCCTTCGCACCTTCACAACACGATGGACTCTAACCCCTTCAACTGTGAGCCAAAATAAACCCTCCTCCCTTAATGTGCCTCTTGTATTTAGCCACAGCAACAAGAGAAGCGACTGATGTACTCCCCTGCAGCCTTCTCTCTGCTGTCTCTTCTTCCTGGTCCCAGGCTAGAGGGAGCGATTGCTGAGGTATTTGTCCTACTAAATGTGGGACCCGTCCCACCTGTCCTGCAGTGAGAGCCGGTTGGCTATTTACAGTCATCCACTAACTTTGAAATGAAGGAGCCTTTTCTTCCAGCTCACCGATTCCATTGTTATCGGTGATATCGTAATTAAGTCCATACTAAGGAAGAATATTCCATCTTTAAAACAAAACCTTAATGTATGATTTTGTGTATGTGTGATATGTATGTGTTCCTGTGCATCAGTGCAAACACACACACATGCCATGGTGCATTATATTTTTCAGAGGATAACCTTGGGTGTCATTTTCACCTTTTATGTAGTTTGAGGCAGGACTCTCTGCTCTTCGTCCTGTTTACATGGGACAAAGGCCTCACAAGCTTTCAGGGAGTCTTCTCTCTCACCCTCCCATTTTGCCATACGAATACTGAGGTAACAGATGTGCATGACTGTCTGGCTTTTAGGCAGGTTGGGAGATTCAAATTCAGGACTCCACACTTGCATGGCAAAGGCTTTCTGTACCCACTAAGCCATCTCCCCAGCTCTAACCGTGTCTTCAAGAAGCCAGATGTCACTGGCAACCTGAAGCTGTCCCATGCAAACATAAGGAAAAAAATATCTGAGCTAGAAGAGAAGCATGCATGTTCAGCAGTTGGTGTCCAAAGATACTGTGAATCTTGGGATCTTAGTCAATAAAGATGAAAAGTTTAGAAGGAGATACTAAGAATAGTGATCATATGGCATGGCTTATGCACTTTTCATCTCGACATAGATAATAATTAACATTTTCATTCACCTTTACATGTGTCTTGGTTTGGAAAGTAAGGTATAAAGTTTTACCTAGAAGTAAAAACCAAATGTTATGTGGTTTCTTTACACCTTCCTTTATTTATTCAGCAAGTATTTGAGTACTGACCTAGTCTGTGACAGGAATGGGTGGAGATGTGAAACAAATTAGGTGCCTACCCTCACTGGAGATTAAAATTTAATAGGAGAGACTGATGAGTAACAGGTAGACAAAGAGGTGAAAATATTATGAAATTTGCAATAGGAGTGTTGGAAATGAGAAATATTTGAGAAAGAGGAAGGAATGGCAGAGATGGTATCATGGGAAATCTTGACTTGGAGTTCTGGGAGGATGAAGAGAAGCCAGCTGTGGAGTGTGGGAGGTGAGGGGGGAATCTGGGGGTCAGTCTGAAGAGCCTGGATGAGGCCTTCTGAGGCAGTGGTAAGCAAGTTTGCAGGATCACAATGGAGAGAGTTAGCCTCAACTGTGGGAATGAGGAGAAACTCCCAGGAGAAGGAAGTTTATTAGCGGCCACCCAAAAGTGATCAAGGGATGGTATTCTCCTGGGGAAAAAAAGAGCAGCAAGAACAAGGACCAGGGTGGGTCTGTTAAGTCGCATACATTTGCATTTGGACAGACTCTGGCCCTGTGACCAAGCAGTGGGAAATCAGGCTGGAAGTTGGGCCAAGGCTGAATTGGGGAGTTTCAACATGCAGTTTCCAGTCTGTCATTTTTCAGAAGAGGGACTGCCTAAGCTAGCTAACGTCGCTGCTTGATTTTTCTATCAGTGAACTATCCAGTTGATTAATAAGCAAAACAATCAGTCTGCTGATTTCAGTAATGGAAACTTGGAATTTTCCAGACCAGAGAATGTTGTTATGTCATTTAGGATTTGAGGTCAGAGCTGGGGGCTATGGGAGGACTTCTGTCAAGGCACAGTCCATTTTAATGACCATCAGTCAGGTCTGAACATACTTTAAAGTATAAAAACATATTACTGTCTCTAGCTTGACTTCCCTAGCCCTCTGCTCTTATTCAGTTGCATGATGATTTGTTTCTAAACAATGGGCTATAATTGGGTTTTAGGGCTGCATTGCAGACCCCTAGTCTGGACTCATGCTCTACTTTCTGCATTTAAATACCAAATTACTCCATGGGGCAGGCGGAGAGTAGCTTGCCATCAATCCAACTTGTGCTGGATAATGATACCTGTTGCGTTCTCTTTCTCCACATTCACAGGATGACCCCTTCACAAATCCATAGAGTCCCCCTCCTTCCCAGTAGAAGCCATTCTGACCCATGATGCACAGCTGGAGCAGGGGAGTGCAGGCAGGGACTTGGCTTCACTCATCCTGGGTGGGTGACCTTGTGCGGCAAACAGACTGAACCACAACACACAGCAGCAGTAAGAGTCTGTTGCTGTGGCGCTGAACACCCAGGCGATTGAAGCTCCTATAAGAGGGCAGCAATGAACTCCATCTTCCAAGGAAAGCAGGGTATAGTTTTTGAGACCAACAGAAGCTCTTCTGCTCATGGAGTTCCAGGTCTTAAGACTTGGGTTTAGAGGTTTTAGGATCACAATTTTGTTCCTGCGTTGTGTTCCGTCTTCTTTAATGATCTTGTCCTCTGGGAGGATGTTCAGATTTTCTTTCTCAAGACGGTATACTCAGAGCTTCCTAACAAACAGAAAGAGTAAGAAATACTTTCCTCTGCTCAGGCTTACTCTGTGTATGCTCCTGCAGTGTGAAGAGAGCTGTTAGAAAGCCCGTTCCTGGAAACTCGTCAGAAAACTGTTTGTTTTGGTGGATTCGTCTTGTCTCCATCAGTCTTCAAGGCCTGTGCAACATGAGAGGAGAGGCCTTGCCCACAGGTTCCCTCCTGCTGTGCTCCTGACAAAATGTTCAACCTGTCTGGAATTCCAATTGGTTATCTTCTGTGACACAAGGCGCCTCTCCTCGCATGACACTCCCCACATAGCAGAGGGCTCAAGCCATGTGTAAGTGCCTTGCCGTTCCTCACTTTCTCCCTGGGCTCTAGCGTGGATGGAACAGACTAAACTCTAAGCTGTGGAGGCTGGGGCCGCAGTGCAGCATTCTATAGCTATTGTACTTGGATATGCAGGGACTTGTGAAACAAAAGTTAGTGTGTTTCCCACCTAACCAGGCTTACGTAAATAGTAGCCTACCACCGCGGGCAGGGGTGTTTCAGGGAAGGATTACTGTACTTTTCGTGGAGGCTTTCAGCCACTCTAATTTTGGATACATACCTTACAGCATACAGGAGGCATGCTGCAATCAGCACTCTGCAATGCCCTGGCTGACATGTCTCATGGATTAATTATAGCAAAGCACACTGACAGGAGCAGTGTGTTGCATTATTCCCATAGCAATGTCTATGTGTTGGTCCTTCCTGTGTTTCCAGACAGTTCAGCACAGAGATACGTATAATAAACTGCAAAGTGTTCACCATTTGTATTCTATTGTGTAACCAGTGGACTCATCATAAATGCCTCAGGTTCTCAGGAAAGTTATGTATAAGTTCTATGTTCTGACTGTAACCATGCTTCGTTTTGATATACAGGTTGAAATTAATTAATAGATTATGAAAGTAATTTAAAGGACCATGGCCAGTATTAGATGAAGGAATAACCAAAATAGAATAGAATAAACGGACTAGAATAGAGTTAAAATAGAATGCTAAATTTTAAAGTGTACTAACTACCAAAGTGGCTTCCTCATACTGAGGCTTGGTATTGTTGTTTTTCTTAACATTCTTGTTTCCCAGTGACTTCCTTTTCTCCTCTTATTTTTTTCTATTCTGTCTTTTTATCCAGATAAACAGTATATGAAAACCTTCATCATCTTTTTATTCTGGAAATCCCATTACTCCTCTGCTTAAGATTTTCTGATGGCTTACCAAACCTTTCAAGATAAAGATAAAATTTCCTTCCTTTAGAAGCAAAGTCTGTAATGATTTCCCTATTTATCTCTCTAGCCTTCCTTGTTTTTCATCCCAAACATGATGTTTTAAATTTTTTATTACAAATATAATCATCACTATTGCATGTGTGAGTGCATGATGAGGGGCACAAGTACCACATGTCGACCCAAAGACAATTTGGAGAGTGGTTTCTCTCCTTCCACCTTTTACTTGGGTTCTCCGGAATTGAACTCAGATTCAGGTTTGCACAGTATGCTAACTACCAAAGTGTAAAGTGCCTTTATTTGTATGAACCATTCTTCCAGTGCCCAAACATAAGTTTATTCCAATAATGTAGAGGTATTACAGTACTAAGCAAATACACTTTTGCAGGCTTCTGTGGCCTTGGTATAGTGCTCTGTTCATGTGGAACATAAAACATAAGTCCCCTTTCTAATTAGAGTAATTATCATGGATCTGCTAAAACTTAGCTCAAGCCTAGGGCTATAACTCAATGGTAGACCACTTGCCTGGCACATATGAGGCTCTGGTTCATTCACTAGCACAGGGTCAAAGGATGAAACAAAAAATACGCACCTCAATAATGTTTTTCTGCTAATCTTTCTGCTCCACGGGTCTGGCTACACTTCCTTGGCTCTCATGGTGTGTTTGGTGTATCTGGATTATGGTGCTTCTTGTACTTGGCTATAGCTATCATTCTCCCGTCTTCACTGGAACTATGAGATTTTCGAAAGCAGAGACTGTCTCCTATGTGATTGTGTGTGTTCAGTATCTACAAGGCAGACAACGGAAACATTGATGAAGACCATTTGGGAAGTAGTGCAACCCATTGTATCAAGGAGGTGAAACGGAAACTCTCACATAGAGACATGGCACTTACTGAGGGTACCACACACTATTGTTGGTGTTATTTCTGAACCGAAAGTCCTGTGTGAAATTTTCACAATCATAGTTATTTTTCTAATGATCTTTATTCTTTTTTTCCTCTCTGGAAGTTTTGTGATTCTTCTTAAAAAGACTATTGGCAAGTGTGTGAATGCCCTGGTAACATCACTGCGTTGGTTTCCTTTTTGTATGTAACATCTGAAGTTCACAAGCCACCCATCTCCATAAAGGAAAGAGAACTGGAATAATGTTGTTACTTGAATTTTTTATGTTTTAATAGACTGTTTCATTTGTTTCTGAGTAGAAATATAGTTATATAACTTAGAATTGAAAGATATGGAGGAATATATGGTGAAAAGATTCTAGCTGAGAATCTTCTGATGATGATGCCAAATACTGATGAAGATGTTGGACAATGACTGAAACTCTCACACGCAGATTTGGGGAGTGTGCAGTAGTATACACACATGGAGAAATTGTGGTGTGGTCACACTGTGGATACGATATAATAGCAAAAAGAACAAACACATGTAATGACATAAATAAAGCTATTAAAAATCTTACCCAGAAATAAGCCAGACATTAAATATTGTATTCTGTGCTAAAACATAGAGGTTCAGAGGTTGGGTATTAAGTGAATGAGCATACAGAAAATCTTTTTCATTCTTGAAGGTTCTGGATTCTGAATTTTCATTTGGGGTCTAGTCATGTGGTCAAATGATCATGCAAAATTAACTTAGAAGCTAATTTAAGGTTTGCATACAATAGTAAATAATATGTTAAAAACCCACAGAGAATTTTTTAAAAGTGTTTTTCTCATTTTTCCCTAGGCTCTTAAGTTCTCCCCCCTAAAGAAAACTCATATTGCCTGGTTCCTTTTGTGAGTCATTTCCAGAACACCTTATGCTCACTTGGGTAAATACATATATATGTAGATACCAGAAGATATGTGTATATTTTTCTACTTTTAAAATCGTTTTTCATTGTTGTGACAAAACACCCAGCAAACAACCTAAGAGAGAAAGGATTTCCTTTGGCTCATGGATTCAGAGGCCACAGCTGATGCACACATGGCTTCATTCCTTTGGAGCCAGCATATGTGAGGAAGGGCATCACGATGGAAAGACACATGGAGGAGGAAAGCTGCTGATCTCATAGTGGTCGGGAAGCAGAGAGGGAAGCTGGAATGGGAGATAATGTGTACATCCTTGAAGATCATGCTTCTCATGCCCTTCTTCCAACTGGCTGCACTCCTTTCCACCTCCTAATTACTTATAAGCCCACCAAGGGATGAACCCACTGAATTAGGTGAGTTTCTAGGCCGATAACTATCCACTGGTACCACCCGCTAGAGACCAGAGCTTGAACTCGGGAGCCTTTCGTGGGGACTTTATATCCAAACTATTACAAATAGTAAAGCAGTTTCACCTCTGCTTCCTCCCCAATCTGAGTCAGTGCTGACACTTTCAACACTTAGAATAAATGCTAAAATAAATAATATCCTAAGCTTTTCTCTATCTTGACCAAAGGAGGATACAATAAAAATAAATTGAATGGTAATAGAAGTTATAGGCCTTTTTTTTCTGTTTTGGTTATTGTTTTTTTTTTTCTGTTTTCGACTTTAATAGCAATAAAAACCTAGTGCTGAGAGAAGGTCTAAAATTTCCTTTTAGCTTACCATTTTCAAAAGTTTACAGTTTTCTAGTATTAGTTTTAAAGTTCACATCCTTCATTCTTAAAAGTTGAAATGTGGAGTGACAGCTCATTAAGCAATAAAGGATTAAAAGGACCTCCAAACAAATTAAGCCCAGAGTTGGAGATTCACGTTTGGGGTGGTTTGAACAATGATGGTCCCCACGGGCCAGTTGGGGGTGGCACTGGCGGAAGGTGAGGTCTTGGAGTTGGTGTGGCTTTGTGGGGAGAGCTGTAAAAATGGGGGGTCCAGTGGCTTACCTGCTCTTCCTGCTGCCTGGAAATGCCAGATGTAGAACTTTCAGCTACCTCTCCAGCACTATGGGCTAAACCTCTGAATTTTAAGCCACCCCCAATTAAATGTTTTACTTTAAAAGAGTTGCTGTGGTCACGGTATCTCTTCACAAACCTGAACTAAGACAATGTTCATATTTGAAGTCAAGAGAGTATTACAAAGTCATCAGTCAGACACATTTCATGACCGTGCGTGATGATGGGCACTATCAGTGCCAAGCTACTGCTGGAGTTTAAGTGAGGGAAGGTGGAGAGGCTCTGAGCAGTGGTCTCCTGATGTTAGAGAAGCCTGCAAATGTCCGGATTCCAGCATTTGTGGTCTGAGATAAGGAAACAGGAACAAGAGAAAGAACACATTCTTGTTGAGGTCCTCATTGATCCATCTTCTAAATGTAGTTCTATTGATTTTTCAGAACCAAGTCGCATAGACTGAGTGTCTTAAACAAGTCCATTTCCTCACTCTGGAGGCTCAAAGTCCAAGACAGAGGTGTTGACCAGTGTGGTCCTGGTGTGACCACCTATGCAGGTTTACAGATGGTTTCTTTGTGTCTTGTGACCACACATGGCTCCTGGGCTTAACCACAGAGAGCCTAACTTTTCACCTCGTCTCTATTCCTCTTATAAAGCTACCATTCACACCACATTAGGGCTCTGCCCTTAAAACCGCATTTAACCTAAATTTAACCTAAAGACCCTGTCTGTCTAATCCATTGGGGATTAGGGAGTTGACATATGTCCTAGAGAGAAACATAATTCAGCTCACTGCAGTCACTAAACCTTTCTAAGATCTTACTCCTTCACACATAAAACGAGGACCATGATCCTCAGTTGACTGGGAAAAGAATTGAATTGTTATACTGCCATGTCAAAGACGTGGGTTGACATGTGTTGTTTCCAGCTGACATTTGGAAAGAAGGTACTAAGAGCACATACACTTGACCGCTAGTGTGCTGATCTCTCTAGTAGAAACCCCACAGCAGAAAGAAGGTCCCACAGAATTCAAACAACTCTTCCAAGGTCATCTACTACAGAAGTTACATAAACAGGGCAGAATCCTCTGTCACAGAATCACTGGGCCTGTGTTACGAGCCACACTATGACTTACTTTGCTCAGAGTTGACAAGAGTGGGTGGACCACTCAGCAGGCTTAGATTTGTCTTGGGTATTTAGCAGCAATGCTGCCCCAGACACATGCAGGCATTATGGGCTGAGTGGAACGCTATGAGCCCTGTGTAAAGCTATCCTTTCATTGGATTAGTGGGCAAGAGCAGCCTCTTTTGCTATGCACAAGTCTGACCTTGCAGTATCTAGTTTCAGAAGAGCATGATCGCCAGCTCACAGGTCAGGGAGAAAAGGTTCTGTGGTGGGTCAAGAGTGTCCTTGGGGAGAGGTGATCGTGCCTCTGTCTGGGCAGGAGGCTCTTCACCAGCCACACTACAAAGTGACCCAGCTCAAACAGCTGAAACAATCTGCCTTCTAAGGGATTTTGGGTTTGGGGAGCAATAACTTTCTCCCACCCACTACCATGTGGGTCCAGTTACCATGACCCTTCCAGCTTCTGCAAACATTCGCTCTCTAAACATTGGAGGCTGGGTGCATAACACCAGGTTAGCCAGGGGGGAGCGTGGAGGACACTATGTCCCAAGATGATTTAAGGGGCAGTGGAGGGGCATTTTCCTCAAGGATTTCTCCACCAGAGTGGCTTTGTGGCTGACTTCCCACCATTAGACTGACTTTTTCTGTGTGGGGAGGCTCTGGGGCACTGTAGTCCTTCATGATGACTTAGAACTGATACTTAGGATGCGATGAAGTCCTTTGTGAGTCTTGATCAACAGGTGGCTGGGGAGGGGACTGCATGGAGGAGAGAAAGACCAGATTGAGATGTGTTGACCCTACTGAGAATTCACCTAACCCCTCAATCCCAGTAAAGGAAACCAAAGGAGAAGATTATCTGGGATAACTCAAGTAGCTGGGGGAGAATTAAGTCAGTTACTCAGATTCTTGGCTTTTATATCTACCCGTTTATTTAGTATAAACAATTATATAAAAGCAGTTGAGGTGGTGTGGGAGGGAACCAAAAGGGGGCAGAGAGAAGGCTTGGTGGTTAAGAATGCTTGCTGCTCTTGCAGAAGACCCAAGTTCAGTTTGCACCCACATGGGGTACCTCAAACCTCCTGTAGCTACAGCTTTGGGGGTGCCAGTGTTTACTCTCCTGGCCTCTGGGCACCGGTCCACACATGGTACACACACAGACAAGCAGGCACACACAGAATAAAAACATCAAATAAATCTTTAAAGGTAAACTAAAAAGGGCCAGCCCCTGAACACAGGGAATGGGAGGAGAAATTCTTACTACCACCCAGCTGGGCCTAAACCCAGCCTTGGTGTCAGCTGTCTCACAGGAAATCCTTTATAGACAGAGCTGCATTCCAAAAGTTCGTGCACATGTTTATTTCTTGAATTGAGGAGTTTGTTTGTTTGTTTTTCTTGAAAAATAATACTTTAAATGTTGAATTTGGTATGTCGAGATCCATGCACAAAGCATCATGTAACTGACAGGAACTCACAGGCCAGTGTTCACCAGGACACGACACTCAGTCTGACCCTGGGCTTAGCATCTTATTTCTCTGGCATTATAATGCACAAGAGTTTTACATCCGATTGGGAGAAACGTGTCACCTGCCCAGGAAAAGATGGCTGGCTTGAACAGATTCTGGAAGTGGGGACGGGGCAGCCAGTGTGGAAAGGGAGAGTACCCGCTCCGAAATTCAACTCCAAAGTAAGAACAGCAGGAATGACATGACCCTGCCTGCTCCGTGGGGGTTATAAGGACTAGATGAGCAACAAGATGGGAAGAGCTCAACAAAAAGTAACTAACTGTATATTTACATAAAATAGGCCCCTAGATGCTCTGAGGGACAGCTGAGGAGGCATTCTGGAGGGGATGACACACTGCCTCACTGGTTGGGACGGCGACACCAGGAATGACAAATGACACTAAATTAATGTATACGGAGGGCTGTCTGGGTGCAGGTCCTGAGTGCCCTAATGTATCACAGCCACTGCGGTGCTTTGCCGTGTACGTCAAACTACAGGCGGTAACCGTGTGTGTGATTCCACGCTTTATCCTGGATGAGCCACAGCACTGACATTCAGTGAAGTATCAGATCGGATATTATTGTAGAGTCATGTTAAAACTGTGGTGGTTAACATTTTAGCTAATAAAGTTTGAGTAAATAGATAATGTGGGTGGGCCTCACCCATTTAGTTAGAAGCCTCAAGGGAAGAAAAACCAAGGTTCCCCCAAGCAAGATGAAATTCTGCCTCCATACTTAACTTATCCCAGCAGCCCTTCCCTGGGCCTCCAGCCTGGTTTGCCCTGCAGATTTCAGACGTTCTAGCCTCAACAATGTGTGAACCACTGAAAATAAACTGCTTCTTAAATGCTTCCCATCTCTCTCGTCCTCTCTCTCTGTCTCTCTCTCTCTCACACACACACACACCACTGGTGATCCCCAACATGCATAGGCCACCTCTTTGACTTTATGCTGTCCTGGATTTGGTACACATCAAATAGACACCACACCTCAAATTTTGAATTTTTATCATTTCTTGAGCCAGCAATATCAAGTACAGTGTTTTCTCAAGCTTTGCACTAGCGACTGATACTCTATTCAGAGTACCCTTAAGGATTGTGAGGCTCACCCATGGTGTTCAGAAAGTTGTCCGTATTAAACATTTTTGTAGCTTAAGATATTTCCAACCTAGAGCACAGCTACTGGGAAGTAATCTCACTTTAAGTTGAGTCAAGGTTCATCTGTGCGTGCACACACACATGAGAGAGAGAGCAAGAGAGAGAGAGAGAGAGAGAGAGAGAATGGGAGGGAGATTGATAGATTACAGGTTTGAAATTCTGATTTTTTTCTGGAGAACCCTGAATAACACACTCATTTAACAGGTGAAAAACTCAAATACAGGCTGTGTAACTTTCTCAAGTAAGCGGCCATGTCAGAAGGCATAACTAGTTTCCACAAATCCTTTCCCTTTTCTCTCTGCTAGCACAGAGGGGAAAACGCCCCCCCAATCTCCTTTGCAGAACAGGTGAGACTATAATGGTCATCGATTCCTGAAGCAGTGGGTAACAGTGGTACAAAGGTACCCCCACCCAAGGTCACTGCTGCCTCCTCTGACTCCAAGGCCCTGGAAATTTGCAGGACCACAAAATGGGAGGAGGCTAAGTCCCTGAATGGTTGCATGGAGCAGAGCATCTCTGCCTCAGGTCTTATAGTAAGCAAATGAGAAGCGAGCCTGTGTTGTGTTAGGCTCTGAGATTTGGGCCCTTATGCTTTCAATTGTAGGACTTTTCTGAACACACATAATGATTCAAATCCAGGCTCCCAGGGTATAAAATTGGAATGCATCATCTCTATACTGTTCAAATATCCCTCAACAACCCATTTTTTTGTTTTGGTTTGGTTTGGTTTTTTGAGACAGGCTTTCTCCTTGAAACGGTGCTAGCTGTCCTGAACTGTCTTTGTAGACCAGGCTGGCCTTGAACTCACAGAGATCCGCCTGCCTTTGCCTCCTGAGTGATGGGATTAAAGATGTACACCACCATGCCTGGCTAACTCATTTGTTATGAAGAGCCAGGAATATGAAATATGTCCTTCATTTTCCCTGCTGTCCTGAAAACCCAGGCTACCTCAAGGAGACAGAGCATCAGACCCTGGATCTCAGGGCTATGTTCTATATTCTACGATAGAATGCCCACAGCCACGGAGGACTCTCAGAGCACCTGAGGACAGAGGGAGGGGTGTTGCCAAACGCTTAGGGGAGGAGGAAAATGGGTACAAGTGTACCTTCAACCATTTTCCCTGGATGCTGCCCTTGTCTTCCTCTTGCAGGGAAGCTCCTGGCTCTTCACAGAGTAACAAGTGTGGTCTGTTTATGCTGGAGTAGACTGTGGAAATATGTGGTCTGTGCTGCCCAGGGCCAGCCGTTCTGCACTTGGCAGTGCTACTTCCACTAAGTTCAACAAAGGATGGAAGAATTGCCACAAATGCATTTTTCCACATTAAGGTTGCTGTCAGGGCTCAGGCAGAGGAGGCGGCTTTGTTTGTCCTCAGCTGCGCATCTTGGACTGCTTAACCGCTCCACTCAGACCAACCACCCTGTGCAGGCAGTCTGGGCAGCTACAAGCCGGGATTCGTTCAGGGGCAGAGAAGTCTAGGCTGGAGGGGCCCAGACTGAGCCTTGGGACTAAGTCTTTCTATCCCACAGAACAGAGGACTTCCTGAGAAGAAACTGGATTAGCAACAGATACGTTGGTATTTGTACACTTTAGTAGAAGTCAACCTGGGACCCCATTGAAACCATGTGCAAACTCAAAGACAAAACCAAGCACTGGAGGCAAGTGTAGTCTAGATGGCATGATGGAAAGGATTTGTTTAGTTTAGGAAAACACACATTTAAATTTAGTAGAGCAACCTATAGGGTCAGAAGATTCACTATATCTCTAATTCAGATTTGTTGTCTTTAAACTAGTATCAGTTTAAGTCTAGTTTTATCAAATCCACTCATTTTAAATAAAAGCCATAGAGTGGGATGTGGGTTAGATCAATTGGTTAATGTATTTTTTGTATATAGATCACTGGATGTCTTTGTGTAAATAGAGCCAGGGCTGGTTTTCTTTTTTATTTTATTTATTTATTTTTACCTTTATTTATTTATTTAATCACTTCATAGCTTGATCCTAGCATCCTCGCCCCCTACCCCCCTCCATCTCCTTCTCAGAGAAAGGGAGGCCTTTAGGGGACCAACCCATGCCATGGCTTGTTTTCTGTTTTGTAGAGCCTGTAATTCTCAAGAAAGTATGTCAGATTTTGGGGTAGGGGTGTAGGAGAACGAAGTTTGGTAAAGCCCCCTGGGTGCCTCCAATCATTCCTGTGCTATGATGACATTTATTGGAGTTTGGGATTGCATCATCTCTATACTGTTCAAATATCCCTGGACAATCCATTCTTTTGTTTTGTTTTGGCTTGGGTTTTTGAGACAGGCTTTCTCCTTGTAACGGTGCTTGCCGACAGAGGCAGGTGTCAGTTCATGTCAGCCTGTCTCCTAATAAGCGGCTGTGTGACCAAGCTAGGGTGTGAAAGGAACAGAGGTAGCACCATAAGCTCAGGAAGCCAGAAGCAGGAAGTACATCAGCTGTGTCTGTTAGATGGAGCGGAGCACCTTCTGGGGTACCATCTTCGTCACTATTACCTCTGCAGGATATCTGACCTCAAGAAGTTCCTTGCCTGTGCTAGGCAGAACTCTAGAGAGGCCATGGGAGCTTGAAACATCTGCTTACATTGTATCGATGACCAGAAGCAAAGAGCAAAGAAGGACGCTGCTCAGTTCCCTATTTCCATTTATACCGTCCAGAATCCCCTCCAGGGAATGGTGACACCCACAGTGGACAGAGCTCCCTACCTCAATTAACATAGTCATGATAATCCTTTATGCACATGGTCAGAGGCCTCTGTCCTAGGTGATTCAGAGTTTTTCATGTTTGTGAGCAACACTAAGCCTGACAAAAACTACCAGCCAACAAACATGTGTTATCTGAAGATGCTAAAGTGTAATTAATATGTATATATGTATACATATACATATATGGCTATGGAGCTAAGATAAATATTTTTAAAATACACATTTATAATCATTGTATATAATTGGTTTCCTGGGGTTGCCATAGAAAAGTACCACAAGCTTTTGGCTTACACAATAGAACAAGATCATAGTCTGAGGTACATATTCTCTGAGGAACATAATTCAGCTCACAACTATTACTATTTAAACTATTACTGAGTATCCACATGATTCCCCTCATTTTGTCCTTGAGGGCACAGAAGCTTGAAGTTTTCATAAAAGGTTTGCCAATCTTGATGTAGATGTGTGGCTCTGATGGTACATTTGTCACTGAAGTAGCCTTACTTCCAGAGTTTCCAGAATTTGTGAGTGGTGATGGTACAGTTGATCAAGACAGTGGTCCACAAATTGGGTCTGTAACCAGTAGAGCCAGCTGACAGAGACAGTCTGCAAAGGGCAAAGCTGGAGACGATTCTGACATGTGTCCCAGGCTAGGGACGTCTAATTTCTTGATTGTAGTCAGGAGAGCAGCTACCTAGATTGCTCCTTGGTGCTTGGATTGATTGCCTGGGTCTCATCTGCCTGTGTGAGGCCCTGGTCAACAGGAGAACCTGTCAAGACCTGTACCAAAGAAATGTATGTTCTGGATTTTTCCAAGGCCAGAAGTCTTTGTTTGGGAGGTTTCTTGACTGTTATTATAATTAAGTGGCTTGTCAGCAGCTCATGGAGAAAAGAAGACATATTGGCTACAGATTCCCTTGGGTCCGACAACAATCTGAGCCATCTGCTGAGAGGCCTCAGGCCTTGTGGGCTGCCTTGAGAATCATTTGACCACAGAAGGTAGCAAGTAGTCCCTAGTACGTTGGGCCCCTTAGACTGCGACTTCTGGCCAGCTAAGGAAACTTAAAGAGGTTCACTGACAAACTGAATATTTCCAGGGGAAGATGAGGGCCCTGGAAACTATGTTCAAGGAAGAGTGTTGAGGGAGGACTTGAAAAAGCATGGTCTATAGACCCAGCTAGCTTCAGACATGCCGGAATGAGCAGGTCTGTGGTTGAAAGCATTTTGAATTGGAACGCCTTTGAGCGATGCCTGCATTCTCGCCAGACTGACGAATTCTATGCTTCCTACTAATTGGTACCAACCTAGGCCACAGAGATTTGATATCTGCTTGCTCACTAGAACTTTCTGATGTGGAAACTCTGTGAAGTAATAGAGATAATAGAGAGCTAAGGAGAGAATAGTTGCTATTTTTAAACATCTAAATGCACACGTTTGAACACCAATTGGTAATATTTTAACCACTGGAATTGTTAAATGTGCAAAAATTAAACAGACAGGCATGTATGTATGTGTGTGTGCATGTGGATATATGTACTGCATATGTGTGTAGGGGTATGTGCATATATATATATATATATATGTGTGTGTGTGTGTGTGTGTGTATTTTGTGGGCGTGTGTGTATGTACATGTGTATAGGTAGGTGTATGTGTGTGTGCGTGTATACAGTTCTTCTAAACAGGGGTGTTAGGAGAATATTTTGGTCTACTATTTCATTTTTGACTCTGGTTCTGACACAGAGCTGCTAGGGTCCTGTAACTTTTAGGAGATGGGATCCTTTGAGACAGTGCTTCTGAGTCCCTAGGTATTTCCTGCATGGCGCATGATAGGAGCATCTTTTATTCTGATGAAGCTACCATTTTCTGTGGGCCTCAAGATGGGAACTGACTATCTGAAGCAGCAAGGGTGAATACAACCTGGAGAGTTCTGCTCTGTTCTTCCCTCCTCCAGCAGGGATGAGGGAAAGGCAGCAAGGCTCATAATCCCTCCTGCCATGTGCTGAAAGCAAACAGTGCAGGTGTCCAGGGTTTCCACACACCCGGAGGGTTTCTACTTCAGCCTCCTGAGTACAGAGCTCCAGTGCTTGGGAAACTTTTCTGACCTCAATCTGTGTCTCTTCATTTGGAGGTTCATTTGCATTCGTGTGTGTGTGTGTGTGTGTATGGAGGGGGGAGGGAGAGAGAGAGAGAGCAATAGTGAATGGAGGATGTAGTTCAAAAGTAGAATTCTTTTAAACATTTTTAAATGATTCTTTTATGTTTATGGGCATTTTGCCTGCATGTAGTTCTGTGTACCATGTGCCAGACGATCCCTGAATCTTTGGCATCAGGTTCCCTGAAACTGTGGTTACAGCCAGTTGTGAACTTCTATGTTTTGAAATGCCATGTGGGTGCTGGGAATTGAACCTATGTCTTCTGCAAGAGCAGCAAGTGCTTAACCACTGAGCCATCTCTTTAGTCCCTCCTTTACGTTCTTTAATACACCCTATACAATATAGGTACAGTAATAAGTAAGCTGTTTTCTGGGTTCTGCAAGATGCTCAGGCAAATTGCAGAACCCGAGAAGGGGTGGTGGGCACTTCTGGCTTACAGCCGAGTGGGAAAGAGTGGGAAAGTAGCCTGGGCACCTGTACTGTGAAGGGTGTGTGCCAGGTGCTGAAGGCAAGGTAGAAATAAGACATCATCGGCGTGACCACACTTAAAGGTGCCATTCTCTTTTATAAAAAAGACGTAGCCAGGAGTGGTGAGGCATGCCTTCAATGCCAACTTTGGGGGCAAAGGAAGGAGGAGCTCAGAGTTTGATGTCAGTCTGAGTTACATAGTGAAACTCTGCCTCAACTAAAATAAAATAAAAAAACATAAAAGAAAAAGAAAAAAAAGGAAAAGAAAAACAAGGCAAGTTGTAATAAACTGCAGAAAACGGCGGTGACTAAATGACAGCTTTCCTCAGATGTATAGACAGGGAAGTGGCAATCATATTGTGGTTGGAATGGTTCCCTTGGCTGGTGGTATTGAGAGGTGATTGGCCCTTTAAGAAACAGAGTGTATCAGGAGCTCCACAAGGAGAGCAACAGAACCAAAATATCTGGGCCCACGGGTCTTTTCTGAGACTGATACTCCAACCAAGGACCACTCATGGAGATAACCTAGAACCCTTGCACAGATGTAGTCCACGGCAGTTCAGTCTCCGAATGGGTTTCCTAGTAAGGGGAACAGGTACTGTCTCTGACATGAACTCAGTAGCTTGCTCTTTGATCACCTTCCCCTGAGGGGGGAGCATCCTTACCAGGACACAGAGGAAGATGATGAAACCTGATAGATTAGGGTCAGATGGAAGGGGAGGAGGGCCTCCCCTATCAGTGGACGAGGAGAGGGGCATGGGAGGAGAAGAGAGAGGGTGGGTGGCATTGGGAGGGGATGAGGATGGAGGCTACAGGTGGGATACAAAGTGAATAAATTTTAATAAATAAACATTTTTAAGAAAAGAGAATATATGAAAAAAGAAAAGAAAAGAAACAGAGCCTAGCAGACAGGTCAACAAGACTGGCTTCTACGCCCACCCTCTGGGTTTCACTCACTCACTGAGGGCTCTTGCCATTGTGGTGCTATTGGCCATGAAGTGGTGTAGCTGAGGAAGTCCCTCTCAAGCTGTTGCGGTGTTGTTTGGGCTTTCAGCTCTAGATCTATAGACTGAAAAGCCTCTTGTCCTGTGCATCACCCTGAGTGCCTCCTTAGAGCAATGTAAAACAGATACATGAGAACAGACCTGTTGGGTAGTAGGGGAGCAAACTCATGCTGGCGGTTCTTATGGAATGGAAGCAAAAATCCTGGGGAGATATTTGAAAGGGAAATCTTAATTCAGCATAAGAAAAAAAAAAACGCTTTCAATTCGAATTCTCCAAATATGCATGCAAGAGGATTGACAAGGTAATGAAATCAGGACAGTGGACAAAACAGAGGTAAGTAAGCACAGATGTCCAGTGGATAGAATTATGAGGGAACTAGCATGAGAGGGGTCTTTTATCTCAGGAAATGAAAAACCACTCATAATTCTGAGTATCACTGAAGTTAGACAAGGACCATGGTGTAAAACAGAAGAAAGTGTTCCTGTTTAGGGCTCAGATAATACAGCTCCTTAACAAACACATGTTCGCACAATGTGGGAGACCCTGGCCCTTTGGCTGTCTGGGTGGTTTGCTCACTGTCAGAGTCCTGTGCTCATCAGGTGAGCAAACCTCTACCCATCTGTGAGCGTCTCGGTGATGCAGCTGGAGCCTGACTCTCCAGGCCTCAGTGCCCTGGGCAGGAAGCTGGAGAAAGGATTGTAATGAAGAGCCACAGAGGATGACAGGACAAGTTCTCAGTGCCGGTAAGTTGCTGTAATTGAGAGTGGAGGGCAAGGCCTGCAGAGAGGCGGTGAGAGTAGGTGGGAACTAACGCCATCCAGTGAAAGCTGTTAGATTGGAGTGACCAGCCCAGAGCCACCTCTGAAGGTGCTGTTACCTCAGAGGACTCTTGTTTAGTGTAGCCACTGTGCCCTCCCTCCTTTATGTCCCTGGGAGTCTCATTCTAAGATATACCCCAGCAGGCACACAACATAATCACAAATAGTTGAGACTATATTTAATCTCTGTACTAGTTTAATAAAACAGATACTTCAACAATAATGAATCCTCCTGTTTTGAAACATAATATAGCTCTCTATTTGTGTATTTCTACATTTATGTTGGCCTTTTAGATATTTTCTCTGCACTGTTTTTGTAATTATAGGAATAAAGGGTTTGCACATATATTAAAATTCTCCCCTCTATTTCACTCTCTTCCTCCCTCCATCCATCCCTTCCTCTCTCTCTTTCTCTCTCTGTCTCTTCTTTCCCTCTCATTATCCCTCTCTGTTGTTAGTATATTTGATAAAAACACAAGTTGATTTTTGTAAATTCCCATTGTATTTCATGACATGTTAGTAGTTCTGTTTCTTTGGATTTGCTATACATGCAATTATACCATTTGTAAGTGGCTTTGTTTTGTCTTACTCAACCTTTATGCTTTTTTTTCTTGGTTTTCCACCATTCCTATTTTCTGTTATATACATCGGAAACCATCACTTTTGCTGTAAACATTGGTTCAAATACATCCACACATTTTGATACATTCTGGCTTCATTGTACCTCAGAACAAAATATTTTATTAAGTTTACTCGTACTTCTTGCTCTTTTTGGGGGGGGCACCTGCTAGGCTGTTGGCTATGCGAAGGTGAAGCTATCTCCTTACCAACCTCCAGCTGTCAGAAACTCATTGACGTAAACCTCACATTTTCTATGAAAAGCACATGGCCATAGAAGTAGCTGCTGATGCTCTGGGTGAAGGACAGAAAGGTTGTATGGTCCCAGTCAGTGGTGGGAATGACAAACAAGGTTTTCCCATGAAGCACAGTGTCTTGACCCTTGGCAGAGTTCTCCTTTTATTGAATAAGGGTCATTTTGTTATAGAACAAGGCGAACAGGAGAGAGAAAGTGCAAGTCTGTTCGTGGATTCATTGTGCACACCAGTCTGAGTATTCTCAACTTCTTTGTTGTTGTTTAAAAAAAGAGAGAAGGATATTCCTGGACTTAAGGACTACTGTACCTTGAAGTTGGGGCTTAAAAGAGCTAACAGAATCTGAAAGTTTTTCGGCCTCTCTAAAGAAGATGATATTGACCAATGTAATGTCAGAAAGCCCTTAAAGAAAGAAGGTGAGAAGCCCAGCCCCAAAGAACCCAAGATTGAGTGTCTTGTTACTCCACGTGTCCTGCCACACAAATGCCAACACATTGCTTTGAAGAAGCAACACACTAAGGAAAGCAAGGAAGACGCTGTTGAATATGCTAAACTTTTGGCCAAGAGAACAGAGGAAGGCAAAGAAAAATACTTGGAGCAGATTGCCAAGAGAGGTAGGCTGTACTCACTTAGTTTCTATTTCTCAGTCTGAGTTCAGTCAAAACAAATGATCAGACCTTTAAAAAAAAGTTTACTGCCACATTTTCTCTAACCTAAAGTCTATTTAGAAGTGTGAGGCTTACTGCCTAAATGTCAGATGCCTCTCTTGCTATCATTTTATTATTGACTTCTAATAGATTAGATTTTGGAGAAAACATTTTGGTAGTTTCAATAACAGAAATATATTACCATATTCATGAAGTATCATTTTCTATATACTCAAGCGTCCCTGATAGTATATTTTGCACTTTGAACCCTTTTTGTTTTCCTTTCTATACTTCACATTGGCTATTTTCTATCGATCTATCCCTGCATTCTTGATCTTTCTTTTGTTTCAGTCTGCTTTTAGGTTATTTGTTCTGTATTTTTGTTGTTATTTCAAACATCATGCTTTTCGGTTCTAGAACATCTCTCCAGGTTTTCTTTAGAGCTCTCTTTTTCTGATGAAATTGCTCTCTGTTTCTCTGTGTATTGTTATTTCTAAACCTTTAAACATATTGAAAGTGGTTATTTCAGAGATGGCTTCTAGAATCCAACCTCTGTTCATTGTGGTGGGGGAGGGTTCTGCCTTGCTTACTTTTTGGTTATAGGTTACATTTGCATTTTTCTTTGTGTGTCTGGTAGTTTTTATTTTCATAATATTTAGTCACTTCTATAAGTTACCAGTGGACACTAAAGCAGATGGTATTATTTTGTTGTCTTCTTCCCAGAAATAATTCTTTATTTCCCTTGTCCAAAATTTTGGGAAGGAGATTTTTTTTTTCACTGAAAGCCCACCTGGGCCATCTAGTTGAGTTGGAAACAAGTTGCATCTTTAGTTAGTTTCAATGTCCTTCTTGCCAGTGAAAGGATGGGGACACACGGATTCTTGCTGCTGCTATGAAAGTCTGATATCTTTGAATTTTCGAGTTTTGAACTAGAGGGTAGTCAGTGGCAGCTTTGTTAGTTAACTTTTTCCTTTGGATACCAATGCAGATGGCTATGGGACTTGATTGGTGTAAGGGATGAAGAACAACAGAGAGCTCCCTACTCTTTCGCTCTGCCCCCAACTGCTGCTGAGTTGGCAAATTTCCCAGGGTGAAGAATTGTTCTGAGAAATTTATTTTTGTGTTTGGGACTCTTCCAGATCCCAGTATTTTATGGAGTACACACTGCTGTTAAAAGGTCAGCTGAATTCTCCTTATCCCAACAGACTTGTCCATGTTTATGGGCTGATGGTCTACCCAACACATGTTAGACATACTTGTCCCAAGTACGAAAATAGTTATCATTTTATGTTCTTCTTTGATGTATTTATTTCTGTGGTTGGTTTGTTTATGTGTGTTCTGTATTTTTGTTGTATCATGTTTTTCCGTTCTAGAACATCCCTCTAAGTTTTCTTTAGAACGTTATTTTTTTTCCTGATGAAATTCCTCTCTGTTCATTGTTATTTCTAAAACTTTTATTTTATTTTATTTCAGAGATGGCTTCTATATTCCAACCTCTAGTCATGGGGGGGGGGGGCGTTCTGCCTTTATTGATTGTTTACTTTTTGGTTATAGGTTACATTTTCACTCCTCCTCTTTGTGTGTTTGGGAGGTGTGTGTCTATGTATGTAGTGCTTTTGTGGCTTAAAAAATATAATTTTTAAGCATCACTATTATTTTCTTTTGTTATAATGAAGGTGATCATCGTTATGCCTATGTCTAAACCAAAATAGAGGTCTATAGTTTCTTACTTTCTAGTTTCCAAGAGTTTGTTAAGGGATTAATTCTGAGAGTCAAGTCTGAGGCCCCTGAGCAGCAAGTTCAGAGGTCTGGATTCAGGCTCTGGATACCACTTGCTTGAGTCACGAGCAGCACGTGCCACGGTGAAGTGCTGTTGTTTTGTCCCTTCTGTGCCACAATCCAAAAAGGTTCCTTTCATGCATAAGCCTGGTCTATGCCCATTTCATTCTTTAAATCCAATTCAGTTCTTCCTGGTTTTCCTGTGACCTGTCTCTATTGACAGCATCTTCATCCTAAGCTGTGTCTGTGCCAGAGAAGAGCAATAGCTTTCTCCTGATGTTTTGGTTTCCCTCTTGTCCCTGTGTGGTCCTTCCAGTCAAGTCCCCACACTTGTGCAAGCTGATGGTAACAAAACTGTAATTCTAACTTGTCACGCTCATCTTTAAACACTTCCTGTTGTGCAAATTGTTCAGAAGGTGCAGGCACGATATAGCATGTGCGTATTCTTCAGTTATTAGCCCCTGTTCCGCACTGTCCCGTTAGTATTATTGTTGCTGTTGTTTACTTCATGCCCTCTTTGCTTTCTCCTACTATCTCATCTTTATATAGGATCATCTCTCTACTTAGAATCTCATTCCTTCTTCTCCTTACCTAGTTAATTCTTTTCAAATTGTACCTCAAAAATCACTTCTCAGAGAAGCCTTCCCTGACTTCTCTGGCTGTTTTTCCTTCCTTACTTTTTTCCTCTCATTTTTAAGTGTTTGATTTAGTGATAAATTTTCTGTTATTTGTAGGATTATCTTCCCATTGTCATTCTCTTTCATTAGAATAAATACTCCAATGAGAGAAGAGAAAAGTAGTTTCCTGTATCATTTCATCCCCCATGCCAATCTTTAGATGTCCCCTATGTCTTTCTATCTATCTATCTATCTATCTATCTATCTATCTATCTATCTATCTATCTATCTATCTATCTCTTTATTTATTTACCTACCTATATGTCATCTATCCATATGTCACCTATCTATATCCATCAATCTATTCATCCATCCATCCATTACAGATCTATCTATTTATAACCTGCATATTCATCTATTTATTTTGTTTTCTAATGCCTTTGAGAGAGGTTTTTGGATTTCATAGTCCTGTCTTAAATCAGCTTGAAAACCTGGGCTTGTAGACAGGCAGGAAGTAACCTTACTTGAACTCTAGGTTGACCACGGTTAGGTGTATCACTTAGAACACCCAGCAGAGAAATACGCCCTGCAAAGCCATCAAGAGCATCTCCAATTCTTCCTATGCTGATTTCATTGACACCTTTATTTTTTTTTTTGACCTAGATAAATGAACTGGATGTGAACTGAACACTTGCCAACTAATTAATGACTTAAATCTCTTGTGAAAATGGCTGTAAAAAATCACTTCAAGCTGACTCCTAAGATGCCATGTAAACATTTTTTTTTCCTGTGGTGGTGTCCAAGGAATTGTGGTCAAGACTCAAGATTGTTTGAGACCTCCCCTAGAGAGCTATTCTTCAAAGACTGGGTCTAGTTACCTAAGCTATTCTTAAATTATCTCCAGGTTTCCAATTCCATTCCTCATCAGTCTTTTGATCCAGTGTGCAATTACTGGTATTGAAAATGGCCGAATCATGAGGAACCATCTCTCCTTCAAAAGTCAAGAAGATTGAGTTTCACACTCACATGGGAGTAATTTTTATGTTTTGGTTCCTGATAATTCTTTGGCATAGTGTCACAAATGCTACTGCCATCCCCAAGGTGACTCGGAGTTGAAAAAGTTGCAAGTGTCTAAATGCCCTAAAATGAAAAAGCTCAGTGAAAGAGATCATACACAGCCACACGTTTTGCTATCTGGGCTGAAATTCTCTACTACCTCATTTTGTAAATTTTACTTTCAGTTTTATTTACTTACTTTTTTTTTTTTGCACAGATGATGAGTGATGTGACTTAAGTCTCAGATATAATCAGACTGTCTGGTGGAAGGAAGGAATGTGTGTTACATGTGTTATTAAAGAAAATAATTGGGCTATGGTAGGATGCATTTCCAAAGAATATAGATATCACAGAAATGGAATTATTGCTTGGATAGACTGGTAATTCCAAAGTATTCCCCCCTTTTCTAACATAGATGTAAACGTGCAGTTATCCAAAAAAAGAAAGAAAGAAAAAATAAAAGAAATGAAAAAGAAGAAAGAAAAGAAACACCAGAAAACTTGAATGAGAAACTCAAAGCCTCTTCATTAATTCAGAGTGAAGCCTTTGTTCCAACATGTGCTTTGAGTGAAATCCCCAATGTTACACTGACTGAAAGACAGTGTGGGTTTTTCATCCCTCACTAATTCAACTTCTTCTTTTGAGAAGCCTGTTAGCCTGGTGAGGTACACATGTCTTTCATCGCAGCACTTGGGAGGCAGACAAAAGAGGTTCTCTGTGAATTCAAGGCCAGCCTGGGCTGTATGGTCAGACTCTATCTCCAGAACAAAACAAGCAAACAACACCTAAAAAGATATTATATTACATACTGTTAATTATCTGTTAACATGGAAACATTCAGAACTTTACTAGAAAAACACCTTTGTTCTTCTTTGCCCTTGTTTCCTGATGTTTGTTGTCCAGCCCTTCAATGTGGGCTTATGACACTGTAAAGGCAATAATAAGCATCGGGACCAACAGCCAATTGAGGGTTGTGTTTGGGTCTGCTCTGACTTGAACACACGGAGTCTCCCACGGGCTCCTGTGCTGAATGCTTGGCTTCCACTGGTTACTCTATTGCAGCGCGTGCTCGAAACTTAGAATGTAGGGCCTGGCTCATGGAACTAGAACATGGGAATAGGTCCATGGGGTGACTCTAGTCTCTGGGCCACTTCCTTTTTCACTCTCTGCTTCCTGTCCTTTCTGAAGTAAGAAGTCCCTCTGTCACTTGCTCTCACTGCCATGATAACTTGTTCAAGGTACAGAGGGTCAAGCAATCATGAACTGAATTCTCTATATCTTGGAATCAAGACAAATCATTCCTCACGTGAATTGTTTGTGTCAAGTATTTGGTTAAAGTGACACCGAAGTAACTCGTATAGCATGTCAAGTGCTCTACATGCATTATTTCACATATTCCTCACAGCCTAGCCTTGTGAGGCGATTACTATAGGTACCCACTTTGTAAAGGAAGCAACGAAGGCAGAGAGTTTAGATAACTGTGCCAAGGTTACAGTTAGTAAGAAATCAGGGCTGAGACTAGACAAACTGGAGAATATCTCATCCATGGGGCTGGGTGAAGAGGCTTAACTTTTACAAAATAGACATAAAACACATAAGAGAGAAATGACTTCCAAGCACACTTTCAAGGGCAAGAAATTGAGGAATGTAAGAAGTTGTGTATTCATCCTGCTAATTCCATATTCATTTGTGTCAGCGGTTCTCAACCTTCCTAATGCTGTGACCTTTAATACAGTTCCTAAGTGTTGTGGTGACCATAAAAATGTTGTTTTTGTTGCTACTTCATAACTGTAATTTTACTACTATTATGACCTAGGTCTTATGTGACCATTGTGAAAGGGATGTTTAACCCGCAAAGGGTTAAATAATGAGCAGAAATAGAAAATGTAAATAGACTGTGGGGCAGGAGACAGCCAGAGGCCTCACGCTCATTGACCACAGTACAGTGGCACTAGGGGTGATGTGAGCCCCATGTAGTGAAGAGCTGGCCTTGCCCCTTGCACGCTGCAATACTCAAGAGAGCTGGCCCTGCCCCTCACTTGGGCAGCAGGGAGAGCTGGCTCTTGTGATGTGGGCCTACGAGAGCTTGTGGGCTCACCGACCCAGCTACCACCCAGGCTGACATCCAGGTCTCTGAATTGTACGAACCCAACATCTTCCCAATCTATGAACTGCTGGAGCACATGAAGGGGCTGGTCCTGAAGAACCAAAGCTGCAGGATCTCCATGACACAGGGTAACAATAGGAAATCTGAGAGTCTCTATGAGGTTCCAGTACTGATAGTGTAGCAGAAGCTGGAGGCCTTGAACTAGACCAACGACTCATTGCAATGAACATTCACAAGCAAAGCTGTTTGGGGAAAAGGACGTACTGTGTGACACATTGTGACATATCACAGCTACCATGGAGATATTTTTTTTAATTATTTAAATTTGGTGGGGGAGAGTTGCAAAGATGGAGGCTGGATATGGAAGGACTGGGAAATGAGTGGGATTGAGGGGCATGATGTGAAATTCACAAAGAACCAATAGAAATTATGTTTAAAAAGTAACAAACTGAAAAGAAGACAAAAATTGAGAAATAGATACATATATAGATAAGTATTTAGGATCTCAAGAAATGATAGGCCAATAAATAATAGAAACAATGCCCAACATGTGCTATGCTTTTGGCAATGTTCTAATTCTTTTTTGACTTAATGCACTTTACCTTCTGGGCTCCCCTATGAAACAGGCATCTTTATTTTCCTCTCTGTTTTGTAGTCATGGAAACTATGCCTCAACTGTCAAAGGTACAAACTCACCAGTATGTTTCAGAGTTTGAGGTTTTAGCTGTCACGGTTATTGTAAAATCTACGGCTCTCATCTCAAAGGGGGGAAAAGAGACAGTTTATTCTGGAGCCAGATATAAATGACCATGGGCTGGCATCACAGGGTTAAGTGACCCCAGATTCCACATTCCAATGTGGTAGCAATTTTATGAAGTTTTCATAGGAACAGAACAGAGAAGCATATGTCAAAACACTTGTTCAATACAGTCTGGAAAGCAGTGGGTAGGCTGGCACAGTGTTAATCTTGGCAGTCAACTTGATTAGATCTGGAAACAACTGACAAGCCATTGGGCACATCCAATTCTTCGCAGCCCCGAGAAGTCCCTGAATGTGTCTAAACTGGGTATGATGCCCCACCCATCTCAGACTTTTTAGTAAATAAACCAATTCATTTTCTTTCACTGTGATTCCCACCTGCCAACCTTCGTACTGGGGAATGAATACTCAGTGTGCTGAGCTGCACCCCCAACTACTCCATATTTTGTTAAAGCCAGCTTGGGTAGAATGTGTCTTTCCCATACAGTTGAAAGCACCCAGCACCCTAACAAACACACATTTCTCTGGTTCAGATATTATACATATACATCCAGGACACATGAAATGGAGAATTCTGGGTGAAATATAAATGGCTAAAGATTAAAATACATATTCTGCTGAGGAGGAGGCTAGCATAAAACATCATAATCATTGAAAGAACTCCTAGAGCAGAGTGTAAAGAGCAAGTTTTATGAAGATGTTCACATTGTTAGAGTTCATTGTTAACATTTTAAAGTGAGAATCAGAACCTGGAGAGATGGTCCAGTGGTTAAGAGCATTGGCTGCTCTTCAAGAGGATCAGGATTTGATTCCCAGACTCACACTGAGCAGGTCCAATCCCAGGAGACATGACACCCTCTTCTGGCCTCTGTAGGTACTGCATGCACAAGCTGTGCAGCCATACATACAGGCAAACACATGAAATAAGATAAATTTAAAACAATAAAGTGAAAATGAAGAACTTCTGTCTGTGCAGTCTAAGAGCAGTTCAGTAGTTTTTGTCAAATGCTAGACAGTCCTTGTGGATCTAGTTTTCACAGTAAAGGGTAAAGTCATTTTCAACTGACATTCACTGATCTCTGCAACCGTTTATACACAAGAGAATATCAAAAGATTCTTTAAAACGTGTTTTCCAATAGAAACTTCCAATTCAAGGTTCACAGCCTTAACAAATATTAAAAATCATTTGTCTTCAACTGGCAAAGGTGACTGGCTGCAGTGGAGATAACTGTACTTTTATTTTTATAAAATATCATTTACTTTTATAAATTGATAATTACTTTCTATTTTAAATGATAGCCTCTATAATATCAAAGACTGTTGATACTTGTCATTGTTAGAAGTTGTTTTTTTTGACACTGGTAACTTTAAACTTAGGGCAGAGCAAAGTGCTATAACCATGCATTTTTCTCTAGCATGTCCTTCTCAGATCTAAAATCTGTATTTCTTATTGTTTCTGTCTAAAATGTAGTGACTATGGATGTGAATGGCCTGAGATTTGGGAACTATTTTTCTCTTTGCAAGATTTTAAAATAGTAGAGTTTACATAATAGTTTAATTTAACTTTCAAAAGAGGAAAAGAAATTCTAAAATAATGTGACTCATAGCCAAGCAGAATAAAATAGGTGAATATAAGTCTGCCTTATTACTTAAATTTTTATAAATGTACTTTGGTTTGAAAAGGATATGGTGATCATAAATAATCTAGGTACTATATTCTCTATTAATATTATCTTAATAGTTCAATATTGACAAATGATTCTTAATAATTTAATCTTCTGTGTGTTTATAAAACATTTTAATACATATAGTTAATAATTTTAATAACTACCAGTTATTGTGGAATTTGACTCTCATACATATATTCTTAGAATATTTATATATTCGAATTTCAATATAGAAAGAAGTCAAGGTTAATTTTACTCCTAGTTCTACATACACTGCTTATAAACAGTTGTGTGCGACTATTCAGACATCTCTGTAGATCTGGTTGCATCTTGTTCATGACACAGACAGTATTGTTGGTTAGATGTGGTGGTGTTCTGTTCTACTCACACATTGCTAAGCAAGTTCAAGGTGGCCAGGCAGAAATGAAGTTGCCATTCATCAGTTTCTCTTGCCAAGGCCAGTGTAGAGATGGTTGTAGCTGAGCTTTTGGCTACTTGATTGGGTTCTTTTACCTACAACCCTTATCTATCCCAAGAGAGGGAAAGGGGTGTAGCCTCTTTAGACTATTTTCTGCTGATTAGGGGCATCGAATTCTTTGGGGCAAATCCGATCTTCACCATCAGAATATCTCCAACCAGCAATCCAGCAGTCAGTCAGTCCAGCTATCAATGCATCCATCCATCAATCAATCAATCCAGCAGACAATCAATCCAGAAATAAATCCAACAATCAATCCATCAATCAGTCCAGCAACAGGGGAGCAGCAACCACCACGGGGCTCTCACATCATACCTTCTGGAATCCCCAGAATTACAAATATCTGCAGCTGGCAAAAACCATGCCCCTCCTAGAGCACGAGACAAATCATAGTTAGAAGCTGTGGACAAACTGAAGCAGCCCCATAGCTCACGCCTGGGATTAAAACAAAAACATATTCACATAACATAACCTTCCCTCAAATCTGGGTTTTTAAAGAAATTCTAACTACAGATGAAACCCAAGAGCAGACTTGGAGCAAACCCCCACACTGAGGCCAGCCTGGTCCATCAGTGCCGTCATTCCTATTAGCTGCATTGTATGACTGGAGAAGACTGAGCCACACACACCTGGTCTCCCGGAGACGAATGTCTGGAAGCCCAAGCCCTGTGAGATAAGCAGTAACTAATTAGAATTGCAATCTTTGTTTTTCCTTATTGTTTACTATTATTTTCCATTTTTCCAGAACACATCATTTGGGTAGTAAGAGGAAAACACTAAAGTTTAGACGTTCTACAGTCTAAGAGGAGGAACAACAACACAACAGACAACACAACAACAAAACCCCAAATTTACAAAAGCAATATCACACTAAATAAAGTTTTTAGAGTGGCATGCTCGGCCATGCCATTTGGCAAGGCGTTGCTAGGACATTGGTGAGTCAGCAGGCCCCTCCCAGGATGGGCTCTCAACTCCCTGTGCTGTTAGTTAAGCCCTTTCATCAAAGGAGTTGGGCATCTGCTAATCCTGTCTTCATCCAGATTGCTACTATATTTCCTTCCCTCTGACTTCTCATTGGGGGCACACCAGCTTCGCTTGTGTTCATTCACCATGCCCTTATCTGAACACTTGTGAGACTGAATGTAAGAGAGGAAATTCCTCCTTCAGGGTTGAACTCCCAAGCTGTTTCATGGCTTCAAATATCATTGAGAGAATAAGACCTTCTTTTCTTCCTTCCTTCATTCCTTCCTTCATTCCTTCCTTCCTTCCTTCCTTCCTTTTTTCTGTTGTTCTTTCATTCATTCGTTTTAAATTTCATAGTTAGAAAAATGCCTTGAAACTCCAATTTGTAGAAGAATTCTAGGCTCAAGTAAATAAATATAGCCAGAATGATTGATACTCTTCTACCTCAGTGTATCTTGGAAAGCTCAAAGATAGAAAAATCATTCCATTTAAGGGGGGGGAAATCTTATTACACACACACACACACAATTTCCACATATATCGTGTTCCATATCCCCAGCCAAAAATGCAGGGAAAGGCATTGCCAAATCAACTGGGCTGTTCCCCAGGAGGACGCTCCCCACCTCTTCCTCATGGTGGAAGCAGATAGGGAATGAGGATTTGGGGTCTGACATACTTTGCAGTTAAGATAGTTAGCTCCTCCTGGTCTACTCCAGACAATGAAGGTTCAACTTCTGGCCACATTTGTATTTGAAAAACAAAACAAAGCAGAGGAAACTGCAAACAAATTTCCTAAAGAAATGTGGTGGAGATCTCATTTTTCAGGGTTGTTGCCGTCATTGTGGAACTCAGAACCAAGTGTGCAGCTGAACATCAAGGAAGTTCTGCCAGCCCCTGGCTGTGTCCTGCCAGGCCACCGCTGTAGGGGGTGTCTATCACAACCTCTGACTACACACAGCCTGTGGGGAGCAGGAGTTACTACGAGGGTGTTTACTTCTGTGATTTCTCTCATCTTCTGGAGACAGGTGATAGTTTGGAAGAAGGCTAGGGCTGACCAAGGCATGTCAGAGCACTCTTAGCCTAATTAATAAGTGGACAAAATAATGCAGTGGGTACCCATAGGACAGTCCCTCTGCACCTGTGAAAGAACGTTGAATGATGACAAAACATGAGCCTCTATGATGGGGTTTTGTAATGTCTGCAGATTGAAATAAAACTTAAAACTATGTTTGAAACACTGGAAGAAATGATTCAAATTAGGAAAATCCAAGGCACAAGTACAACCAAGACTCCAATGAGTTTGCTTGATATATGCTGTAGTCTGAGATTCCTTCCTTCTCCAAAATTAGACCTAAAAACCTTTGGGTATAATTTAAAAGAACTCCAAAAGCTCCTTTCCAGTTCCTCAATGCATTGTTGTTTTTCTTAATTTATGGAGCAAATATAAAATGTATTAATTTAAGGCTGCAGTTTCATAGATCTAAGCCAGCTGTTCCATCATGGAAAATATCATGTCCCAAAGCTTCCTTCCCTTTGGTGAAGAAGCATGAAGGGTGGGAAGAAAGATGGCTCATCCAATTCATCAAGACCTGATTATCATTTTGCTCAGAACATCCCAGCCAAATGGCTGCATCCGGTTGTCATCAGCCGACTGGTTTGGTCCCAAGATGGACCATGCCCATAGATGGAGCTCTGCCATGAAAGGCTTCAGTCCAAGAAAACAGTGGGACAGTGGCCAGGAGCTGAGCTCCTAGTGCCCCTTGAGCTGGCATTGGGACAGTTCTGTGGTGACTGTTGCTGTCTAGGACCCTTGGCTTATTATTACAACAGGGGCAGAGAATAGCAAAGTGTTTGTGCTTGTGCCAAGCACAAGGCGGGGAGTATGGGAGAGGTAGTTTGAGGAAGGCTCCTGGGGCTAGCTTCTGCAGAGTCTTGAGGGGGAAGGCTGATTAGAGTTGACATACCATTGTCCTCTAGAAACCTAATAGAACACACATTTTTTTCCAGTAAGCGAGACAACTGCAAAATCCATATTTCTTAAGTGTTCAAAAGGGGATCTTGCACACATAAGAGAGTAAGCTCATAACTACATCCCTTTGGGGGGAAAATCCTATTTTCAATTACTATACTCACATGCTCTTTCACTTAATCTTAAATACTGTTGTCAGAACTGGGATGGAAGCCAGTTCTCAAAATAGCCTAAATGGGAAATATTTAGGCAAGCCCTGTGATATACACTAGGTATGTTTGGTTATTGTAGCACATTTCCTTTTAGTGCTTTTGAAGGGTGTGTGATGGATTGTGGGAGCTGAGATTATTACAGTAGGTGTCACTTCCCTTAAACGACATTGCCAGGCTAGAGGTCACAGGAATCAGAACTTACTACTAGCAATTCAGGCTCAACTTGCTTTATATGGAAACCGTGCTCAGAAAACAACAAAACTTTGAAGTGGAGAGGAACACAGAAAGGTATTGACTTGTCTGTGACAAGGGGAATTGTTGAGCTTGAAGGCTGTTTGCAGCTTTAACATTGCAGGACAAATACATTTCTAGCTTGCTAACTTCAGATTGACTGTGAAATAGGGCAGACAACCATCACTTCCTTGGGCCTCAACCTCGGTTCTGACATGGAGATTAACTAAGTTGATGCATGAAAATCACCTACACGGTGCCTAGCCCATGGGAAGAGTTTAAGAAGCCAGAGGCTGCTACCACTGGTTTTTGGTTGTGCTTGGAGAGTTCCCTGAAGCCAGTATAAAGCTGTGAAGATGCAGATAACAAGAAAATAGAGGAACAAACAACAAAACTTAGAAAATGTGAAAAACAGTGGACCTTAGTTGTTAAGTAAAGGATAATCATGCTACCAGCCACAGACCCAGAGCGGCTAAGCAACAAGGAGGGCTCGAGGTGGGGGCCACATGAATTGCCCTGGGAAGGGGACATAGAAGAGAAATCTGGGTAGACAGGGAGTGCCTGGGGCTGGGAACAGGAGGGATCAGGTGGAGGGAAGATGGAGGGAGAGATGATAACTGGGATTGGGGGTCATTTCAGGAGCAAGATAGGCAATAGTGCAATGGAAACTCCCAGGAATCTATGAGGGTGACCATAGCTAAGACTCTTAGCAATGGGACATGTGGAACTCGAACCAGCCATCTCCTATAACCAGGCAAGACTTCCAGGGGAAGGACTGGGAGGAGAGGAGAAAGGGGAAACTGTGGTTAGGCTATAAAATATGAGAGAAAAAAATAAATGAAATAATAAATTCTTAAAAGGAAGAAAAAAAGAAAATGTATAAATGAAAAATGAAGAGTCAGTATGATCTTTCATATTCTTTAGGTTTTTTGTTTTTTGCCTGAAAAGACCCAAGAGAATTTGTAGGAGGATGGATATAGAAAAGCTTAGCTTAGCTTAGCTGTCTCTACCTGTCCCCTCAGTTTGTTTTGAGCTTCTATGATTCTATGAATCACAGCATGACTGGAACTCTGATGAAGCTTCTCAAGAGGTGCTTCCAGACAGGCCAAGTTTACACTGCCTTATGGATTTGACAGGAACCCAGCTTCATCTCTTCCTACGACCCAGGACTTTGTCTTGCTCAGGAGGCCTTTGGGGACAGGGAGTAGCTTGGAGTACATGCCACACTGGGACACTAGTGTCCCTAGGACAAATCCTGGGAAGGCACACACATGTGTATGCAGCGGCGCTAACTGGGCTCAGGAGGAACGATAGATAATAGACGCACAGAATGAGAAGAACACCGACACTAGAATGCGCCTGGTTCACTCCTAGGGACAACTAGCTATCACTAAGCCCCTGAGTCTTCCCCTAAACCAGTAGGCATTTAAGCCATTTAGGGTGCATCATTTTGTTTCAGGATATTTCTACTCATGCAATATTATTAAGCACCTTTTATCAATTACAGGAAAACACATGTCTTGATTTTTTAAATAGCTGCTTGTGGGTTCTTTCCTAAGTCTAAATGAGACAGACTGGCCTCCCTCCTCCTCCCCAGACCCTGAGCTATATTCTGGATATGATGTGAAGACCCCCAAGACAGGATGTTATATGCAAGGTGAAGGGGGAAGCGGAAAAGGAAGCAAGTCTGCGGACTGTGTGTCCCAGGTATGAATGAGGCAGGATAGAGAAAGAAGGAGACAGCCAAGAAGATTCTCAGGCTGCAGCACAGTTCTAGTAATTTCTATTCAGGCCAATAGGAAGACCTTCAGTAACATATTTTCTAAATGGGAGCTGCCTTCCCTCCCATTGTGATCAGTCATGGGCTGGAGAGTACATGGTGGAAGTGTGGCAAATATAATCTCCTAATTACATTCCTGAGGACAGACTTGAGTGGTACATTTTCTCTGCCATCACATCTGGGATCAAAACAGGTTTGACTGTTGCAATAGCAAATTTGGCTTGGGAATTTTTTAATTAGGAAGAGTCGGTGGACATTCCATGCGACTTGGGGGCAATCCCAGAAGAGACCTGGATCTAGCGAGGCCACCATGGCTGAGAGAACAGATCGTGTACTACATTAGGATACTGGGTATGTGGGACATCACAGCCCCAACTTACTCATGTGTCTGCGGAAAGGCTGCCTTTGCATAGGGAGATGCTTTATCTCATTTGAAGAAATATTATCCCCAAATCTGGCTTCACGTACTTCTTTAAAGTTAAGTAACATATAACCATATTGAAAGAGAAGTCAGGGGAACAGTATCACTCACAATAGCCATTGAAAATATGGTAGCTTGGAATAAACTTAAGCAAGGAAATGGAAGACCTGTACAATGAAAACTTTAAGACACCAAAGAGAGAAAGATGGAAAGATATCCCATGTTCATGGATTAGAAGAATCAATCTTGTGAAAGTGTCCATCCTACCAAAACCAATTTACAGATTCAATGCAAACAGACATAAACAAACAAACAAACAAACAAAATTTATATGGGAGCACAAAAGACCAAGAACAGCCAAAGTAATTCTAAGCAAAAAGAATATTTCATGTTATAGCACAGAGCCATATAATAAAACCAGCTAGAGAATTCTACAAAAATATACATCTAGATCAATGGATTAGAATTGAAGACCTAGATATAAGTCCATGAAATTACAGTTACCTGAGTTTAGACAAATACACCAGCAATACACATTACAGAAGAGACAGTCTCTTCAACAAATGATGCTGGCAAAACTGGATTTCAGTGTATAGAAATATGACACTAGATTTTGTTGCTCCCTCCCAAACTACATTCCAAATGGGTCAAGGGTCTTAACCTAATAACTGATAACCTGAAATTGCTGGAGAAAAAATTAGTTTACAGTTACTGGTAAGGCCTTTTTGAGTGAACACAGAAAATGAGACCCACAACTAACAAAGGAAGGCTCAGAAAACAGACGTGAGAGAACTGTGAAGTGAGTGAAGAGGCAGCAGCCAGAATGGAAGCAAATCAGTGCCAGATTCTTACATGACAGAAGGTTAGTGTTTAAAACATACAAAGAACTAAAAATAAAAAAAAATTTAAAAAACCCAACACGTAAACATTAGGAAAATAAGAACCCAATTAAAAATAGGCTATCGAATTAACCAGGATATTTTCCAAGGAAGAAATACAAACAGCTAGGGAACACCTAACAGTCACTCACCATCATCCCTACCCATAGGGGTAATATGGATTAATATTTTGTAATTCTACCTCAGCCCAGGCTAACTGACCATCATCAGAAACACAGATGGTGGCAAATGCTGGCCTGGATGTGGTAAAGGGGTAAATATGGGAGTGCTAACTGGTGTAACCACTTTAGAAATCAATATGGAGGTTTAAAGAGACGAGAGAGAGAGAGAGAGAGAGAGAGAGAGAGAGAGAGAGAGAACTGCCACATGACTGAGCCATATCACTCCTAAAATTATACCCAAAGACTTTATATCCCACCACAGAGATACTTCACATCCATGTTCATTGCTGCTCCATTCACAGTTGCTAAGAAGTAGACTCACATCTGTAAGTAAGTTGATGGCTAAGAAAAATGTGTATATAGGCTATACACATACACATATATATACAATATATAGTATTGTTTGGGCATAAAAAAATGAAATCATGACATTTGCAGGTAAATGGATGGAACTTGAAAGAATTATCCTGAATGAAGTAACTCAGGTCCAGAAAGACAAATGTCACATGCTCCCTTTCATATATGAATATTAAGGGCAAACCTGTGTTTTTCTTTAACTTGGAGCACAAGTAGAAGCTGAAAAGAGCTCATTGGAGACGGGGATGGTGGTAATTATAGATAACATGGAAATGGAGAGGTGGGGTGCTAAAGCAGAAAGGAAGGGGTAGAATATAGAAGAAATAGGGAGACAAGTAAGGAAAGAATAAACGAAAAAGTCACATGGAAGTCTATTATCCCACAGCCTAATTAAAAATATACTTGAATGAATATTAGGATACATACCAAAGGAAAGAAGAGGAGAGGAACGGGAAGAGGGTGGGTTAAACTATATTATGGAATTTATAGAAACAAAATTTATGAAAAGAAATTTATAGAAATCCACCAGTTAGTAAGATTTAACTTTAAAAATGGCTTCAAATGGAAGTTCTCTGCATAGGTAGACAATGCTACTACTGGAAAACATGGGCTTTAAGCAAAAATCACATGCAAGGTGTGGGACCCTTTCCTATAAACTGTTTGACAAGGAGGACCCAGTGAGCCTCAAAAACAAGACAGGCTGTGGCTATTGCCATAGTTACTCACATAACTACATGGTAAGACCCTATTGCTGAATACAGCACACACTTTGGCTACAGAAGATAATTGGCCTCAGTTCAACTAGGATACTTCCTTTCTGCTGGTTAGCCATCCTAAGTGTGGGAAGATGCTATGAAGTTGGATGGGAGAGAAAAAAAAAGTTGTCCTGTTGAGCCCTGGACCCTGTACGTTGCAGTACCAACACTCCAAGTAAGGAGTCCATTGGTGTGATAGTGGTGTGACTAATATGGGGTAACTAATTGTCTCTTATTGGAAATTCCCCAGGAGGGAATTTCACACATTTGGTGTAATTCTGGTAAATAAAAACAAGAGAAGGAGGGAGAGAGAAGGAGGGAGAGAAAGAGACAAAGAGAGAGAAAGAGAGAAAGGAGAAGAAACTATGGCTGGGAGAACATAGGCTCTAGGGTTGACCTGTTCTTTCTATTGTGTTAAATGCTCATCTTGTCAAAGTTTATATTACCCACAGACCTGGGATGCTCTCAAACTTAGTGAGAGAAGGCCTATCTTGCAGTGGGCAGCAGTAAACACACATGACTGGTCAAACAGCAAAGAATAAGAGACTGCATTTCAGTTCTACATAAGACCTCTCAACCCCTTACCCCTTCCACAGCTCAGAGGACATTGTGGACAAGGAGGTAGAAAGAACGTAAAAGGCCGAGAATGAGGATGAGTGCTGTGGAATGCTCTTTTCTGACAGAGCTGTTGTACTCAGGAGCTCACCCAGGTTGTGTTTACATATACAAGACATATACAAAGTCAAGGCAGCCATGATTTCTGAATAGAGACTGGAGATGCTCTCCAGGTCCCAACTCTTACTCGGGAGATGGTGGTAGCTGATGGGTGCTGGAGGAGGACTCATTCTTCTTTGAGGATGGGTGTAATTGGCAGTATTTCTATGCTCTGGTTGATGGTCTGCACTCATGTTCATATGGACAATATTAATTTGATTTAATGAATATTTTTAGAAAGAAGAGGAGGTGGTAGTTGGGTTTTATCTCATTGGCCAAGCAAGGGCAAGGACCTAGGTTTGGGGTTTGGTCCTCAGTTCTGAAAAATTCAAAAAGAAGACATGACGTTAGGAGGTGGAGGCCTTGGCAGCCTTACCTGGGCCACCCTGCCTTGCACCTTTCTACATTAAGTCTTATGTTACATCTGGTCCTAGTTCACCTGTCAGAGAGTTCTTCATTAGAAATAAGTTGGGTGAAATAGCTTCACCTGGAGGCTAAAGACTGACATGTCACAGGGCACAGGAAGAGATGTCAAACTTCATTTGCATCCCAACTACAGTAATGTAGGAAAGAAAAATTAAAAACAAAACAACAACAATGAAACCACTTCATTTGCACTAGGTGCTCCAAATGACTTCATTTTCATGTACACAAGGATGACAGGGCATCCAGCAAAACTCTGTTGCACAAAGGTCACAAAGCTCATAGGTGGCCACACCCAGTGTGACACCCAGGCATTTTTCTATAGACTCCCTCTTGACCACCATACAGGCAGCTTGACATTGCCCCCTTCAGTAAGTCAGGAAAGAGGGGACATTTCTGGAAAATAGAAGGATATTGTACAAAATCCTCTGCAATATTTCATAAAAAATATATATATATATATATATATATATATATATATATAGCTGCGAAATAACTTTTCTATCAATTGAATTGGTCCTCACATCATTTTGGATCATGAAGATTAAACAAAAGAGAAACTGCAAGAAGTGCTACATGTCCAAGGGCACATACTGTTTTGTGGCTCACGGAGGTTTCTCTTTGGGTATCTACTTGCAAATGCAGATGAACATGCATTCATATTTGTATGTAACTGCTGAGTTCTGAAACTCTGGCAGGCAGTGTCTTCTTAATGGAGGGTCAAGGTCAAATGAATTTGTCTTGCATCGACATGGGTGGTCGGTGTTCTGGTGCCTCATTTATCTGGCCCTAGCAGGGGCAGAGAACTAAGTAGATAGCCGTGCTGACCTGAGTTCACCTCTATACTTTGAGCTGCTCCCTTGACCTTTAGGGAAGCAAGGCCCCTGAAAGCATAGCCAAAATCCCAAGGAATGCTTTCCTCTTTCTCTTCACTTCCTCGAGCATACCCTGGAGGGTGTAAGCAAATCATACACCCAAGGAAACCCCCCCCCAATTTATTGGGAACAAATAAGTATTTTTAGAGAGTGCAATTGAAATATTAGTAACATTCACATTGTGAACAGTTCATGGACCCCTTAAGGGGGGAGGGGCAATTGAGCTTCTTGTTAGCAAGTAGAATTAGCTAAGCAGAGCACAGGAAGACAATGCCATTTGTCTGACCAATCTGTGAGAGCTGTGGTGAGTTACAAAGTTAACTTGAACCTGGGGCACAGGAATGCCACAAGAAGAAGAGCAAAGCCAAAATACCTGGGCCCAGAGGCGCCTGCAGCAGCAATCAATACTCCAACAAAAGACCGTGCATGAAGAGGATCTAGAGGCCCTGTTCAAGGAAGCCCATTGGCTACTCAGTTTCCAAGTGGGTTCCCTAGTACAGGGGCTGCCTCTGAAACAATCTCAGTGGCTGGTTCTTTGATCACTTCCCACTGGAGGGAGCAGCCTTGCCCCGCCACAGAGGAAGAAGTGATGAGCCAGCTTTGATGAGACCTAATAAGCTAGGGTCAGATAGAAGGGGAGGATGTCCTCCCCTATCAAAGGACTAGGGAAAGGGAAGATGAGTGAGAGTGGGTGGGACAGGGAAGAGAGGAGGGATAGGGCTAAAAACAACAACAACAAAACCCCACCAAGTTAACTTGAGCAAATGTGAAGGTGAAATTCATGCTGATTCCAAGCATCAAATTTGTTGCTATTTTACCTCTCTCTGTAAAGTATTTAAGATTTGTCTTGGTCATTGATGACAATAATCATGAGGACCAACATCAACTATTATAGAATAACATGCCAAATAATGACATGTTCATATACTATTTGAAATGTATCGATAAATATACAATTATGATAACAACCCCTGAGTTGCATTTTACTATGTCTATCTTTCAGGGAACAAAACTGAGCCTGAGGGGTTGAATAACACCCATTGCTGTGTATCTATTGACAGGTCTATGGCTGTGTAACAAATGTGAGCCCACAGCAAGCTCCGCTGATAGCTACAAGAATAGCCTTTGTTCTTCCTCACCTGAATTAATGTTCCTTGTGACTTTACCACTTCTCCAATGGGGCCTGATGTCTATTTTCCTTCCCCTGGAATCAATGTTGGTCTTGGATTCTTCCCAGCCAGTAAAAGGGGTTGGAATGACCATGACCTAGTGGTGCCTAGGATTCAAAAGAACTTGCAAATCTCTGCTTTCCATTTAAGATCCCATATCTACTGTCAGAGCAACCCTGGGCTAGACAGTGAGAAATGGTACAGCACCCAGTTGGGACCAGCCATCCACCATCAATGAACGAGGGTTGAGCCACACCCAACAGAGCAGAACTTCTTAGCCAATCTACTTTACAAAAAAATTAAATGTTTTTGTTGCCCAGTGAGTTTTGAAGTGATACATTCCACTATTACAGTAGCCTGGAAAATATTTAAAAAAAATACAGTCAACTGTCTTTGCTTTGAGGTCAAGTCTGCTTCTCATGATGGAGGCTTAGCGTTACACCATCACTTCTCAAACTTCCTTGTCAGTGGGAGAGATCCAGTTCTCACAGATGTACAATGGGGTTAGTTTGATGGAGGTAGGTGTAGTGGTAAGGTGGCGGGGGGAGGGGTCTGAAAAACGTCTTCTTTCTGAGAAGAGTGAGCTGGGAAGTGAGACACAATTCTCCTTTCCTCACTGTCTCCTTGAACACTATCATTTAGGGGTACATGAAAAACAAAAACCAAACCAAACCAACCAACCAAACAAACAAAAATATTATCCATCTTGTGGCTGTAAAGCAGCAAGCTTTGAGAACAGCAACATAACATTAGGAACAGCAGCGTGGAAAGGTTCCTTGGTTTATTTAAGCTAGAGCATGTCGGTTAACCTTAATGACACAAGACAGGAAGCAGAGTCCTATCCTTGCCACTCTAGCTTGTAGTAGTTGGGCTGGCTCTGTGCATGGTACAGTGAATACTGTGAGGAGGAATAGAATTTGCATCCCAAGGCCCGACTGTGTTTGAGGCTTAATGGTGGTAGACCCCAGGGTAGAAAACCTCCTGATCATACATGGGAAGGTGTGGTCTCTGGTAGGAATCTTCAGTGTCTTTGACAGCAGCAGAAAGGAGGCCAGAACATGAGCTCACAAGGAAGGGAACAAGAAGGTTCCCAATACCTTTGAAAGAATCAAAGCAACAGTGTGTAGCCAGAAGACTTGCTTGACCACTTGCCCGGCCACGGTCCCTGAACCTGATCTCCCATTATGAGGGACACCTTTCTAAATTTGACTTACATTTAGTTTTAAATTTCTTTGTGTTTTCCAGATTTGTTCAATTACCCTTTCACAAATTAAAAAACAAACAAACAAACCGATTTTCGATACACAGAGAAGCCTATACCTGACTTGTACCTCAGGACATTTCTGTCCCCAAGTTCTGTTTAGCTGTCTTGCTGCTCTGCACCCAGACCAGGCTTCCTTCTTACTTCTATAACATCTAGCTCCTTGACTCTGGGAGCTACAGCACTCCCAACTTGTCTTTCCAGGTACCAGAGGCACAAGCCTCATCCCTACTTTTTATCACATGCAGACTGCCTGCTCCTTACCAGCTTGAGGATGTATTGGCAAAATTCAGCACTCTAAACTGAAGTGTACCTGCATGAATCTCCTTTCTTAGTTCATAGCTAGAAAAAAACTCTAAAGTTTTCAAGGTACAGTTTTTAACTTAAAAGAAATGGTCTTTCCATTCTCCTTCTTTCCCATGTCTTACCCCCATGTCACTCATTTGAGATACCAGCATAAGAGGTGGAGAAAGAGCTTAGTGGATAAGAGCATTTGTTTCGTTGGTACTAAGGGCCTGTCTAAATTTCAAGCACCTACATAAAAACAGGGTGTTGTCCAGTGTGTGTTCCTAAAATTGCAGTGCTCTGGGAGGACCAGCGGAGCTTGCCTTTTTCCATGTGTCTGAGACTAGGATTTTTCACTTGGCCGGTTCATGTCAACATTCACTCAGACTTCATTCATTCAAGGCTTCCTCTGCTTCCTACAGGGACTTCTTATTCTTCCAAATCTCAGCCTGATAGAGACTTTCCTTAGATGTAGTAATATATACAGTCAGATCATATATCTTGTCCAGTGGCCAGGGAGTGATTCTGACTACTGATACAATAATATACATTTCTCGGTGTTTTGATTTAAAACTTAGAATTGCTGAGGACACTTTGACATCCCAGATTTTCACATTATTCGACACATTTTGTACTACTATTGAACACTTCCAATGAGTTGTCACCTGCCTGCTGTCAGAGCTGTGAGCCTCATTTTCTTCTGGTTCTGACTTTTTTCTGAGAAATGGGGATAGGGTATCACTATATATCCCTGGCTGGCCTAGAATTCACAGAGATTCTCCTGCTTCTGTGTCTCCTGGCATGTATGCTGTTACATACCAGCATCTGACTAGGTAAAGGTATGTGCCACCATGCCTGACCTCTGGCTCTATCGTTTTGATAGTCTATGTGGTTCTCTTTGCTCTTTGGACTTTTGGTGAACTCTGGAGCTTCGTGGAAAGGCCTGTGTCCCTAATATTTAAATGGCTGCTAATAATTTTCTACACTTTGACACCCACATGGAGCCGGGGATTGCTTGCTGAATCCACTGGCATTTTGTTTGTATCCTTTCTGCGGCTCCACTTACTACCTTACTCAACGCTCCATGCTTCTGTAGTTATCTATTCTGAACAGTTTCCAAGCAGACCTACTTTCTCCTAACCCTCCACTAACTTCTCTTCCTTGTGTCTTATTAGATTATTAAGGGGATTTAAGCACGAGCTGTCCTGTCCATGCGTGTCCCCCATCTGCTCTTCCTTCTCATTTACACATAACGAAGTGTTCCCTATCCCTCCAAATACTCTCTTCATATTCTGTGTCCTCTATGCCATAACTTCTTAGCTTCTCCAAGCTTTTTTTGATGACTTTCTATCTCTTGACTCAATATGTTCCTACCTCCCATCATCCATACAAATGCATGCATTCTCAAATTAAGAGTATTTTCCTCTACTCTCTTCCCTCTTGAGTTGCTTTCTTATCTCTCTGTCCTATCACCCTCATTGCCAATCAGAACCGGACGCTACAAACTGCCTCCTACATGTTTATATTTATTCTCTTAGACTAGTGCTGCTGTCCATCTGGGACAGAAGCGCTTCTTTTTGCACTTGGCAAAAGAGACTCATAACTGGTCAAAATAGGAAGGACAAATGGCCCTTGAATGCTCAGCTCTAAACAGGACATCCAGAGCACCCATGCCCAGAGAACTAGTGGACACCATGAAAAACGGAAGCAGAAAGATTATAAAGGCTGGAGGAGGGGAGGGAGGAGTCTGATGAAATGCTGTCTTCTAGAAATGACCTGCACCAAAACAAAACAAACAAAGCAAAAGAAGGAAGAAAGTAGGAAGGGGAGTACTTGGGGGAAAGAAAGTGGTCTGTAGAAGTGGGAGGAGAACAGATGAAGGTAACAGGGTGAATACAGTACAGGATATTGTGTACATATGTCAAAGTGTCAGAAACTAACTTAGGGGGGAAAAGTGTCTATTTCCTCTCTTCTCTTTCCTGTCTCATTCCTTTCATTTGGCCTCTCATCCCACTGATCTTCCAGGCTTGAACAGAGAAAGAGAAAGAGGGGAGGGGAACTAGCTTCGCGCTGCACTTAGGGAAGAATCTGTGAGAACCGCAAGTCTCATTTCACACACCGGTTTACAAAGAACAAGGACCAAACAGATCTGCTGAGGCAGCAGCAGCCAGTGAGTGAGAGAATGTGGTTAGTCAGTTCACAGAGATCCTCAGCACCAAACCCGTGTACTCACTGGAGTTTAACAAGGGTAGATTCCCCATTTGTTACAAGAAACATATTCTAGCGAAGATTATTCTTATAATAAACATAACGTGACCAGATACAATTTTTACAACAACCCCTGGAGAGGAAGCACTGCAGGTATCATGGCCTTGTAGGTAAGGTTTACATTCCAGGCGAGATAACTATAAAACTTACGTGGCTGGAAACAGAAACTATCACAGGAGAGCTTCTTGCCTTGTTCAATAAACAATCCAATTTTATGATGACAAGGTACAGGGTATGTATGGATTTAACTTAAACAGGAACTTTCCGACACCTGCCTAATTCTTCTTATTCTTTATGCCGGGTGGTAACTGAAGTGTAAAATTCTATGACTGGCTTCCTTCTTTTTACAGCCAAAGATAATTCCAACCCAGAACCTTGAGCTCTTTAAAGCATTTGTATCAACAGCCTCTTTTTCTGCTTAACTTGCTCTGTCTTTACTAGTCCTTATGTGTTATCTTACAAACAAGCTCAGGTCTAACTCCCAAACAGACAAAACTCGTATATTAACCCTTGCTTCCTCCGGAGTTAGCACCCATGCCTGCTTCACTTAAAACCCTTCAGGTCAAGGCTGTACTGTTTACCTTCACAGTAAAGTCTCTCATTAACAATGTGGCCCATGACACAGGGTTTAAACAATTTTAAATGAGACTGAGTCAACATCTTAGGGCCTTATGCAGTTTTTCATTTCCCTAGACCTTACTTTTTCAGCACCAACTACACAGCAGATACTGTATGGTGTCTTACTAAATAATAACTATTCTTATGCAGGGAGCATTTTTTAAAAAAAATCTAATTTGGTGAGAGTGAAGGGAAAAGATGTTTCATTTCCCTTATATATTGTTTGAGAATTTCATATGCAAGTACGTTGTGTTTTTATCAAATCCAGTCCCCCATTATTTTCTTTCAATGCCTCCTCATATTCTTCCTCCATGACTTTTTCCTCCCACACTCACATTCTCTCTTTTAAAGCCCACAGAATTCTCCCACTGTGTACACAGGCTACCTATAAGGGTCCATGTATGAATATAAAGCTGACAATGGTCACTGTCATTCAATGTTAGTATTATGGAGATTGATTTTTTTATTTATGACATCAGCTTGGAAGCAGCAGAATTAAGGCTGGCTGTTTTCAGCAGAAAACGGATTCATTATATTGTTGGGGAGTTCACAGAATCTCAACCAAGGAAAGATATATGGATTAGGGGCTACATAGTTGTGGTGGTTTGAATAAGAATGGCCGCACAGGCTCATATTTGAATGCTTAGTCACCAGAGAGTGACACTATTTGAAATGATTGGAAGGATTGGGAAGTGTGACCTTGCTAAAGGAAGTGTGTCACTAGGGGTGGGTTTTGAGGTTTCAAAAGCTATTTCCAGGGCCAGGCGCTCTCTCTTCCTCTCTCTGCCTATAGATCAGGATGTAGTTCCCAACTACTGTTGCAGCAGTAGAAACTGTAAGTCCTCAATTAAATGCTATAAGAGTTACCTCGATCATAGTTTGTCTTCACAGCAATAAAACAGTGGATAAGACCATAGTTGCAAGTGACCCTTGACCAGACAGAGGTAGAGCTTGAGACCACAGAAACTCTAGACATTGAAGATTTACTGCCTGATCTGGAAGTACACAGATATCATATGCTTTTACCAGGATCATTCTCATTCATGATCTCAGAAACCTAGTGTTTCTGCAATCTGCTGCCACTAGAGAAACACTGTGTCATCTACCATGAGGTAAGTGTCTGGGTGGTGAGCCTAGCTCATGGGTCTGCACCTTATTTCTTGGAAAAGTGACCTCCTGAAAATTTCCATGACTCTCATGGAAGATGGGTTTTTCACAGTGTTCATGAATCTTCCTCTAGCCAGATGTGTGTGTGTGTGTGTGTGTGTGTGTGTGTGTACATGCAAGTGTGTGCTTTGGAGTGGTAAGTCTCAATAATTTCCAAATAGAACTTAATTTACATATTGAATAGTAAAAAACCATAACAAATATTCTTAATATAACTCAGTGTGTCTGACATGAAGTCTTTGTACAATAAAAGCTTTCTGATGGTTGTTAATGATCTATTATTTGTCAGTTTGTACAACTGTCTCATTTTTGTTTACTTTCATGATGACTTGACATGATTGAAGATGATTGAACATCTTTCCTTTCTTCTTCATTTATTTGTCCATTATTTCCTAAAGGAAGTAACAAAACAAAAAAAAGCAGAAGAAAATTACAGAGGGGCAAAAGTCTATAGATTAGAAAATAAGAAAATAATAAAGACCATCATTAACAGCAACAATTGAGTATTTTAAGTAGTAGTGAAATTAACAAACCCACAGAAGACTAATTTTAAAAATTACAAGGGGCTGGCAATGGAGATATAGCTCACTGGTAGAGCACTTGCCAAACAAGTACAAGGCCCTGGGAAGGTCCACTCTCCAACCCAAAGAAAAAATCACCTCTATGTGTATGTAGTATGTATGTATGTATGTATGTATGTATGTATCTATCTATCTATCTATCATCTATTTATCATCTGTCTATCATATATAACACATGCACACACATATATAATCTATCCATCTGAAATAATATAGAAACACAAATCAGGCAACATGAGTACATTTCTTACATTAACAGTATGATAATCAGTATGTTATAATTTACGACAGTACCTATGAGAACTTAGATTAATGTATAGTTTTCTTGAAAAGACAACTTTCTGAAGTCAGTAGAAGGAAAAGTAGAAAATATGACTATTCTTACGTTTGCTAAAGAAATCAAATCCATAGTGAAATGTCTTAGTGCAAGTTAAACATATTTCCAAAGAGTAAAAGAGGAAACAATAGAACCGCATCTCTCATGAACAGTAGTGACAAACTTTAAAAAAGAAGACAATTAAACACTAGCATGTTAAACATCATGACCAAGGGAACCTGATGTAATCTGATACAGTACTCAAAAAATCCATCAGTGTTTTAATATAATTTAAAAGGGGAGGGGAATCCTGAGATCATTTTAAAAGGTGAAGAATAAGGATTTGCTAAAATGTAACACCTGCCCTTGATTAAAACAAAACAAAACAAAACAAAAACAGAACAAAACAGAACCAAAAACCTCCCTGAAAACTAGGAGTAGAAGAGAACCTCTTTTTCATCTTGACCCAAGCTAGAGTCATTTGGGAAGAGAGAACCTCAACTGAGGAAATGCCTCCATTGAGATTACATGTCCACAAGTCTGTGAGAGCACTTCCTTAGTGATTGATATGGGAGGGCCCAACCCATTGTGGGTGGTATCACTCTAGGCCAGTGGTCCTGAGCGGTGGAAGAAACTAAGCTGAACAAGCCAGAGCAAGCCAGTAAGATTACTCCTGCACAGCCTCTGCTTCAGTTCCTGCCTCCAGGCTCCTGCCTTGAGTTCCCTCTCTTTCTATAGATGTAACTCTCCAATTCACTCACGTGTCCTACCATTTTCTAAACTTATGCCCTGCCTGTCTTTATCAGCAGGTCTCATTATCAATTCTCTGCTGGGTGTCACCCGTGGGACCATATTACTAAAACCTTAAACAACCGGAAGAACTCTTGCAGCGCTCTCTTCTATGCTGGTGATCCTGAAATCTATTTCCTCTCAGTCTTCCAGACACAAATGCTTGGAGTCATCCTTGACACTTTCTTAGCCCCTCTCTCTTTAATCAGGAAATGAATTCCTTCAAGTGGATTTCTTTTGTTTCCACTGCCATTGTCTTAGTCTGCCTGTATCTGTAATATACCCTTATCTGGTCCCTTCTGCTCCACCCATTTCTTCATCTAAATCTGGTTCCATATAGTTCCAATAATGCTTTGCTCCAAAGCCCTCTATGGCAGCGCTTCTCAACCTTCCTAATGCTGCGACCTTTTAATACAGTTTCTCATGTTGTGGTGACCCCAACCATAGAATTCTTTATTGCTATTTCATACCAGGCATTCCATTACTGTTGTGAACTGTAATGTAAATGTATGATATGCAGAACATCTGATATACAACCTCAAAAGGGTTGTGACCCACAGGTTGAGAACCACTGCTTAAGGGGACCTTGATGCCCTGTGCTGCATTCAATGAATCTTATGATTAAAACTTACTTTATTATGTGCTATTAATTTTCTGCTGTCTCTTTACATGCTCCAAAGGCCAAAAAAGCCTCATTGCAGAAATATCCTGTTCTTTCCAATGTTGAAGACTTTTTGTAGAGCACCTGTCTTCCATCTTCATCTCTCAAATCTTCATGAGTGTAGATTTTATGTACATATGTATGTATACTAATGGATAGGTAATGAAATAAATTTTAATACCAGGGTGTGGTGGTGTACTCCTTTAATCCCAGCACGGGGGAGGCAGAGGCAGGCAGATCTCTGTGAGTTCGAGGCCAGCCCGGTTTTACAAAGTGAGTCCAGGACAGCCAAGGCTGTTACACAGAGAAATGTCTCAAAAAAAATTTTTTTAAGGTACATTAAGTTCTCCAAATCTCTCACAGTATCAAGCCTGTGTGTTTGCCCATAAGATTTCAATACATGTTCTTATCTAACAAGTTTTGCCTGCCTGCGGAACACCAAGGCAATGCTAATCAATAAGAATAAACACGGGAGAAGTGGACAGTTTGTGTGGTTATGCCAGACATTTGCCAAGCTACAGAACTGTCTAAGTGCACTTCTAGGATTTCATGTATGGTGAAGGGGACCTGCATTAATGGAAGCAAATGGATTACTTGGTTTGTCCAGGGCCCTTCTGGCCCTTCATGTCTAGTCTTTCACAGAAGGAAAGCATAATAGATTTCATATGTAAAAAACAAAGTATTTGTTTATCGGTAGCTAGTCTGTGTTTGTGTGTGTATATATATACACACATGTGAGTACACAAGTGAGTTCACATTAAATATAGCTCATGTAAATATAGGCATTTACTCCTTGAATGCTTCCTTATATAGTCTTTGATGGCATTCCTTCACTCATCACCGCTGAGCACTTCAGAACTCCTAGTTTTCTTGCAGGTCTCTGATTATAATCAGAAGCACCAAACAGGAGACTACACATCAAAAATTTTAAAAAGTGACAAAACCAGCACCAGAGAATGGTCACTCAGCAATTGTCTTAATAGTTGAGATCATCTGGAACAAATCCCGTGTTTGTACTGATTTTCCATGACAGCTTCTTTAGAGCCACATGCTCAATGGCTTTACGATATTCTATTTTCTAGGTTTTTGTTTTTAAAGAAAATCATATTTTTGGATCAAACTGTCCTTTCAGCAAGTTCCTCATAAAATTCATGTATGCATTTCAAGGCTGTGCTGGAACGTGACAAGTTTGAATTTGTATTTGTAGTGTCTAGCTGAATGTTCACATCCATAATTCACTGGATCAGACAACACGTGTGTAGCATTTCTTGTCCCAGGGTGCTTGCTCTGAATGATGCTCCTAATGGCACATTTTCTGGCCCCTATGTGTGTGGGAAAGTGGAATACTTTTGGGGAAAAAAAACATATTTTAGGGTGAAAAAGAGGGACCACAAATATAACTGTTAAGAAGCCTTGGGGATAGTCAGTATGGATAAATACAAAGACCCAAGTTCTATCTGCAGGATCCATGCAATAACCAGGCGTGGCTGGCACACATCTGCAATCCTAACACTCAGGCTGTAAAGACATAAGGATCCCTAAGGCTTGCTGGCCAGACAACCTAGCTGAATCTGAGAGCTCCAGGTTAGTAAGAGAACACTGTCTCCAAAGGGAGGGTGCAGAATGATTGAAGAAGTCACAAAACAGTGACCTCTACCGGACACACACACATTCATACACACACACACACACACATACATACACACATACACATACACACATACACATACACACACATACACACACACATACATACACACATACACATACACACATACACATACACACACATACACACACACATACACACACACACTCATGGGGGTAGGAGGGTTCGGAGGGCATAGGAGAAAGGGAAAGAAGGAAGAAGGGGAGAAAGAGAAGTCTGGTCCTTCCTGGGATGGCAGCTAACAGGCAAATCTCCCACAAAATCTTATCTCAGTCCAAGCACAGAGGAGAGTGGGAATCAAAACTCTGGGGACCCAGGACAAAGCCGCTTGCTGGCCAGAGCTGTTTTCTACTACCTAGGCTGTCACTTCCAAACCCTGAGGAAAAGGCATGGAGAGCGGCAGGAACGACCTCAGTGGGAGCAGCTTCCACGGTGCCACTGGACGTGGAGGCTGCTACCCTCAGCATAGATGGCATGCTCAATGTCAGGGGCCTGTTCTCACATAGTTCAGGGGCCTAGATAGGGGTGGTGATGCTGAAGTCAGGGAAGCAGGGCAGAAAAGTTTTTAAAATATTCATGCCATGTTTATAAACGTTTATAAACTCAAAGACAGACAGAGAAAGCCATTACCAATCTTTAAAGAAGTTTACCACAGGCTTAACAATTTTCATGCTGTGAACTCTTTTTCAGAGAGCACTTTTTGAAGGTATTAAGTCTCAAATAAGGCACAGCTCGAATCTTTTTGTTATGGTTACCCAGCACATCACAGTCTGCTGAGTATTTTCAAGGAAAATGTCAAGTCAGGGTGACGAATCAACTTCTTACAAATAAAAAGAAATTGTGTTTACCAAGTTGCTGTTAAAGACATCTTAAATGGTAATAAATTGTAAAGAGAAAGAGATCCTGAGTTCTGTAATACATGATCAGATTATACAGCCAAGTTTCCTCCCAGAGGTGAGGGTGGCGGTGGCAGAATTTAGGAGGAAAACAGAAGGGAAAGTAAAAAAAACAAAGCAGGACAAATATTTCTAAGAGGGAGGGTTACTGCCCAGAGTTCCTCAGTATAGCAACTGGCCAACTGTTTTCTGCCTGAGATGCCTTATCTGAGTCACCATGACTAACGACAACTCCTGTTCACAGCTGCCACATTAATCAGCTCTAGGTCTTCAAGGGCTAGTAGAGATCCTTAATCACCTGCACGCTGCTCCATTGCACAGAGGGTGTAGACAGGCTATGTGAGTGAATTGTGCAAAGGACAAAGCAGACTCAGGAAGACACGGAAGAAAGATACCGCCACAGCTCTGACGAGACCAAGTGTCTCAGAAGACAGCCTGAGTCCTTCAGGGTAAAGGATGCCTAGACGGGAAAAGAGAGGTGAGAAAACGCTGTAACTAGAAGCAGCAAGAGCACAGGAGCACAGGAGCTCAGGAGCTCAGGAGCTCAGGAGCTCAGGAGCTCAGGAGCTCAGGAATTCCTATGTTGGTCAAGCATGCGGGTGTGGGTGCTGAGAAGGAGGGAGTGGTATAGTTGGGAAGTCATAATGCTAAGTGGTAAATGGCATGAACGCTGAAGACAAAAGAGGAACGCATACCAGGGTAAACTGATCCTCTGAAGCAGGAGGCACTTGAGACTGTTCACTTCCCAGTAGACCAGGAAGCATAGCACAAAGCAGCAAACAAAGAGCAGGTTTAACTTTCAAAGCCTGACCACAGTAGTCTAATAGGTGCTACCTCCTAGAGTGGCTACCAGCTGAGGAGGGTGCACTTTAGGTTCAAACCTTGGCAGCCTGGTTTTCAGCTATATGCTTTTTTTATTAATTTAATTTCTAGAAAGTACATTTGGGGATTAATGGTCCACATGAGCCCTTTAGGAATTGTATAAAGATATGTCAAGATAATAGGGCTAACACTTGGGACTTCGGCCTGTCTCCCCGCTGTGCCCAGTGACAAATGGGTTGGGACTCAGTCCTGTTCAACGGGATAATAATACCAAAGTAGGAAGGGGAACTGACCATCACATGGAATCATACATAGAAACATTTGCTCTTAAAGTATTTTACAAAATAAATTAGGAATGGGCCTGCCCCATTTTAAATGCTGAAACCAGGGACCAGGGATTTAAGAGACTCTCCCAATCGTTCTTAAATTTCCTGAGTTCTTTTGGTTATGCTATTTTTATTTCCTTTTCCTTTTATTTATTTTGAGACAGAGTCCCACATAGCCCAGGCTGATGTCAAACTCTCCATGTAGCTGTGAACTTGTGATCTTCTTGCTTCTAACTCTTAAATACTGAGATTATAGGCATTCACCATCACACTGGATTTCATGTAGTGCTGGGGCTCGAACTGAGGGCTCTGCGGATTCTAGGCAAGCACTTCACTAACTGAGCACCATCTCCAGCCTCATTTTGAGTATTTAAAACATCTCTATAATGCAGCTTAGGCTAGCCTGTCACTTGTTGTATAGCCATACCTCACCTCAAACTAGATTCTCTTTCCTCAGCCTCCAAAGTCCTGGGTTTATAGATATTGTACCACACTGCTGAGACCTTTCTGCTCTTGTAGATGAATGATGGCAGAATAATAACATATAGTGATGGCATATAATATATACATCAGTGATATTTCATAGCACATTCTACGAGCCTGTTAGCATACTGTAATGTGTAATATAATTTTCAGAACTTAAAAGCATCCTTTTCTGTGTCAGCTGCAGTGTGGTTCAACTACATTTACTTTATGTAGCAGAGTCACATGGCTTTAGAATAGCATCTGATAAGAGCTAACAAATAACTAAGTTAATAAAGGAAGGAAATGCCACTTTCAGAATAGTTCTGGACCATATATGTGAGTGGGGAGGGGTGAGACTGAGTCAGGAAATTAAATTAAAGGGTAAATAATAGCAGTCCCTGATCCCGTCATCATTTCTCACCAGACCCAATATGACTTTGAAAGGAGGGCTCTGTGGAATTCATTTCAAGTTTTGGGGAAACAATATGCAATTTAAATATGTGCACATAAAAATGCTGGGAGGTGGACAGGTGGGTCAGGAGATGTCAGACAGCACTGGGATCATGGCCTCACTTCCAGACCTTTCTGCACTAAATACAATTATATGTGGTCAGCCATTATGGTGACAGAGCTGTGATTGGCCATTCCTGAAACTACCTTATTTGGGGAAGATTTTTCTCATGGAAGTGGCAAACAAGGCCTGTCAGTATCTTTCAAAATTTATTTTGAAACCAGCAGAAAATTATATAGTGTTTCAGTCTGATTATGAGTTTAGAGACCTTCAAGTTAGGAATTCTCCTGTTAGAGAATTAGCTCTCTGTGTATGTGTGTATATGTGTGTGTGTGTGTGTGTGTATGTGTGTGTGTGTAAGTACCCCACTAATTAACCTGCTAGTAAGGAACAGAGTGAAAGAAAATGAAAATGCTGAGTCTAATTTCTTTCTTTCTTTCTTTCTTTCTTTCTTTCTTTCTTTCTTTCTTTCTTTCTTTCTTTCCACCCTCTCTCTGTCTCTATCTTTTTTTTTCTATATCCTATAAATATTTATTCAGCTTCTTTGTTATGAAAGGCACATTACAAACCCTGTGGGGAAACAGAGCTAAAAATAAGGCTCTTCAAGACGCCTCCAATAAAGATAAGTACATAAGTAAACCATCTGGGGCAGAGTGGGATTAGTCCCTTCCCAGTGAGCCAAATAACTTACTGTAGAGCCTAACAGGAGGAAAGATAACTGGCTAGTGAGGGGAAAAGACTTTGAGGAGCCCAGAAAGAAGGCAGAGCTTTACAAGGTAAATAAAGTTTGGTGGGAGCTGAGCAGAAGTGTGAAAACTTCTAATCTTCCTAGGTTGGCGGAAGAATAGTGAGAGATTACACTTGTTATGGACGGATTTGTGCCAGGTGGAAATGTTCCTCAATCAGTTGCTAATGAGAAGCTACTGAAACTTTCTAAATATCTGAAAGACTTTAGGATTGAATGGAAAAGAGAATAGAATGAAGTCTACAGAGAGACAATGAAGAAATGAACCAGGCCTTGGCAATGGGAACTGAATTAGAAAAGAAAAATGATCATGAAAATAAATTAATGGATATGGTAATTAGTTAAGTCAGTTAGTAGAGGGAGACAATGGAACACTTCTGAATATCTTTGGAGATTACTGTGATAACAAAGTTCCTGGACACAAGCATTTGTGTGGATTTGATTTTCTACAGTGAAACTTGACTGTTCTGGAAGAGAAATAGAAAATAGAGAATCTTGGGGAGACTGGAAGTCGGGAATTGTGGAATTCCCGACAAATCTATGGAAGATTCTAGAGAGCTGGGCAGGATGAAATAGAGAGCTGTAGAAATAAAATATTTGGGGTGCAGACCTGATAGGGATAGAAAAGAGCAGGAGCAGAAGGATAAGAATGGCAGAGCAGGAAAGGGAGAGATCAGACTCCAGAATTTTCCCTCCCCTGATCTGGGATCAGTCAATTTGAATAAAGATAGGACGGCCAATTGGCCCACAACTGTTGTGCAAACTGGTCTTGATTGGGCTGGCCATGGACTCTGTTAGTCCAACGGGAGGTGTGAGCGGGGATGCCCTGCTGGTAGGAGAAAAGAAGCCTTTGTTATAAGCTGCAGGCCTTTTCAGGGCAGGAGAGTGAAAGCAAGCCAGCCATCTTTGGAGAAGAAGAAGCCACCTATTTTGGAAGTTTGCCATCTTTATTACCCAATCATGGCCCCTCCACTTATCTGTCTTCTTATATCAGTCTAACTTCTAGTCCCTCAGGTTCTTTTATGGTGAAGATGGTGGATGTCATGGGTCAAGGCTGGGAAATAAGAAGCCAGCCCTACAGCCTCGTTTTCCTTTTGCACATGACCCTTTTACACACATCATGCCGTCTTCATTTTTTATGCTTTGGGGGAACTGACCATTTACTTGGTGTCCTGCCATGGATCCAGCTGACAAGCACAGCTAACAGAGTAGCTTGATCTCGTCCAGGGACTACTCAGACACCACATTTATTGTGGAAGGGAAATTAGAATGACCTGCTGATCCTGGCAGCCCAAGAAAGATGAAACTGCTCCTCCTCCTGCTCCTCCTCTTCTTGTTCCTGACACTGGAGGTGTCCCCAGAGAGGACTGAGGAAACACTGCCCAGACCTTCTGGTTAGGTACAGCTGGCATCAAATGGGCAAGTCACAGGCTGAAAGCAGAAAGACAAATTAGAGATAGAAGTTTCTAACAGAGACATTGGCAGGAGGAAAAACTCAAACTTTGGATCTTGACACATACGATTTTAAGGTTTTATGCTAGGCTTTAGAACTAAACTCTTCATTTCAAATACGAATACACAATATCAACTTTGTTCTTTCTCTGTAGCAGTTTACTGTAATTTTTGGCAGGAGTACATGGAATGGTCAGCTAGCAAATAGCTTTCAAAACATGCAAGAGCACCATGATTTTACATTTCATTGTTGAAATTCCTTAAGTGGATTTCCCCCACTTGGATTTCTGAATCCAAGACTAGGAGATTTCTTTTGTTATGGGGCCTCATGCTAATGAACTATTTTTATATTTATGTTTCATTGGCATATCATCACTTATAACCAGGATTTGCTTCGGTTAGATGAGTTTGTGTAAGTAGCTAACCTTTGAGAAGTGGAGGAAAAAAAGGAACTTTTAAAACAAAGTGGAAAACCTGTCCTCAAACACATGCTACTTTTCTTTCACCTGGAGACCACCAAGAGCGAGTGGATGGCCAAGGGCTGCTCTGTTTTTTGTTTGGATTGGATATTTTTATATTTAATATTTGTCTTTTTGAGTCAGAAGTGGTTATCTCTTAAAAGAAAAATCTGATGGCTTGAAAGCTGGGTGTTTGTGCTTTCCCCTCCGAAATGTTAACATTTAAGCAGCCTTCAGCGTGCTTCAGCGTCAGCAGCCCCCCAAGATGAATTAGTGACCTGCCCTCCACCCCACCCCCACGCTCTGTTACCTCCTGGTGGCTAGCTCCAAGCCCCTGCAAGCTGAAATGGGCAATTCTGGAGGAGACTTGGTCAAGCTGGGTGGTGTGAATGCCTGGCCAGGACAATGGTGGCTTTTCAGGCTGATTCAGTTATCTAAAGAATGCAGCTGGCCTGTCCTTGAGAGCAACCTGCTTCCTTCTGTTGACGTGTTTATGTGGTTTCCGCAAGTGCGAGGGGCAGAGGGCCAAGGCTGAGAGTGGGGAGTGATATGTGAATTGCCTAGAAATTTACAAGTCAGTTGGAACCTGATTTATTGAAATTTTATGAAAAGTTAAAAAAAGAGAAAGAAAGAAAGAAAAAGTCACCTATCCAGTTTCCTGACACATTAACTTAAAGATTGATGAAAACGGGCTTTTCTATTGCAAACACTGACCTTGATTAATAAAGACCCTGCTGCTCTTGAAGCCTGTGTTTCCCTGGTATTCAAAGCATCCTGCAAAAGTCTCTCCACTTTGTTGTCGTAGCTTTAGACACCCTGATGATAATATCTTGTCCTCCTGATGTTGGTGGCTTGTACAGTCATTTCAAGCAATGGTATCATATGGCTGTTCAATCCTCCACCATGGGAGGCAGAGCTGTACCTCCACACCACCTTGCCACTGGGAGGAGGCTGGGGTTCTGTGCACACCTACCCCAGGGATTCAAACCAGATGAGCGGCTTCTTACAGGTGACCGCCATGGTCTCTACATATGTGATAACCCTTGCCTGAAATTCTGGAACAGTAAAACTTAGTATGTCCTCGGCCCCTTTGCAGAAAGCAGGTAACTCTTTCTGCAGGAAAGAATGGCAGGTCCTCCCGTAGGAGAGCTCTGAGGTGTGTGCATTACCTGTGTGTGTGTGTGTGTGTGTGTGTGTGTGTGTGTGTGTGTGCACCGTGTAGAACTGGACTCAAGTATCAACTCGCTCTTTGAGAGTCAGTAAGTAGCTAGGCAGGTGGCTCATGTCATCCAAGCATTACTGGTGGCAGCTGGGTATCAGTGGGCACCTCTGGAGGGGGTCCTCTGAGCTCTTCTGTCCCAGGATGGACAACCGCAGAAGCAGAGAGAGTCTATTAAGAAAAACACTTCCAACGGTTGGGAGAAGCAAGTGGCGTTGGTCCCCCAGACAGTTGCTGATAAAGGATGGGGGCTTGATGTCACATTTCACGGGATATTTGTCTAGGGAAGCTTTCTCAAATGTGTTCTGTTGCATGTAGCTCTACATACAACTCCGCTCATATCTCCTCAGCGCCCAATGCTCTACTCCGGGGTGTCTGTTTTAGTGTTATGGAAGGTGTCCCAGGTCACAATGATGCCTTTGAGCTTGTGCCAGTGGCTTTAGATGGTTTGGCTGGGAAACTCCAGGCTTTGCCAATAGCTTTTTTTTTTAAGTTTTGTTTTGTATTCTGCTAATTTTGCAGCTTTTCTCTGTACTGTTACTCTACTATTACAATATTCTATGGCCTCACCAGTACTCAGGGGGCTGAGATGAAAGAACCACAGCAAGTTCAAGGCCCAGCTTGGTCTACAAAGGGATTCGCAGCCAACCAACATTAGAGTAAGACCCTGTCTCAGAAGTAACAAACTGAGTAAGCCATTTCCTTCAATAACTGTTTGAAGCTTTAGGGGGCTTCTTTAAAATTTGGAATTTAAAGGGGGGCCCTTTGTTGTCCTGATTCAGTCCAGTTTTTCTAACTTTTTCTCTGAGTCTTCTCTTCTCCCCAGCTGGCCTCAAATTCCAGGAACATCACTATTGTGTGACAGGCAATGTCCCATCCACCCAGAATAATATGCATCATTCTTCCAGGGCAGCAATCAGACCTAGCCTCCTTTACCTAAAACCACTTCACTGCCTCATGTTTTGCAGAACCTCCTTCTGGACCATTGCCACAGTCCCTGTCATTGGCAGAGACACATCTGGCTCCAGGAAGGGGGTTCAAGAAAAATTACAGAAGGGTCACTCACCTCACCCCTTGGGAAGGGAGAGTTCAAAACACTGATTTCCACAAAGACTTCCTTATGAAAATATCTTCTCTCCATTTTCTCATCTCTGTTTTATGTCCCAGAGTCTTCAAGCCACTTGGGGCACAGGGAGAAACAGGGAGGGGTAAGAGAGAGAGAGAAGAGAGAGATCTGCCTCATATCTGCCTTCTTATCCTGGCATTTATCATATTGACATCTTAGTATAAACTGAGGCAGGAAATTTTCCCTTCACACATAAATACACTGGTCATAATTTACTGCCAGGGAAATGCTAACTGATGGCAGCGATACCATATAGCAACGTGGCACATGAGCAGCGAGGAAATGCCATGCCCCTAGAGCAGAATATTTGCTATTTCTAAATAACTTGTCGGAGTAAAAGACAAACAAACAAAGGAAGGAACCTTCTTTTGATCACAAGACTACAATCTCTTGGTTGGGTAGAAATATAGCATTCCAGTCAGGCTGGCTCAATCACCTGGTCCAAAGACAACCCGGATTAGGGGACATTGTACTCTAACAGAACCATGGTGATGACCTCTCTTCTGCTCACCAACCCTTGTGGGAGTCAGAGTCCCCTCCCTCTGTCATTCCTCTGGCCACTGACTGGAGAAGCCTGTGGTGTGGGGAAGAGGGTGCTGTACTCTAATGAGCTTCATCATTGCTAGACCCCAAAATATGCCTTTCGCTCACTCAGCAAACAAACAGCCCTTTGTCTTCTAGGCTCTGACTTATGAGGCAGAGCCTCATAAGCTTATAGCTCAGGCCTACCAGTGACAGGCCAAGGTTTAGAGGTACAAGTGACTTGGTTCGTGGTACGGACCTAACAGCATGACCTTGCACACATCATCTGAGCCCTCGAAGCCTCTGTGTGTGAAGAGAGCCACCCAACCACAGAGAGTTTATGTGATAATGTAGCAAGGTGAGGCCTACTAAGCAGCTTGCTCAGGGCACGTGGGACACAGTGAACTATCAGTAGCTATTATTCCAGGATGTGCTATGGGACGGGATACTGGCTGCTGGACCCTTTCTTTTATAACTTTCCCCAGATGACTCATTTAGGAAGTAGTTTGGAAGTACTATATACAACGGATTCTTTGACTTTCCAAAACCATCTTCATCTCCCATGACTCACAGTGACTCTTTCTTAGATAACTGAAGTACCTGGAATACAAATGTCTGACTACCCAGCACTGCTGGATATAATAGTGTGTACTTGAAGAAGTTATTCACACCTCTGTGCCTCTATCGGCTCATTTGTAAAAGGGGGATAATGGTGTTGTCTCACAGGATACTGGAAAATCCAATTTGTTAACATATCCTAGAGTGTTGGGCAGCCCCGGTATGTAGGAAGCCATCAACAAATGCGAGCTACTACTAAGTCTCCTTATTTGAGGGGAATCTATGCTCTGAGGAGATGTAACAATTAACAAGAATTTAAATTGTGAAAACCAATTATCTTTATAGCTAGTTCTTTCTTAGGTAGCATTTTGTGTTTAGTTGCTTTTCTTGTTGTGACAAATACCTCACAAAAGCCACTTAAGGAAGGAAGGGTGTCTCTGGCTTATCATGTGAGAGGATGTAGTCCATGAGGGTGGGCAAGGCATGGCAGCGAGAGTGGGAGGCCGCTGTCCGCACTGCGCCGTGGTCAGGAAGCAGAGGGAGACGAGGGCCCAGCATCCTTTCTCCTCCTTTTGTTGAGTCCAGGGCCTCATCTCGTGTCTAGGGGGTTAGAGTGGCTCTTCCTACCTTAGTTGAGTCTTCTGGAAATGCAAATTAAGTCAAGTTGACAATGGAGATTATTAACGATCACACATGTACCAAATCTCTGTGAGCAACCCTTTGAGGGAAGAATTGAGGGAAAGGGATACAATTGGGGTATAAAATAAATAAATTATAAAAAATAAAATAATAATAAAAAACCTACTGAAAATAGAATTGTAATAATTACTTGATCTTGGCTGAGATCAAGTGTAAAATTATAGTAGTTGAATTTTGAATAAAATAAATATCAAATAATAATAACTGGAAAGTAGTGTGAAAATTACACTTGAGGGGTTGGAGAGATGGCTCAGTAGTTAAGAGCGCTAGTTACTCTTTCAGAAAACCCTAGTTTGATTCTCAGCACCCACATGAACGCTCACATCAATCTGTGTGTAGCTACAGTTGTAGGGCATATGATGTCCTCTTCTGCCCTCTGAGGGCACCTTGCGCACATGTGCTACATAGACATACATGCAAACAAAATACCCTACATGTACTATCATACACATGCACATACCCACACATACATATACACACACACTTATATACATACATATACTTATACACACATACATACCTAAACACACACATATGCACAAACACATACATATATACATACACACACATATATATACACGTATACACACACTTATACACACATGCACACACTTATATTCACACACATATACACACGAATCACAGTTAAAGCCTGCTTCTTTTATTTATTTATTTTTTTACCATTTATAAAAAATTTATTTTCATTTTCTCACCACTGTTACTATCATTGTCTATCTCATTTTAGTAGAATTATTCTATTTTTTAATTTTTATTTTATTTTATTATTACAATATATTCACTTTGTATCCCAGCTGTAATCCCCTCCCTCATCCCCTCCCTCATCCCCTCCCAATCCCGCTTCTCCTCCAATGCCCCTCCCCCAGTCCACTGATAAGGGGGGTCCTCCTCCCCTTCCTTCTGAACCTGCCTATAAGGTCTCTTCAGGATTGGCTGCATTGTCTTCATCTGTGGCATGGTAAGGATGCCCCCCACCTTTCAAGGAGAGGTGATCAAAGAGCCAGCCACTGAGTTCATGTCAGAGACAGTCCCTGTTCCCCTTACTAGGGAACCCACTTGGACGCTGAACTGCCATGGGCTACATCTGTACAGGGGTTCTAGGTTATCTCCATGAATGGTCCTTGGTTGGAGTATCAGTCTCAGAAAAGACCCCTGGGCCCAGAGTTTTTGGTTCTGTTGCTCTCCTTGTGGAGCTCCTGTCCTCTCCAGGTCTTACTATCTCCCCCTTCTTTCATAAGATTCTCTGCACTCTGCCCAAAGTTTGGCTATGAGTCTCAGCATCTGTGAAGCCTGCTTCTTATAGCTCTGTTTCTAGGCTTTTTTTTTTCTTCTAGTTTAAAGCCCTCATGACGTCAATAAAAGCTTTTCCTTCTTTCTTCAAGTCAATGGCACCTGAGGCTCTTCTTTAAGCTCTTTCAATGTTTTGTTGTAACATTACCTTTAAAGTCATTAATATTTTAAATTTGAAAGTGATGGAAAATTTTCAAATCATTTTGGTTGTACTGTCCTACAAAACAATCATATTCCCATTAGTGGTGCAAAACAATGTACATCTCCTCCCTCTTACCAACAGTCATTTATATACTTTGGCAGTTAAATAAGCTTAAATGTACATTTTGCACAAGATTAACCATTTTAAATCAAGTCTTTGGCTATTTAATTTTTCTACCATTAGGATTTATATAATCATGGTTCTTGATCATTTTAACTCTTCTTTTTGGTTAAGCTCTTTACATATTAAAGAATTAAAGATTTTCAAACCCATTGGAAAGAGTATTCCTAGTTCACCTTTAGAAAGTCTTATTTTAATTTCTGTTCATATATATGTGAGTATGTATGGTATGCCACATGAGCGCAGGTGCCCTCAGATGCCAGAAGAGAGCATCAGATCCCCGGAGTTGGAGTTCCAAATGGTTGTGAGCTATCTGCATATGAGCTGAGACCTGAACCCAGGACCTCTGCTAGAGTATTGAGTGCTCTTAACTGCTGAGCCGTCTTTCCAGCCACTTTAGCTGTAAAATATTCTTAATATGTTAAGTATGTTCTGCTGTATTGGGTTTATTTTTGGAAATCTAAGATTTTCTTTTTTTTTCTTGTTAACATTTTTTATGGCTTTTACTTGTATCATAAGCTTAATAATCTTAACTTTCACAAATATTGTTTCTAAAATATTGAACTTTTTCATACCCTACACCTCTGCTTACATTGCTTTTTCGAGTAGCTGAACATTTATTGTGGGGCCATGTACAAATCATCCCTAGGAGAAGTCCCACGGCATAGCAGAAATTTTAAAATGGTTAATAAGCACATACTTTATCTGATATTCTTGTGTGGGAGTTATTTTGAGTTGAGTTATCATTTCCTGATATTTAGGGAAAGAGAGATGTATTGAAATATTCATGCATCGTGCGGAAGACACAAACCCAGAGAAACAGGGTGGAAACATGGATATTAGAGACCCCTTTCTTCAGGCAGCCACCTTTGCGCTATCACGTGTAACACATGCTAAGAAGACCGGGGCAGCTTTCGCAAAGGTGGCAGAGTCTGTTGCCTGCCAATCCCATAGCTGTTCCTCACTTTTTCCTTCGGAACAGGAACTCTGCCTTTCCTTCGGTGTGCGTCAGCAACGGCAGAAGGACAACAGGACCTGTGCACCATTTAACTGCACGCTGATGAACACCATTCCCCCACCCCACCCCGGCTGTTAGCTTAAAAATGGGCATGTGACATAATTATGAGCAGCGGGAGAGGATCTCTTCTCCCTGCTCAGCTCCCTTCCAGTGCCTCAAATGAGGAAGGGGAGCTCTGCCGTTTGAGCAACTGCCCTCCCAACATGAGGGGCTCTGTGTCTTCACTGTGCTAACCCTTTAGAACAATCCACACTGTCTACTTGTTATTTGAGATGGTTAACCTTTTGTTTAAAAGGTCCCTCTTAGTGATTTTGAGGGTTCTTGTTTGTTTAGTTACGGCATCCAACGTTGTTCTCCTGGGTGAGTTGCCTAGCTTGGCAAGTCTTGAGTGTCTATGAAACAGTGAAGTAGACGTTGTCAGGCATGGGGCCATCCAGTTTGAAACCATAACATCAATTAATGTCCACTTACCCTTGTGGAGGTCTCTTTTGCTTTACTGTAAGGAAAGAAAGCCTTAAAAACCCCAAAAATCTGAATGTTAGCACCCGTACTACGAGAGCACATTCATTATCTTGTAACTTTTCTAATGGCTCTGTGAACGGCGTGTACCCATCTCCCAGGTAAGGAATTGAGACTCTGAAGGGCTAGTGACATAGCACCTTCTCTCTGGTAAGTGGGCTGAGTGGACAGTTTGGCTCTGTTTCTCCAGGTGTAACCCTGTCCCTACGTCCTGCTATGGCACCACTACCTGCGGTTGGTTTCTAGCAGCAGACAAGCCCCAGTGTGGTTAAATCCCCCGCTTTCCCACTGTCTAAATGATCACTGATCACTCCAAGAACAACTCCAGGAACAGCCAGAATCCAAAAGGAATTTACCACCCAGCACTGGATTGTTTTCTTTCTTTCTTTTTTTATGAACTTACCGGGTCAGGCTCTGATGTTTATATGGAAGGAGATAAAGGACACCTGTTCTTCTGGGTATATGCTTTAAGGAGAGGAGAATAGATGACTTATTTTGGATTAGATATTTATAACCTACTAATATATAAACTAAATGATGAATTGCTGGAAGCCGGAGGTCTGTAGGTCCTAGACTGTGCAGGCCCGGTACGGAGCGGAAGAGGGGAGCCAGGCTTGTGCTGGGCCCCGCTCTGAGCTCATCATGACCTGTTGCTGACGAGGACCTGCTGCAAAGGCTTGACGACATTTATCTGCTGCCCTTAACCCTGGGAGGAAGGTTCACGCTACGTAGGCCTCTCATTCACTTTACTGGCAAGAAACGTACCTTCATATTTCCGTCCTGAGCATCGTTCACCGAATCGCCCCGGAACATGCATTTACCAAGCAGCATCCTGCTGCTGATTAATGAAGCCAAACACTGAAGAGGTAAAGGAACTTGCTCATTCAGAGTTAAATAACCAATAAATGACAGAGCCCAGACTTTGGGTCTCATTAGTCTCCTCTGACGTTTTTAACTCCGGTAAAATTGGAAATATGGACTCTGTTGGGAGGTCAAAGATGTCATTACACATGGGGAAATCACTTTAAATTCTACATCAACATACCCAGGCTCCAATATAAATAGATGATTCATTTATAAAGAGGTTAAATATGTCTTCCTGGATGAGTAGGGCTAAAGTAACTAGACTAGCTCTGGGAGGGTTTGGTTTAAGATATGCCTGCCTGTCCCTAGCACCATTGAGAGAGCCTGTGATGGTCTCTGATCAGCCTGCAGCAGCCTTTCTGGGGAACTGGCATGATTGTGGCCAGTTAGAAAGACATCCTCAGAACACGGGTATAACTTCCTTACCAGCGCTTTGATCTCTACATGTGTTGATGGATTTAAAAATTGTGATATGATAAAGCAATGTTAGGAGGAGTAAAGATGATGTCTAAAGAACATGTTCTCAAGAGCTTATGTCAGAGGATAAACAAGAGCTGGGCCACTTCAGTAATGAAAGGAGAGTTAAGGAAGACACTCTTTCCTAAAGGTCCCTTTAGTTAAACAGACTATTGGCCCCTTATGAGCAGAGACTGAAAAATGTCCGATGTGAAGGAGCAGGCAACTCTGCTGGGTGAATTCACATTACAGTCTTAGGTGATCGGGGTCTTCCAAACAAGAAACTTCACGTGTTTGGTTCAGTTGTCTCGGCACAGTACAGAGGTTGACACACGTGAACCTAACAAGATGTTCCCCTGCCCTGGGACTGCTGATGTAGGTGGTTCCTATTTCTTCTGTGGACCCCACTCAGAAAGATTCTGCCTATCTGGTGGAAAGAGCCATTTCCTTGTCACAAGCCATGGGCCACCATTTCAACCATGTGTAACTAACTCACTTTAGTGATTGGTGTGTCCTGGAGCTCTGCACTATGGTGGGCTTGCCGGAGAACATGTGTAAGGACGGTTCTGGCAGCTATCATTTGGCCACAAGGGAAGTCAGCCTCAGGCTTCAACCCAGAACATGACAGCAGAACAAAAACATTGTGACTTTGTTGGGCTCGTGGAGCAAACCTTGCTGAAGGTCTGTCATTCATTGCCAGATAGCAGGACATTTCCTCCGTTGTCCAAATCTTTTGGAAGCAGGATTTATATTACTTGCAAGCAAAAAGTTCCTAGTGAGTACACAAAGCAGCGGATGTCTTAGATCAACGCCATTAGTCTCTTCAGACTCATAGGTCAGACCACTTGGATCTCAAAGAGACTGTTTGGTCCCAAGTGTCCAATTTCACACCTATTTATAGTTCCCAGATAATTACACCTCGTCTGTTTCAGCCTGGAATAGACATGAGAGCACCTATACATGTCTAACAATTCTCTTCAATAAACTCTGACAAAACTTTTATTTCAGGCGTTTTGCTAATGGATAGGGGACATAAAATACAATCAAATAAAAAAGGCTCCATGTTGAAAACATAAACAAGATTCTACCCTTTAGAAACATATAACTGCTTGAAAAGAATCTGGGGCTGTAAGGAAAAGTAGAACAAAGAAGGCATCAATGTTCCCTGGGAAGTAAGGTCCAATTGTCCAGCATTGAAAGCAAAGGCCAAATAGCTCCCAAGGGAAGGAAGAGGAGGTAGCTCTAAGTTGGGGCATCAATAAAAGGGTTAGTAAATTTACTTTTAAGTTGAACTGGAAGGATTCACAGAATTCCCACAGTCAGAAATGGGGTTAAGGGGATTCCGGACAACAAAGACTGAGCAAAGGCCAGGACACATGAAGCTTCAGACTGGCAATCTAGGGAGACCAAAGGTTAGGTGAGGTGTCTTGGCCTGGAGAACCTTCTGAGGAGCTGGGCTTTATTTAATTATAGAAGGGTGTCAACACAAATAGTCAATTTCATTTGTATTTTATATAACACACACACACACACACACACACACACTCACCTGTATATCTTATTTTGTGCCTGGAACTGCTCCAAGATATCCCTACATATGAACCAACTCATCTTTACCACCACTTGAGAAAGTAAATGCCATAATGGTTGTTTCTGTTTTCAGATGAGGAAAATCAAAGCATATGAAGGTGAGGTAACATTCCAAATGCCCATGCAGCTAGAAAGTGGTGGGAAAGGGGGTCGAATCCAGGTTGGTCGGTGCCAAGTGTGTGTGCACCGAGATACAAGCGATGATGTGGTCAGTGATGACATAGCTGCAGGGAGAAAATGGCAGACAGCCAGGCCACAGATCAGGTGAGAAACAACTAAGGTGTGTAACCAACAGTGGTAAAAAGAGCAAAAGAGAGGAGATGGAATTAGGAGACAGGTACAAAGGTAGACATGACAAAAAGAGACAAACCAGAGCCGTGGGTCATGCAGTGTTCCGTGCACTGTTTGAAAATGTCAACTTTAAAAGTGATCTTACTACATTATTTATTTATTTATTTATTTATTTATTTATTTATTTATTTATTTATTGTAGGCATCTGTGCATATGTGTGTGGGGATGCATTCAATCCACAGCACACATGGAGTGGTCAGATAGCAACTTAAAGTGATGCTATAGCCTCCCATCGTGTGGGGCCTGGGACTCAAACTCAGATCCTCCAACTTGGCAGCAAGTGCCTTTACCCACTGGTCAATCTCATGGATCTCAGTTCAACTTTTGAGTGCATTGATTCTCCAGGGTCAAACCCAGAAACACCTGCCTTTCCCTTGTAAACCTCACTTTTGGCAGCTTGCAAGTATATCACCCCTGTTCCAAAGGCTTTGATAATGACAGATACCTAGACTGAATTATTACTGACACCAAGCTGAGATTTAGTGTGGGCACAGATGGCTGATATGCAGTAAAGAGAAGAAAGAAGAGAGAGGAAGAGAGAGTCAGATTGACCTGGAGATGGCTTTCAGAATAGGATATGGATCTTGCAGTAAACTCTCTAGAAACTCTAAATTAAGGGGTAGAGTCGCACATGGTCTAGACACTCATGCCTGAAATGGCTAAGCTTTTGCCACAGCTCACAAGTCATTTTTCATCAGTTTATTCATTTGGTCAAAGCCCACCACAGAGAGACGGCCTCCATCATGTAAATTTAATCCATGGAAACCCTAGACTAGTGCTTGGGATCTGGGCTGTACATTAAAATCACTCAGGGATCTTTAAAACAATTCCCAATTCAAGTTTTTCCCTCCCTGCTCTTGGATTAAATTAGACTAACCTGGGCCTGGCTGTTACTTGAAAGCTCCCACTAGCCTAACTAGCCACCTGACAGGTAAGCCGCACCTGGAAACCTTATCAGAGGCTCATAAGCTTGCCTTTGCTAGGGGGAATGAAAAGGAAATATGTGGGGAGCCTTCTGGCACCTTGCTGCCACCCGAATTCTTGGCATCTGGCCTGACCTGGTTTAATGGCCTACCGCTTGGATACTATAGCGTATTCCTGGCTGACCTGGGGCTTGCAATAAGATCACCTTCCTGAAATATGTTAAACCCTCCTCCCCTCTCGGGGCTTCCAAAGTAACTTTTCTGCGGAACTTTCCTAACAACGATCATTAGCACATCTTGTGGCTCCTCTGGTGGGTTATCCTGTGATTCCTGGTCACTTAGTAACCCTGCCAAAGGCAATTACATTCCTTCTGCCCTGCCTTCTCCCTTTAACGTATGAAAAATTCGAATAAACGGAGACCTTAATCAGACAGCCTGTCTTGGTCTTCATTTCTCACGTCTCTTGTCCCCCTTCCATTCCCACTCCCCCATTCAGGGTCTTGTTCGACTGACTTGCGGGGCTGGTCAGAAATGGAGAAGACAAGACAAGCTGCCTCTTGGGAAGGGTGTGGTACCTTGGTTCAGGCCACAGAGAACAAGGTGTTTGATAAAGCAAAACAGAGCTTGTTCCCAGGGCTTCCTGATGGTGATGTCTGAGATGATGGGAGATAGCAGATTATTGCTTAGACTCAAAATTGAAGGGAGCAGAGTGCAGCCCTTTGCTCTGAAGCCAGGTTTGGCTGTAGTAGTAAGGCAAGACTGAGCTTACAGATTGCAAATGTAAGTCCCTTCTGAGAGGAGATGGATCGGGGTGCCAGGGACCTGGTAGAACTTCAGTACTTTTTAATGAATATTGGTCAGTTTATACTAAAGAAAATAATGTCAAGTCAGCATCAAAACAAAGCAAGTCAACACAGAGACAAACAGATCGAAGTATTCCAGGGGACTTTAATGAGAAATGGAGAAGAGGGCTAGGTATGAACTGGGCTTGGTAGCATGCTTGCCCGACATATACAACACTCCGGATTGGACTCCCAGCAGAGCATGGCAAGAACTGGGTGTTATGGTGCCCATCTGGACTCCCAGTACCTACAAGACAGAACCAAGATGATCAGAAATTTTAGGTCATTCTTGGCTACATAGTTGAGTTTGAGGCCAACCTAGACTGCATGAAAGCCTGTCTCAAAACAAAACAACTGAAAAAGAATGTAAACAAAACAAAACAGAACAAAAATGCCTCCAAATCTCACACTAGACTCTTTTTGTACTATTGCCATATTGGCTTTGTTGCAAACTTCTCATCATACATGTATGCAACATGTGGTTCAGAACGCTACATGCTTATAATTTTATGTGCTTTCACTTCTCCTTTTACATTTTATAGCACAACCATTCTTTATGTTTGAAACCATAGCTTTAAATAGCTTCCCAATTTTTGTGTGGGTGAAACATGGTTTACTCAACCTTTCAATACATAAATGTTTTGTTCTGTTTTCCATTATAAATGGTGTAATATTCTTTGCAGCTAAATTTTAGATTAATTCCTAACACTGGATTCCTAAGGTGGAAATATCAGGTCAAAGAATAGAACCCTTTCATGGTGTGTCATAACTCTGGCTAGGTATGTCATCTGGGGCTTTTCGAAGGTGCTGGGGTGCTCCACCAGGAGAACATAAGGGACACAAGCATGGCCCCGCTCAGCTTTGTCTCCTGCCTTCCGCAGCCAGGACAGTATGCTTGGCTCAGGTCAGCTCTTGGGTCACGAAACACTAGGTTTCACTCCCACTGCTTCTGGGGGAGTTATCCTGAGCAAAGAGTTCTGCAAACAAGATTTCTGGTTGCCGTGTTAGTTGGGGCTCTCAACATAACCAATGCTACGACCCTTTAGTACAGTTCCTCATATCGTGGTGACCCTAGACCATACAATTATTTCCGTTGCAGCTTCTTAACTGAAAATTTGCCGCTGTTATGAATCGTAATGTAAATATTTGTGCTTTCTTGGGGCTCCCTGTGAAAGGCTCATTCGAGCCCTGGGTTGAGAACCACTGTTTTAAATGCACCCTTTCTGCATGGACACACACTAACCCCTCAGTAGTCTCAACACTCACCTGCCGCAGGGCAAGCATTTGCTTCATGGTGTAACATGAATAACTTCTGTTTCTATTCCCCAGCCTCGGCCATGTGCCAAGGATTTGAATCTTATTCCATAAGAATGCTTATGGGGAAAACCCCTCAAAGCCTGTCAACTCACCCTAAGCTTTCCCATTATCAAACATAATTTCAAAGGCCATGATTTGTGAAGTCTTAAAAAGTCTCTTTGGCTTGTGTGGTGGTGGAGATGCTACCTTTTACCAGCTGTGGGTTGTTTAGTACTTGGGAAAGAAAAACATTTCCCTCCTATAGGCAAAGAAATAAACCTATCACAAAGAGACTCCCTATCAGCAAGACCAGGCTGTTTATGGGAAAGTCAAGGATGATATCAACATTATGGGGTTTTTAATTATTATTAAGTAACTCGTGATGTGCCAAGTCAAGAGGTCTTCAGTTTTATGTTGCTGGAAGAAAAAAAAATCTAATTTGAGGCAGAGCAGCTTTCAGATTCTTAGGATTTGAGATGATGGCTTTATTCAGTGGAAGATACACAGAGATACGCGACCAAGCCATTAATGATTATTTCATTATGGTTGCAAGCAAAATAAAAAAGGGCATTAAGGGCCGAATGAAAACAGGACCAGGACCAGGATACCCCGGTTCCACTCCATCCATCATGCTTTCATAACCAGACGCCTCGAACGCCTGGTGCTCATTGTAACTGTCCATTCAGCAACAGGTTTGAGAAGTCCAGAATAGGACTTCGGGTTGTTCAGTCTGAGATCTCGAACCACTGTCATGATGTTACAGGTTCTTAGAAACATGATGAGCTAGCTTATAAACAGCTAACTGGTGGGAGCATCATGGAGACAGGCTGTGAAGCCTGTGTCAGGTCTCAGCTTCCCAGGCAGGAGGAGGGCTGAAGGCAGGAGAGAATGCCTGGACCGGACTTCCCTTCACTGTCTGGCCCACCTGGGCTGCTCCTGAAAACGTGGCTGCCACCGGGTGATGAAGCCCTGTGGACATTTACAATTCATTTAAATACATATTTTGTCACATCACAGAAAATTGAAACAGAGAAACAAAATAAAACCCAGACATGTTCAAGGGCTCAAGTTGGGGAGGGGCTCGGCTGCCTTCTGCTGGGGACAGAAGTTGCCTTTCGAGTTGTAGGGGGGGAGGGATGGGGGATGCGGAATTCCTTAAAGCTGTCCCAGGCTGCTGCGCTCTAGCAGCACAGCCCCCCTCTTTGGAGAAAGACCCCGGTTATTACAAATTGGCCTACAGTGTCCTGTCCACCACCCTCTGTCCCTTCATCCCAGTAGTTTTGGATTGGAATGCATTCCTTGCTACCCAACAATATATTGTTAAGAACCTTTCTGATTTTTCTCTTGAAGCTAAATACTATTTAATGATATCTCAGGTTTTTTTGGTTTCCATATGTACAGAATTTGTTTTTCTGAAAACCTGTCATTTTATAGATTTCTAATTTTATTGTGCTATCGTCACAGAACTTAGTCTAGTCTAAATAATGTTGATGTCTTGAAATTTTTGGATTATTTTTTCTTTTGTGGTCAAGAACATGTCTAGGTTTTTCTTAAAGATCTGTTTTAGTATACTTTTGTTGTTGTTTTGTTTGAGATAGGGTTTCTCTGTGTAGCCTTAGCTGTCCTGGAATCCTCTTTGTAGACCAGGCTGGCCTTGAACTCATGGAGACCTACCTGCCTCTGCTGCCCGAGTGCTTGGATTAAAGACAGCTTACTATACTTATTGTATGAATGTTTTGCCTGCATGTATGTGTGTGCAACACATGCATGCTGGTGCCTTTGGAGGCCAGAAGAATATGTCAGATGCCCTGGAACTGGAGTTACAATTAAACGGTTGTGCGCCACTCGGTGTGGGTATTGGGAAAGCAGAGGTCAGTTCAGCGCTTCCTGGTCATCACCGTGTGAAGGCTGCCCATGCCGTGCCTGGATGGAATTCGCCCTGAACTGTGAGCCAAAATGGACTCTTCTTCCCTTAAGTTGCTTCCCATCAGATTGCCACAGTAACAAGGAAATTAATATAAAACAATAGCACTTCTCATGTTCTGTTAATACATGTTAACACTCACTAAGCATGGTATTCAGCTCTTTTGCATATGTGGTTGTTGTCTGAGAAGCCTGATTTGTTCCTCCTCTACTTCCTCTCAGTTTTCTTTCTAGGATCTTACTAGAAAGATATTGACTTTCCTATTTCTTTCTTCTCTATTCCTGAAAATTTCTCCTTTCCCCTTGCTTTTCCATTTACTTCCTCCAACTTTCTCTTCCTCCCTCCCTTCATTTCCTCCCCTTTCCTCCCCCCCTTACTATATAGTCTAAGCTCGCCTTGATCCACACCAGTCTTCAACTTAAGAGCCCTCTGCCTCAGCCTCCTACATGTTGGGATTTCAGGTGCTCACTACCATGGTTGTTAGTATTTAGGCAGCCTGCTTCTGAGTTGCCTAGCAGCATGTCTTCATGTGTCACTCACCAGGTAGACACACCGGGTCAGCTGCGCAGGAGCTATAAATGGACCCGTGCCTCTTACCTTGCTCTCTTGCTCTTCCTCTCTCTTGCTTTCTCTCTTTTATCTGCCTCGGCGCACCCCCCCCATGTCTCTCTCTTTCCTTTTCCTTTCTATCTCTCTACCTCCAGCCAATAAATCTTTTACATATAATATCTGCTGTGTGCATGGCATAATTTTAAAATAAATACTAACAATGATGACTTTCTTCCTTCCTTTCTTTCTTTCCTTCCTTTTCTCTTTCCTTTCTTTCTTCCTTTTCAATGCCTAAGATACTTTTTCAATTCAGCCAAGCAGTTTGAAAACTCACACTCGTATCTGTTCAGCCCCCTTTCATACAGATATTTTGCTGTGTCTTGGTCCACAGTAAAGATGGGGTAGGAATCAGGCTGGGTGACAAGAGAAAGCAACAGGCTATCAGCTCTTCCCTGAGGGCTGCCTCTGGCTTTGGCTTCATGCAGGGGTTACCCTTGTACCCCGCCTCCTACCTACCCCTCCAGCCAGCTGGGGCCCAGTCCAGACATCCCTGAAGGTTTCTCACGATGCTTTTGTTACTTGGCGGAACACACTTGATGCATTAACCTCACCATCTTTCCTATAGCATCCACTGCCTGGACTCCATGTGGGAACCAGCAACCTATGAACAGTCATCTCACGTCCCTTCTGGCTTATCTGTGGGTCTCAGTTCTCTGTTTTTATAGCCACTGCTTGTCTTAATTTTATTCTTTTCAAAACAATGCAAGGGAGAAAACACGAAGGAGTTTGGGATCATTTTTATTAGCAACAAATGTGTGTCAATATTAATTTGCCCCGTATGTGATCTGCAAGTGAGACAAGAGCCAAACTATTAAATCCAACCTAAAGAGCAGGAACAGTAAGAGAAGGAACTAAAGTTCTTGGATAGAAAGTAGCTGCATTTCCCCCAAGAGATTCGACTTGCTCAAGTTCAGAGGTCTGGCCTGGAAAAAAAATAACAGAGATTGAGACAAGTACTGAATCTGAGAAGGACACATTTCTCAGGGTAAGTTCCCCAGGGTTCTATCGGAGTGGTTTCTCTGTAGCGTTGCCAAACGTAGAAAATAAAAATGCAGGACACCTTAAATTTGAAAAAATAGTTTCAATTGACATAGTTTCGTATTTTATTTTTAAAATGCTAAATATTATTAATATTAAATATTAAAATTAAAGAAATAAGGTGCTGGGATTATAGATCACTCTATGGAGTGCTTGTACAAAGTCCTGGGTTCAAGTCCTTGTAACGTATAAACCGTGGATGGTGTTCCGTACTCATAATCCCAGATCTCCAGAGGTGGAGAAACGGAGTTCAGAAGTGAAAGGTGATTTTTGGCTACACAGCAAGTTTAAGGCCAGCTTGGGCTAAGTCATGGAACATTATCTAAAAGAAATATAAGAAAATACACTTGGGAAGACCTAGAACAAATGCATTCATGACACAGGGGTTAAAAATCTCTAAACCTGGATCACATCACACTGGCATAGAGTACTTGCCTGCTAGATGTTTATCTCTATTGCATGGCATTGCTGGACTTTTAAGAGGCCTGGGGACTACTTGGGACCCTGATGAGAAGTGTGAATCATGTGTAGGTCTAAATTGTCATATAAGTTCTAAACAGTCTTCTCTTGGAGAGAAGGCTGTGATAGGACACAGTAGAACCCTAATCTCTCTCTCTCTCTCTGTCTCTCTCTCTCTCTTTGTGTGTGTGTGTATTGTTTGGTGTGTGCATGTGTATGTGTGCTTGGTGTGTGTGTATGTGTGTATGTGTGTGTATAGGAGATGGGCAGCTGATATAGTTCTACCCATGAGCTACACCCTTTCCCTCCTTGACCTTTAAAAGACCACCCAAGTGTCAACTCTGTTAAGAGTGAATACTTTGAGAAGTCATCCTGCCCGTTGCCAGATCCCACCATGCATCAGAGCCATTCTCAGAACACTGCAGAGGAAAGGTCCCTATTCCTGCCCTGCCCCTCACCCTACCCCAGGATTTGGGCAACTGAGTTGAAAGTGCCTGCTGCTTGAAGAATAAGGGGGTCTGCTTCACAACTCAAGTTTCCATACCTAATGACCTAACAGTGGTGATGCGATGCCAAGCAAGGTGCTTGAGTGCTGTCTCTGCACTCTGTTCTACTAGTCTAGTAAAACTCAAAACGCGAAGAAAGAAAAGAGGATCCAAGATGACGAGAGAACACTGTGTCTGAGGAGTAGGAGAGCAGAAACAACGCAGCGACCAGGCGACTGAACTCTGGGACGTAAAACGCCAGCATTGTGAGTGCCAGGTGAGCGGAACTCCTACGGTGAGAAAATCAAGTGGGAAAACCCTAGAGACACCCAGTTATTACCTGGAAAAAGTTCCCGGTGACCAGCAGCGCACAGCTCTGATCTGCCCGCACCCGCCATTGTAGACTGGATCGCACAGTCTCGCGGGCAGTCTGGGGAGGAGCCGGGTGCCATTTTCGCTGAACTGCGCCCTGCAAGCTCACACTGCACCCGGGTTCTGCTTCAACCCGCCGGTGTGCTGCGGGCTCGGACCGATCATCCGAACCACACCAGACTGAGTGGATTGGGGGACCGTTTTGACCAGTCCGCAGACTGCTGGGGCGCTCGCCGAATGCTTCCACCAGCAAAAACTCAGTCAGTGTGTGAGTCCCCCAGCAGATCTGGGAGGAACCCGAGTTCTGTCTCAACCCACGGCTGAGAGGATCCTGGGACCATCTTGACCAGACCGCACACTGAGGGCGAAAACTGCATGCATCTGCCAGCAAAAACCCCAGTTCAGGTGTCTGTCCACGGGCCAGACAGAGAAGGCCTCTGGCACCATTTCAGACAGGGCTGCATACAGCAGATGCACACCAACCCAAACCCACTGTGTGTGCCCCAAATATCATCTCAGACCGTGGTGCACAGCCCCTGGCACAGAAGGAGGTGCCAAATCTCCATTCTAGGGGAGAGCCCTTAGCAGCAAGCCCAGGGCAGAGTGCACAGCCCCCAGCTGACATCTCAAAACTGGACACTCAGACTCT
>CM053743.1:52622510-52703451 GCA_028658305.1 Pachyuromys duprasi | reverse complement strand
GAGGGGGCGGGGAGGAGGGAGATGAGGGAGGGAGTGGGAGGGTAGGAGGGACTGAGGGAGGGGGCTACGCCTGGGATTCAAAGTACCTAACCTGTGATTGAGATAAAAATAAATAAATTAAAAACAAAACAAAACAAAACAAACTTAAAACGCTGTTGGGGAGGGCTGAGGAGAGAAGGCATGTGGCCATGCTGGTACTGCCCATGTGTACAGTGGCCTGCCTCCTAGGAGAGACGTTCTTTCCCTCGCAACCATGACCTTCTCTACAGTATTTATCCCAGACACTTGCTCTGTGGCAAGAAGGCAGCAGAAAGAGACAAAAGTACAGTTCAAAGTGATCTGCAAAGCCATGTATCAGCTGCCCAGCTCATGTTTATAAAGAATGGCATTTACAGCTGAGCACTTTCCAGGGTAGCATATTTCAATAACACAAAACAAATCATACCCAAATACCAGCACACACACACCCCTTAAAGAAAGTATTTACTATTAATTTTATGAGAAGTTGACTGAACTGTTGAAAGAACACTGAAGTGAAAAGCTACTTCTGAAATATCCCAAGCTTTGAAACATTTTGGCACATTACTGGAATATTGTTCTTTCCAATTGGAAGGATGTTGGCCACCCCCACCAGCATGGCTGAATGAGGAAATGTTCTGTGCTGAGCAGGAATACCACCAGTTAGGTCCTCCAGGAGCCTTTGTAGCTTCCAAAGGAACCAGCAGATGTGACTGTCAAGAGATGCCATTTAGGCCCCAAAGGACTTCAGACACGAAGCATCGATTATGCACAGATAAAATTGTTTCAGAGTCTGGCTTTTTATTCATAGATGAAAAAAATCAATTCGACATATTCCAATTTTTCTTTTTTTTTTTTCTAAATCAGTGTCTCACTGTGTAGTCCAGGCAGGGCCACAACTCAGGACTTTCCTCTCTCAGCCTCCTGAGAGTTGAAATTCAGCTCTATTAAACAAAATGTTCCGAAGGGGTTGAGGATATAGCTCAGTTTGCTAAAGTGCTTGCCTAGCATGCAGGAGGCCTTGGTTCGTTCACCAGCATGAATCAGGCAGGGTGGTACATGGCTGTAATCCCAGCAATTGGAAGGTAAGCACGAGGTGATCAGAAATTTGAGGTCATCCTTAGCTACATACCAGTTTGAGGCCAGCCTGGGCTATCATAGACTATAATGAGGGGCTGTGGGTTTGATTCTCAGCACTACAAAATAAACAGATGGATAAAAACAAAAGCCCTGATGTTTCTCTGATTTCCACACTCACAACCAAAGTAAAAATAGCTTAGTCACGCACATTTGTAATTCCAGGCATGGGGAGGTAGAGCTGGAGAGATCCCTGGAGCTCACTGACTAGCCAGCCTGACCTGCTCCTTGAGTACTAAGTCACTGAGAGCTTGCACAGAGCCTGAAGAATGACACAGTGATGTCACAGTGATGTCACAGAGATGGCTCCACCCAAGGTCTCTTTTCCCTCTGCAGGCCCTCTGTCCTCCTCCCCCTGCTCTCCCCAGGTCTGATCTCCATCCTCATTTCTCTCTGGATTTCCTCTTCTACCTTGTTGTGCCAGGATAAAGATAGAGCAGAGACTGAGGGAATGTCCAGTCAATGCCTGGCCCAACCTGAGACCCACCCTGTGAGGAAGAGCAAAGCCCTGACACTATTGACAGTACTCTACTGTGCTCGCAGACAGGACCCTAGCATGGCTGTCCTCTGAGAGGCTGCTCCCAGAAGTGGAACCAAACAGATGTGGAGACTCACAGCCAAATATTGGGAGAAGCATAGGGAACCTTAGGTAAAAGCGGGGGATGGATAGAAGGACATGGAGATGACAGGAGCTCCACAAGAAGACCGAAAGAGCCAACTAACCAGGGTCACAGGGGCTTGTGGAGACTGAAGCACAACCAAGGACCATGCATAGACTGGACTAAGGTCTGTTGCACAGATGTAACAGACGGGCAGCTCAGACCTCATGTGGATTCCTTAGTAAGGGGAGTGGGGTCTCTGACATGGTCTCTCTTGCCAGATTTTTGGACTTCCTTGCCAGGCCACAGCCAAAGAGAACATGCTCAGTCCTGACGTGTCTTGAGGAGCTGGGATAGGTGGGTGGGTGGGGCTTCCCCTCTTCTGAGAAATAGGGAGGGAAGTGGGACCGGGAGGAGAGAAAAGAGGGGGCTGCCTGCAATCGGGGTATAAAGTGAGTAAATAAATACATTAATTAAAAAAAATGCTATTCAAGGTTGTCCTCTGGCCTGCACATACACACAGGCAGCTACTGGTTACCACCAAGACATGAATGCACTACTGTACCTGTAAGGTTATCATGCGGGTTATTGTTGTGGTTCCTAGGCATTGAAGCTGGGCAGGACCTTTGCTTACTTCCCTCCCTTGGAAGTTTGCATAGCGCCTTCTGGTACTATGAAAGCTCATGCTCAAGGAGATACGTTTAGGTCAGATCCTCTGAGTCCTGTGTCCGAAATGCATGATGTCCTCGGCAACAGGGACTCACCTTTCAACCTCTGGGAGGCAATCCAGGGCAGCGGCTTGTATTTTATTGGGAGTCAGGGTTAGGGAAACGTTAAGCCTATTTATGGTTCTAAGGGAAGTGATTATGTGTGCACGTGTGTGTATGTGTGTGTGCATGTCTGTCTGTCTTGTCTGTTTGTTCAGCATGTACCGAGAGCTTGAGATTGAGAATAATAATTCTCTGACATAATAAACCCTCCAGCTTTGCACTTGTCATTCTAGCAGAGGATTCAGAAGGTCAACAGAACTCAACCCCACATTTCTATTAACCTACAACCCCACCTCTCAAAAGCTACCAGGATGCCTTTCAGGTACCTTTTTCAGCTTCTTCAAAAGAAGCTAAGCAAGGGCTGGGTGCCTCTCTGCGTATAGTATGCCGGGCCTGGAAAGTTTCAGTCCAGAGCTTCTTCTTGTCTTCACAGCAAGGCATGTCCTGGGTATGTAACTGGTCTGCCTAGACTGTCACACAGACACACATAGACAGACACACACACTCACACACACAAAGTGCTTTCTCCTTCCAGTTGGTGGTGGCCTCCATCCCCATGGGGCCGAGCTTCCTTAGGGATCTTGTGTTGTTTTTCAGTCCAGCTTCCGCTTCTTGGTTCTGCCCATGTAGCATCCTACTTCTGCTCTCTGAGGACTTGCCGTTCTGAGTTTCAACAGGTTCCCTGTGGGATTTAATCCAGTTCACCTCACTGGCTCCTTACCAATGGAGTAGCCTTCTGGGTAGTCTAAATTCACCCTTCACTCTCCAACACAGGAAAATGTTACTCTCCTGTCTCTTGCTGGCACTGGTGGCTTTGGAAGACTCTTGGGAATTGCTTCCCAGCTATCTCCTGCCTCCCATCTGTGGGACTTCTTGGAATACTTCAGCAGAAGAAGCCATGTAATATCACCAGAATCCACGGGCGGGGAAGAATGCTGTGGGGTCTCAGTAATCGGCCCAATGGGTGTAACTCCTTTCTGGTCATTACTGCTACTGCTCTGCTTGAAGTCTCCTCCCTACTCAGAAGCCTATATAAATCTTCAAGAGACCTTTGGGTCTGTATGTCCTGGGTCTCTGCAGGGAAGAGACCAAGGAAAATTATTTGATAATTGAGACCTGGCTGTATTAATGAAATTAAATATTATCACAGCACAAAAAATGATTGAGAATATTTTCTAAGTATACTTGGGGTTCTCTGACTGTGGGTTTATAAAAGAGACACTTTGGAAATAGCAAATAGGGGACCATCAAAGAGAAATGTGATCATCTAGATCTGAGGAAACGGAGTGAAGGAGCAATTGGGAGAGATGTGTTGCTGTGCTAACATGCTATCATGGACAGTGTGGACAAGCACGAACTCTGGCTAAGGCTGTAATGGGAGCGGAACCACTTTATATCTGATGGGAAAACGAAGTGTTTAGATGTGATAGAAACAGTTTGATGAGTTCTGAAAAGAACAGTTAGCGTCATCATGCTTCTACTTCTAGCTACTAATCCAAGAAAAATGAAAGGAAAGCATTGATAAGGCATGTAGGTATTCTTAGTAGCATTATTCACAACAGTCCCAAAGTAGAAACAACCTAAATGTGCCTTAACCAGTGAATGGAGAAACAAAATGTGCTATATTCCCACCATGGAACATTATTTGATGATAAAAAGGAATGAAGTATGATACAAACTGTAACATGGGTGAGTGTTTAAAATATTGCGCTAATTAAAGAAACCCTCCACAAAAGCCCTTACTTATGTTGTCTGATCTCATTGCTGTGAAATGTCCAGATCAGGCAAGTGTATGAAGCCAGAAAGACTAGTGGTTGCTTAGGGCTAGGGTTGGGCCGGTGGAGGACAGAGAGAGATGCTGTTAGGAAAGTGTCTCCTTTTGAGCTGTGTGAGCGTGTGTGTGTGTGTGTGTGTGTGTGTGAGAGAGAGAGAGAGAGAGAGAGAGAGAGAGAGTGTGAGAGAGAGAGAGAGAGAGCGTGTGTGTGCGTGTGTGAGAGAGAGCGTGTGTGTGTGCGTGTGTGAGAGAGAGAGAGAGAAAGAGAGAGCGTGTGTGTATGAGTGTATGTGTGTGTGTGTGAGCACGTGTGTATGTGTGTGTGTATGTGAGCATGTATGTGTGTGTGTGTTGTTGGCTATTGAATCTAGTCTTGCTTGCTCTAAGCCAAACACTTCCATCAGCTCAGTACTGGGTTTCTTCTGGATGTGATAAAAATGTCCTGCCAGAAGATTTCAGTGATGGCTGTACAACTCTGGACATATCAAAAATATTGAATTTTATATCTTGAACAGTCATATCTTATAATATATACATGATAGACAATGAAATAAAGCCATTTTGTTGTCAGTAAGTCATTAGAAGGTGTGTGTTGTGTGCTCCTATCCTAGCCCTGGCCTTAGCTTCATAGCAAGTTCCAGGCCAGCTTGAGCTAAAGCAGCAAGACCTTGTCTCAAAAACAAATGAAGAAATAAAGAATGGCAAACTTTGAATAGAAACATAGCTTAACCATCTTCAGTGTGGCTAAAAAGGTCTTTTGGTTTGCCAAGTATGGACCTGAGGCAGAGATGCTTTGGGCTACCTTTGGGGAGTTTAGTCTATGCATTTCATTTAAAGGTGATTAAGGATTTGACCAAGCAATGCCAAGTTCACCGCTGGTCCAGCGGAATATCTAACAACAGGCATGGTTGTCCCTGAGTGCTTGGCCAGCCCTGCAGCTTCAGCAGGCAGAATGTGAACCTCTGGCACAGACAGCAAGCCAGGATCCAAAGAGGCTTTTAGTAAAAGCCTTTCCATTTTGAAAAGCTGTCGCAGCCTCACCTGCAGTTGTAACTCTATTTGGGTCCCTTGGCTGGAAAACGGATGGAATTTTTCAACATGACCATTTTACAGCTTGAAAGATAAACCTATTTTTTTCTTTTTTTTTTCTGCTTCAAATATTCCACTTGTTGCTAAGATTCTGCCAACAGAAGTTGAGTTTCACCTTCAGAATATTTACATTGTCTTCTGAGACTCACTCTGGAGACTGTCATGAACTGAGAAATTGAAGCTTCGGGCTCGCTGGCTTTGTAACATCTTAGTTTTATTTCTGTGTCATGGCGTGTCCACTGACTTATCAAAGGACCTGAAGAAGCATCCCGAGTTCTTGGCCTCAGCCTTATCAGTATGCTTTGCCTTCCGTTAAGAAAGTACTGTTAATTAGCCTAGCCCCATTAATTAAAAATTGAAATATTAGTGTTGGATGGAATGTTAGGAAACTCATGAGTCACAGCCTTTTTTTAGGATTTAGTTCTTAATTTAACCTTTTTTAAGTGCTGAGGTTTCTGAAGGCCCAGGCAAGCATTCCACGTCAAGCTACAGCCCTGCTGTCCCAGGATCTTTATCCACTCTATATACCAGAACAAGTTTCTTTGGAAGGTTGTGACCATATTACAAAACCAGTTCTGGGCTTCAGTTTGCTCATCTTCTAAGGTAGAATGAATACTCTTTCCCAACAATACAATAATTATTAACAGCTTTATTTTATTACAATTACAGTCTTCCTGTTACTGCTTCTCAGAATTGTTGCAAGGGTAAAGGAAGAGTATTAGATCATGTGTTTTAAAAACTGAGTAAGTAGCATTTTAATAACAAACTCAACTCAAATGTTGTTCTGAGAAGGCCACTGTTCACCGAAAGACTCTGAGACCTGAAGGAGGGTCACGTCATTTAAACAAGTCATAGAAACATTGATGAGAATCGAAGAGTGAAGTAAGTCAATTTCTGCATCTGGATGGAAGGCTCTATGTAGTGAACCATATTTACACATGTCTTTTAAATATTCATCAGGTTTGTAATTTTTTTTTACTGAGATTAGTTTGTAAAAATTCGAGCAACAAGGCAAAGGTTTGGCATGATTTCTTAAATAGGAAGAATTGTGTTTGCCACATCAGTGTAACTCTGAGTCAAGGAAAGGGCCTCAGACAAGGCAAAGAGTTGGCTCCAAAAAAATGATACTGGAAAACTAAAAATAAATGCAAATTATTGGTCTGGGTACAGAAAGGTGGGGCAATTGAATAGCTTGGGCTTTGATTCTCATTGAGAGGGCATGTTCCTGCAGATGGAATGGTGTAGCAGGAAGGACAGATGAGTATTCAGGGTGAAGAAGTGGCTGAAAAGGGAGATTAAGCTGACTGAAGAGAATGCACACCTCATGATAGGACCCTTAAAGAGAACGTGTTCCTCTCTCAACACCCTATGCGGCACCATGTGGATTGCAACTTTGTTTCCAGCTAAGAGATAGATGCTTTTGTTTGCTCTTTGTTTTTTTTTGTTTTATTGTTGTTGTTTTTCTGCACAGGTGAGTGAGATTCAAGACTGGATTGCTGTGTGAATGCATACATGCATGCATGTATGTGGGGATGTATGTGTGCCCCCATGAATGAGAGTGGACGCCAGAGGACAACTTGGGGGAGTTGCTTCTTTCCTTTCATCAGGTAGGTTTTAGGGATCAAACTCAAGTTGTTAAGCTTGACAATAAGTGCTGTTACCCACTCCCCACCCCACCCACTGGCCTGGACTGTTTACCTTTTTGTAAAGCTCACACTGAATGCTTTTTGATCAGTTCACGTGAAGAAGAAACTTGAAAGCAGCTACCCAGCCCTTGCTCTCCATCTCTGAGAAGCTCCTTACCCTGTGGCACATTTGGTATATTTATTCTGTAACTTACTCTCATTGGCAAGGTTGAGGACCCCAATGGTAGAGAAACAAGAAGCCACATGGTGCTGGAGAGATGAGGAAGTGCTGATTCTGATAGCTTCACACTGTGTGTGTATGTATTTCATATGTATAGGAACCAGGGGACAATATCAGATATCTTTCTTCCATTATCATCTACATTTTTGTTCGTTTCTGTCTTTGTTTGGGTCTCAAACTGGCCTGGAGTTTGTCAAGTAGATGAGAGAGCTGGCTAAAAGTTCCCCCTGATCCGCTCTACCTCCCAAGTATCAGGCTTGTGGCATGGTGAGCAACACCAGGCCTGGCTTCTATGTGGATTCCGGGGTGCAGCTCAGGTCTCTGTAAGGCCTGCAGTCACCTTACCTGAGATGTCCCCCAGGCTCTCTCCTCCATCTCCATGAACCTGTCTGGCTGTACTTCTCACTAGAGATACACAATGTACTTCAGCAGCTTCACTGGGCTCCTAATATTTTTATCTTAACAAGCTTTCTGCAAATCTCAGGGACATTAGGTGAGAAAGAGATTGGCTGGTTCTTCTAGTATAAGATATCTCTCTTCACTCTGAAATGCTTTTTTTTTCTTGAATATTTCCTTTAGAATAGCTCAAGGTATGACATACATATTCTTCATGGCATCAAGGTATGACGTGCATATCCTTCATGGCATTTGATGCCATTCACGTTATTACGTACTAAGATCAGTCTAGCCCAGGAAGTCATATTTACATTTCAGCATTCTAGCTACTCATTGAGTAGTCATTGAATAGATGTGTCTCTAAGATGTATTTACAAAGTGCAACTCTAGCACTGAAATAAGAAACACACAAAGCCTGCATTTCCTAAATTAATGATTAATGTCCTTGGAAGATTATTGTTCCTTTCATCAAACCATAAATTAAACATTTTTATGGTTTTGCTAAACACATGGCCTACACATGCCACACAGTTATATCTGTATTATTTCCATATAAGAGATTTATTGCCTTATAATAGCAATTAGGAGAGGAAAAGTTGGTGTCGGGTCTTTGAAGACATAGTTTATGGAAACAGCCAGGGGATGGGTTTCCTACATGTGAAAACTCTACTATAGAATGTATTCATCTTCTCTGCTGAGAGGATGTGTAGACATGTCCAAGTCAGGCAGAAATCCTGCTGCTTCTCTTAGTCAGACCTGGAGTCGAACCTCTTCAGACTCTGGGGAGGATTTAATGTTCCTTGAAATTTCATGACACGTTGTCAGAATAGCTTTGGGGTTATCTGTGAGCTTTGCTGGGAAGAGCAGTATTCCTCCCATGAGAAGATGGTTGATCTCTACCAGGTGGTATGTTAATGAAGAGTCCATGTGAGGTTGACTTATAGGGGCAGTCTTCATCAACCTCAGCTTACCATCCCACCTGCTGTAAATAAATCATTTGATGGGCAATTTGGAGTGGTGACACCTTTGCCGTAACAGGTAGGCATAGCTTCTGGGCTTTCCCAATTCTTCATAAGATTTAATTTGGCATGAAATGTTTCCTGAAATAATCAACTTAATCCTAAATAATCAATTGGAATCCCAAATTGACAAGGAAATCATCCTTATTCTATGTATAATATATAACACTATAGACCCTATATATGTATATTTATATATAATTTATAAAGGATACATGTCATGTATTTTTTAAGGCATAAGTCATTTAATTTTAATGACAGGATTTATATAAGAAATTGTATAATTTTTCTAATTAGCAGTTTTTTCTAGCAACAAATGTTTTACATAAGCAAAATAACACCAGAATAACTTTAAATCACTTTATGGACTCAAAGGCACGTCACAGAACAAGACAGTTTATTTTGCTTTTTCTCGAACATACAAGCCAACTTTCTCATCTTACCCAGCCAATTCCTAGGAAAATTCATCTGTATTTTATTGCTTGCCGTGGCACCAAAGATGTTTATGGGAAAACATAGTAAATCTCTTTAAAAAACCATATCAGGAAATATTTCGGCCACAAGTGACAAATTCAGGTGGCTTGCTTGAACGGCAACTGGTCTAGGCCCTTTACGTCTCCAAAACCCAACAAGGAAACTTCTGCTCATGTCTCATAGGACAAATTATGTCTACAAGAAGTGTGGTAAAAGGCAGTAGACTTGCAGCCGGGCACACTGAATTTTCTCGCAAAGCACACTGAATTTCCTCGCAAAGTTAAGGCTGTTAAAACACCAGGTGACCAGTGAGCCTATGTCACCTAAAGCTGAAGACAGCGTCCTCTGTGGCCCTCATGGCAAAGGTTATGTTACCCTGAGCATATTTAAAATCTCTTTGAATCCATTCCCACTTTCTGTCATCTTGTTTTTTGAAAGAACTGTTGACAATGTCAGAAACAGACATAGTAACTATTTCCAACTGAGCGTTTTCTAGGAGGTAAGGAAGAGTTCAGCTGAAATGGGTATTACCCATTTCAGTTATGAAAAGCAAGCTTCCATGAAGCCACCCTGCGGATTGTATGGGGAGAGACAAGGATTGAAGTGTAGCTGGACTCAGTGAAAGCATGTATGGATATGTCACAGTGATGTGCATTTGTATAATCACTGTGGGTTAGTAATTAGAGTGATGAATTTAAAAGGGACTCTTTTGGGCTAGGAAAAGGTTGACAGCCTCCTGGTAATTGAGTCATAGCACTAACAAACTACTGCACGGGTACTTCCCTCTGATAGGCACCATTGCAGCCTATACTATCACCAGACTGCCTCAATAGTTAAAGCATCTCCTTTGCCTTAGTCATCCCAGGGCTTAGTGCCAGATGCCCAGAGACCCCCTGAACAGCTCAGAGCCTGACCGAGATCTCGGCCTTGTACTCACTCTTGTCTTCTCTGCTATGACCATCTTCCTATGTGGCTTTGATTGGTTTGTTGTGGCCTTTGTACCTAAGACTGTGAGTGTGGTAGCCTTGTTTTCCTAAGCCCCCCCCCACCTCCACTCCCCAAGTCTCAGCTGGTATCTTGTTCTTGAAGAACAAGAATCTGTTCATTTGTCTGTTGGCTGTTTTTATATAAAAAAAAGAAAACCCCAAATGTTCAATTTTAACCATAAAGACTCAGGAGCCAGATGCTGGGGTGAAAACCTGGTAGTTCAGAGAGGCAGAGAAAGCACCCAGCTGACCTTCCTACTCAGCTCATGTCCTGAAGGAAAAAAAAAAAAAACAACAACAAAAGCCAAAAGCTTGCTAGGTCATCTGACAGCCCAGGAGGAAACAGCCAAAAGGTCCATGCTGTCTTAAATATTCTTCACCTCAAAGTCCCCCCTTTCTGTTAATCCCTGTCGTCTGGTTACTTGCTCTGCCTCTTGACCTAGGGTTAACTTTATTAAATCCTGTGTACAGAAAGCTCTTGAAATAAAGGTGTGTGTTAGGGCTGAACAGCACCAAACAAGAAACAGGTGTTTACACTTCACAATCTAGGGGTTCACAATGGGGTCTCACATCCTGCAACAGTTGGTGTCACATTAGAAAACTGCCTGTTTGGGATCTTCTCCCAGGTGCTCAGTGAGCAATAATTTGTGACTGAACTTTACATCCTACATTTGCAGGTGACTTCCTTTTCATTACTTGTCAAAGTTTGGATCCCTCAGAATGGGTGATGTTTAACTGTCATTATCACCTGGACTAGGTTTTCTCCACCTGGGAAACAAACCTCTATATAAGACAGTGAGATTTAGCTGGACAAAGAAGAGCCAGCCTGAATGTGGACAGCGCCATCTCAATGGCTGAGGTCCCAGACTAACTAAAGGAGGGTGAAGATGAGAAAGTGAGCTGAGCACTGACATTGATCTCTCTCACCTTCCTGCTGTGGCTACAGTGTGACAGCCACCTCATGCTTCTGTGGAAATTTCCAAGGTAATGATTATTTCAAGTGGGCAGGGGTCCTGTTTTCTCTCTGCTCTTGTCTTCTCTACTCAGCATGTGCCACGCAGATAGCGCTGAGCAAGATCTGTTAAAAACAAATGAATGCTTCCAGAGCTACCTACGTATTAGGCACAGGTCTAGGGGCTTTTCATATGTGAACTCCTCTCATTCACATAACTGTATGAGATAAGCAGAGTTTTTCTCTATGTCTACACAAAGAAATTGAGGCATGGACAAATTGAGTGATCTATTCAAGATGTCAGTCTCTTCTGCATGGCTGTAACAGCTTGCAAAGAGGCTAATCTGGTTCGCAAATATGGTGGTTGGTGATCCCAGAGAGCTTGGAGCCAATGCCTTGATGAGGGTCCACATGTTAACAATACAGAGATAAAGAAAGAAGTAGCATGAGGAGACAGAGAACAAGAGACTGGAGAGGAGCCAAGCTCACTGTTTTGTAATAAGCTGCTCTCTTGGGAACTAAGCTACTCCTACCAGGGAGTAGCTACTCCTATGCAACAACATTAACTGATTTGTAAGTGTGGAGGCTCTTGATTTATTTTTCTTCCTTTGTACTCCATTCCTAAAGTTTCTGCTATTCCAACAGACAGTACTCAGACCACATTGGTAGTACATGAACCTTTAGGAGACAAGCCATATCCAAACCATAGCACAGAGTCTCAGGCTGGATTGATCTGATTTATACCAAGGCAGTCTCAATCAAATCAATGATTAACACTAAACCTGGGAACAGGAGTTAGAAGGAGAGACTGTTACAAAATCGCCTAGAGATAAGTGACAGTCTCAAGATGCACATCTCAAGATGTTCAGGGGATGGTAAGACAAAGGGGAGAGACAGAGAAGATGAGACAGATAACCCTTGAAAGGGTGATTGCAAAACCAAATGATAGATGCCAGAAAAGATGCTGGCACAGTGTCCTCAGAGCTTGGGGGCCAAAGGAAGGTTAGGCTGGACGTTCCTAGGGGTCTAATGATGGAGTGGCTTTTCTTGACTAAAACAGAGAACAGATGGCTTCCCCAGCACTTCTAAAAGGGGTGATAATCAACTAAGAACACGAAGTCACATGATTATGCCACAACCTGTTACCATGTTAAGTGTGCTGATAAGCATCAGGGACCAGCAATCACTACTGGCTGAGCCATCTCACCAGCCCTACTATTCTGCTATAGTAGCCTGTGCTAACACTTCCTGGTTTGAAGATTCTGTTTAGTAGTCTAAACTTTTAACATTGCGACACAAAATCATTTACAAGGATAACCCTTGTTAAAAGATAAGAAGTTACAAAATATAGTGGACTTTAAATGGCTTCATTAAAGCACAAATAGGTATAAATTTGATAAGTGATTATTAGAAACAAATTGTAAGTAAACTAATATATGGAAAATTACTAATTTGAAGAATATGTGTAGGTGACCCTTGTCTGTAGACTTCACCTAGAACTCTGTCCACATATATCAATTAGAATTAAGTTGGATAAAATTAAGTTGGGCATGGCGGTACATGCATATAGTCCTAGCACCGGGGAGCTGAGGTAGGATAATTCCAAGTTTAAGCCTAGCCTACAAAATAAATTCCTGTCGGAAAGATAAAACCCACAATGAAGCAAATAAGAATATTAAATTGGATACTTTATAAGAAAAACTCACATGGCAGTGGCGCAAGAGATAGCACACAGAGTCTGGGACTAATGCGGTTGTCTACGAGCTCATCGATGTTTCTGGCTCCTTCTAGCTTTCTTCTTGATCATCCTTCAGGATGCCTTCCAGTTTCAAGTTCTCCATTCTCACTGCTGGCCATAGCCCAAGATGTTTGCCAAGATTCAAGATAGCACTTCTAGGTTTTTGACAAAATAAAAAGAGAAAAACTGAGGAACAGCTGTGTTTGCACTTCCTGTCTCTTTATAAAGCGTTCTCCTTGAAGTCTGATTTTGATTTACGTATTATTGTTGTTTTGTCTATGGATGTTTTGCCTGCATGTCCGAGTGCATGCCTTGTGCATGCCTGAGACATTAGAAGTCAGAAGAGAGTTGTCGAGCAGCCCCTGAAAAGAGAGTTTCAGATGGCACCACCATGTAGGTGCTGGGAATCGAATCTGGGTCTTCTGCAAGAGCAGCAAGTGCTCTTAAGTGCTAAGCTGTCTCTCTAGCTCCTGAAGTCTGGTTTTTTAAAAAAAAATGTCACTTGTACCTTAGAGTTTATTCCTAACTGCAGAGGAACTGAAGCGAGCCTTTCAGCTGAGCTGAGATTGGTAAGGCAGAGATGCATAATGGGTAGATTGTCTTAATTATGTGACTGTACTGCATTTCCGATTCACTTCCAGACACGAGAGGCCAAATTTAAAGTAAGGAGTCATAGTGCTACCTCTTGCGTTTTTACAAAGGAGACGAGGGCCCTGGTGACTGGACTAAAAGCATATGAAACCCAGCAGGCAACCATTGGCCTACTACTGAAGAGCCCTCCAACACAGGGCAAATTGAACTGGCATGAGCTGTGAAAAGCTACCTCAGAGGTCCCACTGGCCTGAGACTCACCTGTCAGGCCTGTCAGCCAAGATTAAGTGATATGGTAAAGGATAATAAGAGAGAAGGCAAGAAAGTATATTTGTGTGGTAGGTAAACTTCCCAGAAATAGTTATGAGAAGATGTGCATTGTTCCACATGGCCTGGCTGGGGTTTAGCACAGCTGTGGCGTGTGTATGGTTTGAGACAGGTGTGTTAAGCTTCCAAGAAGACTGTGGGTCATGTGTGGGTCATGACTGAGTGGCTGGGATGCCCAAGGCTCCCCCTGCTCCAGTGAGGGAGCACCATGTTGGGGGAAGGCGTTTGGGACACTGAGAGTCGGAGCCCTTCTAGAGTACATTGTGCTCTTGCTCCACATGAGTAGCTGTGATTTGACTCCATCACTCACATCCACAGGCCCGAACCTACTTAGGGTCTCTGTTGTGGCTTGGAGCATTCTAAAAACTGGCCACTCTCACTAGGGACAGTCCCCTGAGTGCCCTGGCTAAGAGGAACTTCATACAGATAGAATGTACACAATACATCATGGTCATTAATGAGGATAGCCTGCCTCCTTCTCAGGGTCTCCCAGTTGTGCATGATTTACCATTTCTAATATCTGCTCTTCTTTTCCTCTCTTGAAACCATTCTGTGGTTATCCTGATCTTCATTCCATTGCCCAAAGCGCATAATTACCTCAATATTGATGCAGCCCATATTTCTTGACTTCTGACTTATAAATGACATTACAATTAAGAAAACAGGTCTAATCCAGGATAGGTGGTACTTGCCAGTAATCCCAGAACTCAGGTGGAGTTCTGTGAGTTCAAGGCCAGCCTTGTCTACAAACTGAGTCCAGGACAGCTAAAGCTACACAGAGAAGCCCTGTCTCGAAAAACCAAAATAATAATAATAATAAATCTAATTTTGAACTGGAGGGAGACAACACTATGATGATAAGAAGTTGTATGAGAGAGAGAGTAGCCCCATGATGGTAAAGCCCTTGGTGCTGGATAGGAGAGAGACAGAAGAGAGGCCCCAGCTGAGGATCCTGGGTAGTCCCTCAGTCAGTCAGGAGCTCTGAAGGTTGGGTGGGGAAACGCCCTTCTTGATGATTCATGCAGGGACACCTGGAGTCCCAGCAGTCCGAGCTGCTTCCAAAAGGACCCATAGGCACTGACACTGATGTGGGAAGGTCCACACTGACGTCGGGACTTGAGATTAAAGGTGAAAGTTAGGAGGTTGTGTGTAGTACAAATAGTGGAAGCAGTGAAATACAATCCCATCACTTCTCACTGAGGTAGAAGACTGTAACAGAAATTACATGTGACCCACATCTTTTTTTTAATACATTTTTTATTAATTTATTTATTTTTATATCCATCACAGGTTAGGTACTTTGCATCCCAGGCATAGCCTCCTCCCTCATTCCCTCCTACCCTCCCACTCCCTCCTTCATCTCCCTCCTCCCCACCCCCTCAAAGTCCACCAACAGGGGAGGACCTCCTCCCCTTCCATCCAAACCCAGCTTATCCTGTCTCCTCAGGGCTGGCTGCAATGTCCTCCCCTGGGATCTAGCCAGTCTGTCACTCCCCGGCTTGTATGGGGGAGGTGACCCACATCTTAATTTTAATCTTTCTTATACCCATCGTAAGGAAGACACAGGTGCAATTAATTTTTACAATGAATTTTATTTAACCTTACATAGCCAAGATATTATAATTTCAACATGTAGTTAATATAAAAGTATGAAACAGATACTTTGCAATATTTTTTTCTGGTACAACATCTGTCCTGTGTTGGACTTACTGCATGTCCAGGTTTAGCCTGGTACCTTCCAAATATCCACAGCCACATAAGGCTGTGGCTGCTGAACTAATCAGCATTGCCCTAGGAAGCTCTCCAGCTTCCGTCATCACAGTTGCTTGTCTCCATCTTCTTTGATCTTCTGCCATATCCCTCTTCTCTTCGTTCTACATCCCTCATTTCTCTGACTCTTTTTTTCCCTTGGTTTGCTTCCTCTTGCAATGTCTTTCTCATTAGAAGGGTTAATGAAATATTCTGAACCAAAAGGCAAAACGTATTATGGTAGAGAGAGAGGGACATAAAGACAAATGGCATACAATTCTTGCCCAAACCAAGCCAAACTCCAGGGAGAAATAAGAGTGGAAGTAATAGTGAATTAGACAAAAAATGTGAATTTTGTATGGAAAGGAGGCTATTACATTAATTTCATTCATAAACCTTCCAAACCCTTCTCTGTGATTTAATTACTCTCTGCCCATGTGCGTCAGATGTCCCAACAGTAACCACGTTTCTTTCAGTGGATAAAATCTGCTTAATTGCCCCGTCTTCATGAATTAAGATCCCAGCCCATGCCGGTGTGTGGGAAGCATTTCTCGGAGACTCTGTGCCCCCTGACCACCCTAAGTCACCAACACTCACAGACCTGTGTTTAAAGAAATTGAGTATCCAATTGTTTCTTCCTGGCTCCTTCCTCTTTCCTCTGTGAGCAGCTGGGCAGAATCTGGAGGTCACGTAAGGGGGTGCTTGACTCAGACCCTGAGCTATGGCTTCTGTGAGACGGCAGTAATCTAGGTTGGTTCCGAGTGGCTTTGTGGATTTTTCCTCCCTAACTTTCTCACTTCCCCTTGGTTCAGTCACATTCTCTGTGTTATTAATGGGCTTTGGTTGGTTCCAGATCATGCCGCTCCTGCATCTGATAGGAATGAGGTACAGAGAAGTAGAATGTTTGTGTCTCTGCAGTCTTGCTTTGGTGCTGTCATTTACTACCTGGAACAGACAACACAGAGTTAAAATAAGGTAAGTCCAACTCCACTCTCAAATGGAAATCACTCTGTCAATTGAATACTTTGACTGCTCATTCCTGCATTTTGCCATGACTTAGATTGGCGTGGCTTTTCCTACCTTGGACTAGTTCCATGTTAAAACACTTCATTAATTTCAGTCCTACTGGCTTAGCTAAGCCAAAGCTTTTTGCTGTTTTCTGTCTGCTGTACCCACTTTAACTGACCTTATAAACATGTTTAAATAGACTTCTCATATAATCACCACTTTAGCTGGCAACTTCCCGTTTAGATGTTACAGAAGGCACAGTGCAAATTAGAGAGCAGAGCAAAAACACTAAGAATCATGAGACCCTGGATAAATATAGTAGAACCGCTTGCTCTCGTGAGGACAAGGCTGAGTTCTAATCCTAGTTCACCCGCTGACTCAGTGGATGACTCTAGGAAACACAGAGCAAAACAATGATTGGCTTCATCTGCTCGTGACTCAGCCAATTGATTTTGATAAATGAGGGCCAAAGTGGAGTCTGCAGTCACAGAGATACCTCATTTCCACCCCGGGTGTTTCACTGTTCCGTGGGCTTGTGCTGAGTTCACCCAGAGGAAAACAAAGCTGTCCTTTGTGCATGACAGAAGGGAAAATGGTGCTCACAGGACAACTGGCCTTATCAGCAATGAAAAGGATCTAAAGGTTAGCAGATGGCAAACAGAAAGAACTGTCTAACCTGATGTCAAAAGGTAGCCTTTCAAAGATGGCTTTGTTCAGTTTGATGCTGTCCCAGTTGAATGCATTTTATGCCCTGTGATGTCAGCAGAAGTGCAGTCTACCAAAGACAGAGTATGAACCAGGACCTCGGGACAGTGCTTGGCATCCCAGTGAGTGCCGAGCCGGTGAATGCTATGGAGCTGAAGGCATTGTGAATATCTTCTTCACCTTTATTGGCAACACCATTTATTTACTTTACCTACTGAGTATTAAAACTGTCAAATATTCAAGACTTCTTTCTTTTCCTGGATTTTAGAGTAAGGTTTGATTTAGTAAGCAGTTCCTCTGGCCATCTGATATATCAATGTAGAATCAGCATTTTGTAGCACACTTTTATGACCTCTACGAGAAGTATTTCAGAAAACTTTTCGCTAGTTTTTTTTTAAAGTTGAATCTATGCCTCTTCCTTATTCTATGGAAGTATATATATCCATATTTATTATATCTAATATGTAAAACGCACAATATACAAAGCTTTATAGCACTTTATTGTATAAGTTGCTCAATTATCTCTTTAAAATTCAGAAAACAAGCCTGTATACTACAGGGGGGAAAGCCTTTTGACAAGTTGAAAAAACAGATAACAAATTTATGTATTTCCTTCTGAAGGTGAAGAAACAACTTTTAGATACATGATTGTTGTTATTATTTGAGTAGTTAACAGGACATCAGAGTACTATACCATTCATGCCCCCTTCTTATTTTTCAAGACACAGTCTCATATAGCCAGGTTATATTCCCACCCACTATATGTTTGAGAATGACCTTGAATTTATGACTGTCATGTCACTACCTACTGGGAGGGGGTAAAGATTACAGATGTTTTATACCATGCCTGGTTTCGTACAGTGCTGGAGATGAAAACCAGAGTTTCATGCATGAGAGTTGAGTGCTCTGCTAACTAACCTACAAGCCTCTGGTATATTAATGTCCTCATAAACATTGGAAGAAGGACAGAGATGCAATACTCTTTGCGTAGAGGTGGCGGCTTTACAGCTCAGCTTGGCTATGTTATCTATGATCATAGAGTTTATAGCTGAGACGATATTGGAAATCATGAGTGCCGCACTTTCTCTAGGGGAAACGATAAGCTGCACTCTCAGAATAATGATGCAAAACTGTCTGATGACATCGAGACATTTGGAGGAGAGTCTACTTCAATGAAAATCAAAATCATCTCCAGTGTTTTGCCCTTGGCTGGCTATGATGCAGAGTAAAGGAAGCTCTGGCTGTTACAGAAGCAAGGAGACTGCTTCCCCAGATGCCCTGTCCAGTTCCATACATGTTGTAGCTCCTCGGTATATCCTCAGTGAATGAATGGGCTGTTTTCCACAACATCTCTGTCCTCATCTCTCCTTTTATCTGTTAGTAATTCTTCCATTCATTTTTTTCTCCCCCTGGGTGAGGCATAAGCCACATTTGGGGTTGCTTGTAAGAAATAACATTACTGTCACTATCTGTTGATTAAGCACAAGTTCCATGTGTCTTCTTGGGTTCTAGCCCTTCACAGAGAATGGAAACACCTAGTAGAACCTTCGGCTGTAGAGATCATAAACCTGCCATGGCAAGGAAGGCCAGACCTGATATGAAGGTTAGCATCCAGTCTTCCTCCAATGTTCTCACTATCTCAGGTGTGCCTGCTGTACATGGGTACATAAATGCACTGTTTGTGTGCATACATGCCTCTATGTCTATATGTGCAGCTACATCCATGGATAAAGCCACATCCATGCCTCTGCTCAAATGGGCTTGGCATTCTTGTCAAACTTGAGTAACATCAAGGTCACTTTAAATTCAACAAGGAGTAACACCATCTTCAAATTGTCTCTTACCCGTGAAATGTGTTTCTGATTAGATATGATCAATAATTATCATAGGCAGCATAAGAAAAATAATTAAGATTATTATGAAGTGGTAACTAGACACTCATTTTGAGTATATGCTGCCTGTTAAGTGTTTATAAATGCCCTACAGAGAATTATAAAGCAGTTTACTGAATGCTAGAAGAGAAGGACTTTAAAAATATGAGGCAAAATTGCTGCCTTCAGGATTTTGAACTTGAAACAAGAAGGGGACAGTTCAGTATGGGACGGAGCTGAGTTCCTGTTAATTGGTAAGAATTCAGGCAATGGTGTTGCCATCGGATGGCATCAAGGAAGAATGCATCAGAATGTGTATGGGAATATTTTGAGGATGGGTGAGAATAAAGAAAGTGAGACACTGGCCTTAATGACCAAGAGATATAGGGAAAGGAGTAAAATCAAGTGCTAGCAATTTTAGTGTTTTAAAATCCCTTAAGATGTCATGCCAGATTAGATTTCAATTTTCCCTTTGCACTGATTGGTTCTATGGGGTTTCTGTGTGATGCTCACAGACCCATATTCTGAAAGTTTCCAGAGACAGGCACCAACAGCTGCAGAATACTGTTCTAACTTGCGGTTGTAGAAAGAGCCTCTCCGCCCAGGAGCATAGTTTCACTGCACTGCTCAGAGCCTCTCTGATCCAGGTCACCCTTTTAATATGACACCCCCTCGCTTTTGTGTGGGTTTGTGGCTCGGATCACCATCGACAGTCTTTTTACCTAGAAGCCTAAAGATCAGGTAGGTGTGCATGAGGGTTGGCATTGCCCTAGGAGGCACAAGAGGGTAAGTTCAGATCCAGTGCTTCAGTGACCCATAGGAGAAATCTATAGAGTTCTACAGGATCAAGGGTAGGGAGCGTTTGGGAAAGATTCCCTGATTCTCACTCTCCTTTGTCATCGCTCTTTCTCTGCCCATCATCCATTTCCCCCTATTTCCTTATGCAATCAATCTTCATTTTATAATCTGTATTTGGAGAAGCTGTCTTCTAATTTGAATTGGAGTCTATAAAGGAAGGGCAGGAGAGAAAAGGTGAGGATACAACTAGGCAGGAATCCAATCTATTTTTTAGCCATAGAAGGCTCCAGTCCATATCTTTTTTCCCCTCTCCATTTCCAAGATAAAATAGTAGACATTGAGAGGTTGGTAAGCCCAGGTCAGCAATTCCCCAAATAGAAAATAATAAGTGTCCCCAATACAATATGCAGTTTGAAACAGTGATGAGCAAATGCACAATCATAATCACAGCCCTTTATCAGTGCTCTGTACCCACACATCCTCTTGCTCACCACGCCGATGTTTACCAGAGGCAGCTGGCCAGAGAGGAAGTCAGCCGTGGGGGCCGTGCAATGCCAGGAGCCAGCCCATCAAGAAGGCATTTGTGCCTTTTCAGGGCGTGGGGGTGAAATGGAACAAAAGTAGTGTCTGTCTGTTTGCGTCATGGGAGCAACATTGGGAGAAACTGCTCCTGACCAACGAATGCCAGTTGGTGGAACCCAGATTTTTAAAAACAAACTAACTGCTGGTCAGAGGGTTATCTGAGGATGAATCCCATCATGGGGGTTCTCGCCCTTTGCTCGAATTTTCCAGGAGCTTTGGTCTGTGATAGGATGTGCTCATGTGATGGTTACTGTACCATGCATCTGCTGACTAATGATATGCAGACTTTCCAAAGCTCAACTGTTTCATAATGTTCCAAATGAATACCAACAGCATTTCTGGGAAGAGGGAGTGGACTACCACTACCATGACATATGGACCAAATCTGAAGATTCCTCTGAAATGGATCAGTTGACTGTGTGCCTCCTACATACCCTCCAACTCCGTAGGAAGTACGAATCAATCATTGTCACACTGTCTAGTTACTGAACTCTGCTTATACTATAAGATGGGTTTGTATTTCATGGATTTTGACTTTCTGAGGAAAAAGTGAATCTCAATGCTTGTGAATTAACAGGGACTGAATGTTTATATGTAAGTCATATTGAAAGGAACGGCACCTTAAAGTACAGGTCAAGTGCATTAAAATTAAAAAGCACAATGGAGCTCTGCCCTTATCCACAATTCCAAGTAAAACTATATTAAACAGTTATTTTTGCATGGCTTGCTCTTAGTGTTCCTCATGGTTCCTTGAAGTTTGTGATACAGCTGAGGAGCACATCACTCCATAACTATATGAGAGGGTGGAACAAGACATAGTGCTGTCTGTCTGTCACCATATTTAGCATCTCTTTTAAACAATGCTCATTAAAGCGTTACTTACACTGTGAATTTCTTTTATTAGATTTCTTTAAAGCAAAGATAAAATTCAGTTTGTTCACTGTCTATCCATCAGTCCATCTGTTTGTCTACGTATGCCACCTAACCGAAAACTTGAAGGCTTTAACATAAACACTTCCCTGTCGATATATCCAGATGTGTTAGATGTGAACTTTTACGGGGATTTTATAGGTACATTAATCTGAAGACCAAAGAACACCAAAAACTAACTGGTATAGTCAAAGGCTTTTTGCCTTGTGAATCATTCCTTTCAGCAAAACAGCTTGGTACAATTAAGTAAGTACAATTAGAAAGAAAGGTTACATCTAGTTTGCATAACAAATTCCCATAAATTCCACAACTTTAAACCAAACAAATTCTTTCCCCCTCAGCCGTCCAGGTCAGACCTCTGAGTTGGGACAAAGGCAGCTGTATTTCTTCTAGAGATGCTGATGTAGAATCTGCCTCTGCCCCTTCTCGGCTCCTCGCATTTACTTATAGTTTTGCTCTCATGGCATAACCCAATATGTCAAATCAGGAGTGGTGAGCCAAGTTGTTCCATGACACCATTCTGACACTATCTCTTGTCTTTGTCTTGTCATTACCCCAGTCAGGCAAGTGTCTGGAGCTGTGCGTGGGCATGGCACTTGCGGTTACAGTGGGATCACCTAAACAATCCCAGGTAATGCCCCCACCTCAAGGTCTTTAATTTAACCACATCTGTCATTTTCCTCTTGACATATTAGATAATATATTCCAGGGTGCTGGGAATTAGAATGTAGACCTTGAAGGGTCCTATTCTGAGTCCTACCATAGGCTTCTAAATGTCATCGCGATCATACTTTGTGATTGATTCTGGATCACACAGTTTAGTCCTTATCTCAAACTGCCTTCTTTACGAAGTTTGTGACTAACATACTAGCTTGTTTTGTCAACAGGAATGCAGAAGATGGAAATAAATGAGAAGATGAAGTAAACATGGAAACTTAGAAAAATGTAATAATGAAAAAAGAAAAAATATGGAAGATGGAACTAAAAATGCAAACCAGAAAAAGTCGTGTGGGCCCAGAATAAATATTTATTACTTACTTAATTTTAAAAACATTTTTTTCTGGCATTGGGGTTCAAACCCAGTATATACATACTTAGCTACTGTTCTACCACTTGGTTGTATTTCCCCTTTATCAAGAAATATTCTTCAAGTATGTTTTGTGTTAAGGTTTATTGGCAATAAAACTTGAGGAAAGCATAAGGCTTACTAGATCTAAGGAGCTACTTAGAGGCAAAACACATGTACAGATGACTGATGCTTGCGACTCATCCATCACTTGCCTTGAGAAATGGGTTTTCTCATGCCCCTCAGATAAGCTGCTTTACTGACAGTCTAGTCTAGAGCTTGTCTTGGTATCTTTCCTGGGCTTTGTCCACAGTGCTCCCTGAAGCTATAGGCCTGCCCCAGAAACAGTGAATAAGCCAGTTTAGTGAGAGCCCAGAACACATACCTTCCTGAAAATGAGACCATTGGGGATCCAAATGTTCGAGGTTATCAGGATCAGCTGGCATAGTGATGATTTAGTTAGGAATCTCTCAAGGTGAAACACTTAGGAGCTGGGTCAGCTGAGTATCTCTGTGAAATTTCATGGCTACCACGTAACAATACCCAGATTTTATAAGTGGCCACAAAGCCAGTATTTTATCATACAGGAGGAAGAACTCTATCACAGGGGGAGGCTTAGGCTGCAGGTGTCTTCCCAAGGACAACCCCTTGGGTGTAATTCCATCTGGAGGTGAGTGGGCTCCAGCCTGCTGACTCTATCTTGGAGAAACATTGCGCTGCACCACTGTCATTGATCATATCCTTATTGCCCTTTGATGTCAGAAAAAGGCTGTTACCCCAACTTCCTGTCATCAGTCTTCAAGCAAGCCCTTTATGCATGCCATTTAGGGACAAGTTGTGCACAAGTCTCAACAAAACAATACAAAGCTGAGTGATTGCTGTAAGGTGCCAATGAAGTGGTCCGTGATCAGTAAAATCATGATCAGTGAGGAGTAGGCATGGTTAGGGCCCTGCTGCCTCTGTGTACTTCAGTGCTTACCATCTCCCTGGTCACAGTGATTTAAGACTAGAAAGCCACTTCAGATCTCTTCATTCCAGCCCAAATGCAAACACAACTGTTTGGATTAGCCTTTCTCACAATATGAATAAGCGAGCTTGTATCAGACCAAGCACAAACTGTAGACAAAATAAAAATACAACTACTGCAATCGCTGGAAATGCAGATTCTGAGCTGACATTTAGAGGAAGGCAACAGTGTGGGATGAGCTCCCTTCCTTGCTGTTTTGAGGGCAAGTTTTGTTCTATCCCATTTAGGGTAGCAAAAGCTCTGAGGGAAAGCCTAGAATGCCTTGGTTACAGAACAGGACGATTCAGAGCAGCCACAGACATCAGAAAATAAGCAGCTCTTTGACAGAGCCAGCAATTTCATGTGTAAACTCTCAACTCTCTGGCTGACCCCTGAACTATGCCTACAAAAAACAAACTCTGAACGTCCCACCTAAAGCTCGAAGAGTGCATCTGAGAATTGAGATGCTCCCCAAGAGACAGAGTTTGCAGTTGGGATTCAGTGAAAATAGTGGTAAACCCAAACACATTAATAGTCTTTGGGATTATATAATGGGATGCAGAGTTGCCATAGGAGTTAACATTGCATTCAATACATAAACCAAATTATTTGAGCATTTAATCTAACAGGAAAATGTGACCTGCTACTAAGAGAAAGGAGGGATTTTTCAGCTAGTGGAAATGGAAGAGAAAGCTTTAAAGTAGTGACTATTAATATGTCTAGTGATATAAAAATGTGTAAAATTAAATCAAATATAGGACCTCTTGGTAGAAAAGCAAACACCGTAAAAATTTAAAACCACAGTGTTTCAAATTAAAGAACACAGAGCAGGTGGAATTCAGAATTAAATGTTGATAACAAAGCAAAGAACCAGTAAACCTGAGGGAAGATAAATAGAAATGATACAATCTTAAAAGTAAAAAAGAAAAAAATTACAGATGAAAGTGAAAAATATTAAGAATATGTTGGGGAAATATTAAATGGCTGATTGATTTGTAATTAGAGTTTCAGAAACATAGTAGGGAGAGGCTAGGTCTCTCCAAAAAATATTTGGGAGAAATAATAATTAAGGTTCTCCCAGATTTGTCAAAAGAGAAAGTCCATAATCTTAAGAAATAAACAAAACAAAAAAATGAAGAAACATTCTCAGTTAATCCCATAAGTACAAAAGAAAATCATGCCAAGACCCATTGAATTTCTAAAAACTAGAGATCAAGAGACCAGCCAAAGAAAAATCATTTGCTTGGGTAAAAAGCACAAGCATGGGTACAATGTTACAAATGACATTCGTCATCACTCCTAAAACATGGAGACAAGAGGCCCATGACACCACGTTCATAAAATTCTGGGTAAGCAATAGCAAGCTTGTAGGGTCAAAAATCTACATCTAGTGAACAGAGCTTTTGAGAATGAAGGCTGAGTTCCAAATCAAGAAAGAAGAAAACTCAGGTAATTTGTCATTAGCCAGTCTGTGCTTCAGAAGTGAATTGAGCGAGTGTGCTAGGAGAAAATGATCTATGAGATGAATATAGATGTTCAAGAATGAATGGATAAGATACATCAGAATTGATGCATAGCTAGAAAAAAACATTTTTTTCTAAATTCTGAAAAAGATATAGCTATCCCAAGCAAAACTTACATTTTAGTTTTGTATTTTGGGGGTATATAAGATATGTGGCCAAAATAGGCCTGCTAACATAGAATAAAATAGTGAGGAAAAACTGACCTAGACAGTTGCAATATACAGTATCAGTCTAAGAAGACTGAAATGTTACCAATATGTATCTTACTCCATAGAAATACCATTTCAATGCTGTTATGATTCCAAGAGATAAAAATAAAGCCCATAAACACAGTGAAATAGAATTCTAGGAAGATACAAAATATCTAAAACAACTCAAGACTATATCAAAACTCAGATAGAAAGTTTCCTCCAAGGACATAAGAAACTGAATATATTTTCCACTGAAATGCCACCAGAACTAAATGGTTTCATAGATTTCTAAGAAGCCTTTGAAAAAGGAGGAAAGGCCAATGTTGTTTCCATTCTTCTAGACCCTTGCAAATGGAGATCCCACCTGGCTGCTTTCTAAAGCCAGGAGAACTCCCACACAAGTTCTGGTTTTCCAGGTATGACAGACCACCCATCTTTCTTGACAATTTGTAGTGGGGCTAGCCTTTTCCTTCTGGCTATTTTGTGGACCCACATATTCACCTGACCTCTCCCCATTAGTTCCATTGTATAGCTAGCTTTCTGAAACACAGAAGTCACTACCCTAATTTTTCACTTTTGAGAACTGTGGATTGCTAGAGGAATGAACACAGTCTGAAGGAAGGACAGTATATATGCACAATTGCCTACTATGTATTCTTATGAATAAAGGATCCCATTCCTTAGGACATGAACCGTTAGTGAACCGTAGGAGTGAGATTGAAAGCTAGAGTTTCACTGCCTTCAGAGTACACATACTGGGATTTTCAAAAACTGTCAGATTTGTAATATATATACATATATATGTATGCATATATGTACATATTTAGTTAAAACTTTATCCTTTGCATTGAATTGAATTGAATAAGCACAATTTCTCCCTTGTGCCAGGTCTGGTCTCTGCCTGCCTTCTAAGAGATCCTTCTATCTTTGAAGAAACATCATTAGTCACAGGAACTGGGATATCCTGAGGATAACTTGTTAGCTCTTATTTCCCCTTCTCTGCTCTTCTTAGTGGCTGGCCCTTCACCTCACCTTATCTTACATCACTTCTTAGTTGCTGACCTTTCACCTCAGCTCAACTCTTAGCCTCTGATCCCTCACCTCACCTCTGGCTCTCACTAAAACACAGTTTACACCATATTTTCCTTTCAAGAACAACAGCAAAACCTATTTTGGAGGTTGAATGTTATTGTCCCAAATTCAGTGGTAAGCATAGGACCTCTGTGTTGTTTTTCTTGACCTGGTATTTAGCATTTTTTTTTGAGCAAGAAAGATGAGTGTGGGAGTTGCCAGGCATGGCTAATGTAAAACCACTTTAAAAAATAGTCTTTAGTGCCTTTAGGCGCCTCCTCTAGTTTCTAAACTGTTTCTCTGGGGTGAGGCCTAAGCAGCAGCACTGTTCCTGAAAACATTAGACAATCCCTGCACCCTGTGTCCTCTTGTGAGAGCTAATCTCAGTTGTTAACCTCCTGGGTTTGAGAATCACCTACAAGACACAATTCTGTGCTTGTCCATGAAGCTGTTTAACCGAGGAGGCAAGACCCAACATGAATGTAGTCAGCATCATTTCATGGGTTGGAGTCCTGAACTGACTTAAAAAGAAAAAGCAGAGTAAACAGCTGAAGTCCTCTCCCTCTGCTTCCTGACTGTGGATTTGATGGGACCAGCTGCCTCAGGCTCCTGCTACCTAGACTTCCCCAGCAGCTAGGACTGTCGTATCCTCAAACTGTGAGCCAAGGTAAACGTGTTCTCTTCAAATTGCTTTTGGCAGGCATTTTGGTACAATGGTGAGAAAATAACTAACACACCTCTAAAGGAATTAATAAAGGGCTGCTTGCGAAGCTAATGCAGGAGTGTATCATGAACACAAAAGACGAGACTGTATGGCTTTGGGGTGGAGAGGGTCTTAGGAGTGCATACTGAGATGCAGCTGAAGGTTTTGTGATGGCCTAGAGCCTCCGGGTCAAAAGTCTCGTGACAGTAGGCTACATTTGGTATCATTGGGTGTCATTTACATGTGCTGCCTACACATCTTCCTATGTAATTCCTACAGAGGCTTAGTAGCTTTCATTTTACAAACAGAGCAACCTGAGAAGTTGAGTAACACAGTGGAAGTGACACAGCTTGCTAGTGGGAAGGCCTGTGGTAGGTCTGGTCTGACCATATGCTTACGTTCCAGGGACCAAGAGTGTCCCACTCAGCAGATGGACTTGAGGATTTGGTTCCGTGTACTCAGCCCACTGTCTCTGCATATTCAGGGCCTGTATGCAGGCTAACTTAGGTAAGCTGCTCTTATTTCCTGTGCTGGACAAATGAAAAATAGCATTCTTTCTCCCTTTCTCAGGCTTCCCTTAGAACCCAGCAGTACTACCATTCTTTTCAAAAGTTTCACACACACACACACACACACTCTATACTTTATTTGCTGAAACACTGCTCAAAATACTCAGGGCCCTGAATAAAACTGAGGAGTGACTGACGCACATCTCTGCTGTCACGCCCCTGTCTCTTCTGCAACCTTCCTTCTCCTTTGTAAAATATAGATCTTCAAGCTTTTTTTTTTTTTTAATCAAAAATCTTGGAAAGGACAGGATGAAATATTGCGCTACAGTGAGAATGGCTGATCACGTTTCTTATGCCACTTTTCTCAGGAAAGTCACATTCTACCAGGGGACAAGGAGTCCAACCCACATGGATTTGAGTCTTACGCTGCCTACTGCTTATGTAATGCTTGGCAAGTAACCCAACCTCCCCTAGCTTCAATTTCCTCATCTCTAAAAAGAGAATAATACTTCAGAGGGTTATGAGAAGGATTAAAAGGAGGGAGACCATGTTGAGCACAGCTCTGGGCAACGTAGGTGCCTGTGTAAACTTCATCACTTTTCCTTTCTCTTCCATCGCTGAATCCATGCATCAGACACTGATAAAACTCTTTTGGGACACATTATGTTAGAACTTTATCAACACTATGGTTTACTTTTTCCTGCACTACACAGGTATTGTTGAAAAAAAACACTGAAAATTTCCCACATGAGTAATGTTTACACACACACACACACACACACACACACACACACACACACACAGAGAGAGAGAGAGAGAGAGAGAGAGAGAGAGAGAGAGAGAGAGAGAGAGAGAGAGAGAAAGAGAGAGTTGAAAACAGTTGTTTCACTTAGGAACATCATAATGCGCTGGTTTAATCCACTATGTACTGGAAGATGACCTTGAACTTCTTATTCTCTTGCCTCTACCTCCATAGTGCTATGATTACAGACCTAAGCCACATACCTACTTTAGGCAGTGCTGGGACTTGAATGCAGGGCCTCATGAATGCTAGGCAAGCTATCTGCCAACATAGCTGCATCTCTATCTTTTGTAACTGCCTTTTTATACTCAGCCGACTGATTGTCCACTTTTCCTTACAATACCAAAGCCACCTCAGAAAGCCAGATGTGAGGGTTAACCTCTCGTCTCTGATGCTGAGAACCACAGCTGCCTCTGGGCTCATTTGCCTTCTACAGTCTTGAAATGCTGTTCCCCTGAGTGGAGAACTCAGGGCTGTGTTCACACAAAGCATGGCTGGAATGCAATTATATTTCAGAGTTTGTGCCTTTCTTTCAGTGCATTAAAAAGGTGACTGTTATTAGAGAACAATGCCAAACCATTAATTATGAAGCTTTCAAGGAAGCTGTGTGCACAAGTTTGACTTTCATTGTCTTTGTCATCCTTGTAAAACATCCCATTAGAATCCCTAGTAAAAGCAGGGAAATGAGGCTGACAATAGAAACTAAGTTGTTTAATTGCTATTACCTTTGAAAGTTTGAAGTTCTTTTTTTTTTCATAATTGTGTAAGAAAAAAAGCTTGCATTTGAGCACTAGGGAGGGGGAACCCAAGATTGAGACAGTCTGTCCTGGTATCAGATATTCTTATACCGTAGCTCCTGCTGAGTGATGGTAACATTTGGATATGGCCTTGGCTGGGTCTTTAGGCCCAAGGGTAAAGCCACAGGGATTCCTATTCATCTAGCAAGGCCGCTTACTAGGTGGCAGTCCTTGAAAGTCCTTGTAATCGCTCCATTTCTGAATTGTCCTATCAGTAAAGTCAGGAGAACGATAGCCACTCAAAGGGCCTCTGAGCAAACAACTGTAATTCCCGGTCACATTAACCGAAGAAGAGCAACACAGATAGCCTCTCTTTTTTTCCTCTACAGACAACCAAAAGTAGCCAATTCAGAGAAACAGCAGTTGATAACATAATGTTAAATGAACACAGGCACTACTGGAAGGAAAGAGAAGCCGCAGAGGGAAAATTTCCAAGTGTGTGTCTCTCTGTCCATCTGTGTGTGTGTGTGTGTGTGTGTGTGTGTGTGTGTGTGTGTGTGTGTGTGTAACAGCTTAGGCAGGAAGCCATGGAAGAGAACTCTTAAGATTTGTGATATGGATGCCGAAGTATCGTTCTCCACAGTTGGCTTCTGGCAGGGGTGTGGGTATGAAAGGAATCAGTTTTCCTTAAGGGCCAGGCCACTGGGAGTTTGTGAGTAAATGGGTAAAACAAATTGTACTTTCCCCCACCTCCTCTTCCTCCTCCTTCTTCTTCCAGGGAGGTCACAAGCCCACGGTGAGGGGTGGGGGGAAGGAACACCTTGGAGGACTGGAAAATGAGTGTGATCAGGTGCATAATGTGAAATTTCCAAATAATAGAAAAATATTATGTTGGAAAAAAAGAAATACAATTTTAAAGTATAAAAATTCTATTAAAATTTGGAAATAGACTTTTATGGTGAGGGGTGCAAATGTGAGTCCCAACAGCAGCAGAGAAAATGGTGTCATTCACCTGTTCTGCTGCTATTGGCTGCCATCACACTCCATGGTCATCGCACAGGATTTTATGAGTTCATTCAAACCTAGTCAAAGCAGTAAATATCTTGTGGAATAAATAACAATGGGTTATGCATTTTGAGACATGCCTTTTTTTTTTTTACACTAGTCTTTCCTGGCTCCTGAACACAAGCTATCCTCATCTATTTCCTAAGATAATCCATTATAAATCATGACAGGCTCCCTGGCCTGGCGGTGGTGCAGCCTGGTGGCTGGCCCTGTCTCACTTTTCTGTCCTACTCACCTCCGACGACTTCAATGCATGACCAGTCAGGAGACGGCTAATTCCAGTCCACGCACTTTTCACATGAGATTGATTTTATTTTTAATTTCCCCACAGACCCATGCCAGGCCCAGATCTGGTCCGTTACAGGCCCAGCTTCATCTTCACTGCCCTTCCGTAGCTCCAACTACCAGATGAAGGAAGGTCCAGTTACACATAAAAGTGATCACTGAGGTGTCTGCCTCGTGTGTCCTCCAAAAAAGAACAAAGAGTTGAGACTCTGGCCCTCTCCTTTGGACACCTTAGGGCCATCGACTGTACCAAGGGGAAAAAATGATCCATGAGAACTTGATAGAGAATCTATTGCCCCCAGTTTCTCTATACGGATGGATTCCCATGTCATCACGCAGCAGAGAGATAAATGGTTCCCAATTTGGGGCAAATGATTTGCTTTCTGTTTCCAGTCGACAAGATTTCTTTTTGAAGGACCTGACTTCACCCTTTGAAAATGTCCTATGTCACCTCTATAGTCGTCTTGGCTTTCACGTAGAGGCACATGACTTCTAAGTCTTGACATCCGAGGGACAGAGCTCCATCTTTGGAAACTGTGTTAGACTCGTCCGGGCGTTTCTTAGGACAGCTCAGCTCTGTGTGGGCTGCGTTGACAGCGTCCAGAAAATCAGGCTGGAGAGCACAGGAATTAACAGCCGTTTCCTCTGCTGCCGACGGGGTTCATAATCTAGCTCAGGCCAGAAGAAATATTCCCAAGGACACGTTCTACTGTAAACCATCATCTATGTAAAATCTTCATAAAAACTACCAGGTGTGGACAAGCTGGAAAGAATAAGGACTAACACAGCAGAAGGAACACTAGAGACCAAGGGTCTATGCCTTGCTGTTGAAGAAGTATGATACTCTGTACTTGACTCCTGATCTAGGCCTTAGATTCTGAGCAGCTTGTCTGGGTAACCTCTGACCAGGCCTCTTAATATGAGTGAGTACTTTTCTAACTTCATGGAAAGAGCCCAATCCAGACCAGGCGAATTATGCCCAAACCCTCTGATACTGTTTTCTTTGGAGAGGTTGGAACTTCACACAAGCTCAGTAAACTTTCTCAGTCTTGTGTTTTGCGCAGAGCCCAAAGGGGTGGCTAAGGCAGGAGGATGCTGCCCCCACTGGTGGGAGCCAGCCTGTGTCTGCTCCTTCACCACCCACCAGGCTGAAGCCCAACTGCCCTCTGGGACAAGCCAACCTTGGTAGTCACCCAACTTGAGAATCTCTTGAGCTCTTCCTGTCGCCATGCCCCACCCCTTCCCATTCCACCCTCTCCTCTTCTTTCTCCTCCCTGGCAGCCTCTCTGTTTTCAGATGTTTACCCACAAGAGAACAGCAGAAGGCCAGGGGAGGGCGAGTACCCTGAAGGAGACATTCCTCTAGAGCTTTCGAGGGCACGTGGAATGTGTGCCCACCTTCCCCTCTGTGCGCTCACACCACTGCATGTGCACGTGTGCGTGTGTTTCTGCTGGTTGACTGTGGTCTGTGTCTCTGGCTTGCGAAGTCATTAATCCCAGATTAGCCCAAGTCCAGTGCCATTTTTGGGAACAGGGATATCATCTGTGCTCAAAATGCTCGTCTCAGTGGTCTCATTTTGATCAGCACATCCGGATTTTGTAACATCATTTTATAACTGTTCCCCAGACCCCGAGTCCATCCTTCAGAGCACTGAGGACATGTAACTGGAAGCGACTCCAGTTACGCTCCCCCTCTGCGGTGGACCCGTGTCACCTGCCGCCCTGGCATCATCACGCAGGCATGCACTGTCACACTCCCAACCGGAATGTCAGCTTGCTGTTTGAGATTCACACCGACACTCGGTCCCCAGAGGGCTCCTCCGGCAGCCAGGGCAGCCTGTGCTTGGGAGCACATGAAAGCGCAGGAGTCCCCTCGCCTCTTGGCAGCACTTCAAGCGCCAGCCCAATGAAGAGATCTTGACAGCATACTTGTAAACTCCACAGGCCCCAAGGGCTCAAACACCACGATATTTATGCTAGCGGGTAGAGAGCCAAAACAGTTGGGTTGTTATGTAGACAGAGGTCAGGACCAGCGCTTCTGACACCTGTTAATTGGCATTTGAAAGAACTGAGCCCAGGAAGGTGGGGGGCTGTGGGGATGCTGCCAACCTGTACCTGAACAGGAGAGAGTCCAGGGAAGATTCTGGTCCTCCCTGCCGGTTAGAGGTTTCTAGAGGGAGATAGGTAAAGGGATCTAAGGGTTGCCAGAAAGGACCCTTAAAGAAGGAAGAGCATGGGGAGCAGGGAGAGAAGAAAAGTAAGAGATCAGGAGGTAAAGTAAAAAAAATAGAGAGAGGGGGTATCTTTAGATCTGCTAGCACAGCTGTGTGTGTGTGCGGCACACTGGCCGGCTTCTGCAGGCCCAGCATGACTCTTCCAGGTTGGAATAGCTGCTCTGTTCATTTCCCTCCTGGGACTATGAGCCTCAGAGCCCCACCAGTCTTTAAGGCCAACTTCAGGACCACCTCTTCCAAAGGCCTTCACTCTGAATACCCTAGCCCACTGAGCTGGCTCCAGTGTCCCTTCTTGGGATTCTATTAGAGAGGTCTTCTGAACCACTGGCCAGCACAGCCTTGGACTCAAAGTGTCCTCAAGGGTCCACAACGGGGCCAGTTTTCTCCCCCTTCCTGCATCATTTCCCCATCTCACCTCAGGCTCAGCAAAGCTTCCCTTCTGTCTTCACATAGCCTCAAACAGCCTCAAGTTCGTTCCTAGTGCTCTGAGTAGTTCTCTCTTTGCATCCACCTGCCTCAAGCTTCGGATCCCTCCCCTTGCAAAACACACATCTGTTCGATCATAGGTAACACTACGTTGTAATAGCTTACAGAAAATATTTCTGTATTTCAGTTTTAGCATTCTACATTCAGAATTCTACATACGTAATTCTACATTATGTACTAACTTGTGTTCCAAAAGCATCTTGCTTGAATCGAGGGCCTCTAGAAATGCTATATATAAAAGCATTTATTCCTTTATTCATTCTTCAAATCCATATTTAGCTTTTCAAGGCAACCACCATTCTTGGGAAAATCTGGAGCACACAGAACATAGAAATCCCAAGGAATGGCTGAGCGAATGGCACAGTCAGTGAACATCTTCTTTAAAAACACAGAAACCATGCCAAAATGCTGGGGTGGTGGCTTAGAGTTGTAATCCTAAGGCTGGGTGCAGCAGAGACAGGAGGATCACTAGGGCTTGCTGGCCAGCCAATCTAGCATAACTGGTAAACTCCATGCCAGTGAGAGACAGTGTCAAAGTATGTAGGTGACACTCCTAAGGAAGATGCCTGAGGTCGTCTTCCAGCCTCTATACCCACACACATACGTGCAGTTGCCTGTGCATACACAAACATGCTCACCACACACACACAGACACAGACTCTCATGAAAATCTAGAGCTACTACATCCTAGTGAGGTAAATAGACAGCTCACAGATAAATCCAATGTTCAGAGGATCCTAAGTGCTATCCAAAGGAATAAAGTAAGAGAACAGTAGTGAATTTCTAGCTGGGAGGGCTGGGATTCAAAACAGAGTCATCTGGCCAGACCTCAAATGAAGGGGACTTGAAGGAGTAAAGAGTAGAGAAACAGAGTTCCTCCTCGTGTCAAGATGGAACTTGGATGAGTAAAGATGGGGGAGAAGATGGGAAGAGCTTGTGCAGGGGGAGGAGCGGGGAATAGAAGTGTAGGCACACTGCTTCCTCCCTCCTGCCCACTGGTAGTCAGTTTAGCCCATACACAGTCAAGACTGTAATTCTCATTTGGCAGTCAACCTGTGTTTCTCGCTTAATCAATGTCAGTCATCAGTGCTAGGTGCCTATTCTTCACCTGCCTTTAGAATTAGTTCTATAGAGCAGCCCTTTGAGTGTTATCCAGGGAACTCTAAAGACATGTAGAGACTCCCTCGGAGAATCCCAGAAGCCCAGACAGGTGAAATACAGTGCTCAGTAGATAGAATTACCTTCCTAGAGGCAACTTGGAATGTTAGAACTCTTGAATTGAAGCAGGCACTTGACTTGAAGCTGAGTATAATTCTGCCCTTGGATAACTTCTCTGAACACGATCCTTCATTTCCCGGAGATAACTCACCTAAGTTTTTGAGGACATTGAAGGAAGGTGACACATGGGAAAGGACAATGTAAAACCTGAAATGTCCCATCAGTTCAGGCTGTGATTTTAGGTGCATTACTCTGCTTTCTATAGCAGGGAAGAAAGTGTGAGAGCTCAGACGTCCATGTCTCCAAGGAATCCACCCGGTATGGATGCTGCTTAGGTTTTCATGCTAGATGTTTCAGTCTTTTTCAGAAAAGGGCCGTGTAGTTTTCAGAACAGTGAACTGCACAACTGAAAATCTAGATAGAAAAAGGACAAGCAAATGAAAGAGAAACCTGCTCACTCCAGGGGAAGCCGAAGGGCAGAATCAGAGAAAATGGCATACGGCTCATTTTAAAAGTGGCAAGTACAAGGACAGACCAAAACAAGTCACTACAGATGAGAATCACATTTCCGTTTGGAGCACTGTTCTCTTCTTTGCCTTTTCCTGAACTGTTCAGAACCCATTTTCCATTTTCCATTTTCCAAATAGCCCAGGTTATCCCTATGACCCAAGCCATCCAGTCTCTTCTCAGCTTACCTCCCTTCTCTTCAGAGTCCTTTAGAATCTCTCGTGACAGAGAGTGAGGCAAGCCACCCATTCTGGAGATCAAATATTAGAAAGTCCTTAAAATCACCTTCACTCCCAAGCCTTGTTCACCCTTGAGGTACTTAGAGTTGTTTTCACTTAATTTGCTAAAACATAGCTTTTTGTGTGTTTTGGGCTTGTGTCTGCCCTGATGACCCAATGACAACACAATCAGCTTGAAGGTTTTCCTATCGCCTATGGTGTTCTTCAGTTTCACCCTGAAACGCCCAGGTTTTTGTTGCTTAACTTCTATTCTGAATAAAATGTGTGTTTTCTTTTCAGATTCATGGTGTGGGACCTTTTTCAGGCATTAGTATTCCTATTCTCGTCGAACTGAGTCGATGTGTATTAGAAGCTTTCAGCTTGCCTTCCATGTCTCTTCTGGCACTCTGCCTCTTCGATTTGTATTCTGAATGAACTCACAAGAACCGTATTCCAAGTCACAAATTCTCTCTTTGGCTACAACTGATGCCATCTTTACGCAATACTGTTTGGGTCCGTTCTGTTCATATGCTATTCTTCTCTGTTACTCAATAGGGCCTATATTCCAGTTTATGTTTTCCTGTCCGAGTACTTAGCTTCCAGCACCTATGGCTCTTACCTTCCTATTACATTCCTATTATATGGAAATACTGTTTTTTATTTAGAGTACAACACTTTCTTTTCATTTTCTCCATATATTTTAGTTACCACAGCTAAGTTCTTGGGACTCTAAGGGCCTTCACATGGAAAGCTCCTCATCTTCCCTGTGGTTGCTTCCCTGTGGCTCTTGAATTGATCCTATTCACTACTCTGAGGTTCCTCCTTCTCAGAATTCACTGCACCATTCCCAGCAATGAATGCAGTGCTCTGAGGGCCAGTACTGGAGACACAGGACCCTGCACAAACACGACTTTTAACAGTATATGGCCTTCAAAAGAAGCACCTCTTAGAAAACAAAATTTGGAAGACACCCACAAAGCAACCCATGGGGAAGCTTAGCAGGCATAGGGCTTGCATTGTCTGTAAGGTAGTAGGCCAGTGATAAACAGTGCCTTGATTCAGGAAAACAAGGCTAAATTCCAGCTAGGAGAACACATCAGTGGAGAATAGAGGTCAACAGAGGCCAAGCTGGGGTGGGGTTGGGAATCAGTAGACACAAGATACTTAAAATACAGTCTTGCCATTGAAGATTTATGACACATGGAGAAAACAGAAAACAAAGGCTCCAAGGCTACATGGAGCCTGGCTACTTTGGGTCAGTGAAGAATCTGGGACAAATCATTCTGTCTGCTTAACTTCCAGAGTATTGGCGCTGGGGAAGGATGGCTGGTAGAAAAGAAAAGAAAAAAAAAAAAAGGAATATGCTTCGAGGCTCATGGAGCTGTGGCAGCACAGGTCCACTAGAAGTCTGGGGATAAAGCATCCTATAGGTTCCAGACTGTCACCACCAGAGATACAGCTCATGTAGCGAAATCACAGAGAGATAGAGAGACAGAGAGAGACACACACAAAGAGAGAGACAGATAGACAGAGACAGGGAGATAGAGAGTCAGATAGAGAGAGAAGGCTCCGATACTCCATGGAGCCAGGCTGGGTCAGGTCTGATATGAGGCCAGGACAAAATGTCCACTCTGTTTAAAATCCAGAGTATCACCACTGGGAATGGACAGCAAGTGGGGACAACAGGAGAAAAAAGGTTCTCAGGCTCCAAAGACCAAGGCTCTAAGGCTCCATGAAACCTGGCTGGTTCTGATCAGCTAGAATGTCAGGGCCAAACATTCATTCTGCATAAGATCCAGAGTCTTGGGCTGGAGAGATGGCCTAGCAGTTAAAAGCACTGTCTCCTCTTCCAGAGGTCCTGAGTTCAATTCCTAGCAACCACGTGGTGGCTCACAACCGTCTATACTGGAATCTGATATCCTCCTGTGGCATGCAGGTGTACATTTGAATAAAGCACTCATCTACATAATAAATAAATAAATGGATAAATGGATAAATAAATAAATAAATGGGTAAATAAATAAATAAATAAATAGATCTTTAAAAAAAGAAAAGAAAAGATCCAGAGTCTTGTGGCCAGGGAACACTGGTGCATGAAATAAACAGAAAATAAAGGCTGTGAGGTTTCAGGGAGCCAGGCCAAGCCTAGTTCCCTTCAATGTCAGGAATGAAGCATTTTTTTACCCTAGGAAACAGTCTCGCAGCCTCTGTGGTGTCTGCTGTTACTCCATCATGGCCTCACTACGGTGCAATCTGAAGAAGTATAGATAGATAGCGAGTAGAGCTTGCCATTCACAGTACAAGCCTTCCCCCTGTTTGCAGCAGGATGGGCTGGACAGGAAACCATGGTTACAGGTCACAGAGATAGTCTTTCAGCTTATCACAGCATCTCAAGGGATACATCTGGTGAAGCAGCATGAGAGAGCCAACAGTTATCAGTTCCTTTCCTGCCTGGGGGTGAAATCGTTTCTAGATAAGAATGTGTTCTTAATGCTACATGTCTGAATCTCAACTTTGTCAGTCACTAGCTGTCTTTAGCCATTTGCACTTCATAGACATTTGTGATAAATGTTGGTTGTGGGCAGAACTCTGTAACTTTCTCCTTCAAGGCTGGTTTACTTGGTGCTAGCAACAATGAAGAAAGTCTCAAAACTTACTCTACCCATTTTATTCTATCTGACAGTGTCCAGCAGTCTGGCCTTCAAACACCCCCCAGAAGCTGATCCTTTAAGCTCAGAGCATCTCTACCCCATCAGTAAAAGTTTTCTAGCAGTATATTACACAGAAGATTATCCAGCACCATATGCAAGAGATAACACAACAGTAGAATCAGGGTCCACGTCCTTCAGCAAGGCAGGGACAGAGGCCATAACTCATTTTCAGGCCTACAGCACCTTCTAAAGGTGGCAAGTTCCTGGGTCCTTCAAAAGCCTACGGCCCTTTCAGTGGGCAGATACGCTCTATAGATTCCTGGCCACTGCTAAAAGTTATCATAATACTGTTTATTTCACCAAAACAAAAGACTCTTTTGCTCTACTTTATGTTGATTATTCAACCCTTAGAGAAAGGCTTAGATCTAGAAAGATGGAATATTTTATATGTCCTCAAGTGTGGTGTGTATTTCTAAGTAAGTGTCTCCCAACATTCCCTAATGTATGTAACATATGCACAGTGCACTGGCTACATTGGAGTGTTTTAAGAGAAGTCACAGATACAACCAAAAGATTGGGAAAACCTGTATTCTTCAAGCAAAATCCACAGCTGAATGGAAAACAGCTGTGACTGTTTAAACAGAAAGACAAAAAGTGTTCTTCCTTACATTAGAATAATTTCTGTATCACAATTTGTTTATTGTAGTCCTTTATTGTAGGCCAGAAAATTACTAAGCTCCCCATTGAATCTTCTCATTCTACCACCATTCTGTTCAGCTTCAAGAAGACATTTCCATTATGAAGAGCTCCCCACACAGACTTGAAGCTTCTCAGTCAGGAAAGCAAGAATCGATAAAAATGATGGAGTTGTCCTTTTGCTCCTTCTAGGATCTAGGTGGTTCTGTGCATTTGGACAGCTAGTATCCCGTGTTTGGCATTTCTTTGTTTGATTCCTAAGTTCCCTCTAGATTTTGCTATAAATTTGGCAGAAATACGCTTGGTTTTACCTGTTACCCTACTTTTTTTTTTAAATAAAGCATGGTAAGGGGAGGTTTCAGGAGATCTACACTCAGACGGGACCTGTTGGAATTGCCAAAGGTGACACTTTCAGGTGAGTGCACCACACCCTCTTGTTATGATGCCCTTATGACATCGTATTTATTTGGCTGCTTAATGTAAGGAAACCTAGGTTAAGAAATGAATGCTGAATACAAGCTTCTATGTCATTTCCATGCGAATGTCTGATTCATCTCTAGCCCAACTCATAACTCTGAAGTGGTCCCCTTGAGCTCATCCTGACTCACTCATGGGCTAGCTGTGGTATCTAATGGTAAATAGAGCAGACTTTGCTCTGTAAATTATAAAAATGATCTATGGATGCAGAAAGGTATTTGTATCAACTGTTTATACACATCTGGTTATTCTTATGAACAAACCTTATCTTTCTAAGTAGACTTTAGAGTCTAGAAAGGGAAGAGTCCACACTATAAGTCTTTGTGAAGTCTAACAGTGCCACTGAGGATGACTGTGCAAATGAACGGAGAGTCTTTTCTAGAAGCAGATGAGGAATTGGCCTTAAGCTATATCATATGTCTTGAAAGTAGTCACCATCACTTGTTAACAAAAAGTTCCTGAAGACTATGTTGAAAACTTTGTGCTTGAGTCAACAATGCTCTATACCTTTACGCAGGCAAATGAGTTAAGAAATAAAAGTGCTAGAAGAAAAGTTGAGACACAAGATCAGAGCTGTCATTTCCGTCCAGTGGAACATCGAGGAAATATATAAGGAGAGGGAAAAAGAGATTTTTGGGGAATGAGAGCAGGCCCCCCCCACACAAAAAGACTTAAGTCTGTGTTAGTTTTCTTTCTTATTTTCGTGACAAAAATACCCTGGCAAAAACAACTTGATCCCACATCAAGTGAACCTGGGAAATAAAATATTTTCCCACTCTTGGCTTGTGTGAAAGGAAATTTCCAGGACACCCCTCCAACTTCTTACCCAGGCAGAAGTGCAGTGATGTCTACGTTGGTCAACAAGAGCAGAGCTGTGGACTATGTCCTACTTCTGTTCTCCTTGCTCTTGGGATTATATATACATAAGTTCTCTCACTGGAGGAAAGTTTGAACATTGAGGCAGATGAAGCCTTGTGCATACTGTGGATTCTTTGGGGTTCTTAGAGCAGCACCAGCTTTGACATCAAATTGCCAAGAGCAACTTAATTTGTAAACAGCAGGTACTCTCTTCTGAGAACACACTAGTTTCATCCTCTGGCAACCTATGACAGAAAATCAACATCCCTATTTTACAAAGGGGTTGAAGCTCTATTCAGTTACTCTTTCATTGCTGTAATAAAATACAGAAGCAACTCATGGTTAATTTGGGCCACACTGTTTCAGAGGATGCAGCCCACTACAGGGGTAAAATAAAGGCATAGGGATTGGTTGTCTCAGCTGGCCGGAGTGGGTGGTCACTCTGCAGCTTGTTCACATATCATTGGCTCAGTATGCGGAGACCTTGGCCCAAGCCAGAGGCAGGTACCATCTCACAGACCCACCTTTCACAACCCACTTCCAGCTAGGCCACTGTCACCAAAGTCCCACAACCTCCCCAAATCACACCACAGTCTGAGGACCGATGATGTGAGGGGGAATTTGGCAGCCAAACCATAACAGGCTTGCAGACCTAAGAACTTGTCTGTGAGCCTAGAGATAGTCAGGGTCCGCACTGGGCTATGAACTGGCCAATCAGCCACCACAGTTGCATTGTCCGGAAGGACACTGTTATTTATGTGCTGAGGGGCAACTCTGGGTTCTTCCCTGAGAACATAGGGTGAGCCATAGTCCCTGGAGGGACCCAGTTTGCAGCTCCTCAGACACATCCAAAAGAAAGATTCTTGGTTAGTGTAAAAAACCATTTTTTGTTTTTTGTTTTTTGGTATTTTTTTCTTTTTTTGCATGTACCTAAGAGTGGGTTTTGAAATTGAGGGTGTGGGAACCTTTTTTTTGGCAGTTAATAGTATACTACCTTGTGGTATGTCTTGCACTGGTGTTCCTGTTGTTCAGTTTTGGGTGCCCATTATTTTCCTCTGACCTGAACATTGATTGCATAGTAAATGTACAATGGGTAATGTTTTACCTGCTTTAAATATGTTGCTCCTTTTAATGCTCAGAACAATCCTTCAAGGCAGATACCGTTATTATCTCCAATTTAAAGTTGAGAAAATGAGGCGGAGAGTTAAAGATTGTATAATGCACCCCAGAGCTTGCAGTATTGGTATTATAAGCAGGACCTCTGTGAGTTTCCTGTAGATGACAGAAATGAGTCGCCTTTAGTACAAAGTTTCCTTTCGCTCAGCAACTCCCATAGTTCTCCATTTATTCTCTGATGTCTTCTATCCATATTTATTTTATAGCCTGTGACTAATATGTTGGCTGGAAGATAAAAGTGTAGATAATTCCTTTTCTTTTCCTTTCTTTTCTTTTCTTTTTTTCTTTCTTTCTTTCTTTCTTTCTTTTTTTTTTTTTTTGAGACAGGGTTTTTCTGCATAGCCTTGGCTGTCCTGGACTCACTTTGTAGACCAGGCTGGCCTCGAACTCATGGCAATCCACCTGCCTTTGCCTCCCAGAGTGCTGGGATTACAGGCGTGCGCTACTACACCCCAGATAGTTGTTATACAGCTGCTCTGGTAGGCCCTGGGGAAGCTGTAGGAGCTCCTCAATCCCAGCTCTGCACACCATCATTCTGCAATTGCACACCCACTGACCAACATGCTCATATATATTAGTTGCCTTCAAATGTGCTGGTAAATGTATATTTGCTTTTTTTTTTTCATGAAATTCAGACCTAACGGATAGAATGTTTTAATCCTCAAACTTTTTTTTTCTTTCCTGCTATTTAGAATAAGAAACAGGAGAAACTACACACACAGACAGAATGAGGGTGTCATGTGGTGGATATTCTTTTTTGAACCATGTTGTGTGTGTGTATACACAGATCTTTGAGGTAGCTTGGAAAACCAGTAAAGAAAACAAGGTTTTCTTCTGCCTTATAAGTCATATGTCAACTCTAGAGCCACAATTTCCATTTTTACCCTAGGCTTTGATGATTAGAGCTTCATTTCTGTGGCAGAAAATTTACCTAGATTGGACATGCCAGCCACTATCAACCCAACCTGGCTGTATTCCCTACATCCTGCAATGATGACCTGACATCTCACACAAATCAGTGTTGCACATTTGCACACGGGTATTTGTTTATTCCAGACACACTGATTCTGGTGGGCTGACTCAGTCGCCAACTAATAGTAGTTTCTTTATTGCAGAGACTTCTGCAGGAAACAGAGGTGACTTGCATCAGGCTGTACTCAGAGAAACCAAGAAATCTCAGATTCTCCCTTTCCCTTGTTTCCTTCAGCTTTATTTGCGACCTGTGTCTAAATTCATGTCAGAACCTTACAACTTCAAAGACACCAAGGATTCGGGCTTCTTTATAAAGTCCAGGAAATTCTAAGCTTTAGAACATGAGCCTGGACGCACTGGCCCATATGTGAAAGATCAGCGTTCATGGCTTCCCTCAGTGCATGTCTGTGTCTGTCTCCATCAGGTGGCACACATGGTCCTCTGGACAGAAGAATCTGCTTCCAACACTTGCTCTGAGCACTTTGGATTTCAAGTCTCTAAGAGTAGGGACTCACATTGTAGTCAAACTGTGTATTATCCTGCAATGTACAGTGGTGTCACCTGCACTTACTGATAGGAAGAAAACACAGATACAGGAGAACAGGAAAGGACTTCCTGAATGGGGTCCCACGGTGCAGTTATCAAGACCAACAATTATTAAAAGGGACCTCGTAAAACTAAAAGCTTCAAGATGGCAAAGAACAGTGTTGTGAAGAGGCAGCCTATGGGGTGGTGAGCAATCTTTACCAGCTATGCACCTGACAGAGGGTCAGTATCTAGAACATACAAAGAACTCAAAAGACTAGAAACATCAAGAAAACAGCGCATTCAAACACAGAGGCATGGAACAGAGTTCTCAAAAAGATGAAACACAAATGGCTGAAAAACAGTTTTTTTTTAAGTCCAACATCCTTAACCATCAGGGAAATGCAAATTAAAAATACCTTGAAATTTTCTTCTTGCCCAGACAGAATGGCCATGAAAAGAAACAAGTAAAAGTAGATGTTGGTGAAAACCAATCTGGAGGTTTACAACCATTTGTATCTACAGTCCCGGGGGATCTGACATCTTTTGACCTACACAGGTACTAGAAATGTGTGTGGTGTATATATACACATGTAGACAAAATAATCATACACATAAAATACAATGAATCTAAAAATTTTCAAATGACTTTACAGAAAAAAAAAAGATAAAGCAGGTAGAAATTGTGTTGGTACTCAATTGGAAGCTTCATCACTACTAGATGGTTTTCAGAGTTCTAGAAGGTTCTGTGCATGTTACCAGAGGACAAAAGTAACAGTCAATCTCACCTGGCTGTGAACCCTGCAAGCTACAGTAATGACCTGCCTGGCAAGATATGCTCATGCCTGTAGTAGTGAAACTAATGTTATAGGCGTAAACTACTCTTGGCTTGGATTTAAGGCCTGTCCCAGGGGATGGAAACTACGTCTGGCACTGTCAATGAGCCCAAGAACCAGAAGGTAGAAAGACCAGAGGCCTTCAGGGAGAAGCCGGTGTTATTATTTCCTCAAATGGACTCCTAATGGCTATTGTTAGGCCCATAGATCAGTGAATCTCCCAACCCTCGTTAGAGGAGCTTCATTTTGTGAGACTCCCAAGAAAGATGTGTTACCTCTACGTGGTACAGTATCATTCAGCCTTTAAAAAGAAGGCACCCTTACTATATGTTATAACAAATGAATCTTTAAGGATGTTATGTTAAGTAAAATAAGCCAACCCAAAAGATAAGTATTGCCTTATTTAGTGGAGAAGAGGTGTGTAATATAAATAAATTCATAGGAACAGAGGGGGCCACCAGGGGCTAAGTAGAAGGGCAAGTGTTTGTCATCTCTGCGGCAGAGTATCAGCCATGCAAGATGAAAGCATTCTAACATTCTGTTAGCCCTAAGTGCAGTGTTAACAATGTCATACACTTAAAAGTATTGAAGGAACATTAATGTTATGCAGGGTTTTTGTTTGTTTGCTTGCTTGCTTTCCCACAACTTAAATAAGAACACGATGAAAGCAAGTCCTAAGTGTCGGGGTGCCTTGCCCAAGGTCAGAGGATTAATGAGGGCTGACCCAAAGCAGGTGAAGTGACCTGCACCTGGCCCTGACTTGCTTCATTTGTCCTAGCATTTCAGAATGGGAGAGGGCCGTTAGAGATGGCTACTCTGGAAGATAATGGAGTCTTTGTGGTCCAAGGATGTCCCTCCTCTGTTTACCTATATTTGTGGTCCTCAGCATTCCCCAGACTTTTGAACTGAGTCTGTGATTGTGTTGTGAGGGATTACCCATTAACAGCATGCTCAACCTCTCCTGCCTCTAGGACCTACCCCCACCCCCACCCCTGCCAGCGCGACTCCAGGTTGTGTAGAGGCGCTCAGACTCCTGACTTGCTTACGGGATGAAATAACAGCTCTATATGGGGAGAAAACTCCCAGGCCTGGAAAGGTTAAAGGACTTGTCTAACATTACATTGTGTGCATGAGAGCAAACTTCAAGCTCAAGTTGTTTCAGTCTTTTCCAGCCTCTCCCCCTCCTTGTGGGACAACTATTTGCATCATTGAGAACAGCACACAGTGATGAAGATGCAGGAATGAAGGGGCAGAGATACTGCTTCTGCCCTGTGCACCTGCTTCCTCCCTATTTGATATGTAGGGTTTAGGAAGGAAGAATAAAGCATTTTCTTTCTGCATTTTCCCCTCCAACCATGCTGGGGCCTCACAGCAGAGCCTTTCATATGCTAGGCAAGTGTGTGCTCTACCCCTGTGCAACAGTCCCAAATGCTTTCTTTTCTTGAGGCAGGGTCTCACTAAGTTTCTAGGCTGGTTGTGACCTCTCTGTAGCTCAGACAGATCTTGAATCTGTGACCCTCTTGCCTCAGCATCCTGAGCAGCTTTGGTTAGAGCTACCAGGCCCAGGATACTTTCTATGTATTTTTCTTTCATTAATGTTTAGGTGAATTAAAAAAAAAAGGCTTAGGTGAATGGGTACCAGGAAGCCTAGGAAAGACTACCCACCACACCGAAATTAGAAGCCCTTCCAATGGCAGCCAAAGGTGTCATGAGCCATAATTCAGGGTTGCTGGGGAGTCATAATTCAGGACTTCCTGAATACTTGGTGGGTGTCTGGAGGGCGGTATAGCTGCTTCCTCAAAGCCTACTTGAGCAATACAAGGTACAGGTGTGCAGCCACAGATTCCCAACGCCTTCCTGCTACCTTCCTGGTCCTCACAAGCCCCAGTTCTTTGTATTGTCTGCCCTGCTGATTTGTAATCTTTTTAGTTGAGCTTGTGTAAGCTCGTTTCCAGAAAGAATGGCACTTTGCAGGACCCACAGAGGCAGACAGCGGCCCAGGAGCTTGGGTTGAATGCTCCTGCACCCCTCTGTAGGTGAGTGACATAAACACCTCAGACCTGGACACTGAAATTCTGCTCTGTGAATGTTGGCTCCTGGGGCCTGACACTGAGTCTAAGCGGATGGCCAGGAACCCTGTCTTGCATTTCCCTCCCTTGGATGTGCTGACTCCCCTCTGGCCTCTGGCCTGACCTCTAGGTCCTGGGTGTTGGCCCAGATTTATGGCCCTGGGCTTCTTTTTATCTCTTCGGGAAGTTAACGTTTTGGTTGGGAAGTTTTTCAATTTCCTCCTGGCCTAGAGTAAACTGCTCAGATTTCCAAGGACGAGATATTCCCTTCTCCTCCCATCTCCTCCGGGCGCTGAAACCTCAAGAGGAGCCCTGCTCTGCCTGCAGACTGCAGACAGAACCTCAGGAAGTACTCGGGTGGCGGCTTCCACAAAAGCAGCCAAAGAGGCAGGATCTCCAGATGCGGAACACCCAGGCTGCTCTTCCTGGGCCCAGACCATAGATTCTGCCCTAGAAAGGACCTTTCTGTAGTGTGCTTGGGGACAGGTGCAGAGATTCTTGACCCTGCACGGCCACTAACCTAGTAGGTTGGGCCCTAAGTGTCCATCATTAATTGTCCTGGCCCTCAGCCTCGTAGGAGAAGGCTGGGAAACAATTACTTTCATCATGTACCCCAGAGTTTCTGACTCACAGTCACAGAAACCAAGCAATAGACTGAATAGGAGGAAGAGAAGCTTTGTCTTCTGGTTTGCAAATGCTGTTGGATTGCTACAGCCTCATTCTTAAGGAAGGAATCTCAACCTAGGCCACCAATGTCACGCCTCAGGGCCACACCACTAATATTGTCCCCACTGCAGTTTTTTCTTAACCAGGAATTTTTATCCAATGGTAAGAGCATCTTCCTTCCTTCCTTCCCTCCTTTTGTTTCTTTTCTTTCTTTTTTCTTTTCTTCTTCACATGTTCTCTCCTCTCAACTCTCATACTCACCCTCCCAAGCCGTTTTCCCTCTTAGCCTGGTCCCGTCATGGTCATGATGTCATTTGCAAGTCAGGAAAAGCAGAAAAGTTAAGCCACCTCTTTATGCCTTCCATGTTGATGGCACCTTTATCCCGAAAGGCTTCGCCCACTTTCTATCCCAGCATAGCTTCACCTACCACTGAAGTACAGCCAGCCGGCTCAGGAGGGCAAGTAGCAGCTGTTGCTCTGGTTCAGGCAGGAAGTGGAGAAGAACCTGATATTCAATTAAAACTGCAGGGGGAGTCCAGCGAGACAGCGGGGTCTAATGGAGGCCGGCGGCCTGGGAGGGCAGCCGCCTGAGTTCCATTCCCAGCTCTGCCACCAGCAGGCTGGGGGTGACCTTGGGTCTGTCACTAAAAGTGTCTGGGCCTTCGTTTCATCTGAAAAATGGCAGTGATGATACCTGTGTACTCACTGGAATAGTGACGAGGATTAGGGAGATTAGAAAAACGCACGGGGCTCTTTGATCCCTTCAAAGTGGGCCGTGGAGGATGGGTAGATGAAGAAAGCAAGCCCTGGCTGATGAAACTGGCTGCCAGTTGCAGGGTATGATGGGAAGTATAACAAAGTCCTCAGCACTGAGATCCCTGTCCTCCAGCCTGCGGGGTCTCTCTGAAGTCCCCTTGCCCCATACAGACTGCAGAAGGCCAGGTCAAAGCACAGGGTCAAGAGCAGACTCCAGCCTTGCCATGGGCTAGCTGGAATCCTTCGCTGAATTCCCAGGAGGAAAACACAGCCCCAAGTGACTGAGGCTTGAGGCCAGGAAAATTTGATAGGAGAGTGTAGGTGCAAAGATGGAGAGAACTCAAGGTCAGGATGGTTGCAGTCAGGAACATGGTAGATAGGTAAGTGAACTGCGGCCATGGAGGTCTCGGTGACAGAACACTGGCTAAAACATGGTGTGCCTAACGTTTGTTTCTGAATTGTGGTGAGAGAGCCTTCTAGGTGATGGTGGGCTGTGAGACACCAAGTGAATCATCCTTTCACTGACCTTGGTATCATGAAAGCAGCCATCTGTACCCACATGTCCATCATTCCAAGGACAAACATGGTACTACTCCTGGCCACAGCTGGTCGGTCACTCAGCTTCAGGGCTATTGTTCCAGTGAGGGTGGGTATTGGATGTTGTGCCAGGCTAGGGAGAGGAAGTGGGAAGGACAACATAGGATTTGAAGTCCTGGGCCTTGAGTCCCAGCTTTGTCACTTTGATTTGGGACCTTGAATAGTTAAGCCTTTGGGAATCCCAGTTTCACCAGCTGGAAACTGGGATGATGTATCCCTGTCATAGAACTTGCTAGAGTACCAAATGAGGTAGAAGCACTGAGTAGGTAAGAGCTGCACCGAGGTGAGGGGGGTACAGGCTGGGTTATGCTGCAGGAACAACAAAGCCCTAACACTCACTGTGGTAAATTAGTGCTTCTTCCTCATGCCATCTACCTACTGCAGGCCAGATTTGGTAGAGGAGGGTGGGCAGCCCTGAACTAATTGTAACTATACATAGGAGCACAGGAACGTGGGCAGTCATCAGCCCCTGGGTCATAGGAGAAAAGCAACATGAAGTGTGATTTGAACTGTATTTCACTAGCCAAGTAAAATCATGTGGAAGTAAGATAGGCAAGGATTTGACATGCTACCAGGCGAGGGCACGTAAGACATAGTTCCTGTCCGCAAACAGCTTCCTGGAGCTTACCTCAGACTCCTAGCCAGAGAAGCATCCCTGAAAGATTCCCTTTCTGCTGTGCACGCTACCCTACCCAGCCTGGGTGCCACTCCCTACCACCACAGTCATGTCTTTGCTCAGGAGCCAGAATATTAACTGCTGCCTCAGTTACTGCCAAGCTGACCACCTGGTAACAAGGATTTTGTGTGCTCTCTCTTTCACCCAAAGGAGAGGAGCCCAGGTGGTAGGGTTCAGGGTGTGTGTCCCATCCCTGCCCCACCACCAGCCCCAAGACTACAGCTAATTGCCTCATACTTGAACACAGCAGAGAAGAGCAGCGCTCTGCTTGCCTGGGTCCTTCTTGGTCCAAGTTCAGGTCCCTGACTACTTCAGGGAAAAAACAAATGAACTCAAGTCAGCTTCTGCATCTTCCTCCCTTAGAGACACTTCCCTGTCCTCCTTCCTCCTGACATCCATCCCTATCCTAGAGATTCCTTGCCCAGCCTGAGATCCATCCAGGCCTCCACTTCTTCCTTCTTGAGTCATGATGCTTCCTTCTTGGGTACTTTATCCTGGACTCTGAAACGTAAACAAAGAGGACCGATGTAGTACTGTAGCCATAACAACGCGTATGACAGATCGCTGTATGCTGAGCGCTGTTCTGAATGTATACTAATTTGTAACACATCCACAATAAGCCTACACATAAAGTAGAGGTCATTAATATCTCTATTCAAAGTTAAGGAAGATGCAGCCAGGCCGCAGCTAGAACACAGCTGAGCTATTCCCGGGGAATAGCTATTGTCAGAGAGAAACTGTTAAAGCTGCAGAAGCAAGCAAGCCTGTGTTTGTTCCCTGGTGCTCTGCTTCCCAAGGCAGCAAGAGCCTTCCCAGTGTATTAGGAGGCTATGGCTGCCCTCTGCTGGTCATGATTGAGCATTGCCACTCAGGGAACATTAAGCTGAACTGACAGACATAATGGCATATTCACTATTCCTCTCCCCATGGGCATGATGTGCATTTGGTTGTTTCCCCCTCACTCCCTGAGGGTGAGATGGGGGTGCAAAAAGCATATGGGCAGCTCTTCACTTTCAAGACCCACAGAAGAAACCCACAGTTATGCAACTATCAAATAGCAAGTCTGTGTTTATTGTCACGGAAATTGCCATTCAGTGCTAGATACCCAAGAAATATCATCCCAAACAGATGCAAAAGCACGTTTTGGTCATTTATAACTGAGTTAGGATAAAATGCTTTCTAAAGTAATCTGGGTGTATTCTGCTGCTGGGCATTGCGTGTGAAAAGATACTTAAAATTCAGCCTCTTTGAGTTCTCTATGCCAGTTTTCTTCTTTGCTTCAATGTAGGATGACAATGATTGCATCCTCTGACTAACTTATATTTTTATATCATGACAGTAATATATTAAATCATAAGACAAGAAATGCCATGTTGGGAGCCTGGGGTGCGTGGGCTTAGGGCAGTGGGCACTGGACGAGACAAGTTGAATATTGCCCACTACCCCTTCCTGTGGAGAGGGACAGGAAGGGGGAACCCTGAAGCTGTTGCCACAGGGTCTCCACGCCAAAGCCTCACACAGCAAGTGGATGACCAGAGGTTTGGGCCCTGGAGTTTGGTGAGCGCTCTACTTCCTCACAGAGGCACTAGCCTTCCTTAGACCTTAACTTGGAGTTTGGAGCCCTCTTCCTGAAGTAGAGGAAGTTGTGTGCATATAAGACATAAATTGTAGCACCAGCCAGTCGTTCACTGTCAGAGCGTGTGTGTAATGGTTCGCGACCCTGCCAGCACATTCTACTTACACAAATGTGGAAATTGTAAGAACTACTGATGTGAGGGCTCAGAAATGCAGGCCCACTTCCAGGTCCCGCCTGATGACCTAGCCCCCTGCGTCCAGCTGTCTGACAGCTCTACGTGTTTATTGTCACGGAAATTGCCACGCAATGCTAGATACACAAGAAATATCATCTCAAACAGATGCAGAAGCACATTTCGGGTCATTTATAGCAGAGGGTGAAATGCTTTCTAAATTAATAGCTATATGCTCACATCCAGTACTAGAGGGAATTTCTCACCCTTGCTCTCTGTTCCAGTGTGTGACTGAACACGTTAGACTCGGCCCCTGGTGAGGACAAAGCCAAGAAACACAAGCAAAAGATAAAAGAGCAGAGAGTTCATTGCTTGCAAAGTAGGGAAAGCACCAAATCTGAGTCACTAAGTAGTGTCTCGCTAAAGGAAATAGTTCTTGTTTCTTTTCTTAATTGGGGGAGATATATATTAAATGAATCATATTGATGGTCCACATTATGCATCTGCATAATTCATGTAGATAAGGCCTATCATCACACAGAGGTGACATGCAACTGAGCATGCTCTCTTCATGTTCTTCTATCATATGTTTAAAACTTGGTAGAGAGAAACTCCTCTCGTCAGATAATTTAGTGTTCTTATGAATGAAGTTTAGTCTAAGTCGCTTAGAAGGGTGACTAGAGAGACACTGACAATTTGTCTGGTTCCTTCTAAGTTTCTCTGGAAGGGCTTATCTGAAATGATAATGATAATGATAATAATAAAGCAACACTGAAAAGTGGTAACAGTCATTTAAAAGGAGCAGAAGCTACCTACCTCTCACCAGGTGACTGCCTCAAAATGGACTTGCCTCTATGCTAGCAAATGTGATACCTCAAAATGGCACTCTTGTTAATCCACTTCTTCACTCCTGTCCCCTGTGGGATTCTCCATGACCTGATGTAGCTAATTATATCCGGTTATCCCTCAGGCCCTCAGACAGCATGTGCAGAGGTGACGATTTTTGTGATTCCAGCTTAAAACCTCAATGGTACCTCAGACCGAGTCAATCACCAGCAGCTTGCACAACTGTTCTCTTCCTTCCTCTACGGATCTTTGCCCCTAAACATCACAGTACAGTGGACACGTACCAGTGAGACACGAATTCAAATCCCAGTTCCATTATGCATTACATGAATAAATGTGAACATTTTACCTATGCCTTCGAGCCTTATCCGTGTCATGGAAATAATTAATATGTGTACTTTGCAAAGTGGGTCCTGACCTCAATGAGATAATGTATATTCAACGCTTGATGGGCAATGAGTGTTTTTATTTCTTTCCATTTGGGTTTCTTTGTCTTTCAGAAGAGCTAACAAGGTACATAGCCTCCCAATTCTCCTTTGTTTCTTTGTTGTCAATCACAGGTATGGGTCATATGCTTACCATTTGTCAGGCTCTGGACTAGCCAGTATTCATATCAAAGAAGCCAAAAAGGCTTTACTTCCATGGAGCTACTAAACAGCAGAAAGGTAAAGGGTCTCCTTTATTTATTTCACTCATCTATTCAATGTGTCTTGCAAATGCTCCCATCACATGCCATTTCTCCACTCAAGACTGTCAATGGCTATCAATGTCTAGATCCTTGACATAGATACTAATTTTTCTGCCTGTTGTATAGCTATTTCTTCTGGCTCGAAATATTCTCTCTTACAGTGAGGTGGAATGCTCCTAAAACCTGGGAAGCTGAGAAAACATAAAAGGTCCAGGAAGTTCAGGAAGCTGCAAGATTTTGATGCGGAATCAAGATCATAGTAGGAAGCAAAGGAGAAGCATTGACTCAGAAGAAATGGGGGTGTGGGGGTGGGCATGTTGACTTGGTAATAGGAATTAGTTAAGACCTTTGACAGAGACCCACTGATCCTGGAGTTTGATGGACAGATGGGTGATTTGCTGGGGTCCAGTTTGATTTGTATAACTAAAATTAACTTTCAAGGTGTCTTAGTTGGAATTTCCATTGCTGCAATGAATCACTATGACCAAAGAGCAAGTTCGGGAAGAGAGGGTTTATTTGACTTACACTTTCTCATCACTGTTCATTATCTGGGGAAGCCAGGACTCAAACACAGCAGGAACCTGGAGACAGGAGCTGATGCACAGGCCACAGAGGAGTGCTACTTTCGGGATTGCTTATCATGGCTTGCTCTCTCTTCCTCAGAACCAGGTGCTCAGGAACGGCAGCACTCACAGTAGGCTGGACCCTCCCACAGCAATCACTAATTTAGAAAATGCCCTATAAGCTTGCTAACAGCCCCATCCTATAGAGGCATTTTCTTAATCGAGTTTTCCTTCTCTGAGATGACTTTAGCTTATGTCAACTTAACATAAAACTACCCAGTACATGTGTTGAATAAATTAATCATTTAATTATAATTTATAATCTGTGACCATGTGTCAAAGCCACATTACTGAGGCAGAGAGGAACAGTAGAACCACAGGCTGTTATAGAAGAAGTTAAGGCAGGACTGTGTGTGAACTCTACAAGAACACAAGGTGTCCTGTACTCCAAGGTTTCAAAGAAAACTGAAGATTATTTAACAGGGTCTTCAAGACAACTGATATCAGGGAAAGACACCATTTTGATAGTGACTCTTAGCTAATGACTTCTTATACATTAAACTGAGGCTTATAGAGCATGGATGGGTGAAAATTGGTTCAAAACCTCAAACATAACTTAGTGAGTCAGTTTTGGTTGTTTCACAATCCTCTAGTTGCATAGTTAAAATCAGTATTTTGGCAAGAGAATCCTGTCACCTCTAAAATAAGATGTTTCATGGTAGGGAGAACCCAAAGATGATGTTCGGAGGACTCTATCAAAATATGCCCACCATCTCTAAATTAAACAAGCAAAGCGAAGAAAATAAACACAGTTTGGCAGCCCTCAGATCAGGGAGAGGATTTTTATGTAGACTGATCATACTTGAAAGATGCAAGCATACTGAACTTCCAAAATGAGTAATAGTATGTCTCTCATCGAACTGCTGTGTCAATTAAATAGGTCAGTATATAGAAAGAAACATTAGCCATTTAACAAATATTAGCCTCTATTCCTTTAAGCATTAATACTTATAACCCACATTTAACACTGCATGGGATTAAGACTATAACACCTTGATAGTAGATATTAGTAAGCATTCTAGAGCTTAGATAAGAGAATAAAAAGAAATTTCTTCAGATATCAGGTTTTCCATCTTAAAAGTCCATCAAGAAGCCTGTGGCCTGGAGCATGTCAGCCTTTGTTTTCCAGGTATGACAAATGGACATACCTTACACCATGTGCCAAAGATAAACTTCTAGGCAGATGTCTAGATTTTGGATATGATGAACATTGTATCTGTGCTGTGCTGCCCAGATCACCTTTGAGCTGCCTCGGAGAGCACTTACGTGTTGAAAAAACTGTAGCTTTGCTTAAAGAATCTAAAAGCCTGTGTGATCTCCTGCTGAAGCTTGCTGCAAGGTCACCTCCCCTAGAAACTCAAACTACCACGTATAAGCGAAATCCTACAGATCTCCTGTGTTACAATGCCGAGTGGTTCCCCTGCCCTCCAGCTGCTCTGTGTCTCCCTAGGGCAGTGTTGTGATAGCAGATTCTTGCTCTTCTGTGTCCAGCTTTCATATGGGTTCTGGGAATCTAAACATAGGCCTTCAGGTTTCCACAAATGGCTATTCCCCACTCACTGAGCCATCTCCCCAGCCCAATTGCTCGCCTTTTAAAACACTTGAAAAAAAATAAATAAGACACTTGAATTTTTTGAGACAATATGATTATATAATTTTCCCCCTTTTCCCCTCACTTTTAATCACTGCTATAACCAAACACTAGAGAAAAACAACTTAAAGGGAGGAATGATTTTATTTAGACTGATGGTTTAGGGGGCCTCAGTTCATCTTGGCAGGGCAGAGTAACTCGCTTGAGAAATAAAAAAAAAAAACACACAGAGAGGATGTCAGTCCTGGTAGACTCTCCCTGTCTTCCTTTCATTCCATCTGGGCCTCTAACCTGTAGCATAGTGAGGCCTATATTCAGTGTGAGTCTTCTGTTCTTAGCCAGTCCTCTGTGAACTCCCCCAGACACACCCAGAGAGCTGCTTCACTAACAGTCTAGGGTGTCTCAATCCTATCAAGTTGACAATGAAGACTTCCCATTACGGTGAGCGGTCATCGGGGCTCTGCATGTCAACTCTGAAAATATCAACCCGCCTATCAAAGGCTAGTGATTTGTCACTCCTGGAATATACACTTCCCTGAATTTGCATTTGTTTCTCATGGTAGCTTCTGAACCACCTGCTTCTGCAATTGATTATCACAAAAAGACACACATTATGAGTCATGATACCCCACAGAGTTGTACTTTTGGCTCAAAGAAATTCACTTCACAGTGGAAAAAATAAAGTAATGACAGCTGTTCAAGACACTCTCTACTAGTTGTACCTTGGAACACTCTTCATACATTTTCATAAATATGTGTGTACATATATCTAACAAAAATGATATATATATACATACATATATACACAGATGCACACACATACAAATGCACAAACACTCTATTAAGCCCATGTAAGGTAAAAAATAAAATAAAATAAAGTGTGGGCTGTTGTGTGTGTCACTTTCAAGAAGGAGCTTTTGAGCCAGTTTTACTTCTGCTGTTTCGTGACCAACTGTGTCTGGGCAGAGGCAAATCTGTCTGCCTGTGTCCTGGAGGGGAGACGCCATGTAGAGTGAGTTGGGAAGACTCCTCTGTTGCTTGCTACGGCAGCCTTATGCAGCCTGTGCTAACTGAGGCTCTTTCTTATCAACATATCCACAGACAAGAGGCCTTATGCTCCAGTCGGTGTGGTGGACTGTGACATTCAGTTACAGCACAGAAGGTGTGTGTTCTCCATGAGAACGTTCTCACAGCACTGTGCTATTCTCCCACAGCACAAATACAGAAGAGGAGAGTGGATATGAGGGAAAAGGATAACTTTAAATTTTATTTCCTGTCTCTACAGATCATCCTTGATAATCTCAGGGGTTTTAATAAATAAGGGAAGAGTACTTCAGGGGAGAATCAACAGGAGCCACATTGCATTGGAAGCTGACGGTAAACCTGGATGTTTTTGTCTTCACACTCACTCAAGTCTGCAAAACAACTATGATTGGGGATGGTGATCAATACAGACACCAAATACATAGCAGAAACAGATGGGGTAGGGGATTTTGTTCCTGGTTTCCTCATTCTGGTCTTTTTTGAGGTCGCAGTTTTCCAAGTTTTAGTTCCCCTACTGGGAGACCCTAATATTCTTGCTTAAACATGATGAACCTACCAGTCCCTGGTTCCATCTTGTAGCCATGAAAGTAGAAGGAGTTAACCATTACTCTTTCTTCTCTGCACAGACTGTCTCCCACCAGACTGTTCCTGCTGGTGGTCCAGGGTCTTCAGGTAGATGCCCTTTTCTTATTCTGCGTCTAGATTCAACAGTTTCTTTCTGTGGAAGAATCATCCAGTTACTCTATTACCAATGGAGTCAAGGTGAAATTTTGACAGCACTAAATAGCTCAAGTAAACTGACATAAGTGTTGTGATTAGTAACTGTCAACTTGTCAGAGTCAAGAATCACTTGGGAGACTGGCTTCTGGACATGCTTGGGGGAGGGTATCTTGAAGATATTAGTTGATGTTGAGTTGTGGGAAGATGATGAGCTGTCTACTATGGATAGAGCTGTTCCTGAGATAAGATCTTAGACTGTATAGATGGAGAATGGGAACTGAGCAACAGCATGTGTTCCTTGTTCTCTGCTTCTTGATGATGGTGGCAATGTCACCAGCTGTCTCATGCTCCTATAGCCGTGATTCCTTCTCTATAATAGACTCTGCCCTAAAATTCTGAACCAATATAAGCCTTGCCTTCCTTGAGTTCTTTGTGTTGGGGTGTTTTATTAGCAGAAAAAGAAACTGAGTCAAGCATGGTAGTGCAGGCTTCCAAACCCAGTACTTGGGAGTGTGAGGCAGAAGGATTGCGATGAGCTGCATAGTGAGTAGCAGGCCAGCCAGAGTTACCTAGCAAGATTCTATTTCAAAAATAAATAAATACCTCTTTTCCTCCATTTTTCAAAATGACATTACTTAGAGACCTGTACATAGACATGGAAACATACCCAGCATGAAAGAAGTGGGGGAAAACAGCTTTGGGAGAGGTATTTCTTCATTTAGATACTGCACAGAAATTGGGAGGGGCAAGGAGATTAACCTAATAGTGGGAAGTCAGCAACGTGTGCATTGTGGGAAGGCAAAGGGCAAAGCTGTGTCTGAGCTGGTCTTCTTTACCCAGACCACGGGGACATGGAACCTTTAGATCTAATTTCCCAACAAGTTTCTCCTTGTTCTTTCCAAAATAGCTTTATATACATGTGGATCATTAGTATAGGTTAACTGTCTAACATTTGGATACCATTAATCTACAAATTTATTGTGATGTTTTAATTTTAAAATATCACTCTATTCTCTGTGTGTATGTCTGCATTTTTGTGTTTGTTTGTTATTTGTTTCTCTGAAGGAGACAGGATATTGCTTTCTAGCACAGGTTCGGCTTGAGTTTCAATCTTCCTACCTCTGCCTCTTGAATGCTGGGACTATGAGTTAAAGTCATTCTCCATCTCAATCTATTGTCATTAAGGTGTGCACATAACTGTTTCTAGATCATAAATATTGGGGGAAAGGGAGTTTTCAAATAGAATGATTGCTCCATAATTCAGAAACAGTGCTCCATTGGAAATCTGAAGCCAGTTTCCCTGTCAGCTGTCTGCTGAGGCTGGACAGCAGCACAGTTGGAATGTTCAGTATTGTCCAAGGGGTTAATTACATAAAGCATTCTGTCTGATCGATGGCCTTGGGCACACTGAACGAATAGAGAATAATGAAATGAAACTGGTGTTAGACTTGCTATGCCAAAGGCTAAGATACAAAAGGTGTGTTTGACATTGGAAGGGAAAAAACCTGTCAGGGAGATGCCACTTTTTAAATGAAACTTTCCACCGGGGTCAGGAATTGCATTCTCATCACAGAAGGCCAAGTGGAGGCTGTTCTCACTTCTTGGATAAGAGAACACCCATCTGTCCTGAGATCAGCTCATGAGAGCTTTACAGATGTGAGACCACAAAGACACAGGGGCAGGTTAATATCATTCAAAGTGACTTGGCTAGGGTCCAACACACAGAAGCATGTGCATTGTGGGAAGGCAAGGGTTCACGGGGAGCAGTGGTAGACTGTGGCATTCATGTAGCAGGCTGACCATCCTGTTCCCATGGTGGGAGCTTTGGCTGTGTGTTTTAATGTCTATCATTTCCATTCCCATTTTCTGAGCTGTGTTTCCAAGCTTTCTTTTCCCCTAAAATTCTTCAAACATTTAGCATACGTTCAATAGGAAACCTGTCTGGTTCTTCTCATGGAATCGCATCTTTCCCTCTTTTTGCACATCTGACCATGTGTCTTCGTTACTTATCTATTGCTGTGAAGAGAGATCATGGCCAAGGAAACTTACAGAAGAGTTTATTGGGTGAATTTATTGGACTCAAAGGGTGAGTCTATTACTGTCAGGGAAGGGAACATGGAAGCAGGCAGGCGCCATGGTGCTGGAGATGTCTCTGGAAGCTTACATCTTTATCAGAGATAGAAGGCAGACAGAGAGAGAGAGAGAGACAGACAGACAGACAGAAGAGGTAGAGGTAGAGAGAGAGAGAGAGCGAGCTCTAACTGGCAATGGCACAGGGTTTTGAAAACCCAGTGACACACCTCCTTTAACAAGGCTGCACCTTCTAATCCTTCTCAAACAGTTCTATCAGCTGGGAACTAAGCTTTCTAATACTTGAGCCTATCAGGGCCTAACTTGAAAAAAATTACATTTTGTTCTCCTCTGCTTCTTCCCTTCCTTTGGTATATTTTCTGGCTGTTGGTGCTCATTCCAATTCTGCTAAGTATAAAGGAGCTGTGCCTCCAAAGACCATTCACAGACTCCCTTACCAGCTGACTTCCAGTTGGCTCCTGCCATTGGGAGCACTGACCACTTGTCGGAAAACGGATGAAGGGTGCTTGCATGCTGCTAGGTACTGATGATCTCTCCCGGCTAGAAGGTAATTAACATGCTCCGATGTCCCTCAACAGGTGTATCATGGAGGATCTATCCTTGTCCCAACACCAGATTTCAATGTCCCATCAGTAGTCACAATGCCAGCTGCACAACCATCAGCCACTAAGCAAACCAGTAGTATCATACAGAACTTCCCGTCAGAATTTCCAGTGCTGTGAAACCATTCCTCCCTGTTTCCAGGTTGGCTTCAAATAATGTCTTGTCCGTTTTAAATAACTTGAGAGCACCCCAGCAGTGCCACAGAATGAACGCCTACCAATGGGCAAAACTACTTCCTTCCCTTCGTTTCTCTACCCATGGGGACAATCTCCCTTCAACTGGCCAACTCTGATTTGTTCAATTTCCTAAGTTTCCTTTCTTGACCTACATCATTTTGTTGTAGCTACTTTCCCGAACTAAACCTTCTCTGCTAGAAATACATAGCTTTGTATCTCTTTTCTCAATTTCCTGAGCAATGAATGGCCCAGTTTTCAATGCTGATCCTGAATACTTTCTCCAAGTGAAGTCTTACCTCCCACTCAGATGTAATCTCTCAACTATTTGCAATTATGTAAAAAATTTAAACACATTTTCCATAAAGTCACTTACTTTAGCCAACAAGCTTCCCATTAGATTGTAAGTACGCTGATAACAATCTTAACCCTGTAACAACTGGGTCAGCACAAGAGCCTAAGGAAATAGTTAATTTGATTGAATGATTCAAGTGGTAACCTGTGGGCTTACAGTGTTTTAAGTTTCCAATATTTCTACTACTTCTGTTATGCTGTGGAATAAAGATGACCAAATTTGTTTGAAATAAAACTGTGAATGAATATTTGTTAAACTAATATGGAAACGTTTACATACTCCATTTTCTACCATGTTAAACCGTGATTTCCAATTTACTGAAGTGTATCCACATGCACCACGCCATTTAAAACTCACATTAACAATATAAAAAGGCTTCACAGAGCACTGAAAGATGGAGCTTAAGGCTCCCAGCCTTGACCTTCAAGCTCCAAAGTCTGGTATTCTTCCTTATCTTTCGCCTGAGATGGGGTTCAGGCCAGCCAAATACCATGGCTCTCTTAGCCTTTTCTCAGCCCGAACACACAGTATGAGAAATGCAGGCTTTTTACATCTCTTGTAAAGGTATGAAATAACAGATTATATGTGATTCCCTTTTCATATGAAATTAATGGAGAAATGAGCATTCTATCCCGTTGGCTTGGAAGATGTGGACAGTCATGTTCTCAATTTCACAGTTCATTGCGTGTACATTTATTAGATTAGCACTGGCTTAGAAACGGACCATGGAACCTCCCAATAACTTGGCAGTCACCATTTGATTGCTTTTTGGAATTGTACTGTCTTGTTCTCCTGAGATTCTGACCAAGGTTTAGTGGCTTAAAACTAAAATGCTGCAGACATAAATTGATTGCAACCCAGGCAAGGCAAGGGTTATTACTTTTCTCCATCTGATTGCTATTTGCTTTTTCACAAGTGTGGAAGGAATTGCTGTTATGGAAGCAGACACCCACATACCCCCACCAAGCTGGGTGACTAATGACAGCATATGTACCCTGATTTAAAAGGGAGGTCCATTCCCTTACTAATCACCATTTGCCCCCAAACAGACACACACACGCACATTCTGTTTCCTGGCATGTTACATTCAGAACCTTCTGGGTACTATGTTCCCCACTCTGAAAGTTCTTGGGATAAAGGGAGTACAGGCTATTGCTTGATATTACAAACATACATACATGTATATATACATAAATACTTGAGCTCATCTTTTATTTGGCAAAAAAGTGATTGTTTTGTGGCTATCTATATGTGGTGTCGCTTGAAGGCTACCAGAAAGGTCCAGGAATAAATATAGTTCCCTGAACCACACTGCTGTTGATTTGCTAACAGACAGTAATTTTTTTCCTGTCAAGTCTTAAAAACCATGTGTTCATAACAAGTTTAACACACAAGTCTGTTTATTTGGTATTATTCACACACCTCCTTTAATTGTTTTTAACACACAAGTCTGTTTATTTGGTATTATTCACACACCTCCTTTAATTGTTTTTGGCTCCAAAAACTTGGTTTGTCTTAGTCACCACCTGCCCTACCTCCCGAAATGTGGGCAAAGTACTTGACTACTGTTTGGTTTATAGTGAGTCCTCAATCAAAGATAGTTATTACCATTATTGCTATTATTATCTTATTATATTTGTTTTGTTTTTAGCCACATGAATGATCAATAACAGCCAATAGTTGACAGTCACAAAACACACACTGTACTGAGAATTATTTCAGACATTTAATTTGTCACTTATTATTGTGGTTGCCCTTGAAGTAGGCACTCTCTTCTTTCTGCCTTGTTTCAAGGATATGGAAACAGAGAGGCAAGGGATTTTCTCAACACTGAGGCATTAGACAGTGGCAAAGCAATATTCAGAGGGCAGCAGCATCACTTGAGGAGAAGCTGATGGAAGGTCAGGAAGAAGAATCCAACAACATGAGCCACCTATCTTAATAAAGGAGGCTGACAGTGGGGGCTGACCTCAAAAACATGCAGCAGACATGGCATGTGTCAGACAGAAGAAAAGGTTAAAGGCTTGTGCTATCAAGTGAAAGCATGCACTCTCTGTATCCCAAAAACCTTCAGAGTGGGTCACATAGTTGTTTAGCAAGTTGTGAATGTAGTATGGCTAGCCCAGAAGATGTATTCGTGATAGTGTCCTCAACCTTTCCGGATTACATTAGACTTATTTGAGACAAGACCCATGCATGCCTAGGTTTGCCTGTACATAACTCCTACCCTTGACTTGAACACTTCTCCTTTATACTCTCTATGTTGGAAATTAAATGAAGAAAAGAAATGTCTCAGAGCTATACTACCTTGGAGAACATTGTTCTGGTGGCCTCAATGGGCTATTTTAAAGATAAAGCACCTTGAGAAGACTTCAAAGCCACCTTTGACCTCTGCCCCATGCTCTCTACTGATAGACAGTTGTGGGCATCCTCGCTATGGCTCTACCTTAGGCTTTGGGATATTTCTTGACAGAAAAATAAGACCAAAAAAAAAGTGGACTGATGGATTGACTGGGCAAACCCAGCCATGTACATACAGTTTGGACATGCTGGGAAGAAAAATGTTGCTAGTCACCTCTCCATCTCCACAAACCCTGAGCTGGATTCCCAGGCCCAGTCTCTAAGCCAGTCTGCCCCACTTATTGAATTGGGGAGGCTGGGCATGGGGCAGGCGAGGCCAGGAAGATTCGGAAGGACAGCATCAGGACCTGTCTTTGGTGACTGTGCTGGCTTGTCTCTTCCCTGACTTTTCCTTATTCGCTGCCTCCATTCTCTCTTCCTAGCTCACTTCCTTTTATCTCAGCAACTCAGTATCAGCCATGTTAGTAGTGAGAAAACTACTGAGAGCTCCCACATTCTAACTTACCGCGTTCTGGCATAGCATTCTAAAAGGCAGCAATCATCATAGAGTAAACTACATGGAACACAGAAGCCCAGAATCTGTGGTGTGAATTATGAAACAAACCATAATAATTAGCTGTTATGCAATATGAGATATTTGTTTCTCAAAACAGGGGGAGGGGTCTAGAGATGGAGGGGAAGGGGGAGAAAAGAGGAGTGGGGGAGGAAGGGAAGGAGGGAGAAAGAAAGAGAGAGGAGAGATACAGACAGACAGATAGACAGAGACCTATGAGTTCCATGGATGGAGGAGGACCAGTCTCCCCATACAACTCCCTGGATTTCCTAATGAGACTCTCTCTTCTTTCCTTGCTGGCGGGGACTCATTTTCCAGCGCCCTCCACTGCAGTTTCTCACCACCTGCGTCCTTGTCTCCTTTCTCTGCCCCACCCGCCCTTCCTTCTCCCTCTTCATGCTCTCTCGGCTTTCTGCTTCTTTTCATCTCCTCTTGCTTTACTATGCCATAGAAAGCAATAAGCCAAAACTCTAGATAAAAATGAATTCCTTCCTTCCCTTTCCCCTTCATGGAGCTTGACTGTATGCACATACGAAGCCTTCTTCCTCATCACCCAGCATGCTTTGGGTCGGATATGGAGACACGCCTCTGAAAATCTTGGATACAAAGCTGTTGACAGAGCCCATCAGTTATGTGCACATACTATAGTCACCCATCTTTACAGAAATAAATAAATGAAAAGAAACACGTATTATAAATTTTGAAAGGATATCCCTGTGTAGCAAGTGATTGCCACAGAGTAACAGACAGCTACAAACACAGTAGTACATAGTCATTTGTTTTGGTCACAGAATATTGGGTCAAGCTGTGCTGGAGCTGGACTCTACTAAGGAAAATTAGTTTTATTCTAATCTGTGAGTCTTTTTTTTTCCCCTTGCTTAAGTAGGAGGGATTCGTGAAGTCCCCTTGTCTTAGGGTTACCATTCCTGTAGTGAAACACCATGACCAAGCAACTTGGGGAGGAAAAAGATTTATCCAGCTTATGCTTCCATATCACAGTTCATCATCAAAGGATGTCAGGACAGGAACTCAGACATGGCAGGGACCTGGAGACAGGGGCGGATACAGAAGCCATGGAAGAGTGCCACTTACAGGCTTACACCTCCTGGTTTGCTCGGCCTGCTTTCTCATAGAACTCTAGCCAGGCGTGTCACCGCCTATAACGGGCTGCACCCTCCCCCACCGATCACTAATTCAGAAATATCCTACAGGTGTGCCTACAGCAATGCCTTATGGTGGCATTTTCTTGAGTTTCCCTCCTCTCTGCTGACTCTAGCTTGTATCAAGTTTACATAAAACTAGCCAGCACACCATTCTTTTCTGAGAGAAGATAAAAAACACAGGTCAAGGCGCTATTCATGTAATCTATATTGCACTGGGCAAAGAAGTCACATGACCAAGCCAGAGTGAAGGATCGGGAAGGGATATTTCTAGTAGGAGATGCAAAGTCTCATAATAAAGGCTTCGACTATAGAGAGGGGTGAAGAGGGGCCGGGCATCTTAGCTCTGTCTGAACTCCTGAGACTGCAGCTAACTCTCTTTGGATAAAACCTAGCATGTGGGAAACGGGCTGCCCAGGCGCCCTCTTGCGGCTGAGACCATGAATGAGCCAGCAGCCCCAGGAAGCGCTAACAGGACAGGGTAAGTTAACACTCCTGCTTCTCACAAGGGGTCAGCGTCCAGGGCGCTGTCTCCTTCTATAGTATTGGGATCACTTCTCTACAATGAACCTCTTCCCCCCCCTAACCCCCCGTAGACTAGTGTAGAGGAAGGTTGGGACGATTTATCTGACTTCACCCCACCCTCCAGACTGTGCCCGGGTTAGGGATTTTCGTTTGTAGGCGTCTTTTTGCTTTTAGAGACAGAACTCCTACATAGCTTAAACTGGCCCCAAATTGGCTATGTAGTCGAGTCTGGCCTGAAACTCATGATCCTTGTGTCCCAGCGTGTAAAGTGCTGGATTACAACCCTGTGACATCACACGCAGCTCTGAAGGGCTCAAGTTTTGACCAAAACATTTAAGAACATTTGCATTGCCCTTGTTCCTCTATCCAAAGGTTATATTTGCCCAGCAAGACCTTAACCCAAATTTGACCTAACTTCATACCCGAATCCACATAGGTTCAGTATAGCCAAGTCCCACCTTAGCTTCTGGCTAAAGAACTCAAAAGGGCTCTGAGCAAGAACAGTCCTTCAGTGTTCCAGTGAGTCGCTCTGCTACCTTAGCTCTCACGTTTCCAACATTTTCTCTTCACCTCAACTCATAATGTCATAGACAACAAAAAAAACAATCAATCAGAGTAGAAATTGCTTCTTTTTTCATCGCCGAGTCCACCCACCAACGTACACCTACGCTTTCTGCTGCAGTGCCCAGGGCTGGCGGGAGAATCCACAGCTCAGACAACCCACAAAGGTCAAGTAACAGGAGCAAGAAACGACACCGAGACTCCGTGGATACCTGTTACTGCATCTGATCTAGGGAACATTGACTAGGAATAGGTTTTTTTTCCCCCCTTTGGTTTATTGGGCTAATAACTACAGCGAAGACAGGTGTAATTTGAAAAACTCACAGCCAGAAGTTAGAAAACCTCTGCCTGCTGTCTAACCCTGACCTTAGGTTTGTCACTGGGTAAACTTCACTGCTGGACCTCGTCTCTCTCATTCCTAATATGAAGCTAACAACAGGTCATGGGTGTTTCTGGTAGTTATTATTTTCATGCTACAGCGAATAACATTGCAACCTTATTTCCCACTCTTGTTATTGAGCTCTTTTCTTTGCCAGTGTGATAGTTAATATTAAATGTCAACTCGCCACAACTAGGGAGCCACGGTTGAGGAATTGTCCACAACAGGTTGGCCCATGGGAGCATCAGTGGGGGATTGTCTTGACTGCTTTATAGATGTGGGAAAACCCACCCCAAACCTCGGCAGCACCTCCCAAAGGGGAAGATCATTCCTCTTTTCTGGATTGGCATTCCCTGTAACTGCTGAGTTAATTTACCATTTGCTGCCATCAGTTCCTTTGCTGATATCGGAACCAGCTTTTCTGGGCTTCTGATGTGGACAGAGGGCCAGCAGCTCTTCAGAAGTCCTCCAGGCCTGTGTCACTAAACTGGGACTGGACCTCATTGGCTGTGACACCAGTGAGTTCTCGGTGTCTGTGGTGTGAAGCAGTAAGGTGGACTACTTGACCCCCTGGCATAAGCTGATTTAACATTTCTATGGGCTGTTTCTCTAAGGAATCCTAATTCATGCACCTGGCACCAAGGCCAAGTATTTTCTCACCAACTACTGAAACAGCTAATTATTATTTTACAGACTTTGAATTCGAGGTCTTCTAAGACCAAGTAGTCTGCCCATGGTCACATGGCAGAAAGGAGAAGACCACAAGCCAGTGTGGTGGCACGCTAGGACAAGGCTGCAACAAGGGGAGGGCGGGGTGACTGAAATGACGCTAGGCCGCGCGGGAAGGTCTGCAGTAGCCTGGCCTTCAGGCGAGACCCTGTCTCTGAAACCAATGGCCGAAGATAATGTAGCCTGGGTTTGAATGCTTCCCAGCATGTACAAAATCCTGGATTCTCAATATGCAGAGCTACCAACAGCAGCACCAGTGATGGTCGACAGGGTGTTTGCTGAGACAAGAGCGCTGAATTTAGCCAGGGTAATATGCAGTTAGGAAAGAAAGTGAGAGCCATGTTTATCTTAAATTCCAGCCTACACATCATATGAAAGAATAGTTCTAACACGAATCATTTCTTAATTAGAAAAACTTAGTAGCACCAGGCGTAGGTGAGAGCTATACTTGGTTTCCTCACTGATAAAAAGAGAGGCTAGGAGATGATGATTTAGTAGACCAGAGTAATTGTTCTGTATGTATAAAAACCCAAGGACCTAGATTCTAATACCCAGCATCCATGTAAAGAGCCGGGCATGTCTGCATGCACAACTCCAGCATAGTGGGCTAGAGCTAGGCAGACCCAGAGAGATGGCTGGCCAGCCAGTCTAACTGAAATGGCAAGCTTCTGGGTAAGTGAGACCCTCTCCTAAAACAATAAAGCAGAGAACAATACAAGACACTCAATGTCTTGTTTCGGCCTCTGCAAAGGCACAAGTGAACATAAACACCCACACAGTTACATGTAGGCATCACACACACACACGCATGCACGCACGCACGCATGTGCACACACACTTTTTCTGTTATAGTTTGATTCTTTTTTAATTAATTACAGTTTATTCACTTGTATCCCAGCTGTAGTCTCCTCCTCCATCCCCTCCCAATCCAACCTTCCCTCCCTCTTCTTCTCCTATGCCCCTCCCCAGTCCACTGATAGGGGAGGTCCTCTTCCCCTTCCATCTGACCCTAGTCTATCAGCTCTCATCAGGACTGGCTTTATTGTCTTCCTCTGTGGACTGGTAAGGCTGATCCCCCCTCAGGGGGAGGTGATCAAAGAGCTAGCCCTTGAGTTCATGTCAGAGACAGTCCCTGTTCCCATTACTAGGGAGCCCTCTTGGACAATGAGCTGCCATGGGCTACATCTGTGGAGGAGTTCTAGGTTATCTCCATGCATGGTCCTTGTTTGGAGTATCAGTCTCACAAAAGACCCTTGGGCCCAGATATTTTGGAATAGGAGAGGGAGAAAACAGGGAACAGGACAAGAGCCTACCACAGAGGGCCTCTGAAAGGCACTACCCATCAGGGTAATAAAGCAGATGCTGAGACTCATAACCAAACTTTGGGCAGAGTACGGGGAATCTTATGAAAGAAGGGGAGATAGACCTGGAGAGGACAGGAGCTCCACAAGGAGAGCAACAGAACCACACCTTTTTTTGCCACCAGATGGCGATCAAAGCTAACAAGCTCTAACAAGCTCCTGGGTCCATCTGACTTAGCCTAAATAGTGTGCTAAGCAGGCCTTCCACTCTCTCAGACCAGGGGGTCCAAGCTGGAAGGGGAAACAAACGAACAAAAAAAAATCCGCATCCACTTGGGTTCCAGACACGGGGACCCATGAGCCAACACTGAAGTTTTTTTCCTCACATTTTTCCAAATCAGGTGAATTGGCCCAGAAAACTTAGACTCAATTCTCTTTTGTTTTTATAAACTTCAGAGGTCTCCAAGCCATAAATACACCATACCCACCTTTAGTCAGGAAGCTTGGACTGGGTTGTGGCTCGCATAGCGTGAGGAGGAAGCCCTACATTCCATCCCTAGCACTGCAAAATAGAGTAGGTCTGGTGGTGCACACCGTCTGTGAGGACCAGAAGTTCAAGGTCATCCTCAGATACACAGAGGGTCTGACCTCAGCCTAGGCTGCATAAGACCTTTCTTTAAAAATTAAAATTGTGTTATAAGTTTTGCCATTCAGAGTAATAAAATAGATACTGAATGGAACTACAGCTTCCGGGCTTACTGTTAAGTGAAACACCACACTACTGGAGCCCCTTAGAAATGCAGAGCATCAGGACCTGCCCTGGACCCCCTGGGCCAGAATCTGCATTTGAATCACACCCCCAGGTGATTGGTATCATATTAGAATTTGAGAGGCATGAAAGAGCCACTACCGGTAAATTGTTAAAAAATGCTTTCACTTACAGCCAAGATCATAGACTCAAGGCATGGACAGTGGCTTCCTGGCTGTAGGAGAGGCAGCCTGGGGGTCCCTGACTGGACAAGCCTTCAGAAGAGCAAGCTGAATAAGCCCCCTAGGCTGCTGCACAGCATCAACCCCATCAGGGACGTTTTTAGGTCAATTTGAGTGGTTTTCTTCTGAGCAGAGTAGAAGCTCAGCCGTGTAGCACTTGGAGCTAAGAGATGCATTTACTCTGTCCTTTATGCTGGGGCCCTGAGTGCAGACGCCCCACAATGTGCATGCTTGGCACAGTCGCCATCACATGTGACTTCATGTTCTTTCTCTCTCCCCACACCCTTTTCTTCCACTCTCAAATCCTTTCTTCTTCCTCTCCCTCATTCTTTCCATATGATTTGTGCACGCATGGGCCCACTGTCATCCACACACATAATATTTGTTTAATCAGAACAATAACTTACCTTAAAGGCGTGTCTGCAGAAATTATCCTATGATTTCTTTTTTGTTAGCTACTTGGAGTATTTATGATTACCCATTAGTCCCAGTAATCAGGAGTTGGTCATATTCCCAATCCTGAGATAAACACACAGCCACTTATAAGCTCAGGCTGCGGAGAGTATGGAGGGAAGTGAGCCCACATCCGTGTGCTTCCCGCAACATTCACAGCAATGAGGGCAGCTGGTATATGTCCTAAAGTGTCCCGGCGTCTTGTTTATTAAACAACAACTAAATATTCTTGATGGTCTCTGCTTTAATGCCTCTCTTGTTTTCGCTAAGTCTTTTTTTTTTTTTTTTTTTTTTTTTTTTGGGTCTGGTGCTCGGTGTCTGAGGAATTAGGTTAAGTCTTACTGGAAAGCTGGGCTGGACTACTCAGCCTTCCCCTGGAGCTGGGGAATAACCTGGATTTGGGTGCCTCCACCAGAGCCAGCTCAAAGTGTCAACTAAAAGAAGGCTTGCAGAAGACTAAGAAGGATGGGGGTGGCAAGGAGAAAAGGGAGGACCATGGGAAGGAGGGGGAAGCGTTGGGAGAAGAAAGAAAAGAAGAGTGAAGAAGAAAAAGTAAGCAAATGAGAGAGAAGAGAGAGAATATGCTGGCAGCTTAGAATAATCCTAACAGCTCTAATTAGTGGGGATGCTCTAGAGCTCAGTGGTGAGGGGTATTTGCCACCAAACCAGACATCTTGAGTTCCATCCCCAGGACTGGTGGAAGGAGAGGACAGGCACCCACATGTTGTCCTCCGGCCCCCACACAGGCACTGTGGTGTGAGCGTAAACACACACACACAATACACAAATATGAACTCACTGAAATTCAAAATGTTTTCTTCTCAGACAGAATTAGATGCAGGTTTCTCTCCATGACCCTTAAGCTGCTTTACACGCACATGCCCAGACTCTGTGTTATCTCCCACCAGTCCTTCCAACCCACCCTCCCTCCTGCCTTTGCCCTGCTCTGCCTTTATCTGCAGGGCTCTTGCTCCTTCGGCCCCTCCCCCTCTGCCTCCTCCATCTTGCTTTACTTTCCTTTATAGTACTTATCACTCTCTGATACCTTTTTCTTTGTCTGATTCACTGGATCAGAAAAATCAGTCCCAGGAGAATAGGGACAGTGGTTGACCCTGAGGGAAGACAATAAACCCCTGCAGAGGAGGAGAACGCTGGGTTTGCTGGGCCCTCCCTTATCAACCTGGTTATTCTCACCACAGCTCTGCTTTAAGCAGGCTCTCACAGAGGAAACAGAGGACCCGATTTCCTTCGCAGAGTTCTTCTCAGACTGCCCATTAATCAGTCTTTCTCCAGCACATGCTGTTGAGTAAGCATCAGTTCTCTGCAGGAAGCCATAAGGGAAGTTGTAATCGGCGCAGCTGTACCCTGTTGCTTAAGTTTCATTTGTAGCTGTTACTGCGCCAGAGTTGAGCAGCTGTGACAGGAACCCTACAGCATACAAAGCCTAAAACGTTTACTAACTGGCCCTTCACAGCAAGGCTTGCTGATTTAGAAGGTAACTGGGTTAGTTGCTTATCTATTGTTATGAGAAAACACCTAACAAAAGCCACTTGAGGGGGAAAAAGAGTTTGTTGGGACTCATGGATTAAGAAAGGATGCTGTGGCCTTTGTGGCAGGAAGGCATGGTGGCAGAAGTGTGAAGGAGCTGGCCACAACACATCAGGAAGCAGAGACAGAGATTGTTCAACTTAAGGTCCCAACTCATGGTGTGATCTGACTCACAGAGCGGGGGTTTCATCCTCACTGAAATCTCTTTGGAAGTGTCCTCGCAGACACACACACCCAGAGATGTCTCCTGAGTTATTATAAATCCAGGGAAGTTTGTTTGAAGGCTAGTTATCAGAGTAACCCGGCATGAGAACTAAACAAAACTCCTGGGGTCGCTGACATGAAGGTGCAGTCGCTGGGGCTGGTCACGTCTTTCCTGTGCAGTAAAAGGAGTACAGAGTGTTCCAACTCTAGATGCGATAAGCATCATTCTCCTCTCTGTTCCCCATTAGCTGTGTGATTTCTGGTTACCACTTCATGATGATGATGCCAACAATAGCATAGACAGTAATAATTGCTTTTACTAAATGCCAGCCTCCATTCTCAGGATTTTACTTCAAACTGCAGTGATTGGTGCTCTGCCTTAATCTTTTGAGTTTTACATATTTACTTTCTATAATATTTATAATGTATTATAGAATTATATTTTATAACATTACATGGTAGAATTATAGGTAGGATGGCCATAGGAATTACTTTAGCCAATGCATTGTTGGAGGATTTCATATATACACTTTCTGACTCAACTTTAAGAGCCTGCGCACAAATACATTATTCTGCTTATGCATTTTTTCCTCAACTGTGATAACCAGAAATGTTCTGACAATGGTACTCCTCTGCTGGGACTCAGAGAATGGACAGTGCATAAACCCTGTGATGGTTTCTTTTAAATATTGATTTGCTGTTACCTATAACCAACTGGAAAGAGTGCTCAAATGAGGAATGGTGTAGATCAAGGTGGCCCACAGGCATGTCTGTGGGGGGTTGTCTTGATTGTCAGTTGTAGGAAAATCCAGCCCATTATGGCAGTACAATTTCATGGGCTGGGCCCTGGACTCTGTAAGAGCAGAGAAAGCTAGCTGACTAGGAGGAGGCAAATAAAGATTTATTTGTCTTGGTTCTTGACTGTGGGTGTGCTGTCATTAGCTGCTTGACTTCCGGACTTCTTGCTGTCAGTGATGGACTGACACCTGAGCTGTAAGCATTTCTTTCCAAAGCTTCTTTTCATCAGAGCAATAGAAATGAAAATAGAATAACTACCAAGCCTCGTGGAGCATGAACATTGACTGCACATATTTAAAAACCACTGAGATGTGGGGCTACTCGCTACTGACATATCACCTACCCATCTTCATAAATAAAACATCCCTAAGATGAAAGCTCCAGAGTCCTAAGAATACAAGGACCTCAGCATCTTCCTCTGGAGCAGCATCTTCAGCATGTTGCCTCAGGACAGTGTCACCCTGTGATATGGAGAGGAAGAAGTGAGGTGTGTCAGATGTCAGCCATGTCTAGGCTATGATGAGAGGACAGGAGAGAGACAAAGCTCCTTTTGAGTGACATGGTGGCAATCCAGTCCACCTTGTCATTACTTCAGGTATAGTTAGAAACTTTCTAAACCCCAAATATCTGCTCTGTGGACACTTTAAAATTCCATTTTTACTCATGACCTTGGGGGAGGGTTCCAAAGGCCCTTATTGCAATGCCCATGTACAAGCATGCCTGCAGGCACTTGAATTTAGAAAGTGGGTATAATAAGTTACTAGAAATCATACAGAGTTCTCATCCTGGAAGGTAAGTGGCTGGGCCTAAGAGAGATACATTTTGAAATGAGGTTTAGGGAGAGGCTTAGCTCTGGATATTCCTTAAAAATAGAAGCTAAAACAGCTAGTGTTCAAAGAGCCTCATGGGAAGAAAGACAAAAAGGGAGAAGAAAAGGAAGAGAGAAACCGAACAAAGTTGCTTCACTTTGATACAACTTTAAATGTCAAGAATTCCCATGCTTAGGATTGGTGTGAACCCTAAGTTTATGTTGGTTAAATTGATTTAATAAGGTGCGAGGTCTTGCTGGGGCATCATTATGGTAGCAAAGAAGGGAGAGGAAGGGAAAGGGGAGAGAGAAAGAGATCACAGCTCACACTGTCACACTGACAGTCCTGATATACTCAAGGACTTCTTTCCACGGGGCCCTATGTCTTTTGAGTTCTGCTACTTTTATAGGCTGATGACCAAGTATACAACACACAGGCCTCCAGGAGACACTTCTTCAAACTTCAGCAAACGTTTAAAAAGTAAATGGGAAATGTTTGCTATAGCATTATTTGTTAATTCAACACAAAAATCAACAACATATAAAAAAGACAGGGATGGAGCTTATTTTAATGTATAATTGGTAGTCTTCTCCCATTTATTCTTCCACCAATCCCATTTTCAGTCAGTATCAGTTTATCATGCAAAGAGTATGTGTGAAATGGTTCTTTGGCCATTTTGACAACTTTTCACTGCATATAGACATTGGACTACTTTGTTTTACAAGTGGGAGATTATTTTGCATTTTTCTCTGGTAAGGAATTAATGTTTGTTTTAAGATGAGGCAATTCTTAAGTATGGATGACCAGCAAAGATAGAGCCAAGTATCAGCCACATTGGAAATCACAATGACTAACCAGTGAAGAAACTACATGAGGGAACTAGGTGCCATCACTACTGCCATTAGCAATTGAAAATCCACATTAAGCACCTACTGTGTGTCAGGCCCACAGTCTTCTGATGGAATACTAGCCAGCATACTACTCCATATGTGAAGGACCACATGGGCAGTTTCCATCAAGAATGCAACGTATGTATTCGTTTGGGAGTTGTACACAGTAGAGACCACCTCATCAGTAGAGGGCAACAGACTTTTACAAGACACCAGCTAAATCCTGGGACAGTTAAGGCAGAGGGAAAGTAAGCAGGTAGGGGAAGATGGAATATCCCTTTGAATTCACTGTGTACAAAAATAAGGTTCATATAATAGAATGAGATAATAGGCCTTGAGGAGGATCATAGTCTCATGCCCTGTTGGGAACAACCGTATGAGGAAGGATCCTCCTGGACAGCCAAAGGTCATATAATGGATATTATATTTTAAGGAATGCAAATAGTTAAGACACAAAGAAATTCAGAAAGATGGGAGGGCTTTATGGGTTAAATGATACTACTTCTATTGTACTTCCTGTTGCCTTTGTTACTACCATGTTAGTGAGTCCAGGCTACTATAACAGCTGGTCATCAACTAAATGGGCTTAAATAATAGAAAAAAATTACCACCGTTCTATGACTGAACTAAATTAGATTCTTTGTGAATGCCTTTTCCTTGTTTCTAAGAGTCCATTTTCTTATTTCCTAGCAGGGTGGAAAGCAAAGAAAGGAAGCCAACTTTTGTACCTTTCTTTTCTCATGAGGATGCAAATCCCATGCATGAGAGCTTCATTCTCATGATCCACTTACCTTTCAATGGATTCACCTTCTGATCCTATTCATCAATGGTCAGGACCTCATAGGAGCATTCAGTCCAAAGAAGGTAACACATGGTTCTTTTTGACAATGAAGGCTCAGTATGTTTTAAAAGAAGGTGGCAATACAACTATATATAAGGAACACATCATTGACTATTTTGCATTACTAATAAAGACAACAATTTGATATAATTGTATCATAACTTAAGGGAGACCAAAGCTCAGTCAGTAAAATGCTCACCATGCCAGCACAAGAACCTGAGTTTAACCTCTAAAACTAATGTAAAAGAGTTGAGTGGGGTAATTCACACTTGTAATCCCAGCACTGGGGAAAGCAGAGACAGGTAGACTCCTGGGATGGTGGCCAGCCAGTCTGGTTTAATCAGGGTCTCCAGACAAATGAGAGACCTGACTCAAGACAAACAAACAAACAAAAGCAAAGCAAAACAAAATAAAACAACAACAACAACAAAACACCAAGTGTATGCATTCTCAGCAAAGGGCCTCATGGCCTGGGGCAGCTTCCACTGATGTGACTATGGAAATAGTCCATTGGAAAGTACAAGACCTGAGGTTGAAGGGTCTGCCCAGCGATGAACAACCAATGTCAGGCTTGGAGATGGTGTGGAGGAACCTGATTGGTCTCCCAAAGCTACAAAGCTACAAAGCTCTCTCTTTTCTGCATCTGCTTGCCCTCACTTGCATTCACCTGACTCCCCAGTGTCTGTGTAGTGACTCTGTGCCTCTCGCCCCTGACCTGACCCACCAGTTGGGCCCTTGGGAGGAGGACCAACACCCAGATAGATGGTTTCTGTGGAATGATTGGCTCCATGTACACATGCACACATATGTGCACATCAGTTGTATACACATGGATACTAAGTTGCACCCTCCCACACAAAACTCATTGGCATAATTTTTAATGTTCTTAAGATCTAATGAGAATCAGTCATAGGATGAAGTTCTGTCATCTTTCTCCAGATGCATGTCTAAGGGTAGAAGGCACCCAGAGCAGCACCCAGCAAGCTGGTGTTCAAGAGTTTGCTGCACTATCTTAATATCTGTTGATGGCGTAGCCAACTCTACAGTAATTACTGAGTTGAAAGGCAAGGTACTAGCTGCTGGACTTCTGGTGTAAGGCAAGGTTTTGTGATAGAAACTCATTTTCCTGACTTACCAGCTGTTCTCTGAACCATTCCGGTTTAATGTTTAGAGACTTAAATGCTACCCAGATTTCTAAGCTTAAAAATCTTTGTAATAATGCTCAGTGCACCCATCTGAAGATACAGAACTCCAGACTCTGGTTTTTTTGCCTCAGTTGTTTAAACTCATCAGGCATTGGATAGAAAAGGAGAGTTCTTATCACACCCAGAGCATGGACAGGTGGTGTTGGTGGGGTTAGGCTACATTATTCTCCAATGGAAGGCAAGCTTCATCTGTAACAGTAGATACGTGAAAATTGTGGAGGGGGAGTCTCCATTCCATATCTGTTGCTCATTGTGTGTCCCCTAGCCTCATTTTTCCTGTGTCTGAAATTCTGCAGTTTAATTCCTTACATTAATTCTGTGAAGTGCTTGAAGACATGGCACCCGGGGAAGAGGCCAGATTGAAAGGAGCCACCAGACGTGTAGTTAAAGCATTTCACTGTAAAGCATGAGCAGGAGGAACACAGACTTAACAGCAAGGGAAAAGGAAATGAGAAAACATTTTTCAATTCATTAGAAAATGATTTCCTTTAGTACCCATGAGGTAGAAAAACACATTTAGTCTCTTCTACAAGATGAATTGGAAATGAAAAAGAAATATTGAATATAAAATGGTAGTAAAATCTGACTTTGGTCCCAAATGGATACTTGAATCCTACTTATTTAGATGTGGGGGGAAAAAAATAAAGCTTTAGATGATGAGTTAGTAGGTTGGCTGAAGATCCTTTAGGCTATGGAAGAGCTTAGCACAAACTGTGATCTCTTAGTTGCCAGACAAATATTTATTTCAATAGACTACAAGGCCTCATCCCGCCTCCAGCAAGGACTAAGTTCACAGAACCTCTCCTGCTTGAAAGTGCTTCGTGGAGGCATCAGAACTCAGGTGCTGTCTTGACACCAATTACGAAGCACATGCTTCTTTCTTTGTTTCAAGCTATGTAAAGAACCTACATGGAGGAACCTACATGAAGAGAACTATGAAGAACCTTTGCTAAGAGAATAAAATCCTCGCATTTTAAGAAGCCCCTCTGACAGCCTCAACTCAAGCTCATGAGTATTTCCAAGCAAATTTTTGTTTTTCCAAATTCTTCCTCTTTATAAACTGAAGTGTTTACTGGTTGGATTCCGTTTCAAAGTTAAAATTCCAGTGTGATGAAGCTGACATGGAGGTTGGAGCTGAGTTCACTTTAGGATGACCCAAGTTCCCCATCCATGCCAATTTCTGAGTGTGTGCATTAAAGCTGCTTTCTAGTTGCCTTTGAATTTTCAATTCCATGAAACATCATATTTTAACTATTCTAACTCCCCAAAGTCTAAATGGTTCTCTAATCAAACAGTGCTAGCACAATACCCCCTCTCAGACAGCCAAAGACATAGATACGGGACAAACAAAGTGCAACTGTGTTAAAGTTGTTTAATAGCATGCCAATATGCAGCCCACCAAAATGAGTAGGGCATAGGAGAGGGAATGGGGTGGGAGGGCTGGCAGAGACATCCCAATAAATAGCAACACTTTCACATTCGGAAACAAAGCTCAAGAACATCTTTGTCTAATGTACTTGGGATATGAGAGCAAAGTGTGACCTAATAGTATAGACTCCAGCGGCAGCCTCCCCAGGGAAGGAAGACTGCTCTCTGAAAGCGATGGGCAGATGGATGAGTGTTGCTATGGAGACTGTCAGCTGTCAGCAGCAAACTCTGGGTGTCTCTAACATTTCGGGGTCTGTGAGGCAGGTGACGGTGTATTACTGGTCTCTTAAGAGTCCAAGAGTTTCATTTGCGTAGCTAGAGTCTTAACATTCTTGAAATAGTTGCCCAGCATCAAGAAGTTAAATCTTCAGTGGTCTGGAAAAAGAAAAGGATGTTGGCTGGGAGTAAGAGAATATAGAACTGTCTGGCAAAAATGGCCTGAAGCTGAAGGAAGGGAGTTCTTAACAATGAGCCATTGATGACAAAGAATTTCAGAGATGAAGCACAGAAGATATTAATGGAAACCATGGATGGGGGTGAGATCAAGGGGCCCCGGTATAAACAGTGCTCTGGCTTTTCATCGTTCAGCTTCGGTGGAGCCTTGTGCTTCTGACTCTTTCTTATGTGTGAAAATCAGCTGAATTTCACAGAAAGGTATCATCCTTTTCCATTAAGCTCTAAGAAGGATTCAGCAGAGAGCTGTTTTCAAGTGAAACACAGTCTTTTGTTTGGTAAGAGTCACATACTTATGATGGTGACATTGGGCTCTAAGATATTGCTGAATAGTGTTTCACAGGTTAAAAAAAAAAGCCTTGGAGACATAATTAGTCATTGTCAAATTGTGTTATTACTTTAAGAGAAACTTACAGCCTTATCTGCCATTAACTGCATACCTTTCCATATATTTGAGGAGTCTAAGTGGCCATACCACAGGTAACCGGGACTCTTCTCTCAGTGTCATGCTTTTGATTCACGGCTTTTATAAACCAGGATTTTATTGTGTTGCTTGGTCATCTTCAAATATCAGAATGCACAGGAACCATTGGAAGCCCAGTGAACTGTGGGCCCACCCCAGAGCTCATGATTCAGAAAGGGTGGGACTCGGGAACCTGCATTTTGTGATTGACACCCCAGGAGTAATTCTGAGTGCAGCTCTTCCATCAGTGGCACCTTGAGAGACTTGGCCTTGACTCATCCTTTTCCATTTTCTGTGTCCTTCTTGCTCATTCAAACACCACCCAGCTCCCACTGCCTGCCATAACGCTTTATGAGAAACCCAACCTCATAAAACTTCTTCACACGTCACAACAGCCAACAACTCTATTTCTTCTATTAGAAATACTTTCAAATTCTACCTGATTTAAAATGTCTTCTAGATCAGTCAGTGTCATTGATTAACGATAATATTTATTTCATTTATTTTTTTGTCATATCGGAATCATTACTTTTGTGTTTTGTTTCATCAAGTTTAAAATAAGACAGGCAAGATCAATGATTCTCAAACCTGCTTGGGAGGAGCCTACCTAGGAATCTTCGTGGAATGACAAAGAACATGGAATTTTCTATCTAACTACAGAAAATGGTCTATGAACAATTTTGTTAGAACAAAACCTGAACATATGACATAGAACCGTGGAAACAACTACAGGAATGGCAGACTGTTCTATAGGAGGCCATTCTCATTGTGTCCAATCACATATACAAGTTGCTGTTGGTGTTATTATTGCAATACTAGGGATCGGATATGAGCCACACACATGCTGGGCAGATACTCCATCGTTAAGCTATAGTCCCAACCCCACTCCCTTTTTAATATTTTGAGACAGGTGATTCAGGGTCTCACTAAGTTGCCCAGGCTGGCCTTGAACTCACTCAGTAGCCTATTCTGGCCTTGAGATCTTCCTGCCTTCACCTTCCAAGCAGCAGGGATTATAGGCCCAAGCCACACAAACCTGGCCCTACATATTCTAATAATGAGACTCTATGTTAGTTACTTTTCTACTGTTGAAATTAAATACCACGAACAAGGCAACTTATAGGAGAAAGCGTTTATTTGGACTGATGGTTCCAGAGGATTAAATTGCCTGATGGCATGGAAGGTGGACTACAAGGTGAGGACTCAGGTCTTCAACTGAAAACAAGAGGTAAAGATAGCAAAAGGGAAATAGCCTTAAAACTCCCAAAGCCCTAACCCAGTGGCATACTTCCTCTTGAAAGGCCACACCTCCTAAGCCTCCCCAAAGCTCCACTAACTGGGTCACAGTAATTCTTGTGCCAGAGACTATGGGGGGCATTCTCTTTCAAACCACCACTCTCTCGAGAAACTTATGGCTACTCTGGTCCACAGAGTTTGTTGAAAACGGTACTTTGTGGTGTCCAAGGGTAGGTCATAAAAGATTATGGCTTCCATGTGCCTCACTGGCTACGCTACCTCCCAGTATTTTCACAATAACCACCATGTCAGAAGCGAGTACAACTGTGACATGAAGCAACCGTCGTGCCTGGGGAATATTTAGGAAGCTGGGCCACCTAGCTGTAATGGCTGGGCTCTGAGATGAAGAAGTCTTGCTCTGTCAGCCTTGAGACATCACTAGTTGTTTTATTTATAAGCTGTGAGCTTAGGAGTTTTCCATTAATATCTATTTAGTGATTTTTCCACAACAGATCTGACTAGCACAAAAGATTAGATTAGGTTTTAATCTAAGTGTAACAACAACGAAACCTTTGGATTTTTGTTGTTATTGGCTTTTGCTTTTTGTTGTTGTTTTGTTTGTTTTTTTGAGACAGAGTTTTGCTAAATAGCAGATCTTATTCTACAACTCATCATCCTCCTGCCTCAGACTTCTTAGTACTGAGATTACAAGCATGTGTCTCTATATCTGGTTTGTTGAGTTGTTTTAAGAAGGATGATGTGACTCATGCTTTTGCTTTTCCTGTTTTAGTTTGGTTGGTTGTTTTTTTGTTTGTTTGAGAGTTCTCTCTCTCTATCTCTCTCTCTCTCTCTCTCTCTCTCTCTCTCTCTCTCTGCGTGGTGCTTATGGATTATGTTTGACTTTCTGTCTTTGTTCCACATTGCTGAATCTTTTCTAGAGTCTTCACTGAAGATGATTGCCACAATAGGTTTTTTTTTTCTTTTTTCTTTTGGCTAAGCTGCTTTTATGACAGAAAGCTCTCACTCAATACAAACCTCAGCTGGCCTCTCCCCATTAGCTAGCAACCAATACTGAGGAATATTCCATTTTGGTACAGCAACTCTGGTACCAATCTGTGTCAGAAGCCTGCATTTGAATTGCTATTTGGTGTGCTAGTTATTAGCTAGGTATGCGGTCTTAGAGACAGTCCTTAGCTCAGTGGTTCCCAACCTTCCTAATGCTGTGACCCTTTAGTAAAGTTTCTCATGTTAGGGTGACCCCCAACCATAATATTATTTTCTTGCTACTTCATAACTATAATTTTGCTACTGTTATGAATTGTAATGTCAATATCTGATATTTAACCTCCAGTGGGGTTGAGACCCATAGATTGAGAACCCCTGTCTTAGCCTTTCTGAAGCTTGATTTCCTTATTAGTAAAGTTGCGATTCTGGCCTCCATGTGAAGATTGTGTCAGTAAATGCAAATGAGCATTCATGTTTTCTCAGTTCCAAAGTGGAGACGTGGATTTGCTGATATCAATACCTCTCTGTTTTTCAAGGAAGGAAAGGAACACATTTCTTTGATAAAGGGAGAAAGGAAGTAGAGGAGGGAAACACAGAGAGGATAAAGAGTATTTTGAATACTGAGGTTGGGATTGTTTGATACTTTGGGGAATCATTTGATTGTTTGTTATAAGGTGAATCTGTTTCCAATTACAAAGAATCACACTATATAGTAAACTAATTTTTTGTTTGTTCATTCTCCCATCACTCTCCTATCCCCAGGAGTTGCAGATGCTTGCTTCACCATATTTTCAGAACAAACTAGCACTGAATTTTACAAGCTCACCTTCTTGAGGGATATCCTAATAAAGGGGAAAAAATCAAGGAGGTTTGGATAATTTAAAAGCTGGGCAGCCAGATACTGAATAACTGAGTTTGCCAGTGAGGCTTCACGCTAGTTAGTGAGCCCATCAGTCCTGTGAACTGCAGAGCTATTGAGTGGATGCTCTGCTAGGCCTTGGGGAGCCCCATAACCCCAAACTATCCACTCCCAGACCCCTGTACTCCAAGCACAGGTTCCAGGATCTGATAAATGACTTCTTAAAATCCAAAGGCGCAGTGCCCAGGCCAGTCTGCTCTGTGTGCAGTTAGCCTCCACTGTGTATATGCTCTGTGTTTACTTCATCCATGTTTAAAGATAAGCCTGCCATGCTTTCCAACAACGGGTGGGAAATAAGGCTGTCTGTCTGCAACATCACTCACTTGAAGCAGAATTAAGAAAATAATTCACTACAGTTCCTGGAGAAAGCGTCAGCGGCATGATCTTTAAGTTTTGAGTTTAGAAATAAATAATAGCACAATAATTAAGTGAAATCTATTTAAGTTTTAATGGAATTTGTTTGCCTCGCCACTTTGAATGCTGAATAAGCAGGCGTTCGAACTCCCATAAGAATCACCGAATAAAATCAAAAGGCTCCCATTTTTGCACCGTTCCTGGATGCTACTGTGGTAAAATAAACAACCCAATCAATCAATGCTGCTGGTATAAAAACTGCAATTTCTTTTACTCTTCAGCTCAACCACCTGCCAGGGGGCTCGTTAGCACAAGGTAGATAGTGATATGCTTCGAGGAGGGCATGCCAAAGAAGAGAACTAAATGCTTTCTGAGAATAAATGGGGTCATCAGCCACCACACACTCCCCATGTATTTGGCCCTTTCTCTGAAGAAGAAAAGGTTTTCCCAGAGACCACACACACACTGTCCCATTCTGTGTTGGATAGTTTTACATCAACTTGACACAAGCCAAAGTCATCTGAGAGGAAGGAACTTCAATTAAGAAAATGTCTCCCTAAGATCGGGCTGTAGGCAAGCCTGTAGGGCATTTTCTTAACTAGTGATTGATGGCGGAGGGCTCAGCCTGTGGTGGGTGGTGATATCCCTGGGCTGTTAGAAGCGGGTTCTATAAGAAAGCTGAGCAAGCCATGGGATGCTGTCAGTAAGCTGTACCCCTCCGTGGCCTCTGCATCAGTTCCTGCCTCCAGGTTCCTTTCCTGTTTGAGTTCCTGTCCTGAATGCCATCAGTGATGTACAGTGAAATGGAAGAGTAACCTAATAAACCCTACTCTCCTCAAGTTGCCTGTTGTCATGGTGTTTCATCATAGAAACAGTAACCCTACCTAGGATTCCATCATAACTGCACAGGATGTCGCTTCCCCCTGTTGGGACTGCCTTGCCAGGCCACAGGGTAAGAGGACATGCTCAGTCCTGATGCATCTTGATGAGCTGGGCTGGATGGGAAAGGGAACTCCCCTTTTCTGAGGAAAAAGGGAGGGGGATGGTGGAGGGTGGGACTGAGAGAGAAGAAGGGATACGGCTACAAGGAGAAAACAAGTAACAGGACAGGAGCCTACCACAGAGGGCCTCTGAAAGGCTACTTAGCAGTATATCAAAGTAGATACTAAGACTCATAACCAAACCTTCAGCAGAGGGCAGGGAATCATAAGAAAGAAGGGGAGTTAATATGATCTGGAGAGAACAGGAGTTCCACAAGGACCAAATATATCTGGGCACAGGGGTCTTATATGAGACTGTTTCTCCAACCAGGGACCATGTATGGATATAACCTAGAACCT
>CM053743.1:52525010-52620010 GCA_028658305.1 Pachyuromys duprasi | reverse complement strand
TACCCCTTAGTGCTATGAACTTTCCTCTTAGAACTGCCTTCATTGTGCCCCAAAGGTCTATGTTGTGTTTTCATCTTCATTCAATTCTAAAAAGTTCTAAATTTCCTTCTTGATTTCTGCCTTGACCCATTTTTTTCATTCAATAGTGAGTTGTTTGGCTTCTCTGAGTTATATACTTTTCTGCCATTCCTATTGTTGTTGATATCCAGCTTTAATCCACTGTGCTCAGATAGGATACCGGATGCTATTTCAATTTTCTTACATTTGTTAAGACTTGCTTTTTGTTCAAGTATGTGGTCAATTTTGAAGAAAGTTCTTTGAGATGCTGAGAAGAAGGTATATTCTTTTTTGTTTAGGTGAAATGTTCTGGAAATATCAGCTTGGTCTATATGATTTATGACATTATTTAATTCCAGGATTTCTCTATTTAATTTTTGTCTACAAAACCTATCTATTGGCAAGAGTGGAGTACTGAAGTCATCCACTACCACTGTGTAAGGGTCAATATATGAGTTTAGCTGTAGTGTTGTGTCTTTTATAAATTCTAGTGCCCCCCTTGTGTTTGGTGCATAAATGTTTAGAATTGCAATGTCCTCATGGTGGATTTTTTTCTTTGATGAGTATGTAGTTTTCTTCTTCATCTTTTTTGATTAGTTTAGGTTTCAAGTCTATTTTGTCAGATATTAAAATATCTGAAGCTAAGCCTGATTGCTTCTTGGTTCCACTTACTGGGGTATCTTTTCCCAGTGCTTTATCCTAAAATGATGTCTGTCTTTGGTGGTAAGGTATTTTCCTGGGGCATAACAAAAAGGTGGATCCTATTTTTTAATCCAATTTGTTCAATTGTGCCTTTTTATTGGGGGAATTGAGACTATTGTAATTGAGAGCTATTACTGAGTAAGTAGTATTTATTGATCTCTGTTATTTTGTTCTGGTGGTGGCTGTGGTGGTGGTGTGAGTATGTGTATATTTTCATTCTTTTAATTAACTGTTTTAAGATCATTTAGTCCTTGTCTCTTGGGTATAGTTAAGCTTCTTTTCAGGTTGAAGTTTTTCTTCTAGTGATTTCTGTAGTTCTGGATTGCTGGGTGAAAATTGCCTAAATTTGTTTTTGTCTTGAACTGTTTTTCTTTCTCTATTAATAGTAAAAAATAGTTCTGTTTGGTACAGTAGTCTGGGATGGCATCTATGGTTTTTCAGAACTTGTAGAACATCTATCCAGGCCCTTCCACTTTAAAATTCTTAAAAAAAAAAGTCAGGTGTTAATAGGCCAGTTTTTATGTGTACCTTGGTCTTTTTCTTTTCCAGTTTTTTAAAAATGTTCTTTGTTGTTTTGTTCATTTAATGTTTTAATCATTATGTGTCATGTGGAGTTTTGTTTTCTAGTCCTGTCTGTTTGGTGTTCTGTATGGTTCTTGCACCGTGATAGGTACCCATCCATCCATCCATCTATTCATCTATCTTCCTTTGTGTAGTTCTTTCTTTCTTTTTAGAGACGGGATCTCTCTCTATAGTACTGGTTGTTCTGGTAGACAAAACAGGCTCCAACTCGCAGAGATCCTCTGGCCTCTGCCTCCTAAGTGCTGGAACTAATGGCAGGTGCCATTATGACTCATTATCTCTTTCTTTAAACTGGGAAATTTTCCTCTATCAGTTTGTTAAAATATTTTCTGTGCCTTTGACCTGGGTTTCTTTTCTTGTATCTACTCTTATTATTTAAAAATTTGGTCTTTTTGTGATGTTTTAGTTTTTTCTGGATGTATTGTGATGAATTCTTTTATGTTCAATATTTTATTTAATTGAACTATTCATTTTCTCTACTTTGTTTTCAGGATTTGAAATTCTTTCTTCCAAATCTTTTAATTTGTTAATACAAACTTTTTGTTTAACTTCATGAGTATTTTTTTTTATTTCAAATTTTATTTCAGTTTGGGTTTTCTTTAGTAATTCCATTTCCTTGTCAAATTTTACTTTCGGATCTTCAATTGTTTTCATGATTTCTTCCACTGTGTTTTCATGGTCTTCATTAAGGCATTTATTTGTATCCTCTTTAAGGCCATTGAACATTTTAATAATCACTGTTTTGAAGTCCTTGTCTTACTCTTTAACTAAATTGATTTTCTTGGAGCCTATTGCAATAGAGTTGCTGGCTTCTGGGTGAAGCATATGGCCTTTTTATTCATGTTTATGTTTTTCTACTGAAATTTAGATATTTGGAATGTTGACATGCATGATGTTTCTTTGCGTAGATATCTGGTCTCACTTTTGTTCTGTAAGGTTCTGTTCTTTGGCTGACATTGCCCCAATCTGGTTTTGAGCCAAGTGTGATAACTGTGGGATCCCTGCTCAGAAGGCTTTCATCAGGACAGTGGAGTTTCACTAAGGAATGGAGACAGCCTAGAAGGAATGGAAAAAGCTAGAAGGAATGGTGAAGGGCTAGAAGGAATGGCTGGATCCCTAACCAAGTAGGATGGCTGGAGGGCCCTGGTGTAAAATGGTTCTGAGTCCCAGCCAAGTGTGTCAGTTGTAGGGTCCCTGGTAGAGTGGTTCTGAGTCCTAGCCACATGTAGAGTCTCTGGGGAGAGCAGTTCTACAGTTCAGAAATAGAGATAAGACAGGAAGACAGGCTGAAGAGGGTAGGGGAGGGAACTAGGGATACCCTAGGTTCACACCATGAATCCAAGGGCATTGAAGTAGACTTAAAACAGGACTAAAATAATAATTTTCAAAAATTAAAAGAGAACAAATTCAACAAGATAAGGGTTTTGTGATAGCACAAAGTTTTGGTTATTTTGCCACAAGGCTAAAGGGACTGGCACCTGACTGCATGGGCAGATGTTTTGTCTGCGATCTCATCCATGCTCTGTCCCCATATACTTCTTATATGGGATCATATGTTGTCCATGATTAGCTATGGGAATGGTCAAGCATATGAAATGAAAAGAGTCCATGACGCAAAGCAGAAACTTCTCTTCTTTGTGACTATGTAAAGGGAAAACCATTGTGTTTAATATTCAAACAAGTCGACATTGTAGCACATACTTTTCTGTGACCTGTTGCCAGCAGGTCCTGCCTCAGAGCAGAACTAGACAGGAGAACCAAGGAACAGTTTCAGCCACAGGAGAGGATGGCCATCAGCAGAGGATGACCAGACCATGTAGAGGATGACCAGACCATGTAGAGGATGGCCATCAGCAGAGGATGACCAGACCATGTAGAGGATGGCCATCAGCAGAGGATGATTAGACCATGTAGAGGATGGCCATCAGCAGAGGATGACCACAGGAGAAAATGACTGGAATGATGCAGAGGACTTTTGCTCCAGAGCTCAGAATTTCAAGAAATGGCTTAAGAAAACATGAAACCATTTCCTTGGTGCTAAACTACTAAATAGAGACTAAATTATTTTTAAATGAGGTTCATTTATTATAAAATAATATCTTATAAAATCAAAATATTTACAAAAGAGGCTTGTAACTTATAAAAGAATATTTAATTTTGAATGTACAGTGCCGTTTCAGGACTGTCTTCCATCATCTTCAATCATGAGGTCTCTCAGGGTAGAGACTTGTAAACATTCAACAAACTATTTCCCTTTCTTAACTGGTACACTGTTAGACTTCATATTCCAGCTTCCCTTGCAGCTAGTAGGACTTGAGATGAGCTCTGGTCTATGGAATGTGAGCAGCAGTCACATTTGCTGCTGCTGCTGTTACTGCCTGGCCTCCCCCTGAAACTGCCTGGATAATGATTCTGGTACTCTTCATCCCTTCTAGATGTCTGGAATCAGAGAAATCAAGGAATGTTGAGGAAATGAAGTGGGTAGGGAGGCTTTAGTCCAAACACCTGAAACCCAAGAAAAATCTATGGATAAAATTCAGGGGATCTGAGATCGCCAATGGGGAAAGTATGTATCCTTAGACTTTTCTAGAAAACTGAAATTTACTTTAGTTTTGAACAACAAATCACAGCAGAATTCACAATATCTGTGTTTTTTCCCATTAAAAATAAGTTAGTTTTCACATGTTCTGGTAATTGAGATCGTTGAACACTGTGTGGACATCGCTACTCTAACATTACGCTGGATGTTTTGTCACTTCTGGATGGTGTTCTAATAGAGAAGCATATGTACCAAGGTGTGTACCACAGCTTCTTAAATACTTAGATGACTGTGCTTTGGCCCTTGAGGTCCTCAGTGACAGCCCCCTGCTGGTTCAACAGAAGGAGGCACCCTATTCCCAAGACACTCCCACAGTAGGTCAGAGTTCGTCTTGTGAAGGGACACAAACAACAAAGCCAGTGTTGTCCAAGGACAAGATGTTTAATTCTTCTGAAGGTTAGCATGGAGTAGTACCTGCCTACATACCCCACAGTCATAGCTAAGTCAGTTAACCATCTCTGCCAGAGAGAGCTAATAGCCCTCTGTCAGTTCCTTTCAAATGAGTGTTTCCTTCAACACATAATCCAATCTGCAAAAAATAGGCCTTTATTTTAAAGATCATCCTGAGTGAGGTAACCCAGAAGTAGAAAGACACACATAGTATATACTCACTTATAAGCAGATATTAGTTATATGATATAGGATAAATATACTAAAATATACAGACCTGAAGAAGCTAAACAAGGAGGACCCTGGGGAAGATGCTTAATTCTCATTCAAAGGCAAACAGGATAGACACTGGAAGTAGTAGAAGAGAGGGAACAGGATGGGAGCCCACCACAGATCTCCTTTTATAGACTCCAGCCAGCAGGGGATTGAAGCAGATACAAAGACTCACAGCCAAACTTTGGGCAGATAGCAGGAAGTCTTACAGAAGAAGAGGGAGATAGAAAGACCCAGAAGAGACAGGAGCTCCACAAGGAGATGAACAAAGCCAAGAAAGCTGGGCCTTGGGGGACCTGTAGAGGACCATGCATGGAGAGGACCTAGAACCCCTGCTCAGATGTAGCCCATGGGATGCTCAGTCTCCATGTGGGTGGCCTAGTAAGGGGAGCAGGGGCAATCTCTGATGTGAACTCTTGCCTGCTCTTTGATCACTTCTGCCTGGCAGGGTGACATAGCCAACCCACAGAGGAAGAGGATCCAGACAGTCCTGATGAGACCTGATAGGCTAGGTCAGACAGTAGGGGAGGAGGACCTCCCCTATTAGTGAACTAGGGTAGAGGGATGGGAGAAGAGGGAGGGAGGGTGGGAAAGGAAGGAGATGGGGGAAAGGGGCTACAATTGGGATACAAAGTGACTAAATTGTAATAATAATAATAACATAATTGTTCTTAGGACGTGGAAAGCATTTCCATGTGGTCATCAAAATCAGTAGTTATATAAGTTAGGAAGAGTGCATACTGGGAGACACATGTGCTTCTCATTAAGTTTAGTTTTGATTGCTTTTCTTTTTGTTTTCTTTTCCTGGTTTGTTTAATAGAACATTTCCTATGATTCTATCTTAATGGTCTCTTGACAGTGTTGTACATTTTGGAGGAGTATATTTTGGAGGAGCAATGGGGTTGTAAGATTAATTAGGTTGAGGATCATAGAAATCCAAATCAATATCTCACAGGCAATTCTTCATCTACTCCAGCTTCATCTAGATTTCAGTTGCTAATGACTTGATGTCGTTTGACTTTTAGCCTTTTCCACAGGCACAAGGACAGAGAAAAACACTGTCTCTGGAATTCTAGGCTCCCAACACTGAAACTTCAAGGAACCATGTAACATACTTCAAGTTGGCTTTGTCAGTCAGTGAGTAGCCTATCTTGAAGACATCTTATCTTTTAATTGAAAATTGATTTATTGTATGAATAGATGATAGAGTGAAGGCAGTACCCAATAATGAAAGCGGATCAGTGAGGTAGCAAGTTTGATTTTTCTCCTGTGTTCTAAAAACCTAGTTTTCTTCAGTGAAGGTTGCCACCATTATCAATTTATTATATAACACTGCAAAGTATATATTCCTTTTTTACATGTATGTTCATTTCTCCATACAAATAAGATATGATGCCATGAATACCCCTTAATGACTTCTAGAAACTTAACAAAAACATGTATAAGATCTTTCTATATAAGAATATAGAAATCATTCTTTGTATCCTGTATAATATTCCATTATAAGACTGCACCATGCTCTGTTTAACAGTTGTTAATGGATATTTGTTGTTAACAGTTATCCATTAACATTATCCATTAACAGTTGTATCATTAACAGTTGTATCCATTAACAACTGTTAATGGATAATGATCTTGTTAATGGATATTTATGTTGCTTCTTATCTCTTATGATTATAGCATTTCAACTAGCCTTTACCCAATAAGGTCATTTCACATACATATGAGTGTATCTATTAAGCAAATACCAAGGAGGAGAAGACATGATGAGTATTTCAAACTGAGTAACACCATGAAGTATTATACTTTTATAATAAACACCTTTTGCAATAACCAGTAAGTAGACTTCTCAACCAGAAAGGGATTTCCTCCAGAGAATTCTAGTGATGAGAGGACTCAGCAACTTACTTTGCTTCTTTGATCTTAGCAGAAGGATTAAGCACAAACAACGGCTTATACCTAAAGAGGGTGATCAAAAAGAGAAGTTTGCAGGATGCACAGGGTTGAGAGTTAGGGTAGGCAGGTGAGAGGAGTTGGAGTATCTAGGAAGGATAGGCTAACTGTTTTTAGAGTTAAGGCTACACCCGCGAAAGAAGCTGGGACACGAACATGTGAATGGGGAAGAGGACGCCGAAGAAACCCATCATGCCGTGGTGAGGAGGGGAGAACAATGATGAAATCCAGTTAGAAGGCTTCTGCTTGCTTTCTCCCTCTTCCCACCCAACCCCCCAGGACAGCATGATATGGAGTAGTTTAGGAGAACGACGCCTCACAGGTTGTTGTATTAGTTACCTTTTTTTGGTGTGTGTGTGCCTGGCAAGGAGCAATTTAAGGGAGGAAGATTTTATTACGACATCTCAATTCAGGGATTACAGGTCGCCATGGCAGAGGCTGCAGAGTGGTGGGATGGTGAGGCAGCTGATCACACCATGTTGTTGGGAAGCAAGGAGCAGCAAGCAGTCAACACTGTCGTTCATGCTTTCTCTTTCCCCAATTTTAATCAGCTTGACACATAACTCCAGGAGCTGGTGCTGTCCACATTCAGGCTGGGCCTTTCCTCCTCATTACATGTCCCTGAAAGCACCCTCATAGGAATGCCCAGAGATGTGTCTTCTGATTCTAACCCTAGTCAAGTTAACAATGAAGAGTAACAGTGACTGCCCATCCCCCTCTCTGGTTCTTTTGAGACAGGGTTTCTCTGTGTAGCCTTGGCTGTCCTGGAACTCACTTGGTAGACCAAACTGGCCTTGAACGCACAGAGATCTGCCTGCCTCTGCCTTCGAGCGCTGGGGTTAAAGGTGTGCACCACCTGCACGCTGTTTACTGCATTCTCATGTGTTTAGACACGAGTTCACTATAGTATCATCACCTATGAGCCCAGGCCATGTCTGGCCTGCTCACTGCCGTGCCTGCTGTGATTCAAATCTTGCTCCTCATGGAATCCGACTACAGTGAATACTGTAAACATTTAAATGATGTTAAATCAACTCCCTTAAACTGGACAAGGAAACTGAAATACAAAGAGAGGGGCTTGTTAGTATGAGCGGTCTGATTTAGGGAGTTATATGTTTATAAGTAATCACTATGAGGAAAACGTAACAATGGTTGTTTTATATAAAGGTGTTGATTAGATAAGCAAATCAATGAATGAGCATCTCAAAGTACTTTCAGAAGTTATTTTGTGAACAGAGTGGGTTCCTCAAACCCTACAGCAAGAAAACATAAAAATAGCATTTAGATTTGAAATGTGTGTATAATTGTGATGCAAACTTGAAAATTTGCCTTCTCTTATTTTCTTGTAGTTTTAAGCCACTTTTTCAAACATGTTTTGGTTCAGAGCGATGAAAGCGTTCAGACTGCCTGTTGCTGGCTACTGAGTCTATAGTCTGGCAGCAGGCTCTCTGTCTGCATATGGAAACACGCAGATAAGGAGATAACTGCTCAAATGTGGCCAAGCACCAGGTTTTCAAAATCAAATCAGAGAATTGGGGTTAAATGAACTCGAATGCTCTTTCCAGCCCTAAAATTGCTGAATTTTGCCAGTGAAAGGCATAGTGGGCAGCGTAGGGGTTAAAAAGTTTAAGATAATAATAAATGAAAGAAACCCGTCTCCTGTGTTACGTTTGGAGGGCTATGACAGGCACCCCATGCTTATCTGTCTTGCTTTGCCTAACTTTTGCAGCTCCTGCCTCAGAGGTGTAGGAAAGTCTGCCCAGAGTCTAGCAGCTGGAAGTGGAGAGATGGCTCTCTGCACATACCACGACTCCAAGCAGCAAACTGGCCAACAATCAGGGGCTTTGTACAAGTGACTGCTGTCCCAAATCAAAGAACAGTCTGCTACTGAGTTGAAAGGGCTATTAAATTGGGGTGGTCTGCCACAGAGACATGCAGAGATGTCAGCTGTGACTAAAGGCCAGAGTCTGTGACACGGAGCCTCCATGGTCATGACTCCACGGTGTAGGGTTCTTTGCCGTGCTGTGACCTCTCTGAGAACCAGTTATTAATGGCATCCTTTTTCATATTCCTCAGTTTTGTTCCGAGCTAGTATGAGCAAATTTGACAATGTTACTCCAGTTTCTTTGTATTAATATCAGGTATACAACAATAGTCAGAGGTAGGATCACAACTGTAGAAGCCCAGAAGATAAAAGCAGCAAAAGGAAACCCCTGCACCACACACAGCTGACAAGCAAATATAAAACAGCTTGTAACCCAGGAACCCGAAATCTTTGTTCGCTTTGACTGGCTAATCCCTCTCTGTTTGATAGTTCAAAGGTTGACGATAGCATAGTGGCGTGGCTCAGGTAACCTATAGTTATTACACTACTAGGATTTTCTAAACTGGCTATTGATTTAGTACTGTCTGCGAGCCCATTTTACTACATGAAGAATCTGTTTATTCATTACCTTTGTTAATTCAAGGACAAGTGGCATTTCCCCATGTAAAGCCAAGAGTTGGCAAGCCACGGTACACAGGCCAAACAAAGCCTGTGTCTATTTTAGCAAATAAAGTTTTATTGAAATACAAGTCTGTCCATTCATTTACCTTCTGTTCATGACTATAAGTACTTGAGTTTTCCCTCAAACCAGAAAGCCTAACCCAACATGGGGGAAAGTCCCATTACAAAGGTGATAGAACATGAGCTTGATCTTCTAGCCCTATGTGGACTGAGGGTGAACTGACTAATCTAAAATGAAAAGAATGTATTACCTAAGGCTATTCAGATAAAAATAAATTTTAAAAAGCCACTTCCCTCAATTCTTCTTGTTGAAAATGAAAAAGTTCAAGGTTTCACAATTTCTTCGCCATGTAATCCCATCTTAGGGCTGTCAGTGTCTTAATAGTGTATTGATTGGCCCACACTTCAACTATCTCTAAAAGAAGCATTATTACTTTGGGGCCAAACATGAAAAACTACTTCCAAAGGCCTTTTTAAGGGCTTTTTGATTTTTCAAAAGCTTCTTGGGGGCTTATTGAGCTTCTTTGAGAGCAGAATTAACTCTACAGAGCTTCCTCTGTTCCTGAGACCGTGAATTCATTTGCAGCCAGCAAAGTATCAATGACTCATGGTGGGGAAATGAGGGACCCTCAAGATGAATTAATGTAGTAATTAGTTACATGGACACCTGAATTTCTAGTCCTTTTCTAAGTAAGAACATTTTTGCTACCACTGCATGGGAAACTCGTGATAATTACCAATAGTCTTTAAACTATGTGGAATGGACCCTAGTATGAAAGGGTAGAGAGTAAGGAGAAAAGAAGATGGATTGTTAAAAGTCTGTTAGTGCATAAGACTATTTTCCAATTATCTAAATGCCTGGCAAGCAGAAATAAAACATCTTCATTTATAGCCTTCACTGTATTTATTGATTGTTCATATCTTTTCCTCCAACATAAAAAAAACATAGCATGAAAATAACTTTCATTGAATGCTTAGAAAAAGATTTGGTGAGTGTACCAATTGTTATCGCTTAGGGCTCATGTTATGCCCTGGCCTTTCCTGCATCTCTGGCAATCTCTGTGCTGCTGTTTTCTCCATTGATCACATAACCCCATGGAACTGGTTTTTGCCTCACTGCTTTTTGGGGAATCATAAATCACCTACAGCCTTGTTCTGTCATATCAAAACCTGTAGCAATGGGTCAATGAGATAGCTGAATAGATAAAGGTGCTTGCCTCCAAGTCCAGCAACCTGAGTCTGATCCCCAGGACGCTAGAAAGAAAGAACTGACTTCTGCATGTTTTTCTCTGACCTCTGTATGGGCAGCATGATGCCAGTGTGCCTCACACACACTTTTTAGACACAAACAATAATAATACAAAGACAAAATAAAATCCAAAGGATACAATGTTCAGTTTTCTAAAGCTGAGTTTGTTAAAGTACAGTTTACACACAACTTATCATTCACAGAATACTATACATTTGACAAACACATACAATTGGACAACAATCCACATACAGAACGGGGCTATCACATACCCCATGCTATCACATACCCCAAGCCCCACAAATCTATGCCTCTGTCATAGTAATTCGTTCTTCCACTCACAACTTCTGCAACCACTAATTGGTTTCCTAGTCTCTATAGTCTTGCTCTTACTAGGGACATTCCCCCCTTTGGTTATTCAAATGTCTCTAACTTTGTATGGACAGACACCTGGTTCCAGAGAGAAAGGTGCTCCATTCCTATGGCTGACCCAGGGAAACCCTCCTTTCATTGGCCTGTAATAAACACGGAGAAAGTCGCTGGGTCTATAGGGCAGGCATTTGATGATGACATGTTTCCTTGGGCAGGAATGTGCAAGGCACTCACTCCATTTTGACTACCTCTCCCAGGACCAAACAGATGACACGGAATTTGCTTTTGATAAAACAAATATGCCTGCTTGCCAGAGATCTCATTACCTAAGGGATGATTTAAATTCCAAAACATGCACAGGGTTGAATAAAGACCTCTGCTTGCTCTAGCATCTCTTTAAGGAAGTGGTCCTCTGTGCACATGGGTGAAACTGTACTTTCTTAAATGTCAGGGTACCCTGAGCCAAAACCTGCTCGGTCCACACATTCTTTGTGATGCTGTTGCTGTTCCTCTTGGTATTTCTTCACTCATGCCAATATCATCCAACTGGCTGTCTAATATCCTGAAGTCCTGATGCCTCTCTGTTACAAGTCTCCAGTATTTTTTCATTGAATGACGTCTGAGCCCACCTGGGTTTGAGATTAAAATTGTTATGTTTGATTTGTTCCGTACACAGAAATCCAGCTACACATCAAGGAAAGAACACAGTATTTACAAGCATAGATCATTTATTATCCAGAGAACGCATTTCAAAACGTCCCCGGTGTCCCCGGCAGTCTGTTCAGTACCATGGGAACGTTCTCAGGCTTAGGAGCCCATCTTGCCCCTGTCTGGTCTTGACCATTCCTGGCACCCCAGTCCTATGCCCTGGGGCCAGTGACTTTCCCTGTGTGTACTTCTGCTCATTTGTGAAACTCAGAGGCTCCTGGTGAGGAAAACCATTGTTCCTTCGCGATGTCACATTTTCCCAGGATGCTCTCTCCCTCTTAACCACTATCCTTCTGACTGTTTTCTTTATTACATTTCCTCTGTGTGTGTCTGTGTCTGTGTCTGAGTCTGTATGTCTGAGCCACAGCACTCATGTGGAAGTCAGAGGACAACTTACAAGAATAGGTTTCCTCTTTCTGTTATGTGGGGGTCCCAGGGATCAAACTCAGGTCAGGAAGCTTGCTAGCAAGCACATTAACCTTGCTGTTCTTCCCTCTGCTTTTCTGAAAGATAGAAATCCCCAAGGCAGCTTTATTCTATGGAAGTTACTAGAATCCTTATTGTCCTACTGATTGGCAAGACTCCAAAGCAAGACTAGCATCTAACACTTTAGTGGGTATTCCTGAGTGCCTGTTAAGTGGAGGGCACTCACTCTCCACTTCTGACCTGTATTGACTCACTTATGTCACAAGTGTATTGCTAGTTTCCCCACAGGTGAAAAGACAGAGGCACAGCAGGCTAGGTAATTTGCCCAAGTTTACCCAACTGCAGAACAGTTAAAATGGAATTCAAACCTAAGAATTCCGGTTTCAGTGTCCATCTTTGTTATCATTCTGCATTGATCATGTAGCTGGTTTCATAAAAGCCATGGTGCTTTTCTTCCTGACTTTGCATTGGAAGCATCCGGTGACCTTGTGAAGATGCAGATGTTGATTCATAATGTCAGAGGTGGCACGGAGTCTACCTTCTTTTTTCTCTTTTCTTGAAAACAGTTTTTTTTTCATGTAATATATCCTGATTATGGTGTTCCCTCCCTCTGGTCCTCTCAGTTTCTCCCCTTCTCCCCTCCTATCTGGATCCACCATTCCCTTTCTATTTTTCACTCTAATCTCCATCTGTCTACTTCTCATCTACATTTAAAATTTAACCTTATTATCATTATTATTTCTCTCTCTCTCTCTCTCTCTCTCTCTCTCTCTGTGTGTGTGTGTGTGTGTGTAGGTCAGAGGATAACACTGTGGAGTCGTTTATCTTTCTGTATGTTCTGGGGGTCAAATTCAGTCATCGGGCTGGCTCGGCAAACCCTTAACCTCCTGAGTTATCTCCATGGCCCTCTTGCCCACCTTAATCTTCTGAGTGGATTTTCAGCTCCCACCATCTATGAGACAAGTCAGCCTTACAGTAGGGTCACTGGTTCCTTGAACTGAGCTTTTGTGGAGCTGGGGAACATTCCCTCCTCCTTTCTTCTCCTCGTCCCTTCCTGTCTCATCATTTCTCTTCTTCCCTCCCTTCCCCTTTTCCTTCTACCTCTTCTCTGTCTCTCTCTTTCAACAGAGTCTCCTTGTATAGTATTGGCTGTTCTGAAACTGACTGTGTGGACCAGGCTGTCTATGACCTTGCTGTGTTCCTTCTGCCTCTGCCTTCAAAGTGCTGAAATTACAGGTATGTACAACCATCTTTTCAGAACATTTGTTGTTCTACCAGACTCTTCCAGTGGTTTGACAATGGAGCTCTGTTCTTTGGCACTCTTAGTCATCTTTATGCAGGGTGGACTTAGGAACCCACCCTGTTAGCTCAAGCACCCATAATCCCTCTCTGAGAAAATATTTTCTTGTGATGCTCTCAATTCAGAGAACAGAATCTCCGGACTTGACAGAATCCTTGATGTCATTTCTACCTTCACCACTAAAACATGGCCTTCAGATGTACAGAACTGCTCACTCCTGTGAGAAATGCAGATTCCTAGGAGCCACCCAGAACTACTGAGTCAGAACTTCAGTTTTAACAAGATACCAAGAGATGCGAGCTCACATGAAAGCCAAGAAGCACGGCTGCACAGTGGTCTCCTGTCAGATGCAGCGATCCTACAGGTCTATAGCCTCCGGGGCCTGGCTTCGGCAGGCCGCTCTCTCAGAGTCAGCAGAGAGGAGCCCAACTTTGATTGCACATTGAAAACACATACAGTGATGTCAGAAACAAAGCACAGCAAGCAAGCAAACACTGATGCTGAGACCTTGCCCCTAAATAATTAGATTGGAATCTCTGTTGTATGAAATCCTTCCCCCAAAGACTCTAGTGACTTTGAACTCCTGATCTAGAGCCATCTATTTGCATCTTAGGCTATCTCCTCCTTTCCTCGCTTTGATTTCCTGTGAAAATGCAAATATGCCCTCAGAAAGGCAAAACTGTTATCTCTCATTTACACTTTGCTTGAAAATAGTATTTTTTTAAATCAGCATAAATAATTTATCACAAACTCTCTAATATCAATGCAATAGTAGGCATTGCAAGTCACACAGGAGCATTCTGAAGTGGAAAGGCCAAGAGGATGAAGTGCACGGTAGGAAGGTGCCCAGAAGGGCAAAGGTCATGCTTGCTGCAGACATGACCTTCATCCACTAAAGTGCTTCAGCTAAGGAGCTGGGCCAAGCGGGCCAGAAGGTGAAGTTCTTCTTCAGCTGGCCCACCGTGACATTCTTCTCTTCTTCTGCTTCCTTGTGCATCGGGTGTTGTGAGGGGGGTGTGGTGAGGTAAGAATGCCATAGTTTCTAGGACTGTCATATCTACCAGCAGAGCTTGGAGCTCCCCCTCCAGTTCTTGTCCTGTTACATGCTTATGTCACAATTTCGCCAGCTATAGAAGCTGTCCACTGTATTTTTCCATTTGGGACTTCTCTAGACACCTTGCTGATTTTGGTCTGCGACACGGCTGTTCAACAAATCAGTAGCTTTTACGCTAATTTTACTTAGACACTACTGCATTATATTGTTCTTTGGGGAGGATAAGTGATATCAACAGTATCTCTAAGCCAACTGAACACATTTTCAGTCAAAAGTTGTGGGGAGGGGGTTGGAGAGAATGTTATTTTTAAATGAAAATAAAATCACTCCCCATAATTTTATTAATGTCTATTAATAAAAATATAATACAAAATAATCCCTTGATAATAAATAAATTTGGAGGCGCAGACAATTCATGTTCCAATGAATGAAATTATCCACATATTAAATTTTAGAAAATGTTCAGACCACAATTTCTCCTTTATATGTATTCATTTCTCAAATCAAATTATTTTTGCAAAGTAAGTCAATTTAATTTAGATGCTTGAAGATAAAATCTCATCACATTTTCTTCCTCCTGCTCCTGATAGTCGAACTTTTAAGCCTGAATAAACATACTGAGTTCTGTTAATAATGAATTTGACACATAAGATAGACTCATAGATGCCTTGGAGATATAAAGACTTGGTTTTCAGGTCTTTAAATGTCCCAGTAGGTGATCTTTACAGATAACTGTCTATTAAAATTCACATCAAACACATATTATGAGAAGAAGGAATTTTCTTGAGTTTCTGGTGAGGTACAAATGTTTGATGGTCACTGTTTGAACCAGGTGTTCCCAGGTGGTTGACATCTTGCTGAAAGAATTAAAGAAGCACACAAAAACAACAAAACAGCGAGGACTTTTATTCAAAGGCTGCAAAAGTGCAGAGTCCACATCCTGCAAGGAAACAGCAGGCTCCAAGCAAGGTTGCTTCTTCCTGCTAAAGAAGGAGTTAGTGTTTTGGAGTGAGGTGTAGGTGGCTTCCTGTTTTGATTGGCAGGCATAGGTTATATATGCCTTTCTTCCTATGTGTGTCCTTTCCCATGATGCAGCAAATTTCAATCATGTGCATAATGAATCACGCACAGGCACATGGTGGCACATAGTTCTTCACCCGCCTATGTGTTCACTGTGAGGATGTAGTTTGCATTACTCTGCATGCACCTGAAGTCTAGTTTGGGCCAGCTCATTGCCTCCAGTTCCAAGATGTATCCCAGGATGTGTTTGACCAGAGTTACTAGAAGGAATCAGGGAGCTGTTAGGTGCTTTTATGGCTTAGTAATTAGTTGTTTTGTTTGGAGAGAGGTGTATGTGCAGCTCAATGGCGCTCGGGCTCCAAAGCCGCCAAACTATTCCTGCAAACTACCTGCTTCAAGCGCATAGTGCAGAATCGCTATTGCAGGCCCAAGGCTGTAGATCTCTAGAGAAGTGGTTCTCAACTTTCCTAATGCTGCCACCCTTTAATATAGTTCTTATGTTGTGGTGTCCTGCAACCATAAAATTATTTCACTGCTATTTTATAACAGTATTTTTGGTTACTCTTATGAATTGTATTGTAAATAACTCATACGCAGGATCTCTAATATGAAACCCTGTGGGGGTCGTGAGCCACAGGTTGAGAACCACTGCTCTAGGACATACTCACGTTCATAATAGAAAACTTGTTACAATTAGTATTTTAAGTCCCTTCTCCCTAGCTTCAGTGACCACTACCATGGTGTTCTCTGTTTCTCTGAGCTTGAATTTTTTTATTTTTTATTTACACATTACTCATAATTGGAGTCAGATTGTATTCATCCTGTGACTGACCGGCTTGTTTTACTTAACATGATGTCTCCAAAGTTCAGCTATGCTGTTGTATATTACAAGATTTTTTTTTCCGGGCTCGAAATATTCACATTATCTCTCTCACACACACCATTTTCCTTATCCCTCCATCTGCTAAAGGAATTACAGTTGTTTCACAGCATGTCTACTGTGCATGCTGCTGCAGTAACACCGGAGTGCTAAGACAGTATTGCTGTTTTCCATTGTGACCATGCAGTTTTGTTTCTTAGGAAAATGTGAGCAGAAGGTGGCGAACATTTTTAGAAGCATGTTTTTCGTAAGCGTGATTTTTTTCCATTAATATGATATTTGAATTTAATTTTGATACTAGTTTTGGTATACACGGTCTACATTTTTAATGGCTTATACTTTCAGTTTGATATTTGTGTTTATATTTTAACATATACAGACTGGAATGATTAGCTTGAATATTTTTGACAAGTTTCTATTTTCAAACTAATGTACTTGGGAAATTAACATGGTTTTTGTTTTGTTTTGTTTTGTTTTTTAAGAATGAAAAGAATCCCAGTGATTTCCCATATGGCTCTTTTGTATAAACTCAAATATCTTGAAAGGGGTTCTCCTAAGAGAATTCAGTGATAACTATTATACATTCCCTACCTTGAGCACTTGCTGTCAGACAAGAACAGTCTTTTTCTTCTGTGTAACTCAAATATATTTATTCAGACCTTTTTTTTAAAGGAAGATTCATCAGCTTTGCAGGAGGTTTCACTTTTCTACTGCCTTTGCCATGAAAATGGGACAACATGAAAACTTGTAACCATGCAATCAAATGTGAAGAAACATTACGGGACATATGTGGCAATAACCTACGTTGTCCATATCTGTTCCCTTTTCCAGTTCTAATGTGGTTTCCTGCTTTCCGTGTCTCTTTGTCCTAAGTTTCTTCTGTATAGCTTCTCTGTGGTTAGAGAAAACTGAGGCATGCACAAGTACATCTCCATGCACATGCCCACAGGGAACAATAGTCCACATACACACATGAGGTAAGCATACATGAGGCATGCATAACACATGTATACGGGCTTTCTTACACCCTGTTAAGTACAGCTCTTCCACAGTAGCTTGAATTGTATGATTTTGTCTAAGTCTATAATGAAGTTCACCAGTACAGAAGAGCTTGGAGCCAGAGAATTATTAAGGCAATCCCCCTTATTCACTAAATAAAGAAGTTCATGGACACCTACCATACTTAAGAAGCCATCTCCACGTTTTAAACATCTTCATGGATAATTTATGTATCATTTTGCACTCAGCAAGCACTTTGACCTATTCCTTCTGCTCAGACCAAAGAGCCTTATTAGCATCTCCCCGGATTCTTTGTTGCAGTCTAGACACAACAGAGCAGGCGGGGCCTGGGACAACCCTGCCCTAACAGGATTCAAGAATGTGAGAGATGGGAAGGATATTGTGTCCGACCAGGAAAACTATGTCAGAAAAGCAATGTGACTCACCCAGGGGCTATAATAAGTAACAAACAACACAGAAAGGAAGAGAACATGAAAATCAGGCATACTGGATGAATTAAGAGGTACTAAAGCCTTTGGAAAATATGAGGTAGGCCTGGTGTTCTCAGCAGCTGCCGGGACTACATAGTGTCTCCTGGCAGTTGTAAGTGTCTTCTGGGTTTACACACACCCCTTTGAATGGATCAATCGCTATTCCTACCCAGGAGAACCTTTACCTGCTATCTCATTACTATTTTGGAAGGTTTTTCACTGCCCCAAGATTCAATCTTTGATTCAGGTCCATCATGTAGGAAATGTGTGATTTGGTTCTTTGTCTTGGCTTGGTATCTTGTTTGCCATCTCATTGCTTCTAGGGTTTCACTATGGGGCAGACTTAGCTTGTCTCTGAGAAATGTTACAACTGTGGGGTGAGATGAAAGAAAGGTTCGGTGCATGTCCACTGTGAAAAATGCAGACGTCCATCTGTCCCACAAGAGCATCTTTGAAAATATAAATGATGCCCACTGCTCAGGATAAGAAATCTAACTTCTTCATCCTTGACCGTTGATTTTTCTTCATATTGTCGTTTCACTCAACACCACGAACCACGACAGCCTCCACCGCTTCTTTGGATAAGTTTTTTTCTGAAAACGATGCCATGGTTGCTCTTTCTAACAAGGCCATCATTCAGACATGCCACATAACATCTTTCTCTTGAACTTTTCTGCCCCACACCTTTTTTCTCCAAAGTATGTTTCCACTTTTTTCTCCAAAGTATGTATCTAAGTGTTTTCTCCCTGCTTGATCCCTTGTACTTGGTAACACTTCTCAGTCCAAGTAACTATCCATTATCCATCAGTGTCCATGTGGGATGGGTTCCAAGATATCCCAGAGTTAGTCCTGCTCCATGGTAAATACACATAACCCAATGCACATACTTTAAATCATCCTAGATCACTCTTACAAGAACCTAATACAATGTAAATTCTGTTAGTGGTTGTTGCAATGTATTGTTTAGATGATGACAACAAAGACGTCTGTAGATCTTCAAAAGGGACTTAGTTTGGGGGAGGTTGAGGGGAGTATTTCCAACCGAAGACCAGTGAATGAATCTCAAGGGCATTGAAGTAGTGGGTATAGAAGGCTGGCTATGCTTTCCAGTCCTTTCAATTTACTTCCTAGTCCTCATCATTCTTCTGTTTTAGGAAATACACAAATAAAAATAAAATAAATCTCAGATTGCAAAATGTAATTTTAATTATATTCAGAGGTCTTCTGTTGGTGTCAGAAAATTCATATTTATTAGCACTGTCGCCGAATAACTCAAAAATGGAGTCTGCGTTCTTTTGTTTCCTAGGCTCACCTCCAGTACTGGAGATCTGCCCTTCCTAGCTTCCCTTCTCACGCCTTCCGGCATCTCATTTCCGCTGTGTGGGAGACTGGACATAAGCTGTGTGGAAACTGTGACTTGGCTTCCTAGAGCTTTTGCAGAGACCAGGGATGGCTTTGGTCCTGTGATCAAGTATGTGGTGTGTGTGTGTGTGTGTGTGTGTGTGTGTGTGTGTTAAACGATACATTTCATTTTGGTTTTGTTTGTTTGTTTGTTTGTTTTGCTTTTGGCAAGTGAATGGCTTTCCAAACCTCAGGACATTTCTGAAAATAAACCTCCTATAGGACTTCCTTTGCTTTTAACAAGTGACATCTGTCTGATCTGGGGCGGGGTATGTGTGTCTCTTTTGTGGAAGCTGAGACTGCAATGTTTAGGTCGAACTGAGACATCATTTTTCTGATGTCTTCACTTTATAGAAGAGAAAAATAAGGTCTTGAGAGGTCAGTGGAATCACTAACCTCTTCCTGACAGTTAGTGACAGGGCTGGGAGGAGAAGACAGATCTCCTGACCTCAAGTCTATAGAGACTTCCAAGCTGTTGTGTCTCTCACAAATGAGCCCTGGATTTTGCAAGCCAGCTCTTCACATAGATGTCTTTTAGGAAGGGACACAGTTGAATGTGACAACTTTGGGTCCCTTGTTTTGCTATGCCATGCATGCCTAGCAGCTATAGGAGGGCAGATGTCCTTGAAGCGTCTCTAACATCTACAACCCGTTCTTACAGCAGGATCCCCGTGCTGTCAGGAAGATGGCAGCTTGTCTCTCTTTTTTGCACGTATAATTTGGCAGCTCTGGACAGAATGGCATAGCTTGTGAGGTCTGCTCTTCCTGCCCATCTGCCCCCTGGGAGTGCTCATCTGATGCGATTCATTTCCTCCTTCTCCTAAGATGTTCAGGTCGGAATCTTTCTCTTGGTATTTCAATCAGCATTGTTCTTCTTATCCTACTAAGTCCTTTACCTGAATTGCCCTGTAGACTTTTGAAAGTCATTCATATTTTCTCTTAGACCTAAATAAGTATATTCCACTGATTAAATCATGAGTGTTAAAAAAATAACATTAATCTCCTCCATTCACTGTGGACTCATGAACCCACATCCACTAACATAGCCTCATGGGTTCCTTTGTTTTTCATAACATATGTTCTTATTCTCAGTCTAGGATGGGTATATGCATTATTCCCAGGGTTATGCTATCTAGCTCTTGCATTGTGAACTTTAACCACCACACGTTTCCCCTTCCCATCACTATGAACATGAAGATCCTACCTGCTGTAGATTCTGAAGTAACTCAACTAATTTACTGTTTAAATTAGTCCTTACTATTATGCTAATGGTACTGTATTAGTGGGACTTTCCTTCCTTTGCAAGAAAAATATGCCCATTTTGTGGAGGAAAGTTCTTAAAATGTGGTTATCTACCTCTCTGCTTTGTGTTCTTTAAACAAGACATTCATTTAACTGGAGGTGTATTTCAAACAGCGAAAGTTTCCAGAACATTCAGATACCGAGCACTAAGGTGTTTGGGGATGGGCTGATCCTGTATCCTCCAAAGCATAACACAGGATGTCTATCTTCTTAGCTGGTCCCCAGGGAGAAGGGACGGTCCCAGTTTTAGCCTCGAACATGAGCGCAAGTTCGAAAGTTTACCCTGTGGAGATAGACCCTTCCACACTGCAGTCAGAAGGGAACATCCAGCTGAAAAAGCCGCAAGCATTGCTTTGCTTCCTGCTCGATCTGTGCAGGTCTAAATGTCGAAGGAAAGTTTAAAATGTTCAGAAAGCATGGAATGATGTGTTCCTGACCTTGGGTAACAGTTTTTGAACAGGTTATAATGTATACTAGCCATAAATGAGAATTCACCAGGAATAAGTCCAGTACTGTTCCTGGAAAATCCTGTTAGAGGCATAATCATGATTTAGCCTTTAACGAGACTGATGATGTATTAGTTCTCTCATGCTGTTGTAACAATGTGCCATATGCTGAGCGGCTTAAACAAGAGTAGTGTATTGGGCTGGCATGGTTAGGTTCTGGGGGGAACTCTGCTTTGCACATGAACTCATTCTCAATATGTTCTAACATGCAAGGAGAGAAGAGGAGGGAAGAAGGGCTTCTTTTTTTGTATCACGTAGTTACAGCTGGCCTAAAACTGTGTAGACTTGGCTGCCTCAAACACAGTTCTGACTCCTAAGTCTTGAGATTGCATACATGTCTTTCTATATGCCACAGTCTTAGTGGGTCAGGCACCTGGCCCTGTGACCTCCTTAACTGCCTTATAAAACCCTCTTATCCATGAACAATCACATGGGAATCTGGGGGCACTGGGTTATTAATTCTGAAAGGAGGCAGTTCAGCCCATAGAGACGGCTGTGCATTTTATGGTGGTCTGTGTCATCCCCTACCATGGTGTTTGCACTCAGTTATGCCAGGGTAGTCAAGAAATGACTGGCTGTGCAACTGTTTGCTTCTCCCAAGGAAAACAAGTCTTCCAGCGTGTTCCACGTGTGCTGTCGTTTTGTCGTTTTGTTTGTGCTTTCTGTGGTCCATTGTTTACATTCTTATCACAGAGGCTGCCACATAACATGACCCATTCTCAATGGATGTAGAGATGGAGGAAGCGATGCCATTGTTTGGGGCTCTAGTTTTAGCTGTGAATGGGAGGCCTGAATTCTCTCTCAGGAATCTAAAGAAATGTGAACAGGGCTTGAGGGACGCTGGGACGATCTAGTTCTTTTTTTTTCATCTTTAAAAAATTTATGTTAATTACAGTTTATTCACTTTGTAGCCCAGCCATAGATCTCTCCCTGATTCCCTCCCAATCTCACCCTCCCTCCCTGTTCTCCTCCCATGCCCCTCCCCCAGTCCAGTGATAGGGGAGGTCCTTTTCCCCTTCCATCTGACCCTAGTTTATCAGGTCTCATCAGGACTGGCTGCCTCGTCCTCTTCTGTGGCCTGGAAAGGCTGCTCCTCCCTCAGGGGGAGGTGGTCAAGGAGCCAGCCCATGACTTCATGTCAGAGACAGTCCCTGTTTCCCTTACTAGGCAGCCTACTTGGAAACTGAGCTGCCATGAGGATCTATTTTTTGATCTGGTTGGTATTACAATTTGCTCATCTTCCTATATACAATTCTTTAGGCTGAATACCTATCCTTTGCATTCTTACATTTGCTACGTGCTAATAAAATATGTGTCATGGGTATGTCACATAAATATAAGTGTAGTTTGGAAAAACATGTTAATGTGAGTTTGTAAAAATAGTTATGCTTATATATTATTTACCAAAACACATTTTTGGGGGACCAAATTATCAAAATGAAAGCATTTAGTTGGGTGTGGTGACTCATGCCTTCAATTCCAGCACTTGAGGAGGAAGAGGTAGCTGGATCTCTGTGCACTCAAGACCAGCCTGGTCTACAAAGTGAGTCTAGGACAGCCAGGACTACACAGAGAAACCCTCTGTCAAAAACCAAAAACATTTATTTTTGATTGATCATGGGCTCATCTATAGATGAATCCTGTCTGTTATAATAAGCACATGGTGCTACATCCAAAGTCATTAACTGTAGCTTATCGTGATGCAATGGAAAACAATAGAAGACAGAACAAATAAATCACACATCACACAGAAGAATATAATTATTCAGATGTTAGTGAAGAGACAGCAGATCTGCTGACTTGGAGGGGTCTGTGGATTAGTAACTATGCAGAAGCTCCTCTTGCTTAAGATAAGCACAAAGCATGGTTTTTTATTTTGTTTTTTTTTGTTTGTTTGTTTTTATGTTTGTGGACTATCTCTAGAAAGCAACCTAAAACACCTGGTGGCTTTCAAGGGAAGAAAGGTAAAAGGACACCTTGTTACTGTCCAGTCTGCTAAACATTGCAAATTTTATTTCATTTAAGCCAATAAAACCAAAACACATTGTTTTCCTTCTGTACTTCTGTCATCTTTATTTAGAGTATTACCAAACATTCCACAATTGATAAGTTTACCTTTATTTTCTTCACATCTATCCTTGGGATAGAAGTCAGAGTCTTCTTCCAGTGATATTGAGCAAAATAGGCAAGGCCGCTTGCCTGAGGTGATATCACTAATTGAGCTTCAGTCACCAGAGAATTTGAACACTTTTTTTTTTTTAAAGAACACATTCAAAGTAATTTTTGCCATTGTTACTTCCCCCTCCCCCTCCCTTTATGGCAGGAAAAGGGTGAAAGTCAAGTGTTCCCTTTGTCTTTAGCTAGATTTACAAGTAGCTTTTCCCTGCTTCAGTCTCCTTGTCTGTGGAATGGGGATAGTGCCAATAGCCACACCTTGGTATGGTTGCTATGGGGATTAAAAGCACTTCAGAGAGGGCCCTGTACCTAGAAGATATCATACAGATGTTAGTCTTAATACTCATGACTATTATTTATTCAAATTTATGCACCAGAGAGTCATTTTTGTTTTTATTACTTTTTCAGTTAATTAATTTATTCACTTTACATCCTGATCATAGCCCCCTCCCTCCTCTCCTCCCAGTCCTACCCTTCCTTCCTCTCTCCTCTTCACCCTCCCTTATTCCTCAGAAAAGGAGAGTCCCACCCACCCATCCCAGCTCATCAAGTCACATCAGGACTGAGCTCATCTTTTTGCCCTGTTGCCTGGCAAGGCAGCCCTGCCAGGGAGAAGTCATCAAAAAGCAGACAATGGAGTCCATGTTAGAGATAGCCCCTCCTCCCCTTACTAGGTGGCCCACATGAAGTTGGAGCTGCCCATCAACTACATCTGTATATGGACCTAGGTCCAGTCCATGCATGGCCCTTGGTTGGTGCTTCAGTCTCAGCAAGCCCCTCCGGGCCCTGGTTAGTTGGCTCTGTTGGTCTTCTTGTGGAGCTCCTGTCATCACCAGGGCCTTCTTTTCACAAGGCTCCCTACACTTTGTCCACTGTTTGGCTGTGAGTCTCAGTGTCTGTTTCAATCTGCTGCTGGGCGAAACCTCTCAGAGGACAGCTATGATAGACTCCTGTCTGCGAGCATCGCAGAGTATCATTAACAGTATCAGGGGTGTGCTGTCTCCCAGGGGGTGGTTTTTGGGGTTGGGCCAGGCATTGGTTGGATAGTCTCACGATCCCTGCACATCTTGTAGGCAGGGTAAATTTGGGGTCGAAGTTTTTGTGGGTGGGCTCGTGTTCCCCTCCCTCCACTAGGAGTCCTGTCTAGTTAGAGGGTGTCCTCTTCACTCTCCATAATCCCTGCAACTAGGAGTTTCAGCTAGAGTCACCCCTATATCTTCCCGGAAGTCTACTCCGTTTTAGGAGAGTCATTTTTAAGTGAGAAAGGGCAGAACAATAAGGGAAACGTGCGTTAGGACACTGGCTTGGTCGAGGATACGCCAAGAACTCCGACGTCAAAAGTCACTGTTATTATGAGCTGTTTGATACAGAATGGTTCAAATAGGAGTGGCATGCCATGCCAAGGCAGCTGAAAGCAGATTGCAATGTGGCATGGAGGCAAGAGAGGTGGACCTCTAGCGGCCTCAGAGATCCTAAAGGTTTCTGTAGTGTAGCAGAAAGTGTCTCTGCAAAGTCACCTAGCCTGGTTTCCCTGCATGGCTTCATCTCCGAAGTGTAGTTCAGTCTGGAGGGTCCTGCACTATTTCGGTGTAAAAGCAGCTCCGGTGTCCCGGCTTAGATTTTAGATGCTCAAGGTGAGGCGGACTTTGAATTTATTTATGGGACAATTGCATACCTGAAAATGCCAACGTGTGAGGAAATATATTCTTACCTCGCTAACAGGGTTAGGTTCATTACGGGATCAAGAGTGGAAATCACGGGGCGGGGATGTCGGTCAACACTCCGCTCTCCTAAAGGAAGGTTAACCAGAAGGGCCAGGAAGCTGCTCTGGCAGGTGGGGCGTGGCGATCACCCGCAGACTTCAGCGGCTCGCCACAGTCTTCATCTGCGGGGTGCTTCCTAGGGCCTTTGATCTTTCCGGAGATCTGGCAAGGGCCCTTTTCCTTTTAGTGCATTCCTCTTAGTTTATTTATTGTATCTGTTTTCACGAGGGCTTGCAGGTTAGAAAGCCAGTTTGCGCAGTTGCTTGGAGCTCGCATCCTTTGGGGGCAGTACCGGCAACACCAGCCAGCGGCGCTCATCCCTTAGGAAGGGAGGGGTCTCCCTCAGCTGGGGAGCTAAATGCTGGATCCTGCCTTGTTTCTATTCCCTAATCCCAGCCAGGCCGTGCAGCGCCCCCTCTACGGAGGACCTTCTCTGTCCCAGAGGGGATGGAGTTTTCAGAATTACCTGGAGTTTGTTCTTCTTTTCTGGAGGGCCTAAAGTTGCATTCTGCCACCACGAGGGGACCAGCTCCCCGGACACCAGTCCCTAATCTTCATTTAGCCTTTGCGTCTGAGTGGCCTAACCTCAGCTCTCCATCTGTGGGCCTTAAATCCCATTTATCTTCTTAGCAGCCCAGACTTGGCCAGCCCCGCCCACCTCGTCCGGGCTTGCAAATTACAGCCCCTCCCTTGCGCTTCCTCTGGAGTCCTAGACCGAGTAGAGTAGCCTTTGAGGGGTTAGGAAAAGTGCTTTAAACTGGGTGCAAGCGGACCCAGAGGGGTGTCGGGGAAGAAGGGTCCAGCCAGTGGACCTGAGGCACCCCAGAAGTTCAGGGTCAGGACCCAGCCAAGGACCCTGGGTACTCAGTCTTAGTCAACGAACTCCTGCGGAGTGTTGAAATCGGTCCCACCCAGGCCCCCAATCTAGGTCACCCGCGGGGACGAGCTGAGCTGGTGGCCGTCTGCTCCGGAGGTGGGCGAGGAGTGGGTTGATTCAGACCCTGCCCCTCGCTCTTCCACTAGATTGTAATTCCATCTCCCGCGGGTCGAGCCGCCCTCCCTCGGGCTGCCAGTGCGTCCCTCCCCTCGGCCTCCAGCGTCCACTCCCTAGCCTCGAAACGCTCTGCCGCTGCGAGCCCGCTCCACTCCAGCAGCCAGCCTCCCAACTGCCGCCCTGCCTCCTCGGACCCCCGAGTGGGTTCCCCACCTTCTCACCCTCGCTTCCCTGGCGTCCTCCACGTCCGCCCAGGAGACGCCCTTTCCCTGAGAGCCCGGGACTTGGCGAAACTTTGCAGACACCGTCGCTGAGATGGATTTAATCCGAACCTTCTTGCTCCGTTTCTTGCTCCTGGCCTGCAGCCTCCCACCCGGCGCCGTGTCACTCCGAACCGCTCTGCGAAAATCAGGTAAAGCGCTCAGTGGCGCCTTGAGCCACGGTGCCCGGGGCACCCCGGTCCCAGCCCTCTCTGGGGTTGCAGAGCAGACAGCTTCACGCCGCTCTCCGCTGACCAGCGTGGGCTCTGCCCGCCTGAGCTCAGAGCCCAGCCGAGACGTGAGCCTCTCCCTCCCCCAGCCCAGGCACTTCCAGAGAGATTGTTTGTTTGTTAAAAGAAACGATCTGTTTTCCAGAGCTAGCAGAAGTGGTGGGCTCTGTACGGGACCCCAGACTGCTAAAAGTTGGGGGCAGCGATCGCTGTGTCTCGGCTGAGAGAGCGCAGAGGACTTCAACAGCTCCTCCTGTTTCTTTGAACATCTTATTGGATTCATATTGCCTAGAGCCTAGCCATTTCCTGTTGAGTGTCTGAAGGTTTGCTTGAGCCCCCCTTCCTGGCTCTCGTCCTGTCCAAGCATCGGGTAGGGAGGGACCCGCACTTTCTCTGTTGTTGGGGTTCTCTTGCAGAAAGGAGCCCACAGTGGGTCAGCCTGATCTCCTTTAGAACTCCTGTCTTTGCTAGGCTGGCTGTTCAAACAAAGATGTGTATGCACTGTAGGCTAGCTGGTACAAAGGATTGGAGAGAACACAAAGCCACAAAAACTCACATTTCCTCTAGGTAAAAAGTGGTGTGTGTGTGTGTGTGTGTGTGTGTGTGTGTTTAATCTACATTGATTTGCCTGTGTCATGAGGGAAAGTAGAACATTTTAAACAATAAAGTTTTTTTTAAACATTGCTTCTGAGTAACGATTCCTATTCTTTGTTGGCCAGGACCATATTTAGAATTGTGAGGGAAAAAAAAATCTGCTTTTTCTTAGCTTACTTTGCAAGTGGGGGTTGTCTTATGGGATTAATTACGTCTTCTGAACAATGGAAAACAATCTAACTATTTGAATTCAGCCTGCAAAACCTCACAGAAGTGGAGTCTGCCTTCACAAATGTTTCTGCAAGAGGCAAACTAGAAAAAAAAATTATCACAGTGAAAAAGAAAATAATCTTGGCAGGTTTCCATTTGGCTGCTTAAATATTTCTTACTGCTCAAGGTTCTATCTGGAGTAGTAGGACTGTTGCCTTTTATCCTAGGAGATAACTCAGTCTTCAGCTGTAGCTGTGGTAGCCTTATGCCCTTACCTGACTTCACAGTTAGGACTATTCTCTGTTTCCGCACCACACTGAGACTTGAACAAATCTGTCTGCACACTGTCCAGTTCATTCGAGAGGCAACTGCAACTTGTCTTCTTGAATCTTCATACACCGTCCAGCATTTCAATAAGAGGATCCTTTGAACTTTCTTCCTTAAGAAAACCAACCGAAGATCACTTGCACTCTGCAGGTTTCTGCACATGAAACCATCTCACCACTGCATTTGAGTGGCACCTTCCTACATCCCTGTCGCTCTTAGCTAAGTGCCATATGCAGAGTTCTTCTAGGGCAGACTTCAGTCCATTCAAGCAGGCCATAGAATTGTTTCACAACAACCTGCTTCAAAACACGTTTTTCCCCATTTGTTCCTTTATTTTGTATTTTTTCCTCATTCCTCTCCGTTTCTGTCTGGTTCACTCAGCGTCTTGTTCAGATACTCATGTCACCAACGTTACATGTTTGCTTCATTGGTTTCACTTGAAGTATTGACAGGAGTGGAGGTGATTTTGAAATCTTCCTTTTAAATGTTCTTGGCCTCATCAAGGTAGAAGGAATATTTAGACTAGCTCCAGCCTAGGAAAGGCTTTTTTTTTTATTCATAATTTTATCCAGACAATGGCTTTCAGGTTGGAAAGCTGCTTGGGTGAAATGACAGCTACTTCACAAACTTCAGGGGAAATTTTCCTTGTGGGCTCATTTACATCCCACGGAAAGACTAGTTTTTGATCCGTAAAATTGGTCCAGATTAAAAACTGAATGTGCCCCTTTTGGCTCTGATGTGAACCGCAGAGGAGCTCATTTATAATCTTCCCCAGACACCAGAATCCTGCTCTGATCCATATGGGAGTGACTTTGTACCTTGTTTTCCACCATAGAAATTGGCTCGTGTGCAGTGCTTTGAAGGTGGCGTGGCCACCACGCAGGCATTCCAAAGCAGTCTGTTTTGCTTATCTATTCCTCTTTACTCTGCTCAATCGACTTTTGATAAGTCCAGTTTAGTTTCGAGGTCTTGGATTCCAATTAACCTGAGGGTTCCTTTCCTGCTTTTAGAAAGAGACAGGTAGAAAAGAATACCTTGCCCCTCACCCCAAGGTGTAGCCTCTTCTGGCACTGAGCATTAGGAAAGACAGCTCCACATCTGCCAAGACTCACAAGAGTTGCCGCTGCAGTACTCAAATTAAGTCAAATTAAATAATAGTAACTGACATTAATTAAGTGCTTGTTATACTGTTCTGAGACCTTGACACATACTGATTTCTTTAATCAAGCCTGCAGCCTTGTGAGCTGCACGCTGCCAGTTCCTTTGTTTTACCGAGGGAGGGGGGAAACTGTGGCTTAGGGGCGCTCAATGTCCTACCAGAGGCCACAAGGAGGCTAGATGGTGGAATGGGAATTTAGGCTCTGGTATTTGGCACAGTTCTCAGTTGTCAGTTGTCTTGTTTTCAGAACTATGAGGCCTTGGGTGTTTTCAAGGCTGAGTTCCTCAGTCAGAGCCCCTGCGACCTACGTAGAGGGCCTCCCCATGCTGTTTTGTGTGGGAGACTTCTGTCACCTATGGAACATGACTGGACCTCCAAGCCAAATAGTACCTATACTACTGATGTGGGTACAGGAAATGCTACTGTCCCCTGACCTCATCCATAAAAGAGTATACAGACAACTAGGAACTGCTTGCTTCCTTTTGTTAGGCTGATGGGGATTAAGGTTTTGGTGGGACAAAAAGACACTGGGGTCCCTTGGGAGCAGCAGAGCGAGATGGTGGAGAGCTGTCTTCACCACCTTAACACACCACCTCTGCAGGCCTCCATGGTGGATAAGCACAGTGTTGGAAAGGATTCACTCCTGTTGTCATAGAGCGGGGGTTAGCAACAGCTCCTCGTTTTGCACCAGGACTAAAGGACTGATTCAGTGATTTGTCCAAGGAAATGTCAAAAGCTGAACTCCGTTAGTGTGAAGGCCACCAACACCAGTGGCCTGTAGCCTTTTGCATCTGCTTCTCGGCAGGGATTTCAGAGGAAGGGAGGGCAAATTCACACAGCTGTGGACAAGCAGGGAGGAGGCCACCCACAGTCCACAGGCAGATCTGTAGCTCAGGCCACCACTGTGAAGATCATTTCTAGACAGAAGATGTTTAGAAAAATTCTTCCTTTTCAGGGACAGCGTGGTAAGTTCTAATAAACATATCCAGCAATGACATCCATCAGCACTGCCAAAGGGGCCAGTATTCTCGCTCATTACAAGCCTACAAGCTGGTTCTTCCTTTGCAGGTGCTTGTTTTGAAATATATCTTCTTTACCATTTTCTTTACTCAAAAATATAATTTTGTGTTCCTTAGTATAAATTTTACCCCATCACAGCCCCTGGCAACGGATAATTTCTGCTCCTATAGTTTTGATTCTTCGAATGTCATATTTTGTGTCTGCTTTCTCGAATCCAGCACAGTACTAATAAGATCAAGCCATGTGCAGTGGCACTCATCAGTGGTTTGTCCCTTTGTCATTGGTTAGTAATAGTCCTTTTAGTAAATATCAGATGACCAAAGATTAACTGTTCGCTAGGGAATGACTTTTTAGGTGTTTTCAGCTTCAGGCTGTCATGAATGGGACTGCTACATGCAGCTACATGCATGTCTCTGTGTGGATATGCTTTTTTTAGTAGATCACTACTTCCAGTAGGCTGAACTTCCCAGGAGAACAGTGAATTGTTTTTCAAAGTGGTTATACTGTTTTGTATCGCTAGGAGCAATGGATGGAAGTTCCAGTCATCCTGGATTTCCTACAGCATCTGGTACATGCTCTAGTTTCATTTCTGTAGCTGTGAGGAAACAAACAAACAAACAAACAAACAAAACCAAAACCCAACAAAAAGAAACTTAGCGGAGGATTTGTGTAGTTCACAATTCCATGTTGTACTCCATCACTTGAAAGTGATGGCAGTTCGAAGTGGCCAGTTGTGTCAGATCCAGTCAGGAGCAAAGAGAAGCAAATACACACATGCTCACTTGCTTGCCTGCCAGTGCTCAGTGATTTCCCTACTCTTACATGTTTATGATTTCCCCTGACCAGAGAATGGTGTGGCCCACAGTGGGCTGGGCCTTCTCACAGCAACCTCCATAATAATCAAGACAGTTCCCACAAGCCAATTCAGTGTAGTCTCTTCCTAATACTGTCTTCCTAGATCATTATAGGTTGTGTCAAGTTGAAAATTAATGCTAGCCATCAATGTACAATTGTTCCTTTGTCATTTCCCTGTTTTCTTTTTGTTTGAGGCTTTCTAATAGATGTCTAATGATATAGCTCATCATGGTTTTAATTTCTGTTTCCTTCGTGACTAATGATATTGGACTTTTTTTTTTTCATGTGTCATTTGCCTCTGAAGTTTCTTTGGATCTTTTGACTTTTTCTTTTAAAAAAAATGAGATGTTTGTTTTCTTAATGAATTTTTTTAGTGCTCTTTGTACATTTTGAGTGCAGTTCATTATCAGATATGTGCTTTGAAAGCACCAGCTTCCCAAAAGCCTTGTCTGTTTTTGTTTTTTTGTTTTGTTTTGTTTTCCTCTCTTGCATGTATGTGTGTGTGCTTAGGTGTGTGACAGTGGGAATTCCTGTAGAGGTCAGAGGAAAACATCAAAAGTCATTCTTCTAAGCCTAGCCATCTCTCTTGATGAAGGGTGTCATATAGGTTTGGAGCTAACCAATTAGGCTGAACTTGCTGGTAAATAAACCTCAAGGGTCCCCCAGTTCTTTCTCCTCATATTGAGATTACAAGCACATGTCACCATGCCCAGAAGTTTTACCTGGTTTCCAGAGATTGAATTAGGTCTTCATGCTTGCAAGTCGAGCACTACCAACTGAGCTAGGTCTCTAGCCCTTTCTTAAAAGTATGTTTCCCAAAAGAAGAAAATTTGAACTTGGACCAATCCAGTTTATCTCTTTTGAATGATTATTCTTTTTAGGACAACTTAACCCATGATTTTAAAAAAAATGTTCTTCCTTTTCTAGAAGGTTTTAACATTTCCATTTAGGTCTAACAAATTATTTTGAGCTACCTCAAAATAATGAGGAGTGATATTTACTATCTTTCTATTTACCTGTCTGTCTGTCTATCTATCTATCTATCTATCTATCTATCTATCTATCTATCTATCTATCTATCTATCTATCTATCTATCTATCTATCTGTCTGTTTTGTGTGTGTGTATATGTGTGTGTGTGTGTGTGTGTGTTACACAGGGTCTTGCTACATAATCCTGGCTGTCCTGGAACTCACTATATAGACCAACCTGGCTTGGAATTCATGAAGATCTAGTACTGGGCTTAAAGTATATGCCACTGTGCCAGACCATGAAGTGTGCTATTTAAGTAAAAATTTATTTTCTCATTTGTAGATACGTTGGCTTTATTAAACAAGTACTGTTGTACTTGGGGGCGGGAGCAGGGGTGGATTTTTGGCTTGGTGGATTGCTGTGCCTCTGCTCACAGCAGCTGGTGCCACTCAGGCCTTCTAACCCCCTCTTGCAGCAGATAAAGGGTGTGTCTGCTATCTCTCAGCAGGATCTGGCAGTGTGGTTTTTAGGGGTGTCTCTGCTGTGGCATGCCTGTGGCCTGGCACCAAGTGTCAGGATGGCTATACTGCAACATACAGGGCTATATCACATGTGCATGCGTGTGTGTGAGTATGTGTGTGTATGCTTCATGCACATATTATATCTTGTGGTTCCTAGCTGGTAATGCTCCATGAACTTGAAGAATCATGGCGGAAGAACCCCTGATTCTTCATTGCATTTGTTCTTCCCCCTTTCCATGGACTTCTCTATCATGTCTAGTAACTACTAAGAAACACATCTTTGTATTTGCTTTTTTTCTTTTCCTTCTTTCCTTCCTTCCTTCCTTCCTTCCTTTCTTCCTTCCTTCCTTCCTTCCTTCCTTCTTTCCTTCCTTCCTTCTTCTTTGACTGTCTGCCATCAAAGCAAAGAAGAGAAATCAAGGTCAGCAGTGGATGTGAGATATCTATCTATATAGATATATATTTGGGGGATATATATGTATATACCACCAGAGCTAAGAATTTAATAACCTTAAAATTCTTTGGGCAATGGTAGTCTGTAGTTCGTCTTCTGTTCCACTGCCCCAGTGGTTTAATATAGCCTGAGAGTATCCACTGATTCCAAGCTGGATTTATGAAAGTTGAGTCCCATATGTCTGAGGTTATGGTGGGCCTCAGCTTCCACGTGGTTTGTCCTGTGGATGTCTTGCATTCCCATACTTCACTTGCTGAGGTTAAGTAGGTTTGTAGTATTTTCCAACTAAATGATACCATGTTTTTATTTGCTTGTTTGGTTGGTTAGTTAAGTGATAATAGGTCTCAGGTAACTCGGGCTACCTCTGTCTCCCAACTTCTGTGACTCTAGGTGTGTGCCACCACACCTAGCATCATGACATCTTGGTGGCAGCTTGAGCTAGCTAAGCCCCAGCTCCTTAATGATCTCTGCATGTCAGACTGTTTGTGCTGGGAATCACCTATACATTCTGACAGGGGAGGGAGGGGGAGAAAGGCAATTGAGGAAATCTAGATAGCAGAATCTTAGGTGCAGGTTGTACAAAAAACTCCTCAAAGCTATTTTTGAGTCCACTAGTGTGGACCTCCCTTGTGGAGAAGGATCCAAAGTCTGGCTTCTATGTCCTGAGATAAGCCAGGAGATACTGCCTCCGTTAGGAACTGCTAATTGAAGAGGTGCGTCTCAGGTGGAAAAAAATTACATACACAGCCAGCAGAGGGCATAGTTCCAAGCTGGCTGGCGCAGGGCTCAGGGCTCAGGCTCTAAGCAGGCAGGTGCAGAGGTCTTCAGCTGGGCGTTAGGAATTTTTAGAGGATATCCCAGGCATCAGCCTTTGAAACCAGATTGCGGGAGAGTTGACAACAGTTGACTCACAGTCAACACGTGGAGGATTTGAGCTGCTCCGCCCACCCTGCTACACCCACAGCATGTGCCTGTCTCTTCCACGCCAAACTGCCGACTAGCCGCAGGATTTGGGCAGGTGTAAGTTAATTAAGCAGCTGTGTAGAGACTCAGCGGGATTTCTGGAGGTTGGCTTGGGGACTTGTTATCTTTCTTCTTTGGTGGCTGTTGGTGTTACTACCTTTTAGAGACAGGCTTAACATGCAGCCCAGGTTAACTCTGAAGAGGTAATCCTCCAGCTTCAGACTCCTGGGTGACTTAAGGTGGACTTAAGGGGCCTGAATGATACCTGTCCGGAGCTAAACCATTCACGCCTTCTTTCCCGACCTGCCCAGGGAGGGATGGCTGCATGTAGAAGGGAAACCCTGCTGAAGGACTAACAGGCACAGCACGCACTACAGAGCCAACCCCCACCCTCCATTCTTCCCTCACCTCCACAAAGTGGGTTCATTTAGCTTGCAAGGGTGGCTCCTGGCTGAGGAGACATGTACACACTTCAATATTCAGCCAATTTCGGACCAAGCTCTGAGCTTTCTTATTTATTATTTAGTGACACTTGGAAAATTACGTAAGCTTTGCAACTTTTCTCTTACTAGAGAAATTATCTGAAATTAATAAATGAATAAATAACAATGTTGGGGGAAGTACCTACATTATAGGTTTCCTCAGAGAACAAATGAGGTAGTGCATATTTCAAGGTATTGGATAGGACTGACTGCTCTTTAAGGGCAAATTGAAGAAACTGTTAATCTGGATTAGAAGGAAAACTCTGAAAGAGTATATGTGCAAATGTATTTATAGGCACCCTAACAAATATAAGCATTTATGATTTTATTTCTTTTGTATTCTTTCCTGTACATGTTAATTTATCATTGCATTTGATTTAATTTGTAGTGATTTACAAACATTTCAGATGTTTTATAAATAAATCAATCTATGAATCAAAAGTTATTCAGCCATATACCTTGATCTTATGCTTGGAAAATGAGGCTGCCAAGTACATGTGTTTCGTTTGAATGGATTACCTGTGTAAAACAGTATAACCCTTGGGGCAAAGCTTGGATTTTACCTGGTAATTATTTGGGGTGCATTTGACAGGATTCGAGGAATGGAAGCTGTTCCCAAAAGAATATTCTCGTGCTTGATCTGTGAGAGGGAGTCAGTCCAAGTCTAAATGTGGTCAGATACTGAGAGGTAGTTCAGGTCTCATGCGCTGCATAGTAGTGACACAGACAGGCCAGGCCCAGCGAACTTCCTGGAATGATTCTTCATTTCCTGGGCTATAAGAAGTCAAAGGAAGAAAAACAGACCAGTGCTTTGAAAGCGCTGAAGTACTGGGTAAGAATAAGATATTCCAAACCAAGCATCCATAATCCAAAATCAGAAACCCCCAATCCAAAACTTTCTGAGCACTGACACGGAGCTGTCTGTGGGAAGCCCCACGGATGACTTGATATGTAAAATTTAGTTTCATGCACAACATTATTTAGAACATTTCATAAATTACCTTTAGGCTATATGTATAAATCATTTGTGAAAGATAAAAAATGTGCTTTGCGTTTTGAATTGGATCCCATCTCTGGCAAGCATCGTTACATATATGCAAATATTCCAGAAGCTGAACAATATCCCAATGCCTCCTCTTCTGAATCAATTTGGATGAAGGAAATCTGCCTGCTTCAGCTAAGAGTAATCACAGTAGCTACTGGCACCTTGACCAGCCGGGCATGGCAAGGCTGCCCGTCCCATGGCTCTGTTCTCATCTGCTTTCATTTCTAAATCTTTCCTTTCTCACTCCCCTAATGACACTTGAGATGGGTTTCTTATCTGACTCTGCAAATACTGAGCAATTTAAATTTTAACACTCGTTTTTGCTGACAAGGCACCCCCAAATCCTGATTCAGTTTTAATACAATGTTAATGCTATTTATTTTTCTTGGTGCAATAACTTTATATTAGCCTTTTAACAGTTTACATTGTGCAAAAGGAGTCCTATCAGCAAGCACTTTTCCGTAACATCTGGGCAGTTGGGAACATAATACTTAAATATAACCTGCATTTAAAGCCTTCCTTGGACAGATGGCTAATTTTATTGATCTAATCTTACACTTAGAAATAGGTCCCATGATCCTTTGCTCGCAATTCTTGGAGTGAGCAGAGAAATAAATAAGATGGCCGATGGTTGTGAATTAGGAGCCTGTTACATGTCTGTGATTTATCTTTTAAATACTTCCATAGAAACAGTGGCAGTTTGAATTGCTTGAATCTCTACCCTAGGGGAGTTTAGATAATGCTTGCAGTAACACAGGTAGGAAGGCAGCACTCTAGCAAAAGAGTTCACATCTATTTTCACCTCTTGGTGACAGTGCCATAGTGTGGTTAAATGTGGAACATTACCTCTGCCCTAGGCAGGCGTCCATGCTCCTGGGCTGGTTAGTTATCATTTGAGCAGTTTTAGTGTGAGTTCCACTTTCAAAGACAGCTGCAGAAACATCTCGTGAGGTAAGTCCACACAAGAAACTGTGTGTGGTGGTACATGTCTGTGTCATAGGGCTTGGGAGGTGAAAGCAGGAACCTTGTAAATTCCAGGCTGACATGGGCTGCTGCATAGTGAGACCACCTCAAAAACAAAATACGAGCACACACAACAGCAAACCTGAACCCACACTAAAGGGTTTGCTAATCAGGGCTAATAAATTTGCACACGTCTCTCTAATTTTGCACAGACAGAATAAGAATCCAACAAGCTCAGTTCAGTGCTTTCTTCATGTGACAGCAAACTCATTTGTCTGCTCCAAGTTTGTTCATACTGTCATTAGAATAGTGATATGTCTCCGGGTGGTGGTAGCAGAGGCGGCCACACATGACTTTATTCTCAGCACTTGGAAGGCAGAGGCAGATGGACCTCTGTGAGTTTGAGGCCAGCCTGGTCTATAGAGTACGTTCGAAGATATCCAGGGTTACACAGAAAAACGTTGTCTTGAAAAAACAAAGCAAACAAATAAATAAACAAAACAAATAGTCACGTGTACACATACAAGCACACCCTTATATTAATCAGGCCCATTAACATCAGCTGTGGTGAACAACTTCAGTTTGTTGACTTCACACAGTATTTATTTTCCACTTATTCCTAGTCTTCTGTGTGTATTTCTAGTTGGCTGTTTCCTCTGGATGACTCTCTTGTGTATGGTGACCTCAAGATCTTACCATCCTTTATTTAGTGTTTCCATCTTGTAATGCTACTGTCTTCAAGACACACCTCCAAAAAAGGGAGGAGAAGAACATGAAGGATTGTGGGGTTCTGCGTGTCAGAGCATACCACAGTCACATAGCCCCAACTGAACTGCAAGGCTTTCAGGAAATGCTCTTTAGGTGTGTTCGTGGGAAGAACCTGAACCCATGACGGCAGTTGTCTCTAATGCTCTATTTTGAAGTTCCTTAAAGAACCAAGAAAAGAGGTGTTACCAAATCCATAGGAGCAGGCTGTCTACAGCTTTTGCATCTCTAACTGTGGATGAATTTGACCTGGAGTGTACTTTTCATTGTACTTTCATTCAATGTACAACACTGCTTGAAAAGCAAACACTTTTTTAAAAATATTTTTTATTTTAATTTTTATTTATACTTTATTCACTTTGTATCCCCCCATACACCCCTCTTCCCCTTCCAATCCTACTTTCCCTCCCCCTTTCTCCACGCATGCACCTCCCCAAGCCCACTGATAGGGGAGGTCTTCTTTTCCTTCCTTCTGATCCTAGTCTATTAGGTCTCATCAGGAGTGGCTGCATTGTCTTCCTATGTGGCCTGCTCCCCCCTCAGAGGGAAGTGATCACAGAGCAGGCCAATCAGTTCACATCAGAGGTAGTCCCTGTTCCCATTACTATGGAACCCACTTGGACACTGAACTGCCATGGGCTACATCTGTGCAGGGGTTCTAGGTTTTCTCCTTGCATGGTACTTGGTTGGAGTATCAGTCTCAGGAAAGACCCCTGTGCTCAGATTTTGGTTCTGTTGCTCTCTTTGTGGAGCTACTGTCCTCTCCCTATCTTACTATTTCCCACACCTTTTGTAAGATTCCATGCACTCTGCCCAACAGTTGGCCATACATCTCAGCATCTGTTTGTAGCAGCTTTATTTGTAATATCCAGAAGCTGGAAACAACCCAGATGCCCCTCAACTGAGGAATGGATACAGAAATTGTGGTACATCTACACAATAGAATATTACTCAGCAATAAAAAACAAGGATATCATGAAATTTGCAGGTAAATGGTGGGAACTAGAAAGGATCATCCTGAGTGATATATCCCAGAAGCAGAAAGACACACATGATATATACTCACTCATATAGACATATAAAATAGGATAAGCCTACTAAAATCTGTACACCTAAAGATACTAATCAAGAGGGAAGACTCTGGCTAAATTGCTCAATCCCCAGCCAGAAAGGCAAAGCAGATGGACATCAGAAGAAGAAAACAGGAAATAAGTTAGGAGCCTGTCACAGAGGGTCTCTGAAAGGCTCTGCCCTGCAGACTATCAAAGCACTTGCTGTTTTAAGTCACATGCTGTTACTATATAGGAGTGAGGCCCAGGATGGGTATAGGCGGGTACCTATAAAGAAAGACTTATTTGGGCTCATCATCCTGGCCTAAGATCTTAAGGCTGCACCTGATGTCCTCACTAGTAAGAACCCCAAGGTGGTGCAGAGAGGAGATGGTGCATAAGGAAGGGAGAAAGCGACCCTTCTCTGCATCCTGTCTCTGTCTCTTTTTAAAGACACCAGTACCTGAGTATAAATGCTCCTCCTAGTGACCTTATCTAATCCTAAATACCTCCCAAAGGTCCCAGCTCTAAACAGTGCACTCAGATTAAATCTTCACCCTCTCGGTGCCTCACAGTGGGGATTAAATTTCAACACATGTTACCGTGGGGGAGCAGTCAGGCCATGTCTGAACCATGGTGGTTACCATCTGTCAGAAGCCACAGCAACATAAGGAAAGATCCTAGCAGCCAAGCAATCCTATTGACTTAGGTCAGTTTAGAGCAAGGCCCAAAATATGCAGAGAACTGTGTTAACCAGGGCTCCTCCGTTGAGGCTGAACTCTGACAGTCCCTGAAGCTACTGCGATTTGATTTCCAGAATGGAAGAAGTCCACTCACCTAGGTTCCTTTCTGCCTTCATCACTGGTTCAGAGAAAGTCTGACTGCAAGTGCGTGCTATGGGCTTCCTGTCAATCATGTGGCATTAAACCTACCACCTCCCTCTAGATTCCTTCTTTGTTGCACAGGCTTGAACTCCCAGAGCCTCCACTATGTTACCATGTGTCTGTTTATGGTATTATTAACTCTTCTAGTAAATCTCTTACCCTAAAGGACAGTCTGTCTTAATGTCCTCTTGGACTCCCAAACCCAGAACTTTTCAAGCTAAGTGATTATATGTTTTACATGACTGCATGTTTTTACAATTTACAAGAAGTAAACTTAATCCCTTTATAGAAGTCACCTATGATTCAGTGCAGTGGTTCTCAACCTTCCTAATGCTTTGCCCCTCAACATAATCCCTCATGTGATGATGACCCCCAATCATAAAATCATTTGGTTACTACTTCATAACTGCAGTTCTGCTACTGTTAGGAATTGTAATGTAAAGTATCTGTGTTTTCTGATATTTTGGGGGTTTGAGACCCACAGGTGGAGAACTGCTAAATTAGAGAGTGGATTTCTGGGGCTGAGGAGATGCTTCAGAGGATAAAGTCCTTGCCACAATAAGCATGAGACATTTGATACCCAGGACCCATGTTTAAGAAGCTGCTTGTATGGCACACACTTAAATCCTAGCCATGGGGAGGTAGAGGCAGGAGGCTGTGTGGGACTGGCCAGCCTGTGTAATCTAATTGGTGAACTTTAGGTCTTTGAGGCCTACCTCCGCACACATGAACTCATACGTCTACATACGTGTATACCACATAAATACAAAATAACAAAGAAAAGAATGGCGTTCTGAAGTGTACAAATTAAAGCTTTAACCACCCTACCTACCAGCTTTCCAGAAGCTCCTCTCTGTGGGCTCCATCACAGACGGGAGTCTTTACGGTAGGTAATTTTTTTCAGCAAGATGTTTCTTAAACTATAACAACAATCTCTTTGACATAACAGCCTGCTGGCTGAGGATCAAGGTTAGTGGGACGGATCTCACTGACCATAGACTCACAGGTTTGCTTGAGTGACTTTTCAAAGCAGCTTCAAAAGGTGATTTCATTACAGTTTGGATATCTTTGGCCCATTGGGGAATCAGGGCAGATGACTTAGAAGTAGGGAGATGGTATCGACAAGGCATGAACCTAGGCTGACCAGCTCTCTAGCTCTGTTGCTTCTGGTCAGCCCAGAGATGTATCCATAGCCAACAGACAAGGTAAAAGTGAAATTCCCGCAAGCAGACTTGAGTCTCACTCTGCTGGATGGCTTGCTATCTCATAAACTTATTTGCTTCTCCCCTGTTGAATGTATCCCCCACATTGATATGACATTGGAATATTTCTCCCTTATCTCTGCCCAGGTAAATGTAAGATGTGACTCCCATTGCCCATGGAGGGGTCTCACCAGTGAGATTTCCTCTTCAACCTGTCTTCTTTGGAGAGGTTGTGTGCATGCCATGAGGACTGTTGACAGTCATACAGTGGGCCGGTATGCAGATAACAGCTGCTGAATTTTCTGGGTGTCTCTGGTAGAAGGCATTTTTGGTGTCTCAGGGACCACCCAGATGCCTGCCTAGCTTTCTCATCCCTCAAATATTCAGCCACCTTCTTTGGTCGTAAGCAATATTTGTTAGTCTTCTAAGGTAGACTATGTCAAAGCTTATCATTCAGGTGACAAGGCTTTCTTTTTGATGTTCTGAGAGTTTCTCACTGGTGTCATGAAATAAATAAGGCATTAGGTTGTATAACAGCTATTCTAAAGTAGTGGATAAGCTTCAGTTACAACCCACATGCAGAACGCAGAGGAATCATAGCAACCCCAATCAGACAATTCTGCCTTTGAATTCTAGCTTCAACTTTTACTGTTGTCTGACTGCAGATGAACACTTCATTTTCTTTTTCATTCTTTACATTTCTCATTTGAAATTTAAGCTTCATAATACCTACAATAAGATTATTTAGATAAGCTTATAAAATGCCTAAACATTTGGTGTTCATTAATTACACTTTTTATGCTTTATAGGGTTTATCTAATAGCAGAGATAGTAGCTTTTCCATATTGACACAACCCTCAGATCTAAATGACATTGACATAACTATATAAATGAGAGTAGGAGCTCATGAAAATGCAAATGAAAGAATTCCATTGTCTTAACACAAGATTTTGGAATATATTCCTTCAAATGATGAGTTTTAATGTCTAGATTAGTCAAAAAGTTCGTGTCCTTGACAGAACACCTGAAATCAGAGTCAAATTTAATAAAAATAGTCAATGTTCATTTGGAGCTTTGTATAAGAGCAGGAAGAAAGGATTAAGCCACTGTAATAGTAATGGATTTTTTTATATAAACTATCAAAACCAGGGCTGTTTGAAGGTAAACATTTTTTTTTGAAATTTCTTAGCTATATTTTTTTATTGTGCTATTAACAGAATAAATTTAAAACATGCTGTTTACTTTTTAAGACTTTTTTGTATTCATATATCTGTATATGTGTGCAGGAGTCTGTGGAGACTAGAAGGGGCTACAGTTATAGATTGTTATGAACTTCCCAACATGGATTCTGGGAACTAAACTGGTCTCCTGGAAGAGCGGCACGCACTCTCAATGATTCTAATCTCCAGCTCAAAGGTGCTATTTCTGTGGTAAATGCGTTCTTCCCTCTCCCATTTGGTAGAAAGGGTCTCACATAATCTAGGCTGGCCTGAAACTTTCAATGTAGTTAAGAATGACCTTGAGCTTCTGATCCCCCTGTCTCTCCTTCTTAGTGATGGAATTACTGGCATGCAACACCAGACCCAGCTTTTTTTTTTTCTTTTCTTTTCCCCATTTTTGACTTAACGATATTCTGCCGAGATCACTTTCTCCAATTGCAGTTCTGATCCTGAAACTCTTGTATGTAATATAGTTTTTTGTGTGTGTGCCCCTCTGACTTCTAGAATCTATTGCTGGACACTCCAGGCTTGTGATATCACGGCCTTTATTCTCCTGTCTTCTCCCTGAATTTATTTCACAGCCCGTTCTCCAGTCAAGCTAGATTGCTCGCCATTTCATAGACTGTCTCCTCGCTTCCCAGTGCTGAAAGCTGTCCACATGTTGGTCTGACTTAAAATATCACCCTCTCATCTCTGCACAAGGAAATACCTTTGAAGTATGACTCAACTGTTCCTGGCCTGAGGGTTTTCATGTAACACCTTGCAGGCAGAAGCCAGCCCTCTGGTTTCCCATTCTGCCTGGCCTTTTGACTGTGGTGGTCTTTTGTTTTTGGTACTTTTTTTACTCATATCTCCTATTCTTCTCTTGGTCAAGAAAAGCCTCCTGATTTCTTTGCTTTTCCTTCTCCTCCATTGCCTGCTGGAGAGTCTAGAGTGAGGCTGGCCCTTCAACCGACAGCTGTGAGATGGGAAACAACAGCCTCATTCTGGGCAAATGCGTTTTCACATCGTGTGATTAATTTGGTCCCTCTCGCAGCTCCCAAACTCATTTCCTTTCTCAAGTGCAATACAGAAAAGGTGTCACCTCCGTGTGCTAACGTTGTTGCTCAACCTGTGCAGACATTTGGAAACCCACACTGCAGTGTGATTTAGAGAAGGGAATGCCCCTGGGAGTCTGTCTGCAGCAGCAGGTAATTTAAGTCCCGCCTCTGCGTGCTGCAGGCTGTTGCAGTGTCAGAGTTTTAAGGAGAGTCTGATTGAGTCTAAACTGTGAACTGCATCTCTGTTGCTACCCAGAGACCAAGTCTGGTTTGAAATAACCTGTGGGGGCTCAGACCTGCCTTGCATGAAGAGATGAGGGAGCCAAGACAGGACCATATACTTAGACATCAGAAGACAGTGGGTTAGGAGGGGTTAAAATAACCCAATGTTCAACACTACTTTGCACATCTGCCTTTAAAACCAGAGGAGAATGAGGTTTTCATGGGAACAGTATGATTGAAAAGGTCACGTTGCAGAAGAGGGGCTAAAATCAGTCTCTCTACCATAATGAGGTCTGAATGCAAGGTCGTGGAGAAAACAGTTCCCCAGTTCTCCGGCATTCATCTTCAGTTTTATTGTGCTGACCCTGGCTTGCTTCCAAAAATCAATTCTACAAACCCTAGAAAGCGAAATGGCCAAAAGCTGAGAATTTTACAAAGGTGTTTTTCGTTGTTTGTCTTCTGAGAGCCAACAGGCCTTCTGGAATGAATGTTCCTGGACAGCCTGACTGAAAGCACCCAATCAATCGACCAGTTAGCTGACTTCTTGATCTACCTGAATATCAGAAAATATATGATGATACACACACGTATGCATACTAGAGAGTTTAAAAAATAGTCACATTATAGTTGAAATTAAGAGTGAGTGACACAAATGAGTTGGTGTTAGGAGAAACACTAGATTTCCTGACAGACAGTCTGTTGGACAGGCATGTGATAAATAGTAAAATACTAATGTAGAGACCCACTGGTGAGTATATACATGACGCTCCCTTAAAATTCTTTCCCTTTCCTTCATGTCTGAATATTTTCATGATGGAAAGATAAAATAAGTATTAAGAAAACAAGCAGGTATAAATGTAGTTCCAATGTGGTTTGCTCTGCGCACAGATTTGACTTGGTCTTCTCCTGTGTGGGTGTGTGGTGTATCCCTATGTATGTCTTCATGTGAATGTATTCCTCGACTGCTCTCCACCTTATTTTCTGAGACAGGGTCTCTCAATGAACCTGGAGCTCACTGACTTGGCTAGACTGTTCGACTACCAAGATCTAGGGATGTTCCTGTCTCTGCCTTTCCAATGCTGGCATTACAGGAATGTGCTAGCAGGCATGGCTGCTGGAGATCAAAACTCAGGTCCCCAGGCTTTATGGCAAGCACTTTATCCACTAAATCATTCCCCAGCCTTCAGGTTTTTGACTTTTGTTGTGTTCCCACTCTTGACCGGAATGCCCTCCACTCTTCCCTGCCCTGCTCTATGCTCCATAGGGCTGAACTACACCTGAGGAGAGGGGAAGACAGTCTGGTGGAATCCCTCCCCTGTGTCATCACTGATTTGAGCAGCTACACTGGCAGCAGCTGGGTTTTCCTAAAATTGGAACTCCTTGACGCTGCATGGCCAAACTGCAGTGGGCTGCAGGAACACCATTTTCTGTGTTTGGGGGTTCAACCATGTGGGTAGTTACGGCATAGTGCTGGTATGGTCTCTGAGTTCCCTAAAGCTGCACATGCCTCTATAAGTAGTCTCTTAATTAAAATCTTTTTAACTATTAAGTAAATTCTTCTTCCTGCTGGGACCATGATTGATACCTTTGATACCCTCTTTTGTAACAAAGGCCCCCTTCTGCTCTGTTCCTCCCAGGGCACACCCACAAGGCTCTGATTTGTGTGTAGCTTGCATTTACAAGTCTCCCAGGAGCAGCTGGCTTGGTTGAAGGCTGCCTGCCTTAAATCCATGCAGTAACTACCAGCTAAATGGAAAGTTTAGTCTTTGGAGACAGAGCTGTTTGCTGCGTGAGCATCTGATGGCCATTTGGGCAAGAGCTGAGTGTGACACACCTGTGTCTGTGAGGGGCTGAGAACGAATCACATCCATCTCAATGACTTCCATAGAGATTCTTCCAGTTGAGTGCTAGACATCTCTGCACAAAAGCTTGAACCTACGGGGTTCAATATGCATCTTATAATTAAACAATGGTTAAAAGGGTAGCTCTTATGCTAGATATTCTTATCATGATAAGATAAAAACAGAAGTTTTAAGAAATTGCTCTTGTCGCATATACCATGCTAAGTTTTGATGAATGTGAAATTAAATTAAAAAATAGATTAGGTGTTTTATCTGATATTACCAGTTTAAATTACAGGGTTGAATTTGAATTTCAGACAGACTACACATGTACTGAATCAAATAAGTAATTTTTCGTGTAGATGTTCCCAAATATTCAATGTGGATTGCTTACACCAGGAAAGGTTATTGTTTACCCGATGCCAAACTTTAACCTCACCTTCTGTTTCTGTTTGTTCAATAGGGCACTGTAGCTCTCAAGCGATCATAGCAGTGCGTCACATTGCTCTGTGTCAGCTTTGGTGCCTCTGGGGCCCGATGGTAGTTTCTGTCTCTAACAGAAGTGGCAGAGGGAGGAGTCTGAGCTTAGCATCTAGAACTGCTGTTCCCAGCCTGTGGGTCTCAACCCCTTGGGGAGTTGCATATCAGATATTTACATCATGATTCGTAACAGTACCAATATTATAGTTATGAAGTAGCAACAAAGTAATTTTATGTTTGGGGTCACTACAACATGAGGAACGGGGTCACATTAGGAGAGTTGAGAACAACTGTTCTAGAAAATGAGCTGTTGGAACTTGAATTTAAGTCCCAGCCCTGTCCAACTAAGAGAAGCACGACAGGAACCCAACTTCCACTAACTTTTTCTCAGAAAGGGGGAGGGGGGATTCACTACAAAACAATTAAGGATTTTCTGTGAAGAAGGACCAGAAATGGGTTACGTCCGATATACTACACCTGCTTGAAAAGGTAAGGTCATTTATTGTTGTCTTTATTCCAATAAAAACAGCTGGAAAATTTTCTAAGAACCAGAGGTATCTGGCCACACATGAAACGAAGGGAAGATAATTCTTTCTCTTAAAAAAGTCACCAAGCCAACCTCTCATGGCTCCAGTGATTTTGACTGAGGGGAGGGGGTATCAAACTTGGGCTTTTTTTCCCCCATTTCTTATTAGATTAAGAGTTTCACTGATTCTCATATTTTTGTATGTATATATGTGTTTATATATATTAAAATTTCTATTCTGGTTTTTTTTTGTTATAGTCTTACAGGATTAATAGAATTGAACATGCTTGTTAGTTGAACTAAAGAAGAATGTATTAGTTCATACAGTTGCCTTTGATTAGATTCAGGAGAAACCTGACTTCAGATGAAGCGTTGAGTGAAGACAGCTTGTTTGAAAGGTGCAAAGAAAAGAAGCAAGGGGGATAGAGGGACTGACAGGGAGCGTGGGGATCTCTTATCAAGTGGTCTGTGCATGGGATGACTGGGTTCAGATTTATGGGAGAAAATCTAGAACATGAGCCAGTTATGATAGCCAGGAGGCAGGAAGTTGGGGTATTCAGACCAGTTCGGCCAGACTCTGAAGAAGGGCTGCCGGGGCAGGGGCTCTAATTCCTCAGCACTTCCTTTCTGTTTAGTGTATGTGCAGAGTAGCTGGTCTTTGTGTCTTTTGAGAAAACCCTCCGGCGAATCCTGCTGGCTAGAAATGGGCCAACCAGCTGCAAACAGTGATGAAGCCTGAAGGCTTATGGCAAGTGTAACGGTTCTGCCATGCCATTAACTGACTAATTCTGCTTGGAAATGCAGGACTGAATGCCGTTCACCATTTTAATAGAAATCACCTCTCCTCTCCCACACCACATGGAGGCTTTCTAGGTTGCAGTTCCCTCCTGTCTGTGGTTTTACCTTCCATGGTTCCAGTCACCACAGTCGCCTCAGTGCAAAAACAGGAAATGGGAAATTTCAGGGCTGAACAATTTGTTATGTTTTAAAGCACTTTCTGCTCTGTAAATTAATCAGCTCGCTGTTCAGGGTTTGCATGCTGTGTAAGCTACCTGGCCATTAGCCCATTCAATAATCCACCTCGTATTCTTAGATCAGATAGCTCAAGACCATGGTGCCTGTGGCCCAGCAACCCTCCCTTTGCTCAATAATGTCTGCCATATGCAGGAGTAGTTATGTTGGCAGCTTTTATGTACCATATTATTAAAAATTATTGTTTTGTTATTAGTTACTGTTATTACTCTTGAGTCATCCCTAATTTATAAATTAAACTTTATTATGGGTGTGTGTATGTGTGTATGTGTGTAGGTGTGTAGGAACAAAACAGATTACATACTTTGAAATATCTATAGTGATAGGTATCCACTGAGAGGATCTTTGATGTTTGGGCACTCCAGATGCCGAATTCTGAGTCTCAGCTTTCAGCATGATTTTTTCATGAGAAAAAGAGATCTGCACCGTGGTATGAAACACAACAATTTTGTTGAACCACCAGTTCGCCACCATCGACGTTCATTGAAACAAACAAAGCATTTTATCCATTTGTTCTGAGGTCAGTAGATTTCAGATTTCATTGCTTAAGCCATGTCTTGTTGAGAAGTTGGTTCGTAGATCATTGATTGCTATTATGGGCGAGACTTCCCCTTTGCATTTAAAGGCACACCTTCATAAAACGACGATGACCAGTTTTACGGCGCCTGCTGTGTGTCAGGCAGTGGTAGAGACGGTACGGCTGATAAGGCTGGAATTATAAACCATATGATTTTAGCAGGCAGAGGGAGTTTAGGGTGACTGTGTTCTATAAAAGATAAGTTATTTGCCTATGGTCATGATGCTAGTGTGGGTATACTCTGCCTTAGACCCCTGCTCTGCTGTTCCATCTATTGCTAGATCTACCTGTATAGCTTTGTGATGGGGAATGATTACGCAGCTTCTACTTTTGATGGTTTGTTCTTCTTCACTTCAGAATTTAGTCATTCCATGTATCTGTCTGTCTGTCTATCTATCTATCTGTCTGTCTGTCTGTCTGTCTGTGTATGTATGTATGTATGTATGTATGAAAGTATGAATTTATGAATCTATCTATCTATCTATCTATCTATCTATCTATCTATCTATCTATCTATCTATCTATCAATCATGTGTAGGGGGATGGGGGTGGTGACAAACCATCAACCCAGGCTCCTGGAATGGCTTTTCACCTGAAGAAACAGCCTTTGTAAAAATTGTCCCTGCTTCCAGTTCCACCAGACTGCCTTCAGGGCCACTGCTCTGGACTACAGGCTTCTGAAAGGCACAAGCTTCTAAAGCACGGAGGCCTCCAGTTGCAGAGGCAGGTGTGTCAGGGTCAAATGGGAAGTGTGTCCTCTCCCTCCCCCCCCAGAGTTGTTTGTATAGTGTACTCTGAAATAAGGCACCTATGAAGGGGCCTTTTGTGTCATAGGACTGTGGCAGTGGTTAATCACTTGGCTTGCTTCACATTATTGTGGATAACCCTTGAGGGATAAATTCATCATGACAAGGTTCCAGAAATATTTTAAAAAGCACAACTGATGTCATCCCTCTCAGAGCATCACGTTTTGTAACACAAGTCCTTTAGAACCAAAGTTAGCAACATTTTTGGTAAAGAGAGTAAATATTTTATTGATTAATATTTCTATCTATTGGATATACAATCCAACTACCCATATCTGTCTATTATAGACTAGAAGCAGCCATAGGTCACATGTAAATACTTGTGTTATTGATGGTTCAGTAAAACTTGATTTACAAAGAAAGGTCAAGGGCCAGATCTGACCTACAAGCTATAGTTTATAGGTAGGTCCCTATTACAGAATGCTGGGAACCTGTGAGCCCTGAGTGCTGAGGTGGCAGTTTAGAAGGCTTGAAACCTTTGTTTGCTCTTTTAACAGTCTGTTAATTTATCAGTAATCTAATTAACACCTTCTTTTCCAGCTATAAGAAACATTTCCTGACAAATAGCTTAATTTAGTCAACAAAGACTAAGTAGTTACCACCGTTAATGTATGTGCTAGACATCAGTGCCAGTGCAGGGGCGTTAACTTTGGACACTTGTGGAGGGTCTTACTCTAAACACAAATAATCTTGAGAAGTTTAAGCATTCTATCCATAAAAAGAAAGAAAGACAAGAAGAAAAGGACACTATTCTATAGAGGTGCTAGGCAAGAAGTGACAACGTGCATATAGACAGGCTTATAGGCCCGATTTGTACAGTAGAGTCTTTTGTTTTATAGTTCTAAAATTTAAAAAACAGATGTATAGATTTCACCTGGGTGTTTATGTTTGCTGCTAGCACCCTTGGTAAGCATGGAGGTCAGAAGAGGCCACTGGGTGCCGGGAAACTGGAGTTAGGGGTGGTTGTGAATCATCATATGGGTGCTGGGAATTGAACCTGGTTCCCCTGCAAGAGCAACAAGTGTTTTAAACCACTAAAGTGTCTCTCCAGCTCACATGTTCATGTTTTAAAGGAATAAAGAATAACTCCATTATAAAGGACAAAAATCAAATTCAGTTGTTCTCAAGAGCAATTATTTTCATATAATTAAAGCAGAAATTCTCATCCAGTGTAATTTTCATTGGTTAGTTAATTGAAAAAGGGATGATTTTCATATAGATCTAATTACGTTTTATTTTCAGTTGGAAATGGTGATGGGAGATCTGCTTGGTGAGATTTGGGTGTAAAGCAAAGTTGCTTTTTTGTTCTTTGCTCTCCGCAAATTAGAGCCCCCCAGTTGTTCATCCTTCAGATGCCAACTACAACCATAGTTCATTGTCTTTGTCCACGGTGCTTTTAGAAGACTTACAGCATTGTTTTGGGGGATCACCTTCACGGACTTGTTCTGAAGCAGTGCAGAAACAAGCCGGTGCGTTTTTTTTTTTTTTTTATTTCTGATCATCCTTGCATTTCATTTACCTACAAGAGGTCATGTGATTGCAACAGCAACCAGGGCAGTCAGGACAACACATGACTAGAGGTGGGATAGGAAGAGGCTGAAGCACAGGGGATGAGCAGAATGTGGGATCCAGCCAGGCCAACATCTCATGGGCCCAGGTCGGTATCAGTACCAGTTTGTTTGACGCAGGAATGGACACTGCTTGTTTATTCAGAGAATAATTTAAGGAGGCTTCTTTTGCCCCCAGTGATATAAAAAGCTGTGTGGCTTTGCTTTGTTCTGCCCCAAATCAGATTTTCTTCTCTTGCTCACACTCATGCTTTACTCAGGTAATCTTCTGTCAAACTGTAAGGAAATTGTTGACTCTTTTGCCTTGGTGGAATTTCAATAGATGAAACACTTCTCCTCAGCTACTACGAAAACCTGCATTTTCCATAATGAAACACACATGTACAAATTATAGGGACCAGTAAACTTGGGATTTTATAAAAATGCAAATATTTATACAGTTTTATTACGTCCAGAACGTGTTTCACGAGGTTTGATGTAATAACGCTTTTGTTCCTCTTAACATCGGTTTGAAGCAGACATTGTCTCCTGACCCCCATGCAGAGACTAAGACAGAGAGAGGTGAAGTAATGAAGCCAAAGCTTGCCCCCAGGCAGGCTGCACAGCACCTTCTGCTAAGCCACGCCTCCTTTCTGCTTCCCCAGGACTGCATTCCAGGGGGAGGATTGAGACATCACCCTCTGAAGCCATTTGATATTCACATCTTTTACATCTTACAGTTCACTCAGTGAACACAAATGTCAGATTTTCAGCAAAGCACATTGAAAGACATCAGCCTGCAGAGGCAATGTGAACTCATCTTCTGAAGCTATTCAGTTCTTCAGGGAAGGAACGCTTGCCTTTGTGGCTAGAGTAGAACTTCAGTTCTGAATAGGGGTATAGGAAGCCTTGAGTCAGTGCTCACCAATCATTTTAAATCCTCAACATGTCATCGGAAAGCTCCAGCCCTGTCAATGATAGCTGATGGCTGGAAAGCAACCTCACTGGATTGACTCAGAGTACCTTGCTACTAGCAACATCCTATTGAACTTCACATAGATAGCAGACAAATCGTGAGCAGCCATCCCTCCTGGAGAGAGACTCTGTACACATGAAGCAAAGACCAGTGTACATGTGCTCAGACAGTGGTGTCAAATCTGAAGAGACTGAGGATTTGAACAGAGCAGATCTGGAAGAGCCTGCCACAGTGGTCTGGCAAGGCAGGGATTCAGTGGCCATATACAACAGTCATTATCAGTTTTAGAAAAGGGATTTTTATAGAGCAATTTCTGCAACCTTGGATATTGGCACATTATGATAGTGATGATAGTGTGCATATCACAGACTTCAGAGGCTAAGAAACTCTTATCTACCCTGTCAAAATTGCTACTTGTATGAACCATCATAACAATTAGACTTAGAGTGAGACCTGTTTTTTAATCATACGTCCTATACCTTGGTCAAGTTCCTCAATCTTTCTGAGCTTCAGCCTTCTTTTCCCTTTATAAGCTGGGGCTAACTCATTTATCTTTTGGAGTTTTACGAGTAGTTCTGTAACACCCGTGTTGTGAATGGACAGAATTTGGCTGGCAGTAGGGTCAGTGCAAGCCTCCTTTACATTTGAGATGTGCAGAAAGCCTAATGGCCATGGCAGAACTGGACCCTACACCTCCTCACCTTTCAATAGAAGTCTTTGTCACACATTACCTGGAGGGATGCATGTTTTACTTAATGACTGATAAGGCAGAGGTACCATCCAGTTGTAATGGAGAAGGAAACGGATGCATGCTCTGAGAAGATGGGGATGTGAATATCATTCAGGCCCTGAGTGGGAGCAACGGTAAATCAATATGATTTTATTAATTGCTCATTCAATTTTACATAATTATTGATTTGTCCAATGGTTGTTTACTTAGCAAGTGGCAGAGAACAGGCAGTGTGCTTACTAATGGGAAATAAAGTGAGTAAGATATACAATATTTTCCCTAAAACTCATTAGCACTTCAGAAAATTCCAAAGATATAACGATTCCTATTGGAAATAGAAATTACTTACTTTGTAATTTAACTCTATTAGATTTAAATCATCTGATCACAGATTATAGAGCTAATTATAAAGCTGAAAGGTACATTATGAACTGCTTTTCAGTCTAATTTCTCATTATAGATCTTTATTAATGTAGTTTTGTATAAATGAAAATTCACCGCACAGGTTAGATGGCCGACAGATTTCACAAAACTGTGAAAGATAAAAGGGCTTAATACATGGCAAGGCTGTTTTATTATGCTATCCAATTTTCCTGGCATCACCTAGCACTTTCGATATAATTAGTAAAATAGCTGTAACTTCGGTCAGTTTTAAAAAATGGAAAATGGGAAAAAAAAACCCATGAGAAAGAAAAGACCTCTACTTTGATATTTTGTATTATACAGAATAGTATTCTCATCTCCTGGTCATTTCACAATTGTACTCTACCCAGGAAAGCCAAACTGTTATTTAACAGGAGTTTATAATATCACATAGCCTGGTTGCATTGCTCTGCTTTGAGGGCTGAGAGCAGACTTTTGAATTCCTGAAGCTGTGGTTCCTGAGTCAAGATGATACAGGACTTACCCCAGTCTTGCAGAGAAACTCAGGGAAAGTGTTCATTATCTCATACCATAAGAAAGCAAGAGATGGCAAAAATGTGCTTTCTCCTCCCTCACGAGCTACACAATTAAACCTTCCAGACAATCTTCAGTTGACCAAATTGTTCAACCTTGCTCTACTCAGATGTTCATCTTCCACACAGCTTCTGAATTCTTCAGGAATGGGGGCTCTGTCCTTATCCTAGTGTGCTTTCTAACGGTTTGAGGAACAACATGACCAAAGGCAACTTGAAGAAGAAAAGGTTTATTTCATCCTGCAGTTCTCATCTGCAGGGAAGGCAGGACTGGAACTCAAGACGAGAAACTGAAGGTCATAGAGGAGTGCTGCTAACTGATTTGCTTCCCAGGGCGTGTTCCCCACACCTTGCCCACAATGGCTTGTTTGTCATGACTTGCATGCCATGGCTTACTCAACCTCCTTTCCTTTTATACCACCTGCCCAGACAACCTGGTAGAGGCATTTTCTCAATTGATGTTTCCTCTTCTGTATAATCAGGCTGTGTAATGTTGATGAAAAGTTAAGTGGGACAGTCTTCATCGCCAATTTTCTTCCAGTAGAGCTTCCCCTATCCTGTTTTCCTAGGCAGGAAAGCATGGGTAGATCTTTGGGGATATGATTTTTAAATCCCTCATAGGCATGGACCATATTTTATTAATAACTCCAAATAAAAATGATAGAATAAGTATGGTAAATGTACATACTCATGAGTACATTCATTTGGTTTCAGAACATGTTGGCTTGAACTATCCAAGGTCATAGTGCAACCTGGCAGTTTTGTGTTCTCTGCTTCCTGTACTACCATCATCTCTGGCTTCTGGCACCCATGCTGTCACTTGCAGTTTCCACTCCTGAGTACAGGACAGGAGGAGAAGCTGCCCACCAAGGAGAGCAACTGTCTCTAAAGTATGACACAGGCCCTCTTTCCACATGTAGCTGGAAATGTGTGCCATTGTTCCCACCAGCAGCCTAAGTAGAAAGAAGATGGTTTGCTCAATGCAGATTTCATGACAAGACAAAGAAAAGTCAATAATCTTCAGGTGCATTGCCCAGGAACCTGACACTTTACCCTATCTACCCGGGATCATTGAGAATAAGGAGGTGACAATAGCCTTTGGTTTTGCTTGGCTAGAATTGGAAATAGGAAGTGACTCTCAGGTACTCTCAACTGATATTCAGAGTTGTCTTTCATTCATCTAGAAAAATCAGGGTAGACTGAAGAAATTCCATGGAGATTGTTGCTCTTTTATAGTCATAGTTTCTTAGCATTTTTCAGATTTCTGTCTCACAATGAGAAGCAACAGCAGGCTCTGCCCTCATCCCTGACATCTCTTTCTGAGTTCTGCATGCTAAAAGGTCTTTCCTTGTTTTTAGAGAAGGTCTTACTATGTTTCCCTGGCTGGCCTGGAATTCAATGTGTAGACCAGGCTGGTCCCCAATTCACAGAGATCTACCTGCCTCTGCCTCCCAAGGGAGTGCTAGGATTAAAGATGTGCCCCACCACACCCAGCTGCCTCAAAATTTTCTGATCCAATCTCTTATTACAATTCTGGCCAAACAGTGTTGGCATATGCCTTTAAATCCAGCAGTCAGGAGGCAGAGGCAAACACATCTCTGTGAACTCAAGGCCAGCCTGGTTTATAGAGCAAGTTTCAGGACAGCAAGGGATACACAGTGAAACACTGTCTTAAAAAACCCAACCAACCAACCAAACAAACAAACACAGAGTTTCTGGACACAGATAGCGATCCATTCTAAACAAAGATAAGTGACCCTTCCCCTTCTCCCTACGAGGTCAGACACAGATCACATTCTTAGTCAAGTCCTTATTTAAAATTTCATAGCAAGTTGCTTGCCTCAACAATTTCATGCGCAGTCAGTTTGTAAGTTAATTATATACTGGCTTTAACAATGCCTTTTCTTTTATCTGTTCTGAATGACTTGCTGTTGGGTTTCATTGAGTGCCCCTTTGTTCTTACACGGTTGAATACAGGTTTGTTTGAAGAGCGGCTTTGTTGAGTTTTCTATGTTTGTTGCCACTGCTTTAATAGGAAGTCTGCAAGAAAAAAAATTGAACAACAGCAGCCCAGTTGTGGGTCTCTTGCAAGAACAGGCAACCTCAAAGTTTTCTTTCATCTTCTAAGTGCTGAAATCCTTCCCACTTGTGAAGCATATCCATGTCCCTATTTGCCGCTGTGTGCAAACTAGGTACTTAGTGCTAGTGAACTGATGATTGATTATTCCCAGAGTAAAATCAGACAGTGATAGTGGGTATGTTAAATAATTGCCACACATGCATGTGTAGACAATTTAAGCACACAAGCAAAGGCAAATGATTTATTTCTTTTTTATTAATTAATTCAATTCACTTTTCTGTCATAGGCCCCTCCCCCTTCTTCCAGTTCCACTCTCCTTCCCATATTCCTCTCCCCTTCTGGGAGCCTTCTACCAGACACCCCAGTTCATCTATTCCCATGAGGATTGAGTTTGTCTTTCTCCTCGTGGCCTTGTAAAGGAGTCCCATCAGGAGGAAGTGACCAAAACGCAGACAACAAAGTCTATGTCAGAGATTTCCTCCACTCCACTAACTAGGAATTGACATGAAGCCCAAGATATCCACTGAATTTCCTCCACTCCACTAACTAGGACTGACATGAAGCCCAAGATATCCACTGAATTTATATTCTTGGGGTCTGTGTATTGTAGTATGTCTATACTGTTCTCTATAACTAAATTTTGCTTATAAGTGAATATATACCATGTGTATTTTTCTGGGTCTGTGCTACCTCTCTCATGATGATCTTTTCTAGTTCCATCCATTTCACTGCAAATTTCATGATTTCCTTGTTTTTTTTTTTTTTAATGGCTGAGTAGTATAATGTGTCACATTATACTATGGTATACAATGTGGTACACGGTGTAAATGTATCACAGTTTCTTTATCCATTCTTTGGGTAAGGGACATCTAGGTTGTTTCCAGTTTCTGGCTTTTACGGATAAAGCTACCATGAACATGGCTGAGCAAATGTCCTTGTTGTATGGTGGCACATCTTTCAGGTGTATGCCCAGGAGTGGTATAAGCTTGCTCTTGAGGTATCCCAGTTTTCTGAGGTCTCTTCATACCTGACTCAAGCTACACTGCAGAGTAATAATAGTAAAAACTGCATGTTACTTACATAGAAATAGGCTGGTTGATCAATAACATTGAATCGAAGACCCAGAAATAAATTCACACACCTGTGCACACCTGATTTTTGACAAAGATGCCAAAACCATACAATGGAAAAAAGACAGCATCTTCAACAAATGGTGCTTCAACAAATGGATGTCTACATGTAGAAAAAAATGCCAGTAGATCCATATTTATTACCCTGCACAAAACTAAAGTCCAAGTGGATCAAAGACCCCAACATAAAACCAGACACACTAAATCGGTTAGAAGAAAAAGCAGGTAACAGCCTTGAACTCATTGGCACAGGAGACAACTTCCTGAACAAAACACCAACAGCTCAGGCTCTAAGAGCTACAATTAATAAATGGCACCTCTTGAAACTGAAAAGGTTCTGTAAAGCAAAGGACACTATCACTAGAACTAAAAGGCAGTCTACAAATTGGGAAAAGATCTTCACCAACCGTATATCTGACAAAGGGCTAATATCCAGAATATGTAAAGAACTTAAGAATTTAAACACCAACAAATGAAATAATCCAATTAAAAATGGGATACAGAGCTAAAAAGAATTCTCAATAAAGGAATCTCAAATGGTGGAGGAACACTTAAAGAATTGCTCAACGTCTATAGTCATCAGGGAAATGCAAATCAAAATGACTCTGGGATTTCATCTTACACCTGTCAGGATGGCTAAGATCAAAATCTCAAGTGACGCATGCTGGAAAGGTTTCGGAGAAAGGGGAACCCTCCTCCATTCCTGGTGGGAGTGCAGACTTGTACAACCACTTTGTAAATCAATCAGGCAAATGTTTTTGTTAGGAGCATCTTGTACATATGTATGTGTACAGATTGGCTGGGACTGAGATGGGGGAGGGCAGGATTAATCAAAGAAGTTCTGGAGGAATCAAATTCTGTTTCAACTAATATGATACATGTGAGGAATTAATCTTTCCTGTAACTCTGTGGATGCCATATTAAAAACAGGTAGAACGAATAAAAGTCATGCTTTCTGTGTTTCACTATGGAACCCACAGCAGGGCTACCATTTTTCTGTCTCCTTGTGGAGGCCACAGGATGGTTGTTCTTCTCTCTCTGTCTCACTGTGGAGCACACATCATGGCTGCCCTTCCCCCTCTGTCTCACTGTGGAGCACACAGCATAGCTGCCCTTCCCCCTCTGTGTCACTGTGGAGCACACAGCATGGCTGATCTGTGTAGAGTAGTACATTGGAAATTTCTTTTTCTACTTCCTTTTTGTTTTCAGGTTGAAGCTTTCTTTTTTCCTGTCTTTGAGCTTCGTTCTCCATATACTTTTCATTTCTACTTGACGCAAACCTTGACTGTTTTTTTTTAGCATAATAAAGTCTCTTTACTTTTTAACTCTTACTTCATCTGATGTTTAAAATATAAAGATCTTTCATTTTCTTCTACTCTGGGCAATATGAGCACTATCTTCAATTGTGAAGAACATGCGTTTGAATCAGAATTAGGTTTGAGCATTAGCTTCAATCTGAGTGACCTGACTTTAAACAAACCTTTCTATCGTCCTGGACCTCAATAAAGATAATAATACCATCATCCCACAGGATTACAGTAAAGATTAAATTCAGTCCCACGCATTAAAACTGAAGAGATCTTGCCGGCACCATGGTGGCTGCCAGAAATCCCTCCTGTTAGTCGTCTTTCGTTTCTGAAATACTTTAGTGAGAATCACTTATCTAAACAGGAAACAAGCACAAACATATTTTTTTCTTAGTAGTTGCCCTCTACCAGCTCCTCAAAGTATCTTCAAATGTAGTTCTTCACATACAAGGTAGAGCTGTTAGCTTTATTGAGTTATTTCCTAAGCCAGTGATTAAATAAGGACAGCACAGACACCTAACACTACTTTGCAAAAAAAAATGTTTCATTTTGATGTCTCAAAAATATAATCTACAACACTCAGGGAGGCAGAGGTAGGCCGATCTGTGTGAGTTTGAGGCCAGCCTATTCCCCAAAGCGAGTCCAGGACAGCCAGGGCAACACAGAGAAACTCTGACTCCAAAAAACAAAACAAAAACTCCAACCCAAAACAGAACAGTATAGTCTAGATGCTTGTTGTCCCACTGGGGAGTTGCATTTAGGGAGCCCTTTCTAGCAGCACATTTCCCCTTCAACAGGAGAGAAAGTTGTGCTTGGGGTTTGATCCTTACACTGGGAGATGCCTGTGGGAGTTGAGGCCATTGAGAGCAGTGAGTCCAGGACTCCCAAGTCACACTCATTCATTCTGCAACTTTTATTGACCTTTCTTTCTTTTAAAACTTACTCAGTTAGCCACCTATCCCCCCATAGCAAACCACACCAAACTCAATGACCTAGGAGAGATACCATTCCTTCTCATCATGGCTCATTAGGTTGCCTGAATGAGGCTAGATTCCTTCTGGAATTGACCTCCTGTAACAGTTTCCAGGACCCAGGCTCAAAGCATAACACAAGGCAAGAAGCATGAGCTCATGTGTGTGAAAATATTTCAGACCTCTTACGGCATTACCTATGCTAATGCCTCATTGTTCACAGCAAGCACTGCTGCCAAACTTAAACACAGGGAGCGACGAGGCATACATACCTCACTTGTCACGATGCTAAACAAACTATACAGACAAAGCTGCATGGTATTCCTATGCACGGAAGGGGAGGATGCAAGGGTTTTTTGTTTTTTGTTTTTTGATTGATAATTTCATCTGCTCCCATTGCCAAATGTATGCAGTTGGGATTTGTTTAGTGAGCACTAATTCTGCAGTGAGCTTGCAGGTGATATAGGATATTTATACTGTGAGGAGAGATAAGAAAAGCCACAAGTTTCACAGGCTTGTCTTAGTTCTGCCTATAATCCTTTCCCTTGCAAGGAGTGTAGCATTCCTCAACAGGAACCAGTTCTCATGTGCAGCTTCCCCACATGACGGGGAAGTGCTAGTCTGTGATTTTAGTGTTTAAAGAAAAAGGTCTTAAAAATGAAAATTTGAGTTGAAATGATGTTAGTGGTGCTTTAATTTTAAAATCTACCTTGATTTGTCATAAAAAAAAAAAAGCAAGTGCTGTCTGGACAGGCAGCTTCAGAAGGAAGCTGGGAGTATGGTCAAGTCTTCTCAATTCACTTTTTATCGCTCTCAACTTGGAAAGAAAAGCAGGTTTGCAGCAGCAAGCAAGGCAGAGAGAGGTCATCTGAAGAATGGCTGTTTGACATAACGCGTCTGTTGAAAGGTTTTAAAATCTAAGCGATGAATACAGTGTAGAGAGACAGGCTGCCGGACAGGGAAGTGACTAGACTGGATCCGCTCTTTTATTCCCCAGATGCATGTTTTAAAAAGCCCCACCATTTCATTAAATGGAAAAGAATAGAAAATAAGTGGTTAAAAAATAGAATGTTGGCTGAAGTATTCCATTTAAAATTGGAGCAGAGAAGTAGAATTTAACATGAACTTTGTTCTTTCCTCTACCCTCAAAATGCATCAACTAACAAATGTGACTATGGTAATAGTTATAAGGCAACTAATAAAATGTGTCCTCCACATTTCTGGCACAAAAAAATAGTGCTTGTGTAAAGTAAAATGTATTTCACTACAAAGCAAGCCTCATGTATCAATTGGTAGTGGGTCAAAAGAGCACAGTTTTATACAAACCACATTGTGAAGGCTAATATAACCATGCAAGCCTGAAATATAAAGTGGTTGAGTGTGTGTGTGTGTGTGTGTTTCTGGTACCAATTCTTCCAGCCATGAAATGGTTTAGAAGGAACGTACAGGAAAAAAAAAAAGAAAAATATTGGTAAGGTCACATGGGAAGAAAAAGCTGTCTTCATCTTCTATCTTGGTGGGAGGGCTACACAGAAAGAAAGAATGTCCTCTGACCTACTGCTTTAACGGTTTGAAACCAAGATAAAAAAATTGCTCTTAGAAGACAAGCATTAATTTTTGATAAGTGTGATGATGGTGATGATGATGGTAATGATAATGATAGAATTGGCTTACTAAATAATTCAGATTCCAAGAGGCCAGTTGTGTGGGTTAAATTAAGAATTAAATGACTCAGGGATTACTGAAGCCTCTCTCTCTCTCTCTCTCTCTCTCTCTCTCTCTGTGTGTGTGTGTGTGTGTGTGTGTGTGTGAGATTGTGTTTCCAGAGACAGTTCTATCCTGAGGGCTCAGAGGTGATGAATGGATTAATCTCTTGATAGAATCATAATATGACAGCATTATTGAGATGTGATGAACTCTTACACATTGGGGCCTTTAGAAAAGTGAGTTCTATTTTGCCATGACCTCTTTCTGCACTCTTTCCCCTGCCTCATACGGATAGCTTCTGCCACATGCCTCTGCAACCATGGTCTTCTACCTCACCATGGGCCTAGAAATACAGAACCATGGGTGAGCCAGAACAATGCTTTCCTCCCTGAAGTTGTATGAGTTGGGTGTTTTGTTACCTGATGGAAAAGTAATCAGTACACTGGTTTCACCCTGAAGTCTTGGCCTACACTCAACTGTCTCCCACTTAAAGGGAATGGCGCCATCTCCACAGAAGAATTTCAGTTATAAAGTGTTTAGGAAACAGAAGAGTCACCATTAGGCAAACACTGTAATAGTGATATCCATCAAAGGATGCTAAAATTAGTGGGCAAAAGCTTGAGAGAAAGAGAATGACCCATAGCATCAAAGAAGCCTCCATCTCAGGGTATTTGTTCTGTACAAAGAAAGAGTGGTGCCTTATAGTGAAAAGTTGTCAGACACATCTTGTCTAAATAGGCAAGGGGGAATAGGACTGGTAATAAGACACTGGTTGTTGGGAGCCATGCAAGAGCAACAGCAAAACAGCTCCAGAACTCATGGAATACGATCGCTGGTCAGTTCAATCGTGATGAGTTTGTCTTGGAGAGGCATAACCCCAAGTACTACGCGTCCTGAGGACTTCATGCTGTTACGGAGCAGAGCTCTGCTTGTTCCCCTTATGGCCCACATCCCTCATAATATGTCAGTTGTGAGAAAATTTTACGGGGGCTGCCAGACCATAACTGGGCAGTATAACTGGCACCTAAAACTAACAATGCTCGATCTCTTTCAGGCATGGTCGCTGGAGCACATTAACGATTTAACCATCACCCTTGAAAAGAACCTGCAGAAGTAGATTGTTAGCAGTGGCCACTACCCTTAGAAAGAATTACAAAAAAAAATAGTTTGTCAAGGTTAGGTAAAGATGCTTTTGCTGGTGGCTCTGATGTGGAAAATCTTAGAGAACAGTTTGAAGTTCAGGAGAATACACTCTTAATAGTATAGCCTCCTCCTTTTTTTCTTTTTTTTTCCTTTTTTTTGTGACAAGGTTTCTCTGTGTAGCCTGGGCTGCCTTGGACTCCATTTGCAGATCAGGCTAACCTCGAATTCACTGATATCCGCCTGCCTCTGCCTCCCTGAGTCCTGGGATTAAAGACATGTACCACCATGCCCAGTTAGCTTCCCTTTTCTAGTGGTTCCCTGAGCTCTGAGGAGAGGGATTTGATGGTGACATCCAATTTAGAGCTGTGTGTTCTTTCTCTCCCCTTTTGTAATGTCTGGCTATGGGTCTCTATACCTGTTCCTGTCTGCCGCAGGAGGAACTTTCTCTGATGATGGCTGAATAATATGCTGATTTATAAGGATAGCAGAATATCATTAGGAGTCTTTTTATCACTACATGTTCCTTTCTTCTTTCAGATCAGTATTATTTGGTTTTACCCTAGATCTCTGGGATATGTAGTCTCTTATTCTTGACACTCCAGGCGATGCAAGGTATGGGTTTCATCTTGTGGACTGGGCCTTAAGTCAAATCAGACATTGATTGACAAATCTGACAAGCTTTGCGCCATCATTGCCTTAGCATATTTTGGAAGGACAGCATTGTAGATCAAAGGGTTTGTGGATAGGTTGTGTCTACATTTTTTTTAATAGCCTGAAGAATACCTTCCCATACCAAAGACATTAGGACATAGAGGTGAAGGTTCTATGTAGGCACCAGTTCTATCTCACCACGTTCAAGGAATTGTGTGGTGGTTGTCTTCAGTAATGGGTCCTTGCTGTCAGTTTGTGGAGAGTAACCTAATTTCATGGCAAAGGCCTGGATTGTTTAGGGATTTCCACCGGGCCTTTTTGGCCACCAACTGAATTGAATGTAACCTAATCACTGTGCTGGAGGCTTTGGTGACAAGAGATTGATGGGGGAGGGGACTTCATTTGTCCCATTGTTTGGAAACTTCATTAGGATGGCCTACATGCATTTTAGGAGAAAGAAACCTTTTAAGAATGCTATGTTCCTAACAAAATTTGCTCTGCTCCCTTAATCTGTCTTATATAGTAATTATGTGGTCTTTAAATTCACACTTCTCAGACAAAGAGCCAGCTAGAGCCATACATGTGATTAGCACTGTCTTTCCCAGGCACGCTTTGGAATAACAACTCCAAGGATGAGTTGTTGTCACTCTGGGCTCTGAGAACCTTCTACCAAACATTTCAGAACTATTTCTGGGTGCTCCCAGCCCCAGGACCTAAATCATTTGGCAAATAGAAGTAGCCAAGGACAAGAGACTCCAGCTGGGATCTGCTACTGATACATGTCCCAGTGGTCCCCAGTGACAGCGTCTCTCCAGGGCATTCCAGTCCGGTGCATAACAGCCACCCTAGGAAGAGCGGCTTTGAGGAAATCAGTGTTCGAGAACTTGAGAAAAGCCTGATGGACCAAGTCCCAGAACCAAGGGCTGTTGTTTGCTTAGGAAAAGCGGGAAATGGCTTTCTCAGGTGCTTGGCCCATGAACCTTGGCTGGCAGTGAGACTCTCTTGAGTGTTTGCTTCTTTTCCATCCAGGCAGCAGTCTGTGTCATTCACTACCTTAACAGACCATGACCCTGGATCTTTCTAAGCAATGTCAAAGTAACCTGCAGAGTCGCTTTTCAAGGACTCCTCCGGTCCCGGCTCTGACATCAGGCGGGACTTACGGTATCACAGCTTGTGGGACCCTCCCTACCCCTCCTTGTTGTGTTGGCTTTCCCACCAACTCGTTTGCTCTGTCCCAGCGAGCCCACAGCATTGCACACCCTCTCTCTGGACCATCTCTAGACTTTAAGTCACTCCCAGGAGCTCCTGTGTTGGAGTTTGGCACCGGCACCAAGCCTTCTGTCATATATTAGGTACTCTGTTGCATAACTTTTTTGAGTGCCTGTGGATATAAAAGCTAAAACTTATTAAATTACTACGTTATCACTTAAAAAACTTGCATGAAATGTTTACTTATTTATTTTTGAGACATTACCACATGGAGCCCAGTCTGGCCCCAATTTCTCAATGTAGCTCAAGATGACCCTGAGCTCCTTGATCTTCCTGCCTTTACCTCCCAAGTGCTGGGATTACATGTATGTGCCACCAAGCCTCATATATGGGATGTGGTAGCTGAACCCAGAACTCTGTGCATGCTAGGCAAACACTCATAAGCTGAACTTCATTCCCAGCACATTAAAAAAATGACTTATTAGCTAAAATTATCTAAATTACAAAAAAGAGTTTTAACTTTTATTTTAATGTGGTGTGTGTGTAGAAAGGTAGTAGGTAGTACACACAAGTGCCTATGCTCATGCAGGCCAGAAGCTTCAGATTTGGAGCTGGAGTTACAGCTGGTTGAGAACCACCTGACATTGACCAGGAGTTGAACTTAGGACCTCCATCAGAGCAGTATGGGCTCTTAACTGCCAAGCAAGGCATCTTTCCGGCCCCTGAATGTTTGTTATATAGCAAGCATTAAAAAACAACAAAACAAAACAAAACAACTTCTTCCTTCTTTTTTGTGTTAGCTAATTTAACCCTAAATTGCAAATCGTTAAAACGATGCTACAGGTCAGTTCAATGATGAAGCACATTTAACAGCTAAGAAAATGGTCACAGAAAGGAGCAGTTTAGGAACTGCAGCCAGTGAGTGGCAGAGACAGGTCCTAAGCTGATGAGGATGCACTGTGCCCTGGCTACGTGTGCCGCTCTGGTATGTGGCATGGAGTCCACAACACAGAAAAGATGGATGCAGATGAGATGACCTCCTTGAGTGTCCCACCCCTATTTGGTACCCATACTTCTACGGTATCCCAATGCCTATTTGCTATTGCCTCCTTGCAAAGCATCTTCAGTTATCTGTGTATGCACTGTGTGGCTTAGAGAAACCACAGATGGTTTGAATTTAGAATCTAACACATGTAACAGGCCAGGTAAGCAAGGTTTGGCTGTGGCATGCAAATTTTAGCCAGTACCTTAAAAGAGTTTTTCAGCATAAAGCATTTATTAAGCACTTGTGGTAAGCTGGGCATTGTTATAGGTGTTTGGTGCCTCTAAACAAAAACAGATATTTATATTCTAGAGGAAGGAAGACTCTAAAGCAGCTGAAAGTAAGTGTGTGTGTGTGTGTGTGTGTGTGTGTGTGTGTGTGTGTGTGCAATAGAACACAAGAAACACTGATTTGACTGCCAAAAGCAGCTGAGCATACAGGGAAGGGGCAGATATTCATAACAATTTTACAATGGTCAGGCTGGTCTCAGTGGAGTAAAGGGGGTGAGGAGGTACCCATGAACAGAACGGGAAGCCAACAGGCTCCAGGATGGAGTGCAGCTGGCAGGCTATGGGAGCACCAGGAAGCTCTGAGAAGTCATCTGACTGGGCTGCAGCTAGGTTGAGTGGGAGGAAATGAGGAAGATAAGAAGCACAGTTGGAATCAAGGTCATGTGGGAATACGGAACAGGGTTGTGAGAAGAGGGATAAACTTGTGAGGCCTTTTCTTCTCTTTTCTTTTCCTTTTTGGTTGTGCTAGAAATTGATCACAAAGCCTAAAGGTGCTTTACCACTGAGCCAAACCCAAGACACACAGGATTTCTTTTTTATCACATAACTTTGGCCGTTTTCTGCTGAGAATAGGATTTAGGAGTTTGAAGGCAGAAAGAGAGAAGCCTGTCAGGAGGTAAATGCAGTAACACAGGAGAGGGAAAGATGTAAGCAAGGCAGGGCTGTGGTCCACAGGCACTCAGGCTGGGTGTATATATTAAAAATAAAGCCAACAGAATTTCCTGAGACATTAGGTGTCCATGTGTGGGTAAGAGAAGAAAGAATCGAGGATGAAACCGAGATTTTTAGCCTGAGCAACTCAATGGAGAACTCATGTTGATCCAGATGAAGAAGGCTGTGGGTAAATCACATCTGATAGCCAGAACATCAGGAACTCCATATTAGATGCATGGCATTGGAGAAGCTTTCATAAGGGTGGGAGCTGAGCTGTGAACCTGCAGTGCGTAGAAAGAACTGTTGGCAAAACAATGGTCTGGAATGCTTTGTGATACTGAGTTACTAGAATAGGTTGTCCTATGGCATATCTGTGGGGGATTGTCTTGATTGTGTTAGTTGACAAGACCCAACCAACAGTGGGTGGCACCATTCCCTGGGTTTGTGTCCTGGTTTGTGTCAAGAAGGAGAACCTGAGCCTGCCTGCATTCATTGTTTCTCTGCTCTTGGTGTGTAGATATGACTATCTGCTTCAGGTTCTTGCCACCATGACCTCTTTGCACCGTGGACTCTAAACCGGAACTGTGAGCTGAAATAAACCCCTCTTGCGCTAGACTGGATTTTGTCAGATTGTTTTACCACAGCAGCAGGAAGTGAGACTAGAATAAATCTCTTTACGTATGAACAAGATGAATGGGGAAAAGAATACAAAGTAGAAACCCGGGGAGGTCAGAGAGTTAGAAGGAACCATTCACAGGTGCTCGGAGAGAGTGAGGTAAATTTAGGGATAGGCTGGGGAGGAGCCTGAAACCAAGTGGAGGACATAGACCAGAGGGACAAGCGGTTAAGCTGCGAATGTTGTTACTAGGCCAAATAAGATGAAGACAAGCAGTACCCATTGAAATGGCAGAACAGAAGCCACTTTGGCCTTTGTGGCAGGCACCTTGGTGACACATAGGGTACTGTTTGAGTGAGGAGTGCTTGAAGGGAAAGTGGGAGGAGGGATGGAGGGATGAGAATGGCTGACAATAATCAAGGCATTTAGATGATGATTTCGGGAACTGTTTCTAGAAAGTAGGGGTGGGTTGGACAGTAGTGGACAGGACAAAAAGGGTCAAGGGGTTGTTTACTTTAATGGGAGAAATAGCAGTAGGTTTAAACAATTCCTATCCAAACCCTTAAGTACCAGCATAGGACCTTTCAATGCTAGGGTTAACAGAAAACTTGAGGAAACATTACAGCTTGGGAGATGGAGCCCTGAAAGTGCGGATGGGTGAGAGCAAGAGGAACATGAGAATCAGAAATAAACGACAGGTGATTCAGAATTCACGTCAGTTAAAATTTGCAGGATTGGAGAGAGCTGGTGGACCGCTGGGTCTAGGTTAAGCAAGCGAATTATGTTAGGCAAGCTTACTACTGTCCAGGACCCGATACATATGTGACATCAGTCTCCTTATACCTCTGTCAGCAACGGTAGTCCAGCCTAATCTTGTGACAGAGGAGTGCATGCTCAACTAGACATGTAGGCTCATAACCATAGCTGAAGACCTCAGTCAGTTTCTGTAACATGTAGTGCTGGACTCGGCACAGACACGGCAGCTGCTTAAGTTTCATGTTCAAATCTCAGCTCAGCCACACTCTTACTCTAAAGCCTCTGAGCCTTTTTTGCCTGATGGGGAAAGAGCAATGAGTATCTCATACAATTGCTATAGGGATTGCATGAGAAAATAAACAAATACTGACATGAAGCAAGGCTTCTGGAAAAGAGCCTCCTTATTCTTGCTAAAGTAGAAATTAATTTTATTTCCATTCCTTGGCTTAATTTTCCTTCAATAGTTCAAAGCAGCACTTCACCTGGCTCTTGAAATCTGAGACTGTTTCTTTGAGAGGTCTGTGTTTTAGGTTCCTATGATTCAGAAAGAGTATCTAAAAATCAGGTCTTTCTTCCCCTGCTCAAGTACCTGTAAAATAGACAATATATATTTTTCTAAAGCTTCCCATATGCCCAGTAAGAGCTGAGCTTTGTTCATTTCAGCTCAATAGGCAGAGTGGGGATTTTGTGAATAACCTCCAGCCTTGCTGCTGCGGGCTATCCTCAGGCCTGGATATAGCAGTCAGCTCATTCTGGATTCTTGGAATCCCAGAGTGTACCTGGGGTTACTCAAGGCGTCTGCACAGGTTGTCGCTACCACTTCACAGTGATTAGAAAACACTGAGTAGGACCAGACGAGCAGAGGACATGCCTTGTCCCTAGGATTTGTGCAGGACTTTTTAAAGGACTTCTGTGGCAAGAAAACCACTTCTTCAATCTGACTTCTCTCCCCTGGTCCACAGAGCCCTTTTCCTAGTCTACAATCAGTGATGAGTTATAAAGAGAAGCAGCTGAGCAGTCTCTCCGTGAGAGCTGAAATATCACCAGGATGCAAAAAATCTCACCAGAAATATGAGCTGAGGGTAGCTGTGGTCATCCGAATGTCACTCATAGACGGAGCTTTACAACAGGAAAAGAAATTTGAGAAAGACAGTTTGGGACAGAATGGATAGAGTCAACCTCTCAAGGACAACTCCTGTCAACAAAAGGTCTCCATAGTGCCCCAGAGAGAAGGGCACTAGCTACTCTCACATCACCGTGACCACAGACACCAACAGAAACAAGGGAAGGGAGCAAAGACTGATTTGGGCTCATGATTTCACCCTATCATGGTGGAGAAGGCATTACAGAGCAACTCAGGTCTTGGTGGCTGGAGTGTGCCTCCAGCTGTTCACATTGTGGCCATGAGGAGGAGAGACTGGGTCAGGCCCCGGGACCAGGTACAATTTCAAAAGCCGATGCTTAGTGGGCCAGTCCCACCAGCTAGACCCCACATCCTGAAGGTTCACAGTCACAAAGTACTGCCACATGGCAGAGAGTGAGTGTTCGAAATCTGAGCCAGCAGGGGACATTACAGGTTCTGCCACCACTGGGAGAGCTGTGTGAATGTGGGAATAAAGATGACTTGCTAGGCAACATGGATGAGGGTGAAGAGTGAGGTTCCTAATTTTTCTTTACTTTGTCTTGAGAGTTGCCCAGTGCGTGGAGAATATTAGCTCGAATATCGGAGACAGTAGAGATTAAATGTGCAGTTACTCTTATGCACACTTGAAGCTCCACTAAAATGGATTTGTTTCTCAAAACAAGCAGTTTGGATACTAAGCATAAACAGGAACAATGATCACAAAATTTTGGAGAACACCACCCTAAGCTGCCAGTGAGGAGAGCCGAGAGGCTAACAGATGGGCAGCCTGCACCCTTAATTTCTCACATGCTGGTATCATCTGCTGGTCTGAGAGGTGGGGCATGGAGGAGGAAGGTGAGTAAAGCCTGGGTGAAAGTGTGATTGAGAAGCAGTCAGAATCCTGCATCCCTCTCTCCTTTTTACATAGCTTGGAAACTGCCTCACTTCTAAAAAGACTATGAATGCAGAAATTCCGTGCATGAATGGCAGCTACCACAACTGAGGGGATGAGTGCCTCAGTGGAAGGGGTAAACCGATTCACTGACAAGAACTTGAACCTCCCGGACTAAGCACCCAGAATTTGGGCAGACTGTTCTCTCCTTCAGATAGGATATGAGGTCCTTCCCTTGGACTTGGCCAGCCTGAGATGAAAGAGGCAATGTTGCAGGCAGTGAAAACTCACAACTACTACAGACAGGCTCATAGTCAGCAGTCCACTCCCACACAGCTTGCAATGTTAGAACATTTATGTATGAAGATAAAATTGAGGCTGCTCAGGCATCTAAAGAATGTCTCTAAGTGCCTTAAACATAATGTCACACCCTGAGACAAAGAACTGCAGGCCACCAACGGCTTCCAACAGAAGGAAAATTAGTCCTTCCCAGGGATGAGTGTTTTACTGGTTGTCTAATCCACAGTGGTCATCCCGGGACCCATACATACACTACCAACATAAACAGACCCAGCAGACCCACACATATACCAGCACCAGAAACAGACCCAACAGCTGAAATATGTTTGTGCACATACTACAGCGCGTGTGCGCACACGCGCGCACGCACACACACACACACACACACTGTAACAATAATAATCAGAGAAAAAGAAGCTATACACTTGGGAGTTCAGGGGAGGGGTCAGTAAGGAGCTGTAGGGAGGAGGATACCTGGAAGGGGCTGGAAGAAGAAAAGGGGTAGAGGAAAGTGATATAATTCAATTTCAATTAAAACCTTATTAAAATAGTTAATAAAAGAAAGTCACAGCTTGGAGGGAATAGAGACTATAGAAGGGGGAAAGATAGAAAAGAAACACACCCAGAAATGCGCCCTGATCCTAGACAGATGAGATTCTGCCCATGTGGCATGAAGGCAGGATAGTAGTGAGGAGAAGAGAAGTAGCTTTTTTGAAGCATCACGGTGTCATTAAGCAGAATGTTATTTCAAATAGCCCCAGGGTATCCGTCAACACACATCCACACTCAGCATTTGTTCACATTGTCACACCTATCTAAGACAAGTGCGCCCAGCTGGCGCCCCCATCCTTGACATGCCTGCCTAGCTCAGCCTGGTACACTGGTTGGTCTCCTGCTTCACGGGGAAGCTAAACTCCTAAATATCTCTCACTCAAGGCCATTTTCCTAAACTGCAGTTGCTGCTATTACTGCTATGATATCATTTATATTCTCTTGGATTCCGTGTAGCACAAGTTTTATTTACTCTTGTTTATGTATGTGTCGTAATTGTGCACTGAGCAAGCCGTTTTTCACATGGAGAAGAATGACCTGTGTGGCAGTTCACTATACCCGTGATCTCCAGTGAAGGGACCATTCCTCTGGTGTTCACACCCTTCCTAGACTCCTTCCTGGAGTTGGCTGCTTCCTGGAAAGGCCACATGCAGGAGAATTCAAAAGCCAGCAGATAGCAGGAATAAGTCCTTCAGTAGTTCTGGCAAACAGCAGACCTGGCCCTCCATCCATGTAGATGATCCCATCTTACAGGTGGACTGTTGAGGCCAAACTAGGCCAGTCCTGCAGATGACGTACTCTGCAGAGCTACGGTGTTTCATCAAGGTCCAAAGCACCATGATGGACACGTAGGGAGTAAGACTGAAGCTGTTGAATTCTGGCATGTGTGCTACTGAGTAACATAATTAAATGGCTGTTTTTGTTTGGTAGTCCATTGGACTTACTGCCTGATGTAGCCAGGGATCTGGTTTGAGTTGTATCTTTTAATGCAGCCCAGAAAAAAACATGGCTGCTTGTAGTTCATTCTGTTACTTTTTGCAGGTAACTCTCTTAGTGAACTTTCTTTTTGTCCAGTTGAGGAGAAACATGTTTTAAAGGGTTTAGAGATTCCAGCATTGTACAGCTAAGAATGGAGATATTCAGCAGTAAGGACTTTATTCAAAAAGACAGGTTCTCCATATGTAGCCCAGGCTGACCCTGAATTCAGGATTCTCATGTCTGTAGGTGTATGGGTTTATTTCTGGGTCTTCAATTTGATTCCATTGATCCACAAGTCTGTTTCTATGACAGTACCATGCAATTTTTATTACTGTTGCATCACAGTACAGCTTGAGATCAGGGATGGAGATACCTCCAGAAGATCTTTTATTGTACAGGATTGTTTTAGCGATTCTGTTTTGTTGTTTGTTTGTTTCATATGAAGTTGAGAATTGTTCTTTCAAGATCCATAAATAATTGTGTTGGTATTTTGATGGGGATTGCATTGAATCTGTAGATTGCTTTTGGCAGAATGGCCACTTTTACTATGTTGATCCTACCAATCCATGAGCAATCCATGGAAGTCTTTCCATTTTCTGATATCTTCTTCAATTTCTTTCTTCAGAGACTTGAAGTTTTTTTTCATACAAGTCTTTCACTTGCTTGGTTAGAGTTACACCAAGGTACTTTACATTTGTGTGTGTGTGTGTGGCTATTGTGAAGGGTGTTATTTCCCTATTTTTTTCTCAGCCTGTTTTTCTTTTGTTTATAGGAGGGCTACCATTTTTTTTTGTGGTTTTGTTGTTATTGTTGTTTTTCAGTTATTTTGCATCAAACCATTTTGCTGAGGGTATTTATCAGCTGTAGAAGTTCCCTGGTGGAATTTTGGAGTCACTCATGTATACTATCATATCATCTTCGAATAGTAATACTTTGACTTCATTCTTTCCAATTTGTTCCCCTTGTTCTCTTTTAGTTGTCTTATTGCTCTAGTTAGGACTTCAAGTACTATATTGAAAAAAAATTCGGAGAGAGTGGGCAGCCTTGACTTGTCCCTGACTTCAGTGGGGTTAATTTAAGTTTCTTTCCATTTAGTTTGATGTTGGCTACAGGCTTGCTATATATTGTCTTTACTATGTTTATGTATGTGCCTTGTATCCCTGATCTCTACAAGACTTTAAATATGAACCAGTGTTAGATTTTGTCAGATGCTTTTTTGGTATCTAAGGAGATGGTCATGTGATTTTTTTCACTTTGTTTATATAATGGATTACATTGATGGATTTCTATATATTGAACCACCTCTGCATGGCTGGGATGAAGCCTACTTGATCCCGGTGAATGATATTTTTGATGTGCTCTTGGATTCAGTTTGCAGGTATTTTATTGAGTATTTTTGCATAATAATCATAAGAGAAATTGGTCTGAAATTATCTTTCTAAAGTTACATTTACAGACTGCTATCTGGTGCTTCTCTGACTTGCTGTGGTTTCTGGTTCTGAGTTGCTTTTAGCCTTTTAGGAGGCCTGGTTATTCCATCCCAATAGTTCTGTGTGGGAAAAAATAGTTTCCCAGAAAAAAATGGGTGGAAAGCTATCCCTTAGGAATAAACAAATTTTTCCTCACTGTACTCAAGCAGTCCCTTGAAAAATCTATTTCTTCTCACAGATGCTAAATGGGAGACTTAGACATTACCATTCAAAAATGTACAACCAGAAAGCTCTTGTTAACATTTTGTAAATAACCAACCTAGTTTCTGACTCTTTTCCCATCCCTCACAGACACAGGATGCCTTCTCCATCAATAGAACCATGCCCTGGCACACTTATGGTAAAGTTCTTGGTAGTTATCTTCTGTTCATGAGACTCTCTCCATGCTGAGAGCTGTGTTGTATCATGAGCAACAAAGCCTGGCATTGCAGTCCTGAGTGCTAGTTTTGAAACTACATGTCTCTGGCTATTTGTAGCCTGTGACCTTTCATACTCCTTTGGCTTTCCAAATCCAAAAAACTAAGGTTTTCAATGTTTGCATTATGGGGTTGCTCAAAAGTTTAAGAACTCAGAACGTGGACTAAATTTTTGGCAAATGGGTAGTTAGGTACGGAAAGTGTGTAGTTTAGCATTCCTTGCCTTGTATGTGAGGCTCTTTATTCAGCACTCAACACTATTGACATAATAAGATAAAATAGCCATAAAGAAAATAATAGTGATGATTATGGTGATGATGATGTGGTGGTGTAACAATGAACTCTAGAGAAACAAGTTGACTTCAGAGCATTCTTCCTTTTGTTTTTTTGTTTTGTTTTTGTTTTTATTTTCAAAACAGGGTTTCCCTGTGTAGCCTTGGCTGTTCTGGATTCGCTTTGTAGACCAGGCTGGCCTTGAACTATAGATCCACCTTCCAAAGGATTCTTTTTTTTTTTCATTTTTTTATTATACTTTATTCACTTTGTATCCCAGCTATAGCCCCACCCTCATCCCCTCCCAAACCCACCCTCCTCAGTCCTCTCCTCCCCCAGTCCACTGATAGGGGAGGTCCTCCTCCCCTTCCATCTGATCCTAGCCTATCAGGTCTCATCAGAGGATTCTTAAATGCTTCTTTCTTTGAGATCTCCCTAATCTAGGATGGGCAGAAGGAGAAGGCTGATCCTGTTTTATGAGCTGCACATCTCTTTTTTCTTTTTTTTCAAGACAATCCATGACATCTTTATTGAGCCTTTTAGTTTATAGTATGAGGTAAAAGGAAAGCACTTTTCTTCATTATTTACATAGCTGTAGTAAAATAGCTGAGCTCTAAAGGGACTTCCAGGGGAGTCCCTTCTCAAAAATTGAGATCAAGTAAACACTCTTTAACTACTCGGTTTTTCCAGTTGACTCTTCCCTCACAATAGTACAAGCTCTGAGTAGTCGTGTTAGTTTTCAAGGCCACGTTCTTATTGTTGCTGATGTCTTTAGATCCAAAACACTGGTTCAGTCAATATGTGCTAATTCTACTTCAGAAGTGAGAGTTAGCATTTGGAGGAATTTTGACATCAGGCTGTCCTTGCTTTCTGTCTCCATTTGAGCCCTTTCTCCCTCACTCATGGTCAGGGCCGCTTCATCCCAACTTCTTGATAACCTTGCCTGCTCTGACCTTGAAACTCAAAGGCTTGGCATTTTTCTTCTTCTTTGAGCTTGTGTGAATATTAGTAACAAAACCAGTCCCATCTGGGAATGTCCCTGTATACCAGCAGTCAACAACATCTCCCTTTTTTGGGAAAGTTGGTTTTCTGTCCCTTTTTTAGAACAGATTTTGTATATTTCCGTGGACCCTCATCAAGAGTCTCTTCAGACTTAGTTTCTTTGGGTTTATCATCATTAAGCTTCACATTTTTCTCTTGCTCTGATTCTTTACTTACAGTCTCAGTACCCTTGAAATGCTTATTCTCAAAAAGATGGTTAAAGGCTATAACCAAATGGTCTTTATTAGCAGCCTTCGCTACATTTTTAATGTTTCCCAATAATTTATGCTCTGCAAGACACAAATCTGAACCATGATCCTTCGGAAACTTGATAGGGGCCTTCTTGGGCAGGTGCATACTGAGGAACTACATCCCTTCTCCCTCCCTCTTTTCTCTCCCCTCCCTTCCCCTTTCCTCCCTCCCTCTCTCCTCCTCTCCTACGGTTTTACAATACTTATTTCCAAGTGTCCATGACCTCTCATCCCTGTACTGCAGAGCTCTCGATCTTACTCCCCTTCTGTAACTAACATGCTGTAGCTCTTGGCTAACACCTTCCCCTGTCTCCCAGTCTCCATCCGGGGTCACCACCACTCTGCTCTCTGCTTCTACAAGGTCATCATGTTTAGATTTCACATGAGTGAGAACATGTGGCATTTCTCTGTCAGCCTGACTTATATCGTGCATCACAATGTCTCCTAAGTTCGTCTGTGCTATTTCCAATGGCAAGATTTCCTCTCCTTTTAAAGGCTGACTATTATTCTCCTGTGCATGTGACACATATCTTTATCCATCCATCCATGTATAGATAGGCTTTTCTAGAGTTTGGGAGTTGTTTTCTGTTTGGCCAGTAAAGGCAACACAAACAGAAATGGCAACATCTATAAAACATTGAAAGTCTGTTATAGTTCCTTCAATATGAAGATCTTTATTAAACTACAAGCTTGGAGCAAAGTAAGCCATCTGAAAATTTCAAGGACTAAGGAAGGAATGCAAAAACAACAGAGAAACAGAATGAAGAGAATATCACCACCAATCATATGCTTTCTTAAGTAGGTAAGAGGCACCAGGCTGGTGAACTGTGTGGCTTTTATTTTCTTCTATTTACCAAGAAAGATTTAGCCAGTAGTTGGGGATGGAGGTGGGTGTAGAGCGTTGGACTTCAGTGTCAGATGCCTGAGCTCACTGCAGTTCTCCTGCTACCCTGTTACCATGGTCACTCAAAATATCAAAGTCTCAGTTCTTTTTTTTTTTAATGTGTAAGATGATAACAATGGTCATAGGGTTGTTGTATGAAATAAATGCAATGATGCCTGTATACTGCACTTATAAGTGCTGGCTTTAGAATCAATCTCTTTTGGTTCACCAGCTGAGTGATTTCAGAAAAGTCACTCAATTTCTGTGTCTTGGGTCACCTGTGAAACAGGAATGTTAACACTGAGTGAGAGGTTCAATATATGGGCTCCTTTAGAACATTCTGGCATTTAGTATGTGGTGGATCTTACCCTCTGTCCTTAGTGATAGATACCAACGGGATCATCATGTGAAGGGCCTGTGAGATGGACACCCTCAACACTCAATTATTATCACCTATTAAGATGCCTATCTCTAAAAAAACAATATACTTTTTACTTTTTTTTCAGTACATACTTTTTAAACAAAAATTAAAGTATATGAAAAAGTAGAAAAATGTAACCACTTTGGGAAAACTCTCAATAACATTTTTTATTTTTCTATTTTTTATATTAATTACAGTTATTTACTTTGTATCCCAGCTGCAGCCCCTCATTCCCTCCCAATCCCACCCTCCCTCCTTCTTCTCCACCCTCCCCAAGTACACTGATAGGGTAGGTCCTCCTCCCCTTCCATCTGACCCTAGCCTATCAGGTCTCATCAAGACTGGCTGCATTGTCTTCCTCTGTGGCCTGGTAAGGCTGCTCTCCCCTCAGGGGGAGGTGACCAAAGAGTCAGCCACTGAGTTCATGTTAGAGATAGTCCTTGTTCCCCTTACTGGGGTACCCACTTAGAGACTGACCTGCCATGGGCTACATCTGTGCAGGGGTTCTAGGTTATCTAGGTTATATCCATTAATGGTCCTTGGTTGTAGTATCAGTCTCAGAAAAGACCCCTGTGCCCAGAAATTTTGGTTCTGTTGCTCTCCTTGTAGAGCTTGTGTCCCCTCTAGGTCTTTCTATCCCCCCCTTCTTTCAAAAGAATCCCTGCACTCTGCCCAAAGTTTGGTTATGAGTCTCAGCATCTGCTTTGATATACTGCTGTGCAGAGTTTTTCAGAGGCCCTGTGTGGTAGGCACCTGTCCTGTTTCCTGTTTTCTCCTTCTCCCAATGTCCATTCCGTTTGTCTTTCTGAGTGAGGATTGATCATCTTACCAAGGGTCTTCTTTCTTGCTTAGCTTCTTTAGGTGTACAGATTTTAGTATGTTTATCCTATATTAAATGTCTAATATCCACTTATACGTGAGTATATACCATGTGTGTCTTTATGCTTCTGGGATACCTCACTCAGGATGATTTTTTTCTAGTTCCCATCATCTGCCTGCAAATTTCATGATTTCCTTGTTTTTAATTGCTGAGTAATATTCCACTGTGTAAATGTACCACAATTTCTGTATCCACTCCTCAACTGAGGGACATCTGGGTTGTTTACAGGTTCTGGCTATTATGAATAAAGCTGCTATGAACATGGTTGAGCAAATGTCCTTGTTGTGTACTTAAGCATATTTTGGATCTACGCCTAGAGTGGTATAGCTGAATCTTGAGGAAGTGCTATTCCTAATTGTCTGAGAAAGTGCCAGATTGATTTCCAAGGTCAAGTGGATCAAAGACCTCAACATAAAACTTGTTAGAAGAAAAAGTGGGGAAGAGCCTAGAATTCATTGGCACAGAAAACAACTTCCTGAACAGAACACCAGAAGCACAGGTTCTAAGAGCCACAATCAATAAATGGGACCCCATGAAACTGAAAAGCTTCTGTAAAGCAAAGGACACGGTTGTCAGAACAAAACGACAGCCTACAGACTGGGAAAGGATCTTCACCAACCCTATATCTGACAGAGGGCTAATATGCAGAATATATAAATAACTAAAGAAGTTAAAAAGCAACAAATCAAGGAATCCAATTAAAAATGGGGTACAGAGCTAAATAGAGAATTCTCAATTGAGGAATACTGAATTGCAGAGAAATCCAAATCAAAGCTCTGAGATTTCACCTTATACCCATCAGAATGGCTAAGATCAAAACTCAAAAACTCAAGTGACAACACATGTTGGAGAAGATGTGGAGAAAGGGGAACTCTCCTCCACTGCTGGTAGGAATGTAAACTTGTACAAACACTTTGGAAATAACATTTTGTTGATTATTTTTTCAGGAAAATAGCATTTTCTCAGAAAAATTATGTTTTGTAAAATCATGTACTATATTATGCTTCTGTATTACATGCACAATCCTTAGTGTCTATACATGGATGTATTATATTCATGTGTTATATATACCACACGTGTTGTTTGTACAGCTGTGCATTGTATGTATAGCTGTGTGTTGTATGTATACTCATGTGTTGCATATACAACCTTGTATTGCTTGCAGTCATGTCTTGTATGTACGCTCATGTGGCATATGTACAGTCATGTATTGTCTGTATACTCATGTGGCATATGTCCTGTCATGTGTTTTACACACTCATGTGGTATATGTACAGTCACGTGTTGTGTGCACAATCATGTGTTGTATGTACACTCATGTAGCAAATGTATAGTCATGTATTGTATGTTCATTCATGTGGCATATATGCAGTCATGTCTTATTCATGATATGTACAGTTGTGGCATATGTACAGTTATGTGTTATATGAACACTTATGTGGCATAGGTACAGTCATGTGTGCACATTCACTTCAGAGACTGCTTTGGTCACATACGCTGGAAAAGAATCATGTCCATTTCTTATGGCAGACCCTTGACAAGCATCGTTTAAGTGGGAGGACACTGAGTGACCATGATCCACTTCCACATTCGCGCCTAGACTGCTGCTGTTTGAAGTTTTCTTTCTTATGACTGTATGAAGATGAATATGCTTGTACGGAAAACTTTTTCCCACAGAAGATTATTTCTTTATATGGAGTGTGAGAATTGTGGGCATTTGGGCAGATTGGTATATGTTTAAGACTCATCTGACAATGTCTGTCTACTTTTCAAAGGTAATAACAAGCTATGTGTGATGGTGCTTTCCTGTACTCTCACCTCAGCATTTGGAAAGCGGGAGGGAAAAGAAAGTTTGATGTCAGCCTAGGCTGCATACTGAGACCTGTGACAAAAACCGAGTGCTGGGATGTAGCTCAGGGAAGAGGCTTGCTCACCTTCATAAAACTCTGAGTTCCATCTCCCTCACAAACACAAAAGTAACCATGCCAAGTTAAATCAAACTGTATAAAGTGCTCCTATGGAACTTACCGTTATTAAAAACTTGTCTTAGCTGGGAATGGTGGCAGACGTTTTAATCCCAGCCTTCAGAAGGCAGACGGAGGCACAAGGAGCATCTCTGTGAGTTCAAGGCTAGGCTGGTCTGCGTTATGAGTTTCATGCCAGGCAGGGCTACGTGCCAAAACCTACGTAGTTTCACTTCAGTTTTTCACTGTGTATGAGTGTGTGTGTGTGCACACGCGTGTTAAGGCATGCATGTGGACAGCTTTGTGTAGTTCACTTTCTCCTTCCACCATGTGGGTACTGAAAATTAGGTCATCAGCCTAGCGGAAAGTGTCTTCACCTGTTGAGCCAGATGGTCAGTGCCTTGTTTCAATTACAGAAAGTAGTGACCCCCAGGCTTTCAGGAAGAACTCTACTTCATTAACTACTCATGTATTCTAAATATATTTCGAATATGTGTGTTTAAATTTTGTTGTTCCTAGTACTTTGTTTATTTAAGTCCTTTGCCTATTTCCATCTGCGGACCTTAAATATTTCTGTTGTGTTTTGCATAAGCTCCTTGTGTGTTAAATGATATTATTCTTCCACTGCTCTGTAAATATTTGTCCTTGAGTAGTATCTTGACTTTGGCATTCTTTTTCACATAAGAAATGTTTTGAAACACAATTGGTGTATAATCTATTTATTTTGTGTGTGATTTTTGTCTATGAGCAAAAACCTAGATATAATAATGCTGAAGTGGCTGAGGGTGGCTAGAGAGAATGTCCTTGTTTTATGGCTTTACAAATGTTTATTTCTCAAAAATTTTAATCCATCTGGAGTTAAAGTTATGTCAGTATATAGTATGAATTAAAGCTGGGGATTGATTTTCTCTTCTAATTTGCTAACCAACTGTCCTAATGCTATCTGTGGAATAATTCTTCCATTCCTCATTGATCCAAGATGCCTTTCTTATCATAAATTAAGTTTTTATATGTTCTAGGGCTCTCTGTCCTGCTCTATTGATCTGCCTGTCCATTCTTATGCCAATTCCATGGTGTTTTAATTAGAGTTGAAGGGTCTTTGAAATCCACTATTCAAGAATGCCCAGCACAGCCAGCGCATTGTGTGCACATGTGGGTAAGGTCAATGGATACTTAGCAATGCCCAAGGATTTCATTCTCAGGTTCATCTCTGAGCCTCAGAAGGCCACACAATGATTGATGTTTATTGAAAAGAGGTACTTAAGGGTGTAGATATGCCTTTAGAAGGGCTTTCAAACATTGGATTACCAGTACAGGACCTAAATGGATCCCACTAGTGTTTAATTCTGACTCTGATTTTCTAGTGTTTTTGTGTTCTTCAAATGCTGGTAGACTGTTATTGTTAATATGTAATGGTGACCAACCAAAGTCAGGTGAGTCATGTGACTAGTGTTATTCAATGAGAGATGAGCTATAGAGATGAACTTTTGACACTCCTTGGAAACAACTTGAATAGTGAGTCCACGAGCTCACCTTTCTCCAAATATTCGTCTAGGCTTCATAATGGGGACCGTGTGGGAAGAGAGCTGTAACCAACCCTCAGTGATTTGTGAAATATTACAAGTTCTTCTTATTGTAAGCCATGGAACTTGTGGCTCATTTGTTAGAGCAGTGCTACTTAGCCTATCCTGATTGGTAACAGAAGGTAAGTCGAAATTCTTAGTAGTTGGTACATCATAAATTAAATTAGATCCTTAAATTAGAGTATTAAAATAGGTACCTGCTAGGACACCAGTGAGTTGCCCACAGACGGATCTAACCTTGGAATTGACTCAAGTGTATCTTTCAGGTGGCAGGGCAGATTTTACATCTTCTTGACTGGGTATTTATTTAGTAACTCGGGAGTTATAATAATCATGACTCCACTCACGACGGTTTTTCTGATACCATGATATGATTTGCTTATGTCAGAAAATGGAAAGCTGCCTCGTCTCATCATTTCAGTTGTGTTGATATTATTCTTTTCATTGAGAATTTAAGTCTTAGGAGACAGCCCAATATTCTGCAACTTCTGTACATCATATGCGACAACACCATTCATCCCTCAGATGTATGTTATTATGTTCACTTTGCCTTTAAAAAGTTATGTGTGATCTAGTCCCATTACTTCTCAGTTAATTGTATGAAAGACTTCCTGGCCCTTGATGGGGGAAATGTGACCAAGATAACATGCAACTGGATATGTTAGAAGTTGGTGTCCTCTCCAAGTAGAGAGAAGACAACGGAGCCGTGAGAGGTTGGTTGCTGAGAAGAACCAGCCTCAACTCCTCAGTGCTACCTGTGTTGTGGTGGGAACTGGGGGCAGCGTCACCCAGTGGGCAGGCTGCTGTTTCTCCACCGACCTCACTTTCCCTGTGTGTAAAGTAGAGGCTTTGGATAGACTGATGGAGAAAGCACATGCAGATTGCTGAAGCACGGAATCTGGTCCTTCAGGTGGCTGTAGGCTTTTACTACAAGAATAGACTGCACGTTTTCCTGTTCTTTGGCTGAGTAACTACATCTGGCTTGAACTCTGGTTTCAGCTCAGAATATCAAGCTGTCTCTAGGAGAAGGTGGGGATAAAACACCAAAGTATTCTTTGGTCCGTGGGCCAAGTGAGCAAGTTATATACAAAACTGTGAACATACCAAGAGTTTAAAAAGTCATCAGCTTTTAGAGTAAAGAGAGGTGGCTGCTTTCTTTTCCAGTTCCATTTCTTTCTTTTAAAAAATTTCTATTATTATTATTATTATTATTATTATTATTATTATTATTATTTACAATTTATTCACTTTGTATCCCAGTTTTAGTTCCCTTCCTCATTCTCTCCTATCCTTCTCCCCTAGTTCACCTATAGGGGAAGTCTGACCTTACCGTCTGACCCTAGCCTATACTGCAGAGACTGATACATCAACCAAAGACAGTGCATAGAGGGGACCTAGACCCCCTGCTCAGATGTAGCCCATAGACAGCTCAGTCTCTTTTCCATTTTAAAATGACAGCTATCTTTATTCTGTGAAAGACAGTGAAATCTCAGCCCTTTGCAATTGTGTTTAATAAGCCATACTATATGGTTTATTAATGGCTGAGCTCTATGTTGTCTGAAGACAGTGGCTTTCTAGGAGGGAGCTGTAAGTGAAGTCTGAGCAGGATGTTCCCAGCTGTCTTAGGACAACCACAAAGGTTGAGTCTGGGGGCTGGGCATGGTGGTACACACCTTTAAATCCAGCACTCAGCAGAGGCAAGTGGATCTCTGTGAGCTTGAGGCCAGCCTGGTCTCTGTAGCGGCTTCCAGGCCAGCCAAGGCTAGCTCCATAGTGAGACCCTGCCTCAAAACACCAAATAAATAAATAGATAAATAAGTGTATGTATGTATGTTGAATTTTTGCCCCAGAAAGGGACTTGTGTTTCTAGGTTAGGTGTGGACTGCCCAGTGTTCCACAGTGTTGCATATGTTTCCAAGAGTCAATGTTGGCTCCTGGAAAAAAAAAGCAAGGTGGGAAGGTTGGTTCTGAAGAGAAAAATGAAGGAAAGCTCTTCTTGGCAAAGAATTGGTGTGGAATTCTGCTTCTGGAAGAGGCACTCAAAGAAAGGATCAGCTTTGTGTTCTCAGAAACTTTTTATGCATGTGTATCTTCACCATGTCCACCCCTCACCAGCTCCAGCTCCTCCCAGGACCACCCATCACATCTCCATATCCTCCTCCTTTAGCTTTTTAAAGTATTGAGCACACTTAGTCTAATTCGTCCTGCCTGAATGTGCATTCCCATGGCACCATTCCCCGGGCACGAGGAACCTTTCGGTGGACATGCACCGCAGGAAAAGTAACTCCCTCCGCTCCTGACCATCAATTGCTAATTACCCCTCAGCTTGGGATGTGCATCAGGAGCCCTATCTGTCCTCCATGCTGGGTGGCTTTGTGCTTTTGCTTTCCCAGCCTCTGCAGTCTGTACCAGGTAGCTCGGCTTGTCTACTGAGAAGAAGTCTGCGTGGGCAGCAAGGGTCCCCTGCTGAGGTTGCGATGACAAAAACAATGACATGTTTCTTTGATCCTTTTATTTTCGGTCAGTTTCTAATTTATACAAGTGTGTATTTCAGATAAATTTCAGACTTGTACAGTCATGTTTCCATGGAGCCTTCATGCAGCATCTTCTGATGCCTTACACAGTCATCTTTATCAACTCTAAGGAGTTAACATTGATACAGTACTATTAACTACAGTAAATTATTATTCAAATTCTACGCATTTTTCCAGTACCTTTTTTTTCTAGCCCAGGATCCTATCCAGGATCCCACTGTGCCTTTTGATGTCACATCTCTTTAATGCTGTCTAGCCAGTGGCAGATGCTCACTATGTTTTTGTCTTCTAGGACAGTGATGCTTTTTAAATGGGTTATTCTTTTCATTGTGACACTTAATTTAGGTTTGTCAGAAGAAGCATTCTCTTATCTCATTTCATCATATCTTCCATTTGGCTCAGCTGCATCATCCCTGATGAGGTGTTTAGCTCTACTCTGGAGTGAGCGCTTGACTCCCCCAAGTTTATATGTTGACACTGAGTCCCCAAAGTGATAGCACTCAGGACATTTGGAAGATGATCAGGCCATGAGGTGGAACTCTTACAATTGGCATTAGTACCCCTAATAGAGGATGAAAAAAAAATAAACAGTCTCCTTTCTACCATATAAAGATTGAGCAAAAAGTTGCCATGCATTAACCAAAAAATCACCTTCACCAGATACCGTGTCTGCCATGATTTAACCGTGGACTTCCCAGTCTATAACTATAAGAAACACATTTCTGTTGTTTCTAAGTTACACAGTTTGTGGTATACTGTTATTGTTGCCTTCATGGACTATGACAGGCTCCATATTGTAGAGGGAAGACTATCAGAGAGTTTGTGGACATGAAAAGACATGAAATCGGTTTGTAGACATTTCTGTTGAGATATTTTGGAGCTATGCAAACAAACTGTTTCTCTGGGTTTTTTCAGGGAGCTTTCATTTTTGCCTGCAGTAATGACCTCTGGCATTCTAATGGCAATGTTCTTCCTGCAATGACCCTGCCTCTGGGCACAGTAGCCTCAAAGATGCTTCATGTAGTATCAAGCCAGAGAGGGCAGCTTTTGATAGATATAGGCCTCCTTTTCTGAGGCCGTCAGGGAATGAAGGCTGGTTACAGGTCACAGACATGATCCTTAGTCCTTCCATGCCTGTGGCTTTGGACACGCAGGATAGTACACATCACCTTGGTTTCTGCCTGTGCTTCTCAATGCCGCCTTAGGAAAGGCAGGCCTTGTTAAGAGTTCAATTCCAAGAACTCAAATGGTAGAAAGGAAAAACCAGCTCTTACAAGCTGCACACACACACATAGATGTACTAAGGAAGCTGAAATCTTTGGACTGAGAAGAACGTGAACATAGTCCAGTCTCAGCAAGCTGATAGCATAGAGCAAAAGGCCTCCAACCTTAGCTGTGACAGTATTTCCAGGGGCAGAGGGAGGCTCCATGTTTGTCTGCTGTGGGCTATGAGAATGTGGCAGCTAGAAGAGTAAATCCAGGTTCACGGTTAGTTTAGGGATGTGAGCATGGATGAAAAGGAGGCTGGCTAAGGTCCTAGATGCAGTGCAGAGGCAACAGGGATTCACTCAGTCCATCGTTTACCTAGCCTATTTTGTCTATTTTGTGCAAGATATTGTAAGCACACAAGGTTAAAGGAGATTAGATAGGGTCACAAATGTCCCTGGCCTCAAGTAGCTTACATTCTAGAGAGTGTTAGGAGTGGCATAGAGAGAGGACTTGATGGTGTGCCTGGGAGGAGGGACAGATATAAAAGGAGAAAATGCTGGCTCCAGCCTGCAATATTGGGCATTTGGTGTGTTTGTGAGCCATTGAGGGGGGAACCTCAAGCTGTTAAGTAGGTTTGGAATTTTGTATTGGGATGCATTCGTAATTACTCTGGGGTGTTTTGGGCCTACTAGCCATAGGTTGAACTTGCCTCCATGGTGTATTCTTGCCAGACGTCATTGGAAGGGTTCACAGTCTGTGATTCTTTGTCTTCTCCAATTGGCAAATGAGTTTAGGATAGCAGGGAAGACAGATATGTTACTTACAGGCATTTGTGTGTGCCTGTGTATGTATACGTCTGTGTGTGTCTGTGTGCTTATGTACATTGTGTGTACCTTTGCGTGGTCATGCATGTGCATGGCAATAGGGATTCGTGGCTGAGGTGTGCCACTTCCCTGTTTGCTTTTGTAGGCAATGTGAGAAGTAACCTTGAGCACCCCACCTTCCTGTTTGGAGGACATGCCTGGCACATGCACCCATGGAAGCCTCAGAGCGTGTCCTAACCCTGCCAACCCACACTCCGGAACGATGGCATGCATTCTGGTGCTAGACTTTGTAATGGTGGACCTCAGAGGGGAGCCTGGCTGTGACAGGAATAGACTGCCCCACAAAGAGGCCCACAGGGCTCTGGCAGACAAGACCTCTTGTGATCCAGTGTCTGGGCACTTCCTAAATCCTGGCATGAGTAGAACAACCTCCATTCTGTGCTTTCAGGCTACATTTTTGCTGCTGCCTTGCAGCATTAACTTGGAAGCATCTTCTGTGTGGAGATTTAGTCACACCCATACAATGCTACTTTAGTAATGTAATAATAACAATAGAGCATGCTTCAAAAGACACAAATGTGCATTTGTTTGCTTATTCAGAATTTGCTGACTATTTTTAGTTAGCCAGGCTCTTTTCACTGCACCAGTGACTATAACGTGGTTCACTCCATGAAAATCAAATAACTGGAGAGCCGGCTATGTATTTCTGTCAGAGACCATATTTCAGTTTGCATTTTGAAGTGTTTTTATGAATTGGATTGCAAAACTAATTGTATCAGAGATGAATTTTGCTCAGAAAGTTGAAGTACTTTACAAAATAAAATTACCATAAGAAATTGATCTAATTATTCAGCAGTTTCTAATGCAAAAAAACCCAAAACAAACAAAAAAACCTCAAACCTACTAATAAAGCTTTTTTTTTTCAACCCTCCAGAGAAGGAATCTCAGAAATCCTCCTGGCAGAGAAAAAGCTTTTACTTACTTATCTCTTTGGAGATGCAGCTCTTAGCTTATAAGAACACAGCTCGGGGCATGCTTTATTAGCAGATTGTTCTAGTTTATACCAGTTTTAAAGGGCAAGGTTCCTCAGCACTACTTTCCTTATATAACATAATTTCATCATTTATAATCATCATCGTTGAGATGAGAATTTTTTTTTATTTTGCTCCTTGAATCTTGTTTCTCCTGCATGTGAGCAACTCACTATTGGGAGGGCTTTTAAACGCTGAGGAACCACTGGTGTGCTTCCTTACCATAATAAATGAGGTTTCAGAATAATTCAGATCAAGTTCTTTTGCTTCATGGAGAGCTCTTGGCAAGCAGAGACTGGCTTTTGCCTAACTTGTATAAAATCTGGATTCTGCTATGATGACTCACAGAGTTTAGAGATGGGAAGAGTCCCTGTCATGGCTGGAGGAGCTTTAGGGAAGGAGCTACTATGATCTGCTCATTGCTGTTATGACCCTAACGAGATGCCTTCTTGTCTCTGAAGTAAATACAGGCATGTGTCTTCCCTTTGGTTGATGGTTTCTCTGATCCTTCCGGAGCCACCATCCTTTACTGACTGGAGGTTATCTCTATTCCAGGGCTGATTTCATGGGCTGCCTTACCCCTTGCCTGTAGCCTGCTCTTCCATATCCCAGGAATCACAGAATCTCTATGTAAGCAATGTTCTTGTGCTGCAAATACAGCTTCGAAGAACACGGGCTGATAGTCTGCCTTGCTCTCCAGAATACTCCAAATGGGTACACAGAGATGTGTGTTCGCCATGCAGGCACTGCTTGGGAGTCCGTAGGTCTTTCTTCTAGCAGGCATTTGTGTATCTTGCATATGAGATCTAGAATCCCAGTCTTCTGATGCAAACCATCTTGTGTTCAACTGTTCCTCAGAAGAGGGAAAAGGCTGCCCTCACCAACTCATTCCATGAGGAGGAAAAACTATAGGGTGGAGAAAGCGAAGAGGTCATTGCCATCCCTGAATAGTTAGCTGTGCTTCTCCTGGGCATGGGGTTGACGGAAGCTACGAGACGTCCATAAAGAAAGACTGATGAGGACAATGTAGCTGTGTTCTAGATATGATGGTGGGTGATGATGGTATTCTCAGTGACATCCGCGATACTCTGGTTGAAAAGAAAGATGATAAGCCAGAGGCCCACCTGGCATCTCACTTACTTTACTGAGGAGTTGGGCTAAAGGAGAACAACGAGACACAGAATATAGCTGGAAGGGGTGGACAGGGAAGGAGGGTGTGGAGGGAGCTGAAGGGGGGAGGGAGCAACAGAATCACAACCACACAGAATTACATAGCCTCATGGGGGATGGGAAGGGAAGAACACCCAGAATTTGTTCCGCGCTGTACCTCTTTCTGTCTCCTTGGTAAGATTGTAGACCCCCAGATCATACAACCCCATTTCTTCATGTAAAAAGTAAAAAGCATGTCCTCCTCAACCCAGTAATGGTATGTGATCACGTAGCTGCCGGTGACCATGGCGGACTGCACAGAGATCTTTGCAGGTCTCTCTGATGCCGGAGCAAGTGCTGGCAAGCTGAGGAAAAGACCACTAGCCAGAAGGACAAGGGAAGCTGAATACAACAACAAAGAAAATCTGGAAACTGAGTGCACATGGGCAAGGGCCATGTTTAGAAACCAAGGAAATATGATTTCTAGCCAGCAATGAAGGGTAAATAGCAGCTGACCAATGTTCTGAGTACTTTAAATTTTCTGAAGATTTTTAATCTCTCTTTACCACTCTGTCTCGTCCTTTCCTCAGATCTTTCTCCTTTAAAAGATTGTTTACAAGGTGTGTTACCGGTTCATTGTCCAGATAGGCAACAAGTTTCCTGTCCTTTTACGGATGAATAGTTTGGCTGTTTCCAATAAAAATATATTAAATAAACAATTATATGAAACAAGAGCACAGACTTACGTGAGGAGAAAACCCAAAGCCATTGGAGTAGTCATTATCTCTGGAAGGGAAGAAGGGGGCAAGAATGAGACATGGAGTTTTATCTGTATTTGTTTAGTTTTATTTTGGAAAGACATCTGAAAACTAAAGTGGGAATGATTTCAGTTTTCTATGTTTGTTAGTTATTTGGAGAAAGAGGAAAAAAATCTTTTATTTTTATTTATTTGTTTGTTTATGTGTGTGTGTGCCAGCTTCTGTGTATTGTACCTCATGCGTGCAGATGCCCACAGAGGCCAGAAGAGGGCATCAGATTCCCTGCAACTGGCCTAATGTGAGTGCGGGGAGCTGATCTTTTCTGCAAGAGCAACAAGTGCTCTTAACTACTGAGCAATCTCTCCAGCCTCAGATCAAAATATGTTACAATCAGATATGTGGACAGGTTGCTGATGGCACTGACCCACCAATTCCAGTTCAGGGTTTTCATGGCATTGGGAAGCCACCACCCTGCACCTTGCTGCTGGCCCTCTGGACCCATCGACACTAGCCAAGGTATCCTCCATGCCTTCACCTCCCGTGAAACCCTATGGTGACAGCCCTCTTTTGAGATTCGGAGCCCAAGGAGAAAGATATATTTGTGAGACCCACTCCTGATCAGAAGTGCCTGAGCTAATCTAGAACAGAGTAGAGAAGATCACGCAGACTTCTGTTTTAGTTGCAGCCAGCCCCTGAATAGCAGCAGGGAGCTGGGGGCTCTGTGTCCTTTGCAGCCAGCCACTCCCTGGTAGAGGTTCAGTCACAGCCAGCGGCAATTCCACGTGTTATTTTTATCCCCCTTACACCCTCCTTCCTGGTTGTATTGAGTTGTCTGTGATGGTTGACATGAGACACGTACACAATCTGATGTAGGTCTCTTACCTTTTGTTGTTGAGCGCTAATAGGTTTATTAATTGCAAGCTGTATTTAGCCTTATCATTAAATAAAGAAAAGCATACTGCAGACATCAACAGCTCTATTCGCTCTAAGTAGCTGGTGTCAGCTTAGCACCCACCTTGCAGATTTCCTTAGGAACAGCTGAGGGTCTCAGTTTGACTCCTGACCCCACAGTTCCGGCCTTCACATGCAAAAATGCTTTTTGAATGGAATTTCTTTAAAATGTGATAAATCAATATGATAACAGTGTGCAAAGCTTGTCAAGTAGAAGAAAACAGGAAAGTAATGTCTTTAATCTCGGCTGCTTAAATGTCACAATTAGCTTTTCCTCTTGTTATCAAGTTACTTTTCAAATAAATCCATCACAGTGCTGCAGGCACGGCACTATGGTAATCTGGGCAGATTTCTCAAGTTTTAGAATACATGATAATTCTGCTACAAGCATGACCAAGGTGTGATCCCTGTCTTATTCTCTACTTATGGTTTTAGATGGAAATAAATTTGGATTTATAGAAGAGTTGCAAAGGCAGTGGAGAGAATTTCTTCATGCCTTCACTCAGTTTCCCCCCACATTAACTCCTCTACAACCATGGCATACTTGTCAAGTCTCATTTAGTGAAAGTATAATTCTATCAAGGAAGCTGCCGACTTTATCTGGACATGCTTGTTTCTCCACAAATGTCTTTCTCTGCTTGAAAATCCAGTCCAGGGCAGCACAATGTTTGATGAAATCCCACATGAGCATTTGTGCACAGTCCACCTGGGTGATGTAATATTATTGGCATGGGTGCTGGATATTGTCCTGTTTCTGCACATATAGATGTTATGGTGTCTCTGTACCCCAAGAGATGCTCTGTACAGAATCCTGCTGGTGCACCCTTCTCTTTGTTTAAGACTCTCCCCTCAGACAGGCTCATGATATTTGTAGGAGACAGAAGACAGGACAGAGTCATGGCTGTGGATGCCATAGACCTCGACAAATCGTCCTCTGGCATGTTTGCACAGTCATTTACACTGCCATATACGGTTATTGGAAGGTGATATGTGCACACATTCTTTTCAGCATTCTTTGTGCTCACTTAAACACTTCAACTTAATTTAATAGGCCAAACCATCATTTCAGGTTTTAGAAATTGTTTCTTTCATAATTCACAAATTTGAATATTTCCCTGTAAGTGTTTACTGGCTATACTTCTTGTGTGAGTTTTCTCTTCATATCTTATTTATTAAGGTTTCAGTATGTTTTTTATCAATATTTATGAGTTTCATAATAAAGATATCCCATGGCCTGCCATTTAACAGCAATTACTTATCCCTCAATCTGCTGGTTTGAATTTTTCCTTTTGTAATTTTTGCAATGCATCATGAAAGTTTCATGATTTAGAGCCAACCAGTTTTCTTTTGATTTATTTTTTAACCTCTTTTAAGCCTGGAAAGTTTTCTCTACCAAAAATAAACCTGATTTTTGAGATCCAAGTACATACTGTAACTTGATTTCCCTGATGTCACAGCTTCACCTGTAATAGTTTTGGTCCAGATGTCTGACATGGATGGCTAGCTCAGGTGCACAATCCTACCTCCACAAACAGCACCAAAAGGTCAACTGTGTGTTTCCAGATGACTGAGAAACATACATTCCCTTTCTCTCTGTGCCTCAGGCAGCATCCCTGTAGCCATCCTGATTCCTTCCTCCCCGTCACTCCTATGTACACTCAGTTGTTGATCACTGATGGGCATATGTGTGGTGGGTACACTCTGCCCTCAACTGCAGGAAAAGTTAGATGTTGCTTCTTCTATCTAGGATACTTTCTTCATCCCCCTTTTGACTACCACATTCTTACAAAGCAGACAGAAGCACCATGTCTTTACTGTGTGTAACAACATTGTTACATACTCTCAACAGCACTGGTCCTCAAACCCACTCACAATCCCTTGTTAACTTGTTTGTGGATCCATAGAATTCAGAGCTCGGAAACACACACACATACACACACAAACACACATACATATACACATATATACACTGACACACACACATACAAACACATATACATACACGCACATACAAACACAAACACACATACATACACACATATACACACAGAGACACACACAGACACAAACACACACACACATACAAACACATATACACACACGGAGACTCACTCACTTAAATTTCTAAGACTCTCTGAAGCAGCGTTCCGAATATGAACTAAGTTCTGCCAATCAAACATGCCCTTGGGAGATAGAGAAAGCAAGAAAGGGGCAGAGGCCATTTTCCCACTGCTGTTTTTGCAGCCAGGCCACATCACCAGAATATGCGAATTCCTCATGGCAGCATCCATCACTAGCTTGGCTATCTAGAAGCGGCTGTGGCACCAGTGCTGGCAGTGGGAAAGTAAAGCTTCTTGGTTCTGAATCTCTGCTGCAGAGTAGAATTCCTGCCTCTTTCCATCCCATCCATCCATCCATCCATCCATCCATCCATCCATCCATCCAATCATCCATCCACCCACCCACCCACCCACCCACCCATCCATCCAATCATCCATCCATCCACCCACTCACCCACCCACCCACCCATCCATCCATCCATCCATTCACCCACCCACCCACCCACCCACCCATCCATCCATCCATTCACCCACCCACCCACCCACCCATCCATCCATCCATCTATCTATCCGTCTAGTGCTTCCCTTACATATTCAAGGCCCCGGGTTCAATACCCAGAACTGCCCAAGTGTCAAAGGACACCTCAAGTTTTTCTTTTTTCTTTTTCTTTTTTCAAAGCCTGAGCCCAGCTCCCTCCCTCCTCTCCCCCCTATCCCACCCTCACACCCCTCCCCCACTCTCCCTTTTTATTTTCCTAGAAGGGGAGGCCCCCAAGGTATACCAAGCCACCCTGGCATCTCAAGTCACACTAGGACTAAGTGCACCCTCTCCCACTAAGGCTAGACAAGGCAGTCTACTAAGGGAAAGGGATCCAGAGATTCACAGCAAGAGTGAGAGAAAAGCACAGAGATTTCTTATATGCCCCTACATATGCTCAGACTCCCCTATTATAAACAGCTACCATCAAAGAGGTACATTTGTTCCAACTGGTCAACCTCCGGTCAACTATCAGCTGAAGTTCACAGTACACATTAGGACTCATTGTTGCAGTTAAATATGATTCAAGTATAGATCGCTATATAATGGCATGTATATTCATCATTATAGTATCACATTGCAATGGTTACTCCTATCAGCTTGATTAGATTGAGACACACTCCTGGGAGGTTCAAGGCACACTTACAGATGTGCTTGTGACAGTGTTTCCAGACAAGATTTACCAAGGAGAGAAGGTCCACCTTGAACATGGCTGACCATCTCAAAGGCCGAAGGCTCAGGTAGAATAAGGGGAGAACTTAAAGCTAGTATAAGCATTCTCTCTGTCTCTGCTTCATGACCTCCATGAGATGAGCTACCCTACTCCACCACCCTCTACACCAAGATGGACTGGAGTCTCTGAAACTGTGGACCAGAAGCCACCCTTCTTTTGAATCCTGTCTCTTGAGTATTTGTCACATATTGAATAGTTTCACTTGTAAAAATTCGTCTGTTCATTCCTATCTCTTCCCAGATACCTGGCAATCACCAATGCTTCAACTGTCTGCAGGATGCCGACTAGAATCACTCAGTCTGTAGCCTTTCCAGACTGAGTTCTTTCTCTTAGCAATATGCATTTAAGTTCCTTCCATGTCTCTTTGGTCATGTAACATCCCATCTATTTTTGTATCAAATAACATCCCTTTGTCTGTATGTACCACAGTTTATTTATCCATTCAGCAGTTGAATGACATCTTGGTTAGCTGTAAGAGTGGGCAATTATGAGTAAAGCTGCCATAGTCATATGTGCACAGAGTTTTGTGAGAACAGGTTTTAGTTTCTTAAAAAAAGAAAGAAAGAAAGAAAGAAAGAAAGAAAAATCACAAGGTGCACAATGCTGGATCATATGGTAAGGCCATGATTATTTTTATAAGAAAACCACCAAAAGCTGCCTTCCAAAGTGATTGCAGCAATTTGAATTTCCATCGGCATGAATGAGAGATTGTGTTTAAACACGGGGATTGAACTGGCTTTACAACAGAGACCCATCCTGTTCCTAGAGCTTGTAGATGCCATACATGGGGCCACAGTTTGGCAGATGAATTTTGGGAAGGACTCTATACTCATCACTCCTATAGCTTTTTATCTTGAGACAAAGACTCGCTAAGTTTCCCAGACCGGCCTAGAACTCCCCCTCTATTCCTGATCTTCCCGCCATGGTTACAGAGTGGCCAGCCTTGCCCCTTACGTTACCAAGCCTGGCCTGAGCACCAGTGCTCATTTCTTCCCATTCTTGGCAGGGTTCTGGATTTGGGCCATTCTGGTAGGTACAGACTGAGGTCCCATTGCTGTTTTAATCATCATTTCCTTTATGAGGTGACATTAGGTATCTTTTTCATATGCTTGCTTGCTATCTGTAGATCTTCTTTCATGGATTATTTCTGACACATTTTTAAAGCTTCATTATTTTCTCATAGTGGGCATTAAGAGTTCTGTGTTTGTAGTTTGTTCATTTGCTGTAACAAGATGCCATAAGCCACACGGCTCATAAACAACAGAAATTTATTTTTCAGTTATTGAAACTTTGGGACACAGGGTCTAGCTGCAAGATGGAGTTTGCTGGGGGAAGGCCTTTATGGGGATGCCGTTTTTCTGATATGTAGGGTGTAGAAAGTCCACAATTGTGTCACCAAGAGATTGAGTATCTGTAAAGGCACTACCTAGTCCTCTTGCTGTCAGGGGGAAGAGGGGTACTTAAAGTTTTTTTTTCTTTTCTAAGAGCACTGTACTGCTTTTCTTATCACTCACTCCATGTCAAAACAACTTGATAGAGGAAAAGTTTCTTTTGCACACACTCTTGGAAGATCTCGGACGTTGTGGTAAGGCATGGGGGGGGGGGGCGTTCAAGATCGTGAGACCTGGTCCTATCTTTGAGGACTGGGAAGCAGAGGGCTTAGGGTGGCAGTGGGAGCAGGTGTATCTTCTAAAGCTTCCCCTAGCAACCTACATCTTGTAGTTGGGTCCCATGTCCCAAAGGCCTTATAACCTCCAGAACTGCGCCACTAGCTCAGGTCCAAGTGTTGAAACACATGAGACTACGAGGGGCATTTCAAACTGAAACCATAACAGGTACCAATTCATGAGGCAGCACCCTCCTCCTCCTCTAATCACTGTCTAAGTGTTAGGGGTTGTGTTCAACAGATAAATTTGGGGGAAACATATTTAGCATGTAGAATTTATACATTTTCTGGTAGTCCTACATTAGATGTACTATATGCACATGTTCTTTAGTTGTCAATGGCTTTTTCTTTACTCTCTCTCTTTTTTTAATTTTAATCACAGGTCATTCACTTGTATCCCAGCTGTAGCCCCCTTCCTCTTTCCCTCCCAATCCTACCCTCCTTCCTTCATCTCCTCCCTGCCCCCTACCAAGTCCACTGATAGGGGAGGTCCTCCTGCCCTTCCATCTGACCCTAGCTTATCTTCAGGACTGGCTGCAATGTCCTTATCTGTGGCTTAGCAAGGATGCTCCTCCCTGGAGGGAGGGATGGGAAGCTCAATGAGCCAGTCATTGAGTTCATGTCAGAAATAATTGTTGTCCCCCTTACTGGGGAACCCACTTGGATACTGAACTACTATGGACTACATCTGAGCAGGGGTTCTAGGTTATATCCATACATGATTTTTGGTTGGAGAAACAGTCTCATAGAAGACCCCTGTCCCCTGATATATTTGGTCCTTTTGTGGCTCCTGTCCCCTCTAGGTCATACTAACTCCCCCTTCTTTCATATGTTTCCCTGCACTCTGCGGAAAGTTTGGTTATGAGTCTCAGCATCTGCTTTGATACACTGCTGGGTGGAATCTTACAGATGCCCTCTGCAGTAGGCTTCTGTCCTGTTACTTGTTTTCTCCTACTTCCAATGTCGATTCCCTTTGTCTTTCTAGGTGAGTATTGATCATCTTACCCCTGGTCCTCATTCTTGTTTATTTGTTTAGATGTACGGATTTTGTATGTTTATCCTATCTTATAGGTCTAGTACCCACTTATAAGTGAGTATATACCATGTGTGTCTTTCTGATCCTGGGATACCTCACTCAGGATGATTTTTTCTAGATCCCACCATTTGCCTGCAAAATTCATGATTTCCTTGTTTTTAATTGCTGAGTAGTATTCCATTGTGTAAAAATACCACAATTTCCATATCCACTCCTCCATTGATGGACATCTGGGTTGTTTCCAGGTTCTGGCTCTTATGAACAAAGCTGTACAAACATGGTTGAGCAAATGTCCTTGTTATGTACTTGAGCATCTTTTGGATATATGCCTAGGAGTGGTATAGCTGGATCTTGAGGAAACACTATTCCTGATTATCTGGGAACGCGCCAGACTGATTTCCAAAGTGGTTGTACAAGTTTATATTCCCACCAGCAATGGAGGAGGGTTCCCCTTTCTCCACAACATCTGCAGCATGTGTTGTCACTTGAGTTTTGATCTTAGCCATTCTGATGGGTATAAGGTGAAATCTCAGGGTCATTTTGATTTGCATTTCCCTGATGACTAGGGATGCAAGGCATTTCTTTAAGTGTTTCTCTGCCATTCTATATTCTTCTACAGAGAATTCTCTGTTTAGCTCCATACCCCATTTTTTAATTGGGTTGCTTGAATTATTGCCTTTTAACTTCTTTAGTTCTTTATATATTCCAGATATCAGCCCTCTGTCAGATGTAGGGTTGGTGAAGATCCTTTCCCAATCTGTAGGCTGTTGTTTTGTTCTGACGTCCATGTCCATGTCCTTTCCTTTACAGAAGCTTTTCAGTTTCATGAGGTCCCATATATTGATTGTTGCTCTTAGAGCCTGTGCTGCTGGTGTTCTATCCAGGAAGTTGTTTCCTGTGCCAATGAGTTCTAGGCTCCTCCCACTTATTCTTCTAACCGATTTAGTGTATCTGGTTTTATATTGAGGTCTTTGATCCACTTAGACTTTAGTTTTGTGCATGGTGATAAATATAGATCTATTTTCATTTTACTGCATGTAGACATCCAGTTGGACCATTTGTTCGAAGATGCTGTCTTTTTTCCATTGAATGGGTTTGGCTTCTTTGTCAAAAATCAAGTATTCGTAGTTGTGTAGGTTTATTTCTGGGTCTTCTATTCGGTTTCGTTGATCCACCTTTCTGTTTCTATGCCAATACCATGCAGTTTTTATTACTATTGCTTTGTAGTACAGCTTGAGATCAGGGATGGAGATACCTCCAGAAGATCTGTTGTTGTACCAGTTCGTTTTGGCAAATTCTGAGTTTTTTTGTTTTTCAATATGAAGTTGAGAATTTTTCTTTTAAGGTCTGTAAAGAATTGTATTGGTATTTTGATGGGAATTGCATTGACTCTGTAGATTGCTTTTGGAAGAATGGCCATTTCCACTATGTTAATCTTGCCGATCCATGAGGACGGGAGATCTTTCCATCTTCTGATGTCTTCTTCAATTTCTTTCTTCAGAGATTTGAAGTTTTTTTCAAACAGGGCTTTCACTTGCTTGGTTAGAGTCACCCCAACGTAATTTATGTTATTAATGGCTATTGTGAAGGGTGTTGTTTCTCTGATTTTTTTTTTCTCAGCCCTTTTGTCTTGGGTATACAGAAGGGCTTCTGATTTTTTTTTTTAGTTAATTTTATATCCAGCCACTTTGCTGAAGGTGTTTATCAGCTGAAGGAGTTCTCTGGTTGAGTTTTTGGGGTCACTCAGGTATACTATCATATCATCTGCGAATAGTGAAACTTTGACTTCTTTCTTTCGATTTGTATCCTTACTTGTCTTATTGCTCTGGCTAGGACTTCAAGTACTATGTTGAAGAGATATGGGGAGAGTGGGCAGCCTTGCCTTGTCCCTGATTTCAGTAGGATTGATTTAAGTTTCTCTCCATTGAGTTTAATGTTGGCTATAGGCTTGCTGTATATTGCCTTTACTATGTTTAGGTATGTGCCTTGTATCCCTGATTCTCCAAGACTTTAAACATGAATGGGTGTTGGATTTTGTCAAATGCTTTTTCAGCATCTAAGGAGATGACCATGTGGTTTTTCTCCTTCAGTTTGTTTATATGGTGGATTACACTGATGGATTTGCATATATTGAACCACCCTTGCATGCCTGGGATGAAGCCTACTTGGTCACGGTAGATGATATCTTTTATGTGCTCTTGGATTCGGTTTGCAAGTATTTTATTGAGTATTTATGCATCAGTGTTCATAAGAGAGATAGGTCTGAAGTTCTCTTTTTTTGTTGGGTCTTTGTGTGGTT
>CM053743.1:52480100-52524910 GCA_028658305.1 Pachyuromys duprasi | reverse complement strand
CTTCTGTTTCTATTTTGTGGAATAATTTGAAGAGAATTAGAGTGAGCACTTCTTTGAAGGTTTGGTAGAATTCTGCACTGAAACCATCTGGCCCAGGGCTTTTTTTTTTTGGAAGGGAGGCTGTTGCTGGCTGCTTCAATTTCCTTGGGGGATATAGGGCTGTTCAATCTTTCTACCTGGTCTTGACTTAATTTTGGTAGATGGAATCTATCAAGAAAATTGTCCATTTCTTTTAGATTTTCAAATTTTGTGGCATATAGACTTTTGTGCTATGACCTGATGATTGTTTTGATTTCCTCAGTATCTGTAGTTACGTCCCCCTTTTCATTTCTGATTTTGCTAATTTGGATAGTTTCTCTCTGCCTTTTTGTTAGTTTGGCTAAGGGTTTGTCTATCTTGTTGATTTTCTCAAAGAACCAGCTCTAGGTTTCATTGATTCTTTGAATAGTTTTATTTGTTTCTAATTGATTGATTTCAGCCCTGAGTTTGATTATTTCCAGCCATCTGCTTCTTGGGTGTATCTGCTTCTTTTTTTCTAGGGTTTTTAGTTGGGCCATTAAGTTGCTTGTATGAGATATTACAAATTTCTTCTTGAGGGCACTTAGTGCTATGAATTTTCCTTTGAGCACTGCTTTCATTGTGTCCCATAAATTTGGGTATGTTGTACCTTCATTTTCATTGAATTCTAGGAAGTCTTTAATTTCTTTCTTTATTTCATCCTTAACCCAGCTGTCATTGAATAGCAAGTTGTTCAGTTTCCATGTGCGTATAGGCCTTTTGCTTTTTCCATTGTTGATGAGGTCCAGCTTTATTCCATGGTGGTCAGATAGAATACAGGGAATTATTTCAATCTTCTTGTATCTGTTGAGGCTTGCTTTGTGACCAACTATATGGCCTATTTTGGAGAAGGTTCCATGAGGTGCTGAAAAGAATATATACTCTTTTGAGTTTGGGTGAAAAGTTCTATAGACATCTATTAGGTCCATTTGAAATTGGACCTTTGTAAGTGCCTTCATTTCCCTATTTGGCTTCTGTCTAGATGATCTGTCCCTTGGTGAGAGTGGGGTGTTGAAGTCTCCCACTATTAAGCTGTTGGGATCGATGTGTGATTTAAGTTTTAATAATGTTTCATTAACGAATGTAGGTGCTCTTGTATTTGGAGCATAGATGTTCAGAATTGTGATGTCCTCTTGGTGGATTTTTCCTTTGATGAGAATGTAGTGACCCTCCACATCTTTTTTGATTAATTTTGGTTGAAAGTCTCTTTTTATTAGATATTAGGATATTCTTTATTCTCTTGACCAGACAATTTGTATAGTAGAAATTCTGAAGGGCTAACATTTACCCCCAGAAAGCTCACACTGCTTATTTGGAGCAAGACACACATCAGCATAAGCTTAAAAATTAGTGAATTTCTCATAGACAAGCTTGGTTCTCACGAGTCTTTAAGAATATTCATTCTCTTAAGTTGATAGTTGTCAGCAAACATTCAGGGGTGTCAATCCTTCACCTTAGGTTTATTGGTGAAGATGTTCTTGTGTTTTCCAGCTGTCACAGGGAGTGCTGCTATTGTTTAGTTGGGAGGCGTTAGCAACGTTGCTAAATATACATCCATGCTCTAGGACAGCTCTACCCTATAGTTACCTAACTTACAATGCCAATGGTGTCAACACTGAGAAGTTGTCTTAGGTACAGGAATTCTAAGACATTATTCAAATTAAATTAAGTGTATACTTAAGGATTTTTTCATTTAAACTTTGGGGATAGTAATGTCAGTAACCTGCATTAGCTGGAATGTGTGTGTATTCTAAGTTTTGAAAGATACCCATACTGGAAATAGCTGATCATGCACATGAGAAGGCACAGGTAGAAGTTCTTCTCAGAGTTTTCTTAAGAGGAAATTTCTAAACCGCCTCAGTGTCCACCGACAAGGCTGATGGTTAATGTACAGATGAGCTCCATATGGGAGAGCCATAGCTTATGTGACCTCTTCCCACTTTTCCTGTCACTCACAGTGATTGGAACACCTTCTGTTTTGTGCTTGGGTTTGGTATAAGATTGAATCCTGGGACATCTTTGGCATTCCTGGGTTTAGAAACAAGAAAGGACTAACCCTTTCTCTGTTACCCCATTAGTGGGTAGTTTCTTTTTCTGTTGTTGTGATAAAACACCCTGATAGAGTGTTTTATCATCTTAGAGGTGAAAGGTAATGGCTTTGGGTTACAGTCTGTCAAAGCATCTGCTCGTCATAACTATTCAGCCATCTCTCCAGCCACCTCTTTCTCCACTCCTACACAGTTCAGGATCCAAACCCAGGGAATGGTGCTACCCATAGAAAAATGGGTCCTCCCACTTCAATTAACATCATTAAGACATTTACCAATAAATATGCCCACAGGCCAACCTGATCTAGACAATTCTTCACTGAGATTCCCTACCCAGGTGAGTCTAGATTGTGTCAAGCTGATAATTAATTATTATAGACTATGTTTTCAAAACAACCCATAAGAATATATAAGCTACACGAATAGATGTATGTAGGTAACATGCATACACAACATATATATTATAAGTAAATTAAGAACTGATCATCTCATTAATCCCTTTCCAAAATCTCATGAAAAAGCCATGTAGTGTGGTCTATTGCACTGCAAACTGTGAATCTCAGTTTGATAGATGACCACAAGTTGCAGAACAGAGCAAAAGTATTAGTCAGTCCACTTTCTCTTCTAGTGGCAGGTTCGGAGCCAGCAGTCAGATTCTAGTGGGTTGTCTGAAACCAATGCTGGTTTATCGGTAGACGCTGCGTTGTTCTTAACTGCGGTCTTTGTCTATAAGTACACACTCATATCTTGTATAAACAATACTTAGGATATAGGGAACATCTAATGCAATCTCTTTTCTCTGGGGCAGGCAAGATGGGCCCTCCTCTTGACATCAAGCTGGGAGCCTTGAACTGTACAGCTTTCAGCATCCAGTGGAAAACACCAAAGCATTCTCGTATCCCCATCATTGGGTACACAGTGAGTACAGGGGCATGGAGGAGTCTGCAGTGGGGAGTGAGCGGGGAGCTGTCTGTCTATCCATTTTTTGTGTGTATCTCCTGTGTAGGTTGAATACTCCTAATCTGCTTGGGATCAAAAATGTTCCTGATTGAGGATTTTTTTTTCCTTCAGATTTCCGAGTATCTGCCTAATAAATAATTAGATATCTTGGGACTAGAATCCAAAGCTAAACCCAAAATCTAATAATTGTCCAAATGTACCTTCTACATACATAGAGCAGGAGACAATTTTATATAACTTTTAGTTTTCACTCGGTATGTGAAGACAGGTGTGAAATTTCACTTTTTTATATTTTGGTGCCGTATCAACACTCCAAATGTTTCATATTCTGAAACAATTCAAGAGCTTGAGTTTTGTATTTTAGGGGCTCACCCTGTGTTTGACCCCTTACATCAATCCTCTTGCGTTAATAACTGTGCCATCCTCCTCTGGTGAGCTGATAGCACCATTAACCCATTGGGATCTATCCCATCAGCTTGCTGTGTAGCAAAGGAAAACAAAGCAGGTAGAGTACACGGTGTCTGCTACCAGCTTCACATCATCAAATTTAGAGAATAATGCAGAAGCAGAAAAAAATCACAGGGAGTCACTGACAGGGTCTGAGTCAAAGGAGCACACAGGGAAAGCAGGAGAATTTTTGGAGACTGGTACATCCTTCTCTGGTGTGTCCTTCCCACCAGAGACTACCAACTAGGTTAAACTATTGCAGTTCACCAAAACATTTTTCTTTGTATAGTGCTTTTAGAAATGAGTTGGCTTTAGAAGTCAGGGCATTTGAGACTTCTGAAATCTCTGTGATATTGGGCGAACTGGCCATATCAAGCTTACAATGCCCTGCCGCTGGGGTTGAATATTTCATCCGGGGTGGAGAGAAAGCGGCTTGTTCCGTTTGAGTCCCACCGCTCCCTCCTGTCTTTGTTTAACTGAAGAACAGAGGCTGTTCTTGGTGGTCCAGGCCCTCTGGTCTTAGAGTAGAAATCTGTTTTGAGACTGTCTTGGTTAAGGTTTCTGGTGCTGTAATACAAAACCATGACCAAAAGCAACTCGGGGAGGAAAAGGTTTATTTCATCGTGCAACTTTCAGGTCACATTGCATCACTGAGGGAGAGCAGGACAGGAACCAAGCAGGGTAGGGACCTGAAGATGGGAACTAAGTAGAAGCCATGGAAGAGTGCTGCTTACTGGCTTGGTCTACCTGCTTTCTTCCAGCACCCACAACCACCACCCAAAGTGAACTGGGTCCAATCACATTAATTATCAAACAACAAAATTCACCCCAGGCATGCCCAGGAGTCAGTCTTATAGGGGCATTTTCTCAGTTGAGGGTCCCTTTTCCAAAATGCCTGTATCTCGTGCCAAGTTGAAATAAAATGAACCAGCACAGAGACTCATCTACAGACATGGGAAATGTATGCCACAAGAAGATTGTATTTGGGGTGGCGGAGGGTGAAGAGGAGCTGAATCCTGCCCTACCCATTCTTCCTCACTGTAGGGGTCTTTCTCCAAGCCCATGTAGGCTTATGGCCCTGTTGGGTACTCTCCTTTATTCACAGGGGCCTGTACTTATGGGGCAAGGTGACCTACCTCAGTGGCCACAGCCTTTCTGAGTGTTTTTGAACCTTTGATCTTGGGGAATTGTTGCCTCTCTTCTCATCAGGGTCTCTGCTTCTTTTCAAGGTGTTTTACTCTGAGGTTGGTTCAGACAAGTCCCTCCAGGAGCGGTCCCATAATGTACCTGTTGGGCAGGATGCCCAGATCACTGTGAGTACTTCCATGTAGGCACCAGGGTGTTTGGGACCTCCGGGGAACGCAAAGAGGTTTCTGGCTTCCTTCATGTACTTCCATGTATATAATAATAACAAAGGTTTGTGTTAGCATCCTCAAGTATTTCCTGTGTGCATTGCTTTGGTGACTTGCTATCCCTCTCTTTAGAAAGGCAGGAATTTGATGAGAGGGTCCATCCCAGAGACTCTTCATTCTTCACTGAGTGGAATCAGCCACATGAAGGCCTCCTCCTCTTCACTGTTCTTTTCTTCATAAAATTCAAGGCTGACACTTTTGTAATCTCAATAAAACTTTATAAATAAACATGACACATCTGTGTGTTCCCAACTGGCTGGAGACACGATGCAGAAGAAAGTGATGTAATGTGAAATGTATATTCACATGGTGTGTTGTTTATTTTATTTTCCCAGCCTGGTACCACATGTCAACTTCTCCTATTTCCTGTCAGGGTGTCTCAGGGTGAAATTTTTGCTTTCAGCTTCTTCTGGTCCCTTTCTTTCCCGCTCCTCCTTCCCCTTAATCTGCAGGCTGGAGCTTCAGAATAGCTCCATAAAGCATGACACCAGTGCCTACAAACAACACTGTCATGATGGCGGTGGTGGCACTGTCTGTCACTCCCATTTAATAAGTGCCTGCTGAGTACAGCACATCCCGGAACCTATTTGTCATCTTCGATAAGCCGCTATTACTTATTAAGTGTCTGTCACCACCAGGCACCGTCCCTCCTGCTTCATGTTTGTTTTTCTGTTTAATCTTCACAACTCTTCCATGACCTCATTCTACTGACAGGGATGCTGAAACAGAGGGGTAAAGTAACTCCCCCGAGTCGTATATTAGGAAGAACCAGCATTACCTGTGCACTGTGGGTGAAGGTCTGGGCCCCAGCCCTGTCTCGTCTTTACTAAAGCTCTCATGACCCGGAAGGACTAGCTAGACACACATTTCAGCTTGCTGCTGTCTTCCCGTCAGCCTTCAGCCCTGAACTCATTAGCCTCTGTGGTCCTCAGCCCCAGCCTATGGTCCTCTCTGCCCTTGGTTGGAAGATTAGGACAAGGCTTTAAGGTGTCCTGTCAATTTCTAGTGTTTACGCACCTTGCTGATGTAACAGCTGGCATAGTGGCTTCTGTATGCCCACTGCGGTATTCAATAACGTTAACTTCCTTTAGGAAGCACCTGGAACTTTCCGTAAACCCACTGACCCCACCAAAGAGTGGGTATTTTTCCTAGTAGTATCCCCACCAGCCTTCTGTGTTTCAAGGCTTACTTTTCTGTGTAAAACACTGTCAAGGCACTGACCCAGAGCTTTGAAACTGAGAGTCCGTCTGGCACAGGGGACCTGAGCTACACAAATGGCTCTGTGAGACCAAGTCAAGACAGGTGTAAAATAGAAGACCAGCAGGTGTGACACTGGGCTTCCGGACCTTTCCCTCCCATTTGCAGGTTAGAATGTTGACCAAAGTGACTTTGCCTAAGCTTCGGCTTTGGGCCATGGAAAGAATGAAATAATCAGGCTGCAGCGAGAGCGTACAAAACTCTGACATAAACTATCATAAAGATGTTAGGTGTCATGTCTGATGCTCTGATACTGACTGTACACCCTCTGTTATGGACATCCAGACATTGGGGTGTCTTGTCAATTTCTAGTACTCCGGCATCTTGCTGATGTAACAGCTGGCACAGTGACTTCTGTAAGCCCCCTCACTGCAAGATAACTTATACTTGCTGTTGGAGACAGAGTTCGGTCTTGGAAAAATTCAGTCTAGCTTGCTGGCATGTGATCTAAGCTACACAGGAGGCAAGCAGGAGAATGTCAGTTTAAGACCTGCTGGGTACAAAGTGAGTTCAAGGATACACCATCCGTTACTTATTAAGGTCATGTCTCAAAGGGAAAAAGTAAGAAAGGAAATGAAAAGGTAAAGGGAGGAAAAGCGCAACAACTCCATGGTAGAGTACTTGACTAGTGTGTGAGAGGCTCACCATTCAAAGGCCAGTATACAAAATGAAACAAAACAACAAAAATGTACATGTATTCTGATTAAAAAAAAATGAGGGAACAGTAGAAGACCAGAAGTCATTAACATGACATTTAATAGACAGAATTTACCTGGAATAGATAAATATTGACACAAGTAGTCAAAAGATAAAACTTGGGGCTGGAAATGAAAACGGAACTTTCTAGAAAGTTGGATTCAAAGGAATACCATTTTAATGGGAGGAAATGGTTTGAACCTTAGGGATGGGCTTGTGTCTGTGTAAAGATGGCTGGCTGCCTGCATGTTTGGGTGGGGGTCAGCACACTTGCCCAATATGCAGGACTAGATAGGAATTAATGACTATGCATAAACGCAGGAAGCCAAGACGGTAGAATCGGAAGGCTTGCCCAATGGTACTCCGTGTGTTTGGACTCCTACGTTACCACAAACTAAGGATTTTAATGCTGTTATAGGCCACAGATAGTATCTATGGTTTCCAAATTGTATGCCAGAGTACCTCGGGGGTCTTTGACAAAGCTTGTAATGGTACTCTCCAGTAAAATTTTGAGGCTGGCAAGAAGGCTTGATGGTTTTGTTTTGTTTTTTAAGTTAATGCACAACCTGGGACCTGAGTTTGTTTCCCAAGACGTGTAAAGGTGGAAAGAGAAGACTGGCTTCACAAAGCTGTATCATGGCATTCATGTCCCCAGCACATATATCATGCACATACAAACACACATAATAAGAATAACAATGATAATTAATAATATTAACTTTCAAGGAAAATAGCATCATCTCTGTGAATTAATATTAAGAAGGCATTTGACTCAGTAAATGAACCTGTGGTGCATTCATTTTGGCCCAGAGATGGTAGAAAATGTTCCTAGGAAGTTATGTGTGCCTCGAGCACAGAAAGTTTGGGACCTCTGTAATTTAGTAAATCAACCTATAGCATGTAGATGTTGTGAGAATTGAGTGGGGAACAGCTATAGCTCTCCCGGCATCCCTACACAGAATAAGACCTAGGAAGTGGATGGTATAATTTATACTACTAAAAAAAAATGTGTTTGCCTCTGCCATACTTGTGGCCAGAGGCAGGAGCTCTGTGGATTGAGTGTAGCCCTGCAAATTCTCTCTTCTTCTTTAGTTCTCTTCTGTTTTTTTTTTCCTTTCTTTCTCTTCAGGAATTTCCTGGTCAATTTCTGTATGTTTGGGAAGTTGAACCCCAACCCCAGGCCAGGATCGGGGGACGGGGGTCCTCTTCACTAAAATGTTGAATTTTCTGCATCCTCTTGTCCAACATAAGACCCGCTGTATGTAACTAATTCTAGGGTTAGCAAGTGGGATTTTAATCATGTAGGAAGGGGTATTAGCCTTTTTGTGCCTGATGTGTTATCTCATAAGGCAAAGAAAGGCTAAAGGATTGAAGTCAGTTGAACTCTGGGCTAAGATTACGGGCAGCTGATGGCAAAGGGAGAATATTTAACCCTGTGAACAGCATAATGGGGGGGTCGTGCCCTCCCTCATCTAACCTCTCTTGCCCTTTTACGTTTACTGCCCAGAATGTCCTTGCAACATACATCAGCCCCATTACCAAAAATAAAACTTGATTTTGTTTTCCAGTTTGAGTGGCAAGTAGGGAACTAGGTTGACAAATGGGTAGTCTGATTTAAATAATTCATTGAAAAGGAGAAATAAAACAACAGATATTCTGGCCAAAATAACCCGGTTGGCAATGTGCAATTCTCAGAGATCATTTGATAGTCTTCTCTCTAGAAGCTTCTGATATGGTTAGTTTTTTGCACCCACTTTATCTTTTGTCTTAAGAAAAATGACTTGTGGCTCCGCTCTGGAAAACAAAATAATGAAATAAAGCAAAGAAAATTTGATAATACTTTTGGGAATTAGAAATATAGAATAATGGTTAGACTGGCGATTCTTACATTTTGATCATTTATCATCAGTTAAGTGTTTGAGCACACACCAAGATATGTATATTTATGTATTTATAAATTATACATGTAGGACTATACTAATATATTATGTACATTATAAAATTCCACAGAATGTCAAAAGAAGAGATAAAACAGAAATAGAAAGTTTGGGTTTCTCCGGCTATCTCAGTAGGCTGATCGCTCACCGAAAGGCTCCAGGCAGCTCTTTGGACTCTACTGGTCTGCTTGAGCCAGAACATTGATTCTGTTTAGGTCACATCTCAACTTAGAGAAAACTTAGGAATTGGAAGATTTGTTTGTAGTTTCCACTCTATTATCACCTGAGCAAAAGTGACCTTTGGCAAGGTTACTGAGCTCATCAGAATCTCTTTGACAGAATATGGAGAGACTAGCTATGCTGACTGGAGCCCCATTGGTCGATAGACAGCACACAGAAATTTGCCTGAGTATCTTAGTGGGGCAAATACCGAGATTATAAGCTATTTTATAGTACTCAGGAAAGATTCTGCACAAGGAGGATTTTCAGCCTCAGGCTCCCTTCCAACCCATTGTTCTTTTTAAATTAGTTTTTAGATTGTGTGTGTGTGTGTGTGTGTGTGTGTGTGAGCATGTGTAGGCTAGAAAACAAGGGATTCCTTGGGACTCCTGACCATGTGGGTGTCATTGATGAGTTCTCTCTGTCTCCAGCCTCCCACCCACGGTTCTGCCAACCCTTTTTGAGCCCTCATCGTCATGATTTAAAGGAGCTAGCTGATACAGCCATGCTATTGCTAATGAATGGGAAAAAGAAGAAAGGGGACACACATACATGCCTTTTCTTAAGGGCTAGCTCAGAAATTCTCCTCTGCATTTTCACCTTTGCCTTATTGGACCAATTTAGCTCCTGTGACCATGCCAAAGGACGGAGGTTGAATATCTCTTGCTATGGTCCAGCTAAAATGCAGGGATTATGTTATGAGTGAGGAGTGAATGGATATGAAGAAATTGAGTCATAAGATCAAACTGTGAATGGCTAAAGTACTAGGGCAGCAGATACAGAAAGGCAATTGAACTTCGAGCAACCAGAGACTAGCTTTAGCTATTGGGGTTCTGTGTGTGGCAGCCAGAGGATTGGAAAGACTAAGATACCGACTATTTTATAACATGAGCTAGACTCACTGTTGCTTTGAATAGCTTCCTGCTGTGTTGATTCAGTTTCCGCATCTATAAAGTAGGGATAATAGCGCTGACCTCTCAGAGCTATTGTACAAATTAGAAGAGGCACTGGTGCGCCAAGACCTTATAAATTCCAAAGCGCTACATAAAAGCACTTGGCTACACCAGTCATGAGATGCAAGCATGATAGGATGGCAATCCACAAAGTGGGTGAGAACACTGGGTGAGAGCCATCTTCGTTCAGTCTTGAACTTTCTCTCTGAGCTCAGTGAAATAAATGACTTGCTTTTCAAAATCTCCTAGAGATGTGAATCAATGGACACCGGTTCCCTGACAGATGTTCCTTGTGCTGTGGAGACAACGGATGCAACTTTAGGGAATGGTCTTGCACTTCACAAAAGAATAGACAAACAAAAATCAGGGTGATCTGGCAGTGCCCAATTTTGCCAAAAAACCAAACACAGTAAAGAGGTGGATGGGAAGTTAAGCTGCTGGGTTCAGTCTGGCTTCGCCCTACCCCGACCCCCAAAGCATCTTCAATAGAATTGGAGCACAAGAGAGAGGACCATCTTGGCTTGTTTTTCGGCTTGACAAGGCAACAGAACACAGAAAAACCCTTTTATTTAGGGAAGAACATATTCAACATTTTCTCCAGTTTCGGGAAAGGCTGAAGTGGCAATTACAAGATTTTAAGGACAGACACATAAAGCTTTGTAGAATTGTCTGGTATTTTACTAATCATTTCAAAGATTTTCACAAGTCACAGTATTCTGAGAAATTCTGTTTGGGAGGAGAAGTGTCAGCGGAAGAAATGACAGTAAATCACTGAGTCCAGTTCTTTCTTCATGGCCCCAACTTTTCTGTACTCTTGGCCCTCTCACAGTTGGGCCGTCTGGCTAGCACAGCAGCCTGAAAATGATGGGCTGGAGACAGCTGACCTGTAGCTCTCCCATCTGAAGGTAGTGCTAGTCTTGAGGTCTAACAAGCAGTTTGAGTGCTTGCTAATGCATGTAGGCCACTTCTACAAATATAACTGTTTTCTTGGGTTTTAGTCTTAATACTCTCATATTTCTGACATATGAACTTTTATGTAATCGTTAAATAATAATCTAGTCTTCAGTGTTTATTATTGATGTAAATATCATGGTCCTTTTCAGTGTAGATGTGATTCATTTAGAACTCAGGATTAGGCGGCACGTTGAGCAGGGTTTGGATCCCTACTTTGTCCCTTACTAAGTTTATGTCTTGAGAACCCTGAATTAAATAAGGGCATGTGCACAAAAGCAAGCACATAGAAGAAAAAAAACCTGTGATAGTCAGATTTGGTATTGACTCCTGGAAAAATCAACACTAGTCAATGAAATCACATCATTTGCCTCCATTTTCATATAGTACAATGACTTCCCAAGAGCAAATGCCTGTAGAGCATTCCTATGGTTTGAAAGTATTTCTGCTTTGTGGGACAAGCCTGGAGTGTCAGTTGGGTGAAGAGTAAAACTGCAGTTTTACACACACCCCTCCCTCTAGACTCTAGACTCCTCAACTTGACCTAACTCTTCCCTTGGTAGGGAAGGTAGAGTTAGGACTCCAGGAAGCAAAGCAGGAGCCAACACTATGGACACAGACTTCATGTTAAGCAGAGATCCCTTGTGAAGGTGTGTGTAGGAGAGAGAGAAGAGGACAAACAGGAAGACTAGAAACAGACACCTTCTAGAATGATATAGCAACGACCCAGACAAGGAAATAAGAGACACTGAGGTAGAAGTGGAGGAAGGAGGCAGGTCTGAGGACATGAACAGAGGTGGGCAAGAGTCATTCAATCTTGTCTGTTGCTGACTACAGAGCCTGGGAAAGGAATTATGTCTTATCCTGTTTTGTGCTGCTAAAACAGAACATCATGGGTAATTTATGAAGAGGAGAAATTTATTTGGCTGGTGTTTCTGAATGCTGAATGTCCAAGGGCACAGGAGTCACATCTGTTCAGCATCTGGCGAGGGCCTCCTTCTGCGTCATCCCGTTGTGGAAGGTGAAAGAGCCCGAGAACATGAGAAAGTGAGAGGGTGAAACACACTTCTATTTATATTTTTAGTGTCCATTTATTTAGCGACTCATTCATTCTTTTATTTATTTATTTTAAAGACAGGATACCTGTAGCCTAGGCTGGCCTCAAAAAAAAAACTATCTGTGTAGTTGGGGATGACCTTGAATTTCTGAGCCTCCTACTTCTACTCTTAAGAGCTAGTCCCTTCAATAACTAACTAGCCTGCCTATTCTCATAGCAACTAACAAAATTAATCCATTCCTGAGGGCTTTGTTCTCATGATCTAATCACCCAGGACTGGGATCAATGTCTAACACTGTTGTACTGAGGATTTAGGTCTATATTAGATGATGAGCAAGAACTTGAAGGGGATGCATTCAAGCAATAGAAGGTGCTGTTGATCAAGATGGAAGGGTCAGTCGTTGAGCAATTTTCTTGATGAGGTAATGTGCTTCTCTGAGGACGTATTGGTTCTTGATTCTTTTCTTTCATTTCACTTAAGTTCACTTATTAATTTGTCAAAAGCCCCACGTGATCACTGGCAGTGTGTCTGGAAATACCCTGCTAAGCTCTGTGATACTAGGGGAGTAGGAAGTTGCATCCTACCCTCAGCTGGCCAGGGAGAAGGTGACAAATAAACAGTTACGATACAAGGTGAGCAGTGTTAAGATTGAGGCCCACGAAGGACACCAAGGAAACGGAGGAGGGGCATCTAACCAGACAGGGGGAACAGGGTAGAGAAATGAGGTAATGTCTCAGTTGAGTCATGAAAGATGGGCAGGGTGAGCCAGGCAAGGAGTAGAGAGAAGGGCATTTCATGGAGAGGAGCAGCAGGTTCAAAGGCCCAGAGGCAAGGAAGTGAATGGCATAAGTGTGATCCCTGCCAAGTTCTTAGATATGACTGGAATGTAGAATGCAAGAAGGGGCGATGGCGTGGGTGACGGTAGAAGGATAAACCAGGGGACGCATGCATGCTCTTCTAAGGGGAATTTAAATTGTAAACTGATAGGGTCTGATTTGAGGCTGAGGACGATAGCAGTGTGGGGTCCACACTGGAGAACAGCCAGCTCTTATGGTAGACAGAATCAACCCGTTGTCTTCATCATAAGGGCTTAGACTTAAATGGCTATTGGGATAAAATGACATGCGCAGATTCCAGTGGAATGAAGAAGGTATCATCCGCTACATTGATAACTGACTGGGTGGTGGGGAGGGAGGAGAAATGAGATGTAAGTATCAAGAATTTCTGCCTTGGAAAAGAGGAGGAGGATGAGTAGCTCTATTTAATTTTCATAGTAGGAAAAGGAATAATTAGTTGAGACTTGGTCAGGTATGTGTGGTCAGGAGTTAACAACCTATGTTTTCATAACTATTAGCTGAATGCATTTGAAGCATTTTTTAACCTAACTTTTCTTTAGTGAAAATGAATGTTTAAGCATCCAAAGTTGTTGTGGAATAAAAATAATATATAATCCCAGCTCTCAGACAGTTCTGTAGTTTACAGCCTTATTTGAGAAACAGTAGCACTTTGTACTGCAGGTTGAGCACTCCTTATTCAAATGCTTGGGATCAGAGTTTCAGATTTAAAATATTTTTGGACTTCATGTGCATGTGAGAGTGTACGCACATGTGTGTTGCCTGTGTCTCTGTGTGTCTTTCTGTGTGTGTGTGCATACCTGTCTCTGTGTGTGCATTTGTGTCTGTGTGTGTCTTTCTGTTTATATATCTGTGTCTGTGTCTCTGTGTGTGTGTCTCTGTGTGTCTTTTTGTGTATTTGTCTGTATCTGTGTCTCTCTGTGTGTCTATCTGTGTGTCTGTGAATGTCTATCTCTGTATGTGTCTGTGTGTGTCTTTCTGTGTGTCTGTCTCTGTGTGTGTGTGTGTGTGTGTGATGAGATAGGATGCAGGTAGAACTCAACTATAAACAGGAATCACTTACGTCTCAGTTATAGTTTCTCCCACAGTTTGAAGATAACTGAGTGAGATTTTCTTGGTGTATCAGTGGTTTGTTTGGGCTCACTTGTCAGTGAAGTCAAATGTAGATGTCATATTAGTGTCAGAAAATCCTTGGATTTTGTTATCTTGGATTAGAAATTTTGTCAAATTAGTGGCAAAATATTTAGCAGGTGTGATCACCAATCTTAGGTGGTCCAGAAAGGTGTTAAGGGAAAGGTTGGAATTGTGAAATAGATGGTGAGCCTAGGTAAGCAGAGGAGAGACATCACAGACCCTGGACAGTAGGTATCACAACCATTTCTTGAACATGGCCTCCGTACCAACTACGGCAAGTACACACATGATTGCTAATGTTACAGCCATGCAAGGCAGCTACGTGCCCATTACTGAAGAAGAAATTGACACTTGGGAGTTTGGTGTGAAGGACACGGATAGGAGGGGCGGAAGAATCAGGGATCGAGTACAGAACGAGTCGGCTCCACGCTGGTACCCTTTCCACCGCGCTGTACTGCTGCTTCTCTCCGAGAAAAGCAGCTATACCTCCCACTTAGCCCCGTTGCTGGGACGAGCCTCCTCTCCTGAATCGGCAGGGATGAATCTTCTTCAGCTAGGGCTTTGCCCTCAGTGTGGTTCTGCCGGGAAGTCCACATGCGTCCATCATTAGTTCTAGCCGTTCCCAGGCAGTAGAAACGGCATCGGCATCGCATCTGCATCCTCTGGGACCTTGTCAGAGTGCGACAAACTCTTAAGCCATTTTTCATTCAGGACCACTGAAGGCCACAGTCTGGGAATCAAGCCCCTCGTTGACCTTAAGAAGGCTCTCTCAGTGGTTCCAGTGCTTTAAAATTTGAGAATCAAAGTTTTCATCTCTTACTCTATGGTACTGATCAAAACTCAGTTTGTCTCAAGGTAGTTTACACATGGAGAGAAAGATCCGGGTGTCCCCGAAAGGTCACTGCACGCGTTACAGCACCCCTGAGAACGGCATCTGAGTTGTGAATACGTTCCTGCTCTGGAGCGCTGTACAGACTCTAATGAAGACCCTCTGCACCTGCCAGACGTGTTGTGTTGCTTTGCCCTTTTTTTTTGTTTAATTTTAACTTTGTAACTGGTGCACAGCTAGACAGAGCAAACAGTCTCTGTCCCAAGCAGGTTTCCAGAGAAGTAAACCTTACAGAAACTGTTTAGATCATCACTTCCCAATGTGTGGGTCATGACTCCTTTGGAGTTTGAAGGACCCTTTCATGGGGGTCACGTATCAGATATTTACACTATGATTCATAACAGTATCAAAATTACAGTTGTGAAGTAGCAACAAAAATAATTTTATGGTTGGGAGTCACCACAGCATGAGGACCTGAATTGAATGGTTTGCTTTACTTTAACTGTATTAAAGGTACTGCTCTCAATTGTCAAAGCAGAACTTCTAATTCTTGCCGCCTTTGTTGTTTGGCTATTGACAGGAGGAAGTGATTGGAGATTTGAAGCCTGGCACTGAATATCAAGTCAGCATAGCAGCTTACAGCCAGACTGGCAAAGGGAGGCTTAGCTTTCCTCGGCATGTGACCACTTTGTCTCAAGGTAAAAAACAAAACAAACAAAAACAAAACAAAGCCTCCAATTATTTAAGAATGGGAAAGGGCTTCCCGTTTACTCACACTTATATTCAGCAAAAAGCTCAAGCCAGATACTGTACTGGGCTCTAAGAGGTCAGTGGCGACCACAGTAAGCTTCTGCTGTCTCAGAACTCAGCAGGGTCAGGCAAAACAGTATCTGATTAGCATACACTGACAGATTGTAAAATGTGGTACCCATAGTCTGCATGGGCTTACCACATGGGGATGCAGGAAGAACTCACTGGAACAATAAAAATTGAGACTAACAAGTCAGTAGAAATCAAGACAGTGAGGAAGGGGAGAGAAGGGGGAGGAGAAATCCAGGAAATGAGCATCCATGAGGTACAGAGGTAGACACTAGAAGACAATGCTGGGTCCACTGTAGTCACTGTTCACGCTGTACTCTTTGTCAGGAGGAGACATTAATCTATCACCACCTGCATGACAAGAAGTGCTTAGAAAGGTATGAATACTAGTGTGCATAAGACTAGAAGGTATGGAAGTCTGGACCTGTAGACAGTAGCAGGTACCAGGTGATGGAATCCTTTTTACACATGACAGTGTGCACCCACATGCCCTACCACTGCTATGTATTCTGGTCATCAGTACATACACAAAAGACACATACAGAAGTGTCTGAAAATAAGTTGCAGTAACAATGAGTATTCAGATGTCTTGGGAGCAAATGCTGATTACAGCATGGAAACAGATGAACAGTTGGTAGGAGATGGAGGTGTGCCAGAAGATCCTCAGGGGTACACATCCTGCGCCTCAGTGGCAGTGAGGCCAACTGAGTCGCTTGCCAGCCAGAGGTACTGGGAAAGGAGGGGAGACAAGATTTCAATGAGTGTACAGTACATGGTGAAATCCTCTGTGTTTTGCTGTTTGGCTTGGGTTTCAGGCCATACCAAATAGATGCATTTCAGTCATAGAATGTGCACCTGTTTTGGATGTATCCGACCTCTCCATAGCCAAGTCTGGCTGTGTTTGTCATCCTGCCTAGACTCCTGCCTGCCCCCTGCAGCACCACAGCAGCTGCATGTCCTTGTGGTTTCTGATTCTGAAGTGGCCCTCTCTTGGAAACCTGGGAAGAATGAAGGAAGTGCTCCGATTCAGTCCTACTCAGTGGAATTCATTAGGTGAGTCACAGGTAAACCACAGACCATACCTATGTTCCAAATGATGTGCAACAGGTGCAGGTCTTCACTGGACCTCAGCCATGTGTGTGTTTGAGGTCGTATACAGTCTTGGACGACCACGTTTGCAATCGGGCCAGCATATGCCCATGAATGTTCATCTCGGATGAGTAGTCATTGGGGACACTGTCCCCTCTCCCTACCTCCTTTGCAGCTAAACACTGTTGAGTTCTGAAACCCCTTTATGCACCTTTGCTAACAAGCTGGCCTGCATTTGAGGCTTGAAACCTGACCTTCTAGCTTTAAAGCATTGTATCAGAAGTAAATATTTGATGGCTTTTCTTAGAGGGGAGGGAAGAGCTCCTTATGTACAAACACTGTGCACTGTGCCCTCCTGATCCGCATTACCTTGGGGCAAGTTTCTAAGTCTGAGTTCAACTTTTTTCCCTCCTAACTACATCCTAAGTACTTGTGATTCAGTTTGATGGACCGTAAAAACTCATGTGGAACTCATGATTGCCAATGCTGCGGTGCAATTTTATTTATAAAAAGAGAAGAAGAGGAAAAGGTGAACATCAAGGAATTCCCAATGCGCGGCCTTCTGCCTGAATTTGGGTCTCCATTTGATTCTGGGTAGAAAGTGAGTAACTGGGGTCGGTCTGGCCTGCATTAAAGATGAGGAGCTCTTCTGAGCCCTTTATGTTGTGGATTCATAAAGAGACTTCATTCCTCGGACTTTCTGAAGCTGGGGCAAAGGGTCCTGTCAAACTCTGATGAGTTGTTTTTGTTTTGGGTTTTGGTTTGTTGTTTTTTTTTTTTTCTGTCTTGACCTCCCAGTTTATTCCTGGATTGTGGGAAGCAGACATTTGTGTCTTCCAAGCTTGTTCTCAGGCAGGGCTTGTGGAATTCCAAGTAGCAGAAACTTGAAAGAAGACCAGAGCAATGATGTGTGAGCTTCTGTGACTGTAAAGTCTAGTGGCAAGTCTGAATTCAGGGGGCACTAGCTCCGTGGCCCCTTAGCAGGTGGCGTTCCTCCGTCTCTCTACTTCATTGATTCCTTTTTAAGCAGGCTTTCCCACACCCTTAAGTTTTGTGGTCTTTAAGCTTAGTTCTCTACTTCCACGAGAGTATGGATTTCTCTTCAGACCCAGCAGAATTTTGATGCCTAGGTTCTTTTTCATTCTCCAAGCTGATCCCAATGGCCAGAGTGGAGAGAATTTATGAATTAGCCAAGCACTGGTCACACCACAAGCTCTGATCACACCCATAGATCAGGGAGTTTCAGACCTGGGGTGTGTAGGCTCAGTGCTCAAGACGGGCAATCCTCAAAGAGAAACTGTAGAACAACTCTTTTGAAGTGGCAAATGGATGATGGGAAAGCCTGGAAGAAAAAAAAAAGAAAGGAAATAAAGAAAAGAGGGAATAAGGAAGGGAGGAAAGAGGAAATGAAGGGGAGAGAAGAAAAAGGGGAGGAAGAAATGACTGACGAGGAGAGAAAGGAGGAAGAGAGGGAGAGGGAGGCATAGTATGTCGAAATTCAGACCAAGGCTCCTGCCAGACGGTAGCACATTATCCTGCCTCTCAACAGGTAGGCAAAGCCTGGAGTGTGCTTAGAATAGAAATGTTTCTAATCCTGGCTCTAATACTTAAGTAATACCCGGAGTTCTAAGACTCCAGTCTTTCTCATCTAAAAAACCTGAGAGGGATTTAACACACAATTTATTTCCACAAATAAATTACACAACACCAACAGAACAAAATGCAACACTTTAAATTTTGAGAAATGCATTTTTTAATCACCGCCCAGAACATCATCTGTGTAATCCCCAGCAGAGGTGGTAGTTCCCATTCACTCATTTTTCACTCAAACATGCTTTCTTCCAGCTCACTCTGTGTCTGATGCTGTGTCTGATAAAAGGTAGATATAGCAATTTCCTAGTCTTTCACACACACTGGAGGTAGAAAACAAAAGTGTGTTCCTTCAGAACCAGAAAACCCAGGAGAGAATGCTGCTTCCTTTAACTCTTCAGCTTCCATGTGACCCTAGACAAGCCCCCAACACCCCTTAGAGTTTTCAGTTCCCTCAGAGCACAGCTTGAGGCAAGGATGTGGGCACAAGGAGTTTACTTGAAAGCCAGAATGAGACTGTGGGGGCTCTGAGATGGGAGAGGGGAGCTATGAGTGTGGTGCTAAAGATATTGTTATAGGTAATGGGGTCTTTCCTGCAGCCTTCTTGCCATATTATATGTCATATGGTTCTGGGGAACATTTTTATTGATTTATTATTAATTACAGTTTATTTACTTTGTATCCCAGCTGTAGCCCCCTCCCTCATCTCCTCCCAGTCCCACCCTCCCTCTCTCTTCTCCCCTTATACCCCTCTTTTGAACACTGGTAGTCATGGTTGAACTACTGTAATCCTGAGCAAGCTAGTAACCCTGTGAGTCTGACTTTCTTTAGCCAGAAAATACAGATGCTCATAGGAGGAAAAGACAAAAGATGTCTCTCATCACTTAGACGGAGAGGTCCATGGAGGGCTTTTTATGTTGGGTCTTTTGCCCTGAGCCACTTAAAAATGATTACTTTACATTTCTTTTCAAGGAGAGAGTGTAAAAAGCATTAGAGAAATGTGGCTATAGGAATCCTTTGTTGCTAGTATCAGAGGCCACTGTGATAGCCTACATCCTACCCCACCAACTGCAGAAATAAAAGCCAGAAAAGATCCAACTTAGATTGTGCACATGCCCATTCTACCCATGACCCTTTTGGCTCAGCGTCACTGTCCAGCCACCGCTGAAAGATATTTCCTACTGTTGATTTCTAACCACATAGTGGGTAGGTAGCAGGAGCCTCAGGAATGGCTCAGCAAGTAAAGGAGCTTGCTGCAAATCCCGAGGATCTGAGTTGGATTCCAGACCCACCAGGTGGAAGGAGAGAACTGCCTCCAGCAACTGCCCTCTGACCTCCTCATGTGGGCTGTCATGCAAGCATGTTCATGTGTTCGTGCACCCCCCCCCAACAAACACACACACATAATGTAAAACATAACGGCTATCAGTTCAGTATATGGTGAAGCTTCACATAACCTCAGTATTTGTGACTCACTTGAAGGCTCTGACTGCAACTTCATTCCACCTGGAGTCAACTCTGAGATTTAGTCATCTTCATAAATTAGTAAACCACCAGCTTTCTTCTCAGAACTTCACTCTTTACTAGAATTTATAGCAATAACCAGATGAATGACTGCAGTATTTAAGAGGAATGTGGCCTTGGGTTGGTTGTTCTAGCCCTCAAATGTTAGTACTGAAAACATTTAAGCATTCTTTTCTCTCTCTCTCTCTCTGTCTCTCTGTCTGTCTCTCTGTCTGTCTCTCTGTCTGTCTCTCTGTCTGTCTCTCTGTCTCTGTCTCTGTCTCTGTCTCTGTCTCTCTCTCTCTCTCTCTCTCTCTCTCTCTCTGCTCTTTTGTTGCTCTTTTGTAGGTCCCCTGCCTGCTTCTGGACTACATACCCAGCCTAAAAATCTATGCTCACACAATCAATTTTGAAAGAATGCAAAACAATGAAAAATGTCTCCACACCCCCTTATATTTGTTTGTTTTGTTTTGAGAAATTACTTAGAAAGATGGGATGCTATGGTATAAGCTCCGCTTGCCAAAAGGACCAAAATTAGCAATAAGAAAACTGGCTGGCTTAGCTGTCAGCTAAGACTCCAAGTTAACAAATGATGCCTTGTGAGAGCACGAATTCTTTTTTTATTACTTTACTTTCAGAATTGAAAATCTCAGAAGCACCTTGAAAACTGTCATGTGGTCCTAGAAATTCTGCTAGCCATTAAGGCCTCGGGCTTAGATGAAAAGGCTAAATGTTTCTGCAGAAATAAGACCCCAGGTCCTACAGGCAGCTTCCTTCAAATTTCAATTCTTCATTGATGGTGCCCAGTGAAATGCCTGCTCAGGGTGGTGGAAGTAGATAGATATAAATTGAATTTCCATGTAGCGGCTTTGGAAGCCATTTGTAAACTGCGAACGAAAAAGCCTGTTCTCCTCATGCCCACCCAGGACAGGCTGCCAGCCAAGTTTATCAATGCCCCATTCGACCCCATCTGTTTGTCATTTGATTAGTTTAGACCGAAATGTAAATACAGAGAGAGTGAGAGAGCTGAAGGTCAAATAGATTTTTTTTTAATGTAACGACTTAATGGTTTGGACTTCACACCACAGTTCATTTTTGTGGGGAGCAAGATTTGTGTGAAAGTAGCCTGTAAAATAGACAGTCAAAGCTCCACTGAGCACATGGGGCTTTCTCTCACTCCTGCCCCATTGGCTCTGGCTTAGCTATGGTTTTGTGTCTCTTCCCTTAGAGCTAGGTTTTGCAGTCTTTAGGTTCCTAAGGGGATCCTTAGATCGAATTCAAGAGGTCTCTGTACTTGGTTGGAAGATCACTATATTCTTCCTTTTGGCAAGTGAAACTCAGCACTGTCTTCATAAATCAATGATGACTACAGACCACAGTGGCAAAGCAGTTCCTGAGACTTCTGTTACCATTGAACTGGTCCTTTCTTATCCCATTACAATTGTTGTTCATATCTCAAAATAGCAGCTATGCTTATCACTAAACTAAAATTATTATAGTAACTGAAGTTCATTCCTGGATTCTCTTATTTAACATTTTAATGAAGCAGAACATATGAAAGAAAATAGTATACTTACTCTTAGGTTATTGCTATCAACGTCGTTGTTGGGATCTTATGTTTGCAGCTATGCACACAAAACCATTCGAAGAAGGGGTACATGGGCTTTTTCAAACAGTCACTGTGGCATTAGAAGGTTAAAGACTACAATTTTAGGTCAGGGCGTGGCAGGCCCTTTTCTTGAAAGACCAGATAGCGTCTTTGCTCTATTAGTAAATAAGGTCTGTCTCAAATGTTCTGCTGTCTCATTGTCATAGGAAAGCAGCTGTGGACTTTAAGACCTCAGTGATTGTGTTCCCATAAAGGTTGACAGCTGTATTTCCTTGACCATTGGTGTAGGGTATCCTGTTATTTCTAACATATTTTAATTTTCTGAAGCACCCTATGAAGAGCCAGTTATGAACATCTAGTCATACAAACCCGTGTTATTAAGGAATGTGTACCAATCATGGGTAAGAGATTCAGAAGCGAATAGTGGTGCCCCAAGATTTTGGACAGTGTCATGAGGGATGAAGATGATGAACATAGTCCTAGTGGTGAGCAGGGGTAGGGACATGAGCCTTGGGGAATGTGTGCTTGGCATCTGAACTTATTTTTAATCTTGGAAGTTTTAATTGACACATCAAAGTTGCTCATATTTGTGGGTGACCCAGTTTTGAAGGCGTCTGGGCAGGCTTCTTACATTAGCTAGGAAGGACACATCAGAGATAACTGTAGAAGAGGCAGGAAGAAGCAATATGAAAGGCTTAGGCTAGAGGAAGCCACTTAAGCAATGGCTTGGAGGCAAGAAGAAAATGTTCCCGGAATTGCTTAGAAAGCCTGGAGCTATGCACAGTGAAAGAAGAGTAAGCACAGGTCAGACCAAGAACAGCATTAAAAAGAAGTTCGCTTTTCATCCTGAAGGGAATAAGGAACCACGGGAAGTTTTAAGGAGGAAAGAGATTTCAGTATTTGCATTTTTGAAAGGCCGTACAGACTTCTCAGGGAACACAGAGGTGAACATGACAAAGTCCCCGTGATCCATTCTCTTGCAATCTAGAAAGAAAGACAGAAGAGTGAAAGAAACTACATCCAAAGGTGATAATGTGTGTCAGCAGCTTTGGGATCAAGGCATTGGGAGATTTCAGAGAAGCCCTTGGAACCAGCCCCTGAGCTGATGCTCATGAAGAATAAAATGGGGGAGGGAGAGGTACTTTCAAAACTGTCAGTGAATCCAGTGTCCTTCAGCAAACATTAACCGTTAAATTGGGGAACCATCACAGGTTTGAAAGACGTCACAAATAGCTGGTGGTAGTATGCATTTGGTCCATTCTACCTCAGGCCAGTTGGGCAGCCTCCATTTTCCAGGCCATTGTGCATGTGTTACCATGTCCCCCAGAGGGTGGCTTTCTGCTCCAACAAGTTCTACTCTCAAAAATATTTTCCTACTGTGATGTAACTACCTTGAGCCCAGTTTCCTAGTTAATGTCTGTAAGATGTTTAAGCTTCACCGTCTCTGCTTCAAGGACACCAGTTCCCAAATTGTAAAGGATGATGGATTTGAAAGTATTTGAGCAGGTCCTGACCCACCATTTCTCAAAAGGAGGATACAATAGAATAAAAAAAGAAAACATAAGAGGATATCACAAAGAGAATAAACAGGTGTTGTGAAACTCAGTTCAGTTGTGTGTGTGTGCATGTGCGATGCATGTGTGTGAGCCTGCTCGCACACATGAGTGATATTCTTAAGGTCACGGTGCCCAGCGCATGTCTTTCTGTGAATCATTGAAAAAGCATTGCTCTGAATCAATGTGGATTGAGGTCAGGGGCCCCAGAGGCTCCCTACCCTGTTCTAAAAGTTGGTTTTTACTTAACATTTCATGACTGATGGCTACTTTCCTCTACTTCTGTACAGGCATTGATGCAGGGGCCGTCCCTTCCAAGGCATATGCCTTTATTCCTAACTGCTCATTCCTAATTGCCACCAGAAGGTTTCCCTCTGTGAAAAGCAATTGGACACCCTATTTCCATATGGAAAGCCTGGAAGCCTGGAAGTGTTTACACCATCATCACAGGATACAGTCTTGGCTCTTTCCTAAAGACTGTCCTACCTCTCATGCGTTCAAGCTAAGCAGTGCCCACCCTTTGAACTTTGCCTTTAGTGGTCATGGACTGGCCGAGTTACATGGCTCTCAACCTGTGGGTTGTAACGCCTTAATGGCCAAAACAAACAAACAAAACCCTTTCACAGGGGTCAAATATTGGATATACTGCATATCAGATACTTCTATTATGATTCATAACAGTAGCAAAATTACAGTTATGAAGCAGCAACAAAAATAGCTTTATGGTTGAGGGTCACCACAACATGAAGAATTCTAAAGGGCTGCAGTGTTAGGAAGGTGGAGAAGCACTGTGCTGAGTGATCAATATAGAAAACTACTTCCTGCTTGGAGCACTGGGCCTTTTCAACAACTGATAACCCTCAGAGATCATACTGAGTATGTGACTACTTTGAAAGTCCAGATTAGTGCCTTTTCTGCCTTAGGTTTTTGCTCAGGGTTTCCCCCCTGCGTGTCTATTGAATTGACTTGCTTTAAAAAACTAACATGACATTGTGTAAGCCTCCTGTTAAATTTCTCTTGAGTAGGCTTTGCCCTTGCAATTTTATACATTGAGATCTTTTGAATTTTTATTCTGTCATACATCTTATGGAGAATGTCTTAGTTAGGGTTACTAGTGCTGTAATGAAACACCATGACCAAAGCAACTTGTGGCGGACAAGGTTTATTTCACTTAACGTTCCATGTAACAGCCCATCATCAAAGGAAGTCAGGACAGGAACTCAAGCAGGGCAGGAACCTGGTGGCAGAAGCTGATGCAGAGACCAGGGAAGAGCTTTGCCTACTAGCTTGCTCCTTCTGGCTTGCTCAGCCTGTCTTCTTATAGAACTGAGGACCACCAGCCCAGGAGCGACACCGTCCACAAAGAGCTGGGCCCTCCCTGTCAACCACTGATTTAGAAAACGCTCTAGAGGCCTTCAGCCTGCCCTTATGGAGGTGCTTACTCAATTGAGGCTCCTCCTTAAAAGAGTCCCTGATGACTCTAGCTTGACTCAAGTTGATGTAAAACTAGCCAATACAGAGAGCCCACATCCCAGACAAGTATCTATATTCCCTAAAATAAATTCTAAATTGCTTGGATTTTTGAAATATGACTCTTTCTTTTTACGTGTTCAAACTCGTTAATGTTTTGAACATGGCCGTGTAAAGCTGTGCCTTCTTGATCTCCTTGAGACTTGTTCCCACCACATCTACTATTTTTTCTTCTTAACCACTTATATTGTTCTTAGAAACCCCCCTCCCACACACACACACCTATTCCCTTTTTCCCACTTATCAACTTGAAACTTGTCTGAGACATACGGAGATTCCAGGCTTGCTACTAATTTAGAAAACCCATTAAAACAACAATCAATGAATATTTTCAATGCATTTATTTAGAGGCAGAATATTAAAAAAAACCACATTAATTATGTTTTCTTTTCTATTTTCTCGTAAGACCGTCACAAAACGCCTCTCCAGTTTTTCAAGGTGCTTGCAGTCCAGTTTTCTATTGTGCTGGTATTTTTTCCCCATCCTGCAAAGGCCTGCCTTTGAAGAATGTGCATGTGTGTGTGCAACATGTGTGTGGATATCTTGGGCACAAGTCAGTTTCTATGTACACGCTCATCGCATTAGTTAATTTTCTCATTGCTGTGACAGAAGCCCACACAGGAGTTCCTCAAGGAAAGAAGTTTATTGTGTCTCAGTTTGAGGGAAGGAAGGCCCGGTGGTGACCGCCGCTCTAGCTCTGGTGGCAGGAGCTTGAGGCAGATAGTCACATGGCATCCTCAGTCGGCAAGGACAGGGAGATAGATGCTTGTGTTCCACTTAGTTCCTCCTCCTTTTTAGTTGAGCTGGGATCTTTTCTCTTCTTTTTTTATTTCAGTTTATTTACTTTACATCCCAAGGATGCCCTCTCCCTCCTCTCCTCCCAGTCCCCCCTTCCTCTCTCTTTTTCCCCCAGAAAAAATAGCCCCTCCCCATCAATCTTCCTCAGCACATGAATTCAGATCTGAGCATATCTTCATCCCCTGAGGCCAGACAAGGTAGCCCTGAAAAGGAAAGTGATCCAAAAGCCAGCAATAGGGTCCACATCAGAAAGAGCCACTTCCCTACTCGCCAGGCAAAATATATGAAGACCAAGCCGCCCATTGGCTACATGTGTGCAGGGGTCCTAGTCCAGACCATGATGTCTCAGTCTCTGTAAGGCTCCATGGGTCTGGGTTAATTGTCTCTGTTGGTCTTCTTGTAAGGTTTCTGTTCCTTCCAGGTCCTTCCATCTTTCCCCCAACACTATCACAGGACCCCTGGAGCTCCACCCCATGCTCAGCTGCAAGTCCCAGCATCTGTCTTGATCCACAGCTGGCTGGAGCCTCCCAGAGGACAGTCAAGTTAGGCTCTTGTCTGCACGCACAGCAGAGTATCATGATTAGTGTCAGGGGCTGGCTTTCTACTGTGGGGTGGGTCTCAGGTTGGGCCAGTTATTGGTTGGACTCTCCCTCAATCTTTGTTCCCTCTCTATCCCTGCACTTTGTGTAAGCAGGGTAATTTTTGGATCAAAGGTTTTGTCAAAAAAAATTTAAAAAAAAAAAGGTTTTGTCAGTGGGTTTTGTTCCCTTCCTTCCACTAGTCCTGCCTGGCCAGGAGGTGGTCACTTCAGTCTTCATTCCCCTTCCCCTCCTCCCCGTTAGGAGTCTCAGCTAGAGTAACACCCATATGCTCCCAGGAGCCTACCCTGTCACAGGCCTCCAGCTTGATAAAGAAATGTTCCCCCTCAGTTTCCCTTCTTGTCCCTGGCCCTCCTTGTTACTTAGCTTCTTTGGGTCTGTGTGGATTGTAGTATGGTTATCCTGTACTATAGGTCTAATATCTACTTATAAGTGAGTACATACCATGTGCGTCTTTCTGAGTTTGGGTTATATAGGATGATCTTTCCTAGTTCCATCCATTTTCCTGCAAATTTAATGATTTCTTTGTTTTTAATAGCTGAGCAGTATTCTGTTGTGTAAATGTACCACAATTTCTGTATCTATTCTTCAGTTGAGGGACATCTAGGTTGCTTCCAGTCTCTGGCTATTATGAATAAAGCCACAATGGACATAGTTGAGCAAATGTCCTTTTCACCTCAGTTAAATCTCTACAAACACGTCTGCAGACAACACCTCCTAGGTCATTGAAAATTCTGTCAAATTCATAACAGAAGTTAACCACTACACTCTGCCATTTACTTAGAAGTCCTCACTGAACAGCATTAAGACTGTTGTTGAGAGATTAATTTTTTCTTTTTTTAATTTAATTTTTATTAATTACAATTTATGCACTTTGTATCCCCCCTGTAGCTCCCTCCTTCCTCCCCTCCCAATTCCTACCCTCACTCCCCACTTCTGCATGCATGTCCCTCTCCAAGTCCACTGATAGGGGAGGTCTTTTCCTTCCTTCTGATCCTAGTCTATCAGGTCTCATCAGGACTGGCTGCATTGTCTTCCTCTGTGACCTGGTAAGGCTGCTTCCCTCTCAGGGGGAGGTGATCAAAGAGAGATTAATTCTTAAATTCAGTTAAAATTAGAACTCATTTAAAAATGATTCTGATACTTTAAACACTCCCTTTTAAGATAAATTCTGTAAATGTGCATTAATTAACCACTCTGTTAATGTAAAGCTATTTACATTAATGGTTCTTTTGAAATGTGAGTCCCCTCACTGAGTTGCCTCCATGAAAGTCTGTGTACCTTGAAGGTCTCATTTGAACTAATAGTTTCTTCAAGAGAACCAAAAACTGAAAGTCATTTGCAATGTGGAGTTCAGAATAATTCTAGAAGTCTACAATTTCCCAAATCTTCCTTTTTCCTGGTTCAAGGATAATTATTTTTACATTTCGACTTTGTCAAGTTCTTAGAACACCGAGTGTCTACCATTCATTTTTATAGTCACTTTTTCTGTAATATTAATAATGATAATAAACAAAAAATCACAAAATAAAGTCAGATGTGGTGGTGCATGGCTGTGATTTCTGCCCTCTGAAGGCAGAGGCAGTAAAGATCAATATCTGATGGAAGCCTGAGCTACCGAGTGAGGGCTTTTCTCAAAGAAAGCACTAAAAAATTAACAATAAGTTTTGGGATAAACTCAATTGACTTTTGGCAGGTCAGATGTTCAGTTGGTAGGAACAAATACAGCTCAGTGGTTAAGTAGAGAGACCCTCGACCACGTATGCGGAGAGATGATCTAGGCTTGTTTACCCACTTGTAGTTAGTGTTTTCATGCACTGTTCCCATCTTTCGTATGGATCAAATGCACATTGTCATCAGGGCTCACTCGTTCTCTTTGGTTATCCCCCCTGGCCTCACATACTCGGTGCTTGTCATATTGCATCCCACATGGTTGGAGTTGCTCTGATCTCTCCTTCACCCAAGAAGTCTCCATTTTCCTGCATTTCTTCAAATCAAAAAAACTTTCATGGTTTAATTTAAGTTCTTCTTAGTCCTTATGGAATTCCTGCAAGAGTTCAGTTTATGTTGAACTATTTTAATCCAGTTCTTGGGGAGACAACACAGCCATTGAGTGAGCTTTTGTTCGGTTCCCAGCACCGACGCCAGGCAGCTCACCATCATTCCATCTCCCGGAGGTCTGATGCCCACTCCTAGCCACCCTGACACTTACCTATAGGGGGGACACACACACACTAAAATTTTAAATACAGTTCCTAAGATATGCTATTTTGCACTGACTTCCTGCTGATTCTTCAAGGTCCTGTTCCTGCAGGATCCCCAGATGTACTGTTCCCCCATTATACCATTAGCTCCCTGAGGGAGGATGTCTTTCCTATAAGCCTCACAGAATATAACTCCTGTAACGGACCCTGCCGGGGTAGCTTACCCTAACCCTGCAGAATTTCATAGTATCGAGAAAATGAATGCTCACTAAGATTTTGATTGGCAATGGGCAAGGTGGTCAAAATGATACAAGAAAAGAAATAAGAGAAAAATATGGTTCTGTACCTTTAGGTAAATTATTTTCTCTGATTACAAAAGTAGAGTGGTAGGTCTGGCTCATAAGCTTTGGGTATCTTAACTATCTTTGAGAACATGATTGAAGCTAAGGGGCTTTTGCTCAAAAAAGCAAAATGAGGGCTCAAATACAGAATCTTGCTTATAATTTCTGGGAACACTCCAATACTTGGGCTGGGTTCTAGCATTGCTTGTGGTAAGCAACTCTTCCTACCGAAGTGAGGCACTGAGTGAGTGTGTCCTGATGACTTGACTTTATTCCTTGTATTTTGAATAGCCATAGCAGACTCTGGATGTCCTACCCAAACACCCTTGCCCAGTCATTTTAACGTCAGCCATAGATCTCTTGGCCTAGCCCCTTCTGAGGTATCAGATGCCTGACCTTGCCCTGTGCCAGTTCTTGGAAAGTGCTGCAAGTGTGTGAGCGCTCAGGGTTGGCCCTCTGTACCCAGAACAGCAACACATTCACAGTCCACTTCTCCTACTCTGGCCTTTTCATTGTTGGGGAAAGTACCAGGATAGTGTTGCTATGGCGACTTGACTGCCAACATTGTAGTTAGGATAAAAATTCCTCCCAGTGGAAGAAGATAAAGCTATTGTTGAGAATGGTTTAAGACAATACTCCTGCCAGGTTATCTCTCTCAGCCTCACCTTTGTCCTTTGTACCTCAAGAGACTGGAAACAATGGAATAAAAAACCTGACCCAAAACCAGAAGCAAAACATTAAAGGTTTTGAACTGTTATTCAGTCTGCATGAGCTAATATATTATGAAATTAAATGTTAATGATTTCCATCATTTTTGTTGGAAAGTTTTTTTTTCCTTCGTGAAATGAACAACAAATATAAGTCCTCCCTTCCTCTCTCCCTCTCCCTGTAAGTTTTGCATGAAGATGGCTGCAGATATCTGCAAGGAGCTCTGGGCAAACAAAAGCACACCCAAAGAGATTAAGGCTCTTTCCTCTAGAAGTAGCACAAGGGAAGCTTAGCAAATAATAGGAGGGTTTTATCTAAAGACTATATCTCTTCTGCTTTACTTTTTGGTATCTCCAGTGGCTTTCCTCTGTGAAGTGATGCTGTGTTAATGTGAATTTGCAAATGAGCTTCCTTCTCTCACTCAGCTTTTCTCTTTGAAGATAAAGTCATTTCAGAGAAGAATTCCACCTTTATGACAAGACAGGGAAGAACTCAACCCTGCGTCCTCCAATAGGCATGTCCTGTGATTTCTCTCTTTTCCTCCAAACCAGGCACTATCAGAATGCGCAGCCCACAACCACTCAGCGTGGTAAAGCCCAAGGGGGTCTCTGTTTCCTGGGCTTTTAGTAAATCCTGCTGGTGAAAAACAAGGCAAGCATGTATTTAACAAACAAAATCCATCCAGGCTTCTGCTTTTATCTCTTTTCCTATTATGTTCTTCACAGAAGACAAATGCCAACATTTTGTTTCCTGCTACTCTCTAAATACCTGTGAGTAGAGGGCATTTAACACCAGAGGGGGACAGAGAACCAACTGAGGCTATAATAATTACCCTCTGTCCACCATCGCCACAGTTTTCAATCTGCTATCAAGTTATTTTCGGTTGTTTTTTTTTTGTTTCTGTGTTTTGTTTTGCTTTAGTTTAACCTCATCCCATCAACAGAACTTGGCCTCAACAGTTCTCAGTTACAGACTTGGTCAAGTTTCTTTCCCTTCCCAAGCCTTAGTTTCTCTTTTATATTAAAAGCAGAAACAAAAGATTGAGATGTTTAATGTCAGTGTCTACTACAAAGGGTAGTTGTAGGAGGTAAATGAGTTAGGGCATCAGAGCAATGCTTGGGGAGTGCTGGCGATTAGCAGCCACTGACACAAACCCCTCACTTAGGCCCCCAGCTCTGCTCTGTCACCCCCAGCTCTGCAAGGTCATTCTCTACTCTCACTTTCCCTTTAGAGAGAGCTACGTTATCCAAAAGAGAGGTAGCACAAGCCTATGGGAGTTAATGTTTGGGTGGCATTATGAAGATAAGAAGGGACGAAATAAATTTAAAATATTTTAAAAATGTACTTATTTTATTACTTCATGTTTGGGGGTGTTTTGCCTGCCTTCCTGGGGAGTGTACCATGTGTGTCTGACATCCCTTGGCACTGGAATTTCAGGTAGTTATGAGCCATGACATGGATGCTGGAAATCAAACCCTGTAAGAATAGGTGCTCTTACACACATGGTGTATACTCACTTCTAAGTGGATATTAGACATATAATATAGGATAAACATACTAAAATCTAAACAAGCTAAGCAAGAAGGAGGATCCTGGGTAAGATGATCAGTCCTCACTCAGAAAAGCAAACGGGATGGACATCGGAAGAGGGAGAAAACAGGGAACAGGTCAGGAGCCTACCACAGAGGGCCTCTGAAAGACTCTACCCAGCAGGTAGATACTGAGACTCATAGCCAAACTTTGGGCAGAGTGCAGGGAATCTTATGAAAGTAGCAGGAGATAGAAAGACCTGGAGGGGACAGGAGCTCCACAAGGAGAGCAACAGAACCAAAAAATTTGGGCACAGGGTCTTTTCTGAGACTGATAGTCCAACCAAGGGCCATTCATGGAGATAACCTAGAACCCCTGCACAGATGTAGCTCATGGAAGTGGATACCCTAGTAATAGGAACAGGGACTATCTCTGACATGAATTCAGTGGCTGGCTCTTTGATCACCTCCCCCTGAGATGGGGGGGTCAACCTTACCAAACCACAGAGGAAGACAATGCAGCCAGTCCTGATAAGACCTGATAGACTAGGGTCAGAGTGAAGGGAAGGAAGACCTCCCTTATCAGTGGACTTGGGGAGGGGCATGGGAGGAGATGAGGGAGGGTGGTATTGGGAGGGGCTGAGGGAGGGGGCTACAGCTGGGATACAAAGTGAATAAACTGTAACTAATAAAAAATAAATAAATTAGAAAGAAAAAGAAAATTCTAAAAAAAAAAGAGGAATAGGTGCACTTAATTGCTGATCCAACTCTCCAGCCCATGTAAATGAGTTTTAATAAAATATTTTAACTTGGTGTATCCAAAATATTATTATTTCAACATGAATTCAATATGAAGATAAAATCAATTTTACATTTACAAATGATATAGTTTTCCTTTTTTTTCCCTTTAAAAGCTTGTGTGCATTTTGTACTTAGAATACATATTAATTCATGCTGGCTATGTCTCAAGGGATGAGATCACATGGGTTAGCAGTCCAGTTTGGGAATCTGCAATGCACAAGCAGCTATGAGTTATTAATTCCAAAAGTAAGTCCTCACAATAGTGGCTGGTTCATATTTATGGTAAGATACTAGAGGGGGTTCGAAGAATATGTACTTCATGTAATCTTCACGGCAGTACCCTTATTCAGGTCCCTGTATTATGCCCAGTTTACAGATGGGAAAACTGAGACTTAAAGACATAAAATAAAAGATATAAAACAAATAAAAGGATCAGCTAGTAAGTAGCAGAGCTCAGATTTGAACTTGGCTCCCTCCAGCTCCAGAGATTGTACTAGCTTTGTGCATGCCGCTTCCTTGGTTAAAAGTCTAAATGAAGGCCTACCTTCTCTGCAAGGCCCTCAGAAGAACATGTGAAAATTTAGCACATTGACACCGATATGGTTTATTAAGGCTATGAATGTCTGTGAACATAGTCATCAAGGGTGTTCCCATGGCAATTCATGCCGTCAGTCACCCTATAAAACTTGTATTTGTTTACTCAGGAACAGATTGCAAAGCGATGAGCTCTCTGTTCCCCTGACCTCTAGGGATGGGACTGCCAAGGAGTAGGCTTGTTTAGGGAACATCTGGAAAATAGAATTCTTGTGGATGAACTCTCCCACGTGGGGTCTATGTATCGTAACAGTCAAGGCCAAGCAGGCAGAAGTAGACCGTCTCTAAGCAGTACTTAAAGGACCCTAAAGATGATCTACTCACTTTTATTGGCGACACTTAGAGTTGATGACGTCATGGTGTGAAGCAGGACCACTTTCATATAGGAAGTGTTAACTCACTTTTATGAGCATTGCTCTAGGAGTGAAAATGGCATTAGCTGCCACAGCCAGCTAGCCTGTTTTCCCTATGGTATCTCTAAACTGTTGCTTTTTTTTTTAACTAATATTTTTAATCATTAAAGGCCAGATTTTGACAAGAGCTGGACCATTATCCAAGAGCGGCTGCCGATGGAATCCTTGGTTCTCAAAGGCCTTGATCCAGATACGAACTATCAGTTTGCTGTGAGAGCCATGAATGCCCATGGCTTCAGTCCACGCAGCTCGCCCAGCGACACCGTCCGAACCCTGGGTGAGTGCTGTACCTGTCCTGAAGAACTTGGGCAGCTGTTGGGTTGCCTCTCAGAGCCTCACTTGCCTGGGGTTTGTTAGTACCCAACACGTGAACAACCTGGACTGGGGGGAGGGGGGCTCTTCCCGGGATCCCTCCTGCAGTTTTCCCAGGCCTTTGAAGGTTCCACTCAGCATAGGGACACAGGCTATTTCTGTTTTGTAGCAGTCAGAGAAGATTTATTTTTTTCATCACCCTTGGGGAGTTTGTGGTCAGTTTTTGTTCGCCATCAGGGGGCAGATTGCACAGCAAATGACATGCACAGTCTCTCCCTATCTCTCTTCTCATCACCAGTTCATCTTGGGAACCCTAGGGGAAAACCCTAAGACGCCCTACACTCCTAAGGGCTAGTGATTGCCTGCCAAATCGAGGGCTCTCAGCTGAGTGTGGTGGATACCCGTGATCTCATCCCATGGGTGGCTGAAGCAGGATGATTACTGTTAATTCAAAGCCAGCCTAGGCTGCTTACTAAAAACAAACAAAACAAAAGAGACATTCAAGTAACATCAGCCTGAGTAGTAGTCAGTACAGCTCAGGACAGATGTTGGCACGCTAACACATAACTTGGGGTCTAGTTGACTGTGTAAGTTCTCATGGTGCCTCTTGGGATCTGGGGGAAGCTTAGGACCATTATTGAGCAAATAAACTGAGCTTTTCTTCAAAGTCTGATCTTGTCTCTGGGGTTCAGCAAGCTGTCACATGATGTCAAACGCCTTACTTTTATATTAGAAGGTTCAGGCAAGCTTGCCAAGCCCAGCCTAGGTCAGCTTCAAAGTCTTTGTACTTTGGAAGTAGGGTCATATTTCCATAAACCTAGAACCATGAGTAGTAGGGACTCAGAAGGGAGGTGCAAGCACATTTTTGTTTGAAAGCTTTATGTCTTTGCAGCTCAGCCCACAAATTCCTCCAGAAGAGCCCTGCAGCTGCTACAAGGCTTGTTTACCCGAGAGAGGGGCTCTACCATGAGTGAGGGGTTGGTTTTCCATTGGCTCACACAAAGCCCTAGTTTTGTTATTAGGATCTGAATGGGTTTTCCCTCTCTCTTCTTCCAAGACAAATGCTATTCCTAGAAGTGGTTCACAAGGGCTTCCAAGTCCTGTGCATGGATTTCCCTTCTTCAAGTTAAATTGTTGGAGTGGTAGTGAGGCCTCAGCTCTAAAACTATCACTCTGTTTCCCCACCATGCAACAACTATGATGGAATAGTAATTGCTTCCTCATTCTTCAGAATGGAGAAGCTGCCCAAACAGACTCTTAGAGTGAAGACCATCCTTTCCACAGGCATGCTAGCAATTCTACTTCAACGGCAGGCCTCCTTTCAGTCTTGCTAAATGTGTCAAAATAACGAGCTAAGCGGCTCACTGTACTTCAAAACAAGTGGGTTGTCTTTGTGTGTGCGTTCATTGCTCTTTCCCAGCCCTTAACATGAAGCTTTTGTGTTCCATCCCTTCCATCTGTTCGCAGTGTCCTCTTATTCAAAGACTGAAGAAAGATATATGTAACAGCTCAGGCTGACCCTGACCTTAGATGGCTGTGGGAGTGTACCCTAGCTTAAGCAACAGATGGGTGGATGGGTAGGGCACCCCTTGAGGATATTCTTTCTTTAAATGATGTACTGATGTGCTCTTCGAGCTTTTGCTCATATATCTCTCCATTTCTTAATCCTATTTTAAGGGAAAGAGATGCAAAAATACTTTACCAATGTGAAACATTTTATTGCATTTTTGACTCCTGGCAGAAGTAAAAATTTATAGTTTCATAGTAATTGTTTAAAAGGGATGACAAAGCCAAACAAAACAAAACCAACAACAACAAAGCAATACCATACCCCCATGAAAAAAAACCCCACCAAACCTCAATGAAGACTTTATGAAGGGCTGTTGTTGTTTGTGGTGTTTTGTTTTGTTTTTGAGGCCTAATTCTCAAATAGCTCAGGCTAGCCTCCTGTGTTTTATGTAGCTAAGGATGACCTTGAGCTTCTGATCCCCTTCCTGAATCCTGGAAGTGAAGGCATGTAGCACCATTTCCAGTTTATACCATGGTGGGTATTAAACCCGGGGCTTCATACATGCAAAGCAAGCACTGTAGCAACTGAGGTGTATTCCCAGTCCATTATAGTAACAAATATTGTTAAATAAATAGAAACCTGCTCTTCCTACATATACATGGCTACTCAAATCAGGATAATGGGAGGAGACGCTGTTTGATGAGCCATTGTATGGAAACATAAGAATGTACTGTAAGTGATGCTTCGCTTGTTGTTTTCCTCCTGGCTACACTGCCGCCCTAGAAAACCCTTTATTCTTGCACATTCTTGTTCTTAATTTGGTATTGGTTGTAAACTATATTTGCTTCCAAAACACTCTTTTTCCTGTACAAAAATTACACATATGCCAACTAGCATTATCTGACTTTGAAGTATTAGGGTTGACCCTGGAAATGCTGCTGTGAGCGAAGCCCCACACTGAGCACTTGGCTTGTGTGAAATCCATTCATTCCTCCCAGAAACCCAGGGTGGGACAGAGAGCATCCTCTTCCTAAAGATCGATCAAATATTTATGAAGGGGGGGATTTGAAGCTCGGTCTGCTGACTGCATAGCTCTTTCATTGAGTGTGGCTCCGATCAGTGGAATCATTCTGCTAACCCACAGTAGCTCAGAAGACGTTGAGCACAGTGAGTCAGGGACGGGTGGGGCAGTCTGTAGAATCCGAGGACTAGAGAGCAGCGCTGGCAAAGCGGAAATAGTCCTTTATTACGTAAGTCTTCTTCCTTGTACCCCTTTGCAGTCATCCCACACTCCATTCCTAGCCCGTGATAAGCTTTCCTCTGTCACTCATCTCATCTCTTTCATTGTGTCATGTTGTGTGAGTTGAGTTGTACAGTATATAATGGGATGTCTTAGCTGCTCTTAGATCTGGCCGATAGCGATGGGAGGGCAGAGCCAGGCTGTGCTCAGACAAAGCGAAGATAGAGGGGTTTGGGCAGAGGCTTGGCAGGTGTGCTTCAGCCTCATTCAAACACAAGATGAAATGGGAAAAAAAAAACTAATGAAGACTCTGAAGTAACTGGTCCTCTCTTGAGAAGCAGGGCTCTTTCACAGCCTCTAAATGCTGGTGCGTTGCCCTGCGTTCACCTCAGGCCTCTCACGGGAGGTGCCTCACAATTCAATTCCAATGTTGTTTCCATGAGAAAATGGAAAATTAAATAATTTTTAAAAGACTAAAGTTGTCTTCTATCCTTATCTCCATCCTGCTCTGTTTTTTTTTAATTCCATGAAAGGAAGCATTATAATTTGCCTTTGATCCTGTAAATGACTAGTTGATATGCCAGGCTGCTGGCCTTGTAAGACATGTGCCTACCCTATCTGTTGACCACTTACCTACTGAGCCACATGCTTAGCACAGTCAGGAAGCATAGGGGCAGGAAATAAAGGACACGGATAAAAGATAGGATGGAAGTAAAGCAGTTCTATTTTTTTCATAAAGAGATAAGTTAATATGTATGTTATCAATTCTGAGATTATGTAACTTCCCCGAGGAATGGACGGTGACTTTAGTACCCCGAATATTAGAAACTTCTAATATTTCATCCTGGTTATATAGTCAGAGGAAGAATCAATGAATTCTTTAATGAATTGGATCTGGGGTCCTCAGGGCAGTCCCCCATAGACGCATTCTTCTTGTTCCTGCCAATAGTCATTTTGCTCTTACTGCCTCAGGCCTTTGCACCTGCTGCTTCCTCTGCATGGAGCCCTGTCCCCTCAGATCTTTCTGTGGCTCTGCCAGCCCCTTCTATTCCTGCTCTTAGGTCATAGCTCACTTCTGCAGGCATCTGCTATTCCCATGCCCTCGCTTCGTTTTCTCTCCAGCAATGTCACTGCCTGGTACTATTGTATGTATTTCATTATGTGTGTCTCCCCTGACAATAAGTTCCTTGTTGGGGCTTGAGAGACTTGGTCATTGCTGACTGCACCACCCCCTCCATCCCATCATGCTAGCACTCAATAAGTACTATTGAGTTCATATGTGAGAGTGCCTTAACCAGCCAACGGGCTGTTTTGGAGGTTGAGTGAATGCCTGGCTGGTGTCAAAGTAGGGGCAGTCAAGGGTGATCTAGAAGACCACACAGGCCCAACATGGGCTAACCAGTGGCAAAATTCTTCAGCAAAGACCTCAAAACCTCCAGAACTACAATGTGACAGAAATAAGAAAAGAATAAATAGGATTAAAGGAAGGGGGAGGAATGGAGAAAGTGGTCCCAGTAAGTTTAAATTCAGGGCAGTAGGGATGGCAGGGAGGGCTTGCTGATGGTCAGTGAGAAGGAATATTTATATCCTATTCCCAAGCAAGGCCTCAGTTTTCCTCTGTGTGATTTCTTAACCATCAGGATAAATGTTAATGCTTCTTTTTCACCTTTGCCTCTGGTCCTAAGAAGTTTCATTGTGGTCTCAGATCCTCAAAGACTTCGTAGAAATGTTATGTTTGGGTTTTTGCCATTTCCCCAAGTCCAAGTTTTTCTTCAGTTTTAGTTCTTCCTCTTCCAGTGATTTGAGACAGACTCACATGGCTCCAATTAGTCAGATTTCCATACTAAATACTGTGCCCCACCCTTCCCGGTGTCCGGTGGTATCTGCTTCGAGCCTTGATGGTTCAGCGTCTGTGTGTGACTCTGCCTTTTACCCACCTTTGCTGAGATTGGGACCCTCACTTTCACCTTCCCAACTGTTTTTGCAGAGACCAGCTTCCTTAAGGTAGGGCTACCAGGTACGTACATAACCACAGAACAGATTTTGCCTCTCCCCAGGTTCAAGTAAGGTTTTCTGTTTGGTAGCTGTGGCTCAAATTGACTGTAGCAAGAGTGCAGACAGAAAGCACATGGAGACAGACATGGGCATGTTCTAAAGATCCGTAGGAATCAATCAGGAACTATTCTGAAATCCAGGGACATCGCCTTCCAGCATCCCCCATAGCCTGATGCATTTGAGAAACCCTTGCCAGTCTTGAACTTTTAACTGCCCCGAAAGCCTTGTTCTTTTTTTTTCCCCAAAACAAAATCTGGTAGACCACTTTGGGCTTGGGGGGATATGTAGATACCTTATTTTCTCTTTCCCTCAGTTTCCCCATCTCTGTGATCAGAATAGTGATGTCTGGTGAAGGTAGTAATTTCTAATTCCCAGGATTGTTTTGAGGAAATGGAATGGAGATTACGCCTTCTGCTCATTCTTCAAGTGATGGAAAATGGAAATGGTTAATGGTTGTTTCCTCCGTGCTACTGAAGCATAGCCAGTGTCAAGAACAGCCATCACTGAGACTATTCACTTTTCCTTTATGACTGAACTCTAGCCATGGTACATGAAGACAACATGAGGGTCCCAGAACTCAAACACAAGTCCAAGAGAAAAAAAATTCCCTTGGCCAAGAAGTGGAGGAATGGAAGAAGTCATATGAGTTAGGGACATTGGCATCCTTGGGGAAGATTTTTGTGGGTATGGGGTGAGGACTTTATCCTCTGCAGTTTCCATGACTGAGTCTATGATATCAGTGAATGGCAGCCATAACAACAGGAGAAAAGGTCTACAGATTTACCACACCACAGGGCTACCACCAAAAAGAAATGAACCCCACCCCACAAATTCCAGTGAGCGCAATACGCGCAATCTTTGTGTGATAGGTGAGCTTAATCTTCAATGGCAGTGGGATTCCCCGCAAAGGGCATGCATGATGAGGTCCTTCTGGGGAAAGCATTCAGAGAAAGTGGACTTTCTCCCTTGATCCCCCTCAAGAGTGTTCAGGTAAACGTGTTTTAGGCACATCTAGGTTGTCATTCCCTGAAAGTCCCCCAGTGGACTGGTTAGCCTTGAAAGACTGGTTAAGGACACCAGACAGCTAAAACAACATGGGTATAAGGCACTGTATACTGTGAAAAATCTCATGCCCTCCATACCATACCATAGCTTTAGGCTGCTGGTCATGTCAGTGGAAATGCTGAAAAGACTGGAGCAGGGGATCATGAGTTCAAGGCTCGCCGAGGCTACTGGTGATGTAGCTTAGTTGGAAGAGTGGTTGGGTAGCAGTCACAAAGTCTTGAGTTTGAAGTCCCAGAATCACATAAATGGTGTGGTGGCACATTCTTGTAATCCCAGCACTCAGGAGGTAGTAGCAGGAGGATTAGACATTGATGGTCATCCTTCTAGGCCAAACTAGGTAAGACACACTTCCTCCAAAAAACAAAAGCAAACAAGAAAAACCTCAAGGAGAATTAAAACTATCAGAGCACGGAACTATATTGTTGTAACTGTAGTTTCTGTTAGTTGATTTTTTTAATCTCCCCAAAGTCAACCACATACTCAGTCAAGGATCCATAAATTTTTCTATGAAGGTCTAGTTAGTAAATATTTTAGACTTTAGACTCTGCTATTGTTGAAGGAAGCAATATATATTTATATAAGTATATATGATAAATAATATGCATGAGTGTGCTCCAATAAAAGTTAATTTATGGACACTGAAATCTGAATTTCTTATAATGTTTGTGCATCATCAAAAATTTATTCTTTAAAGAAATTTTCCATTCCTTCTAAAAACACCAAAGCTATTGTCAGTCCATAAACAAGACAGGTGAGCTGGCCTTGCCCTGTGGATTTGTTTGTTGAGCTCTGCGGTGTAGTTCTGGAATTCATCCCCAAAAGTTTAAGTGTCTCTAGGAAATCCAGGGAGTCCTTTCTATAAGTAGCAATTTTGCCAAGCTTGGACGGAACCAATTAGCACAGAAAAATAAAATTATTCTCCTGGCAGAGCTCTGCTATTTAGTTTTTGAAGAATATTCTTGAAGAAGAGACCTGAGACCCTCAAGCCAACAGCGGGAGAAAAGGGGTTGCACTGCTCAGTCTCAAAGAGAAACTTAGGGAGGGGGAGAGTGGCTGTGCTGGGCTTTTCTCCAGGATGGAGGGTTGGCCTGTAAATTAGAGCTCCATGGATTTGTAAATCTTTAGAATGGAAGATGGAAGCAGAGACTGGAGGAGGAACAAATCACTGGTTTCGCCCCTAGCGTGGAAGAACCTGCATTTTAAGTGTGTATCTGTGCGTAACCATAACTGCAAGTGTGATTTTACATTCAGGGTGCCTGCTGCAGTAATCACTCTATTGATTTGCTAATGCCTGGACTCATGTAAATCTGAATTACACCCATTTGCACAACTTTATTGGCTTTGAAGGGAATGATTCACTTCGCTGTTTAAATACCTGATACCTATTAATTGCTCTTTGGAGGCCTTTGTGCATGCTATCATACATTTATTTATAATCAGCACACCAATATTTTATCCTCTAGCTAGAGAGAGAAGACAAACTAAATCAAATGATAAGGAAATATCATTTCCCAAAGCCAAGGCGTACTCCATGCTCTGGCTTTAACAGCAACACAGTTTTCTTTTGAGACCATGATGATGTGGGCAGTGTGGGGTATCTTTGTGTTCCAGGGAGGTGTTCCTCTCACCCACCCCAGGTGGACTCCAGCTTTGGAGGACTAGGTGCTCAAGGTCACACAGACTTCCATGGAGTCAGTGGCTTCCTGGGTCTTGTCCTGCAAATTAAAAGAATGAAATTTGTGAACCACAAAGGATGAGTTTTAGAAATAAATGTATTACAGATTCATGTGTGAGAGCCTAAGAAAGAGGGAGGGAGAAGCTCCCATAAGCAGGAGGGGTTCACGGATGCTATCAGTATCCCCATCTGGCTGCTGCTGGTCTAGGGGCTTTTTCAAGGGCTTTCCCGCAGAAGCCGGTGGCATGAGGAGGTGTCTGGCTGTCTTAATGTCCCACTGCTGTGAAGAGACACCATGGCCACAGCAACTCTTATAAAAGGGAAGCTTTTTTTAAAAATATTTATTTGTTTTATGTATACAAGTGCTCTACCTACACGTACACCTGAATGCCAGAAGAGAGCATCAGATCCCAGTATAGATAGTTATGAGCCATCATGTGGTTTCTGGGACTTGAACTCAGGGCCTCTGGAAAAACAGACAGTGCTCTTAACCGCTGAGCGGTCTCTCCAGCCCCCAAAAGGGAAGCTTTTAATTGGGGCTGGCTTATAGTTCTGTGTGAGCCTCTGGGCCTGGCTTGAGCTTCTGAAACCTCAAAGCCCAACAGTGACACCCATCCTCAAGGCCACACCTCCTAATGCCACTCCCTCAGGACCAAACATTCAAATACATGAGGCTATAGGGCCTGTTCCTATAGAAAGCTGGGGGCATGCTCTCAGTGTCAGCCACTTCCTCACTTTTCAATTCCAGGCTGAGGTCTCATTTAGAAGAGCCAGCAAGGACCAGGAAGCAGGACTCTTCTGGAATTTCTGGCGTCCATCAAGGTCATTCTCAGGGCTGCTGATCTGGGGGTCACTGCTCTGCCTGAGCAGTGTGTCTACCTCACATTCACACCAATCCCTTCTTAGCATCAGAGTGCCGGTTCTTGGCTTCTTTGAATGACAACTGTGGCTCTTTCAGCAGCTGTTAGAGCCTGGTGGGACCTGCCAGGATTTCCAGGTTCTTGTGTGGATTGGATAAAGGACAGGTGGAGAGTGGAAGAAGCAGACACAGTTTATGAAAGAAGAGTGCATTCATAATAGAGAAAATAGAAGAATGGGGGGGGGGGGAGCGCAGTGAAACCCACGCATCCATAACTGGGACTTCTACGGGCTATTTGTACGTAGTGAGCTTTTCAAAATGTGTCTGCTAGGTACATGCTTTGATATACAGATTTTGGTTTCATGTTCTCCAGTTTGACACAGTCTAGAGGTGTATAGAATAAGCTTGACACATTGGCAGACTGTGGGAGAGGCACAGTGTGTCTGATGGCCTTCTTCTGATGATTTAAGTGAATTCTAAACAAATGCACACACACCTTAGGAGTCAGTCTCCCTAGCCAGAAGTAAAGAGATAGGCAATTGGGTTCATCTGAAGCAAGCTTAAAGAAGAGCTTGTTTGTAAAAGCTTGTACAGCAATAAGAAGACCAAGAGAGGACACTTGCGGGACATCCGGACAGATAGGAAGGTCCTGGCTTCGAGATACAACATGAGAGGTTTTCACAAATGACCCACAGGTGGAAATTATGGTAATAAAAACTTGGACTCTCTTTTCTCTTCCCTCTTCTGCTGGTACTTCCTGATAGCAGAATACATCACAAAGCCAGCCATGCTTGCTTCTCAGAGCAAGAGTGGAGCAAGGGAGTGCGTGGGTCTGGGGCCAGAGAGAGGAACCCACTACTGTAAACAACAGTATAACTAAATAGAGCAACAAAATGGTGCCTGTTATATATATATATAACATATATACCCATATATATATATATATATATATATATATATATGGGTTATATACATTGTGTGTGTTTGCGTTTCATTCATTTATATTTAGGGCACAGATATGTCATCTACCCATATATTTATCATGTTTCCCTGGACATAGACAGTGATGGACTCCCCAGTCAGGCCTCTGTGTACTGAGATGTTATACTTATAGAGATGGAGAGGGGCCGCCTCCGCTTTGCACAGAAGAAAAAAAGGTCTGTAAACACAGGAACCTTCTCAAGGTCACTCACTGGCAGATTTGCATGGAAACCAGTTGGTGATTGATTTCCACACTAGATCCCTTAGTTAGTGAGATTATTTTCTTAAGAACTAGTCCCTACGGTGTTCAGGGAAGAAAACCCATCATTGGACGGAGGGAACCTAATTAGGCTGGGTACAGTTTGCAAGGGCTAACTAGGGTCTGGAGGCCACAGGAAGACACTGAAGTTGGCTGCTTCTCAGGGCAACGTGAGGATTCTGGGAGGGCTGGAAGCACTAGATGGAGGGAACATAAAGTCTTCACTTAGAGTTTAGCAAAACCATTTGAATGAGGCTAAGATAATCAACACGTTAAAGCCCAAAGCAGAAATATCTTCCTCATTTCTAAATAGAACTGGGTTTTATGCTCTGTAGGTGCTTAACAGAAAAAGAGCAGCAACATTAAGATATTTTTAAAAACCAGACTGTAAATCCTCTCTAACCTTAGCATCTAAAATTAACATTTTATTATAGAATATCTGATAGACTTTTAACGAATGATGACACCACAGAACATACTCTTTTTTTTGCTATAAAAATACTGTAATGTAAATAAATATAGGCCTTCCTTATTAAGTTACAAACAGTGTGTACTCCACTGTGACGCTCTGCTGAATGTCTCTAAGAAGATCTGGGCATTTAGATTGTTTTATAAGTGTAGCCATATCAGACTATTTTCTGGTGCCGTTGACCACCCTCTTTTTTTCCTCTTTCATGTGTATATGTGTGTGGTATAAATATATGCATGTGGATATACACATATGGAGATCCAAGGTTGACACTGGGGAGCATCTCCAAACCGCTTCAGTCTTATTCCTTGGGGCAGACTCTCTCAAGAAAACCCACATTTCCCCAATATGCCTAATCTTGCTAGCCAGCTTGTTCTAAGGCTTCTCTGTCATTTCCTTCCCAGGGTCAAAATTAGAGACAGGCTGCCACACCTACTCATCATTTTACCTGGCCTCTGGGAGACCAAACTTGGGCTCCTTGCTTGCATGGGAAGTATTTTAACTGCTGAGCCATCTTCGCAAAACACACAGATGAGAAATGAAGTCTCCTGTTGTAAGGACGCGCCTTTAAGTTCAGGTCTACTGCTTTCATTCTGTAGAGTGGTCCTGACACCCTGACCTCGGGCTAACCCACCCATGGGAAGAGAAACTATCTGAAGTGAGAGTCTCCCTTTAGCTATTTGCCTATCACATCTTTTTCTCTTGAAATGTTAGTGTGTTTAAGAGTTATATAAGATCTGAGCTTGAAGCAAAGATACAAAAAGCTGCCCATGCACACCTATTGAATCAATGGAGCCAAGGATGAGAAACACCTCTAGACAAGGAATACCTGGTGATCTTAACCTCCTACGAGGCCCCTGAGGTTCTTTCTTCTATTAGAAACGAGTGAATCTTTCCTTCTAGAGAGGGTGTGGCTTAAAAGCCACCATTGCTAACATTGGTAAAAGGTAAGAGTCAGAATGGAGAAACAAAGGCTCTTCTCCTACAGAGAAGAAGCTGAAGAGAAGGGAATCAGGCCCACATTTGGTCATGCTTATGAGTCTTTCTTGTTTGTGTACGTCTGGCTGTGCTGTTATCTCTGTTTTGTCCTCTACCTCTGAAATTCATTCTGCCTGGTCTCATCTGTTGGCCGTGCTTTCCACTGTGCTTTTTATTTAACTGGTTGATTCTTTCATTTTCAGCATATTTTTTAAGAACTTAAAGAAAAAGACTTGTCTATTTATTTGCTTATTTATTATGTATACATTGTTCTGCCTGCATGTGTGCCTGCTGCCAGAAAAGGGCGTGCTGCTGAGGTTTTATTGATGAGTGGGGCCAGGGAGAGCACCCAGACACAGAGGTAAGCTCAGGTGAGCAGGCAGGCCTTCCACTGAAACCCAGAGCCTCACTCAGGGAAAGGGGCATCTTCCGCATCCCAGGTGATGTTGACAATAACAAGTGGAGGCTTCAGACCACAGAATTCTGGGAAAATAGATCCCCTTTAACAGAAGGACACACTGACTCAGTGTGTTTGAATTATGGAGACTAGCATCCCTGCAAAGGGAATTATGGGAGACAATTGAAAGAGGGGCCAGCTACATCACCCCAACTAGGAAAACACACTAGCTGGGATTTTATATTCTATTTCATTTCATTATTCTTATTATTTCTTTTTTTTTTTGAAGGACTTGAAAATAGTGGGACTTTAACTTTTTTTGATAGTTGATCCCCATAACAGTTCTTTTTTATTGTTTATTTTTTTGTTATCAATCACAGGTTAGGTACTTTGCATCCCAGGCATAGCCCCCTCCCTCATTCCCTCCCACCTTCCCTAACCCTCCCTCATCTCCTCCCCGCCCCCTCCAAGTCCACCAACGGGGGGGGGAGGACCTCCTCCCCTTCCATCCAACCCCA
>CM053743.1:52318279-52479600 GCA_028658305.1 Pachyuromys duprasi | reverse complement strand
CAGAGATTTGAAATTTTTTTCATATAAGTCTTTCACTTGCTTGGTTAGAGTCACCCCAAGGTACTTTATGTTATTAGTGGCTATTGTGAAGGGTGTTGTTTTCCTAATTTCCTTCTCAGCCCTTTTGTCTTTGGTGTACAGGAGGGCCTTATTATTTCTTTAATTTGTTTTTGCTTTTAAAAAGTTTAAACTTTTGCACTTTAGTAGTTTAGCCATCTTGTTTTGGTTATTTCTCATCTAAGCGACAGCCTTTTCCCCCAGCATCTCTTCTTAAAATACTTTGTTTTCCATACCTCTAACCCATGCTCTTCTCATTTACTTTTTTCTTTTCACCTTTCTTATTCCCTCGTGATCATCAATTTAATCACTGAAACCTTTATCTTTAAAGAACTATAAAATTTCTTTTCTGCAACCAGTTACCCTACTACTGCTGTCTCGGAATCCCACTCAGAAAGTTAACTACTGTTGCAAATTAGTGCTGGGACTGGTGTCAAGGTTTGTATCTGTTTCCTGCAGTCAGCTTTGTCCATAAATAGTACTGCAGAGCATAGAACACAACCCATCACCACAACTTATCAGGACAACTCAGATAAAACAAAGGAAAAGATCAAGAAAGGAGGAAAAACTAACAGTGAAGGACACATTTATTCCAACAGTCTTTCAAAGCATAGCCAAGAAACAAGATATACACACAGAAACAAACACACACCCATATAAACACACACACACACACACTATCTTCACAAGCTCACAATTTGCCAATACTGGACCCCAAACACAATGAGCTAGATAAAATGGCAGAAAAAGGTTTCAGAGCCCTACTCTTAAAACATATTAATGACCAAAATAAATGGATAAATGAGGTAAGGAAATAAAATCAAGAGCTAGATGAGAAAGTTAGCAAAGTGGATGAAAAGTTCAGCAGCCTGGAGGAGAAAAAAATTCAAGACCAGAGAAAAAAAATCAGCATAATAACTGGAATTCTGTGGGGAAAATGAGTTAAACAAATGCTGGAGAGATGGCTCAGAGGTTAAGACCATTGGCTGCTTTCCAAAGATCCTGAGTTCAATTCCCAGCAACAACATGGTGGTTCACAACCATCTAAGAAGAGATCTGTTGCCCTCTTCTGGCAGCAGGTGTACATGCAGGCAGAACACTGTATACATAATAAATAAGTAAATAATTGATATATAGATAAGTCTTTTTTAAAGGTTCTTTTAAAAATATGCTGAAAATGAAAGAATCAACCAGTTAAATTAAAAGCACAGTAGAAAACACGGCCCACAGATGAGACCCTGCAGAATGAACTTCAGAGGTAGAGGACAAAACGGAGATAACAATACAGCCAGACATACACAAACAAGAAAGACTCATAAGCATGACTAAAACTTCTACAAAGTGTGGGATGCATTCAAAAGAGCAAACCTAAAAGTCTACAAGGCAGAAGAGTCAAGGGTCTAATGACACAGAAAATGAGAAGGCTCGAGAGATGTTCTTGCTCGTCTTCCAGAGAACCTGGATTTAGTTTGCAGCACCCACATCAGGTGGCTCACCACAATGGTAACTCCAATTCCAGAGGGTTCTCTTCTGGCCACCATGTGGCACATGCTCTGCCAGATTTCTTATCTAGCCCAGGTCTATCTGCACAGGGATGTCACTGCTCACAGAGGGGCAGGCTCTCCTACATCAGTTATCACTTACGAAACATGCCTCACAGACATGGCCATAGGCCAATCTGGTTGAGGCAACTCTTTGGTTGAGGTTCCCTCTTGTCAGGCAATGCTAGGTTCTTGCTAAGTTGACAATTGAAGGTTACTGTGACAATGTTCAACGCAGTAAATCAGCAACCCCGAATGCTAATGGTAAAGGAAGAACAAAACTATCAAACAACCAATAACACCACTGCCTCAGTTAAAAACCAAGATCATTCATGTTGGCACACTCATTGGTAACATTTTTCAGCTTATTTGGGGCAGTTGATGGGTGTGTAGCTAAGCGTAACTGCCGACATTACTAGGAGATACAATCTCCCAGCAAGCTCTCTGACCCTCTGGAAGGACTATATACGAATACTTATATGCATGTAATAACAATGAAAAAAGAAGTCATAAACTGAAAGAGCGCAGGGAGACGTATATGAAAAGCTTTGGTGGGAGGAAAGAGAAGGGAGAAATATTGCAAACTATCTGTTGTCTCCAAAGCCCTCTAAGATGCCCACAAACCGAGAGTCAAAGCATGAAAATCAATTTACCAAGCAAATGGAAACTGAAAACAAACAGGCATAGCTATTCTGATATCTGATACAGTAGATTTCTAATCAAATCACTTAGAAGATACAGAGTAAACCACTACATGTCAATAGTGTAAAAAAATCAAGAATATATAATATTTGTCCAACAATTATTAAGCTCCCAATTTAATAAATGATAAAAAGACATGAAAGTCAGAAAGGTACTGACCCAGTAATAGTGGGAGACTTTGATATCCCACTCCAGTCATTAGAAGGCCTTTCAAACGAAAAATCAATGAAGAAGCTTCAGAGTTAAACTGTGTGGTAGATAACTGTATTTAACAGATATCCATGGAACATTCTATTCAGTGCACGTGGAGAACACATTCCCTTCAGTGGCCCATTGACCCATCTTTAAAATCAATTACAAAGAGAGATTTAACGAATACAAAGCAATAGAAATAATTCTTGTGTTTTATCTGATCATAACACTTGAAATCAACAGCAAGAAAAAGTACAGAAACTACAAAGAACTTAGATCTGGAACAACACATTTTTTAATGAATAGTGGGTCAATGAAGAATCAAGGAGAAAACATTTTAATCTATAGAACTAAATGAAAATGAAATGGATATAGCTAAGGCTATTCTAAGAGGAAAGTGTGTGTATGTAAGTGCTTACATGACAAAGAATTAGAACAGTCTCAAACAAATAACCTAATAATTCAAGTTTCCATAAAAATGAGAAGCCAGATGCAGTACAAAGCAAGAAATAATAAATATTAGAGCATAATTTCATGAAATGGAGATCAAAGGAACAAGAGCCATAATCTATCAAAGCTTTGGTCCTTTGAAAGCTAAATAAGATCCACAAGCCTCTCACCAAACAAATTACAAGAAAGGGAGAGAACATGCAAATTGATAAAATTAGGAATGAAAGGGCAAATAGTACAACACACGCCAATGACATGCAGAGGTTTGTTAGGAAATAGTTGAAGATCCTATATTTCAAAAAGTTGGAAAACCAATAAGTCCGATTTTCTCTTCTGGCCCCTTCCAACACCAGGCATACATACACTGCACTTATATACTCGAAGACAAAGCACTCCTCTGTGTAAATTAGAAATCAAGCAATCAATCGATGAGCCAATCAGTCGATCAATCAGTCATTTGAGAGAGACAGAAAGCAAGTTGGGCACCAGCCTTTTATTGCTCCCTCCTTTCTGTTTGCGGGTGCAGCATGGAAAGCTCCTGCCCACAGCATGAGCAAAACAGGAATCTTTAAGTTGCCCTTGTTGGGCATTTTGTCATATAATGCAACATGCAGCATGAAAGCAGAAGAGGGAAGAGGACTAGCCAGAAGGAGCCGGAGTGGAGAAGGGGGCCAGGAAGAACAGAGTTATGAAAATACGTAATGAGGCCCAGTACTCTGTGAGAACTTAAGGAGGGGTCTGTAGGATGTTTTCTCTGTCTCAAACTTAAATAGAAAACCGATGCTGTGTCAAAGAAGAGAAGCAATGTTCTGGGGTCCTGGCCCTCTTTCCCCCAGAAAAGACCCACTGACATCCCTCAGACACAAGTGCTGGCCCTTGTCTCTAGGCTTTCTGTGAATTATAAGGTGACCACGGGCCTGATGGGAGAGGGAATTAGATCCCTATCCCCTCTGCTCGCTGTAAGCAAATCCATTTTCCTTTACTGATTTCTGTTTCCCAATTCTTTGGGAAACTGAAACAGCAGATTTATAGACCCAAGTTCCTGGTTACGACCGCTTCTGTTTCCCACTGCTTGCTGTAAGCATGGACCAGTGACAGCCACCACCGAACTTTAACTCCAGCACAGACCACGTTAAAAAAATAAATCTTACTGTATCTTTGCTTTGACACTCCTTCTCCCATCAAAGTTTCGATCGCTTGATCATTAAAGGATTGCAGAGGCCAGCAGGAGACTATGAGACTCCCAAGATTTAGCACAGGACCGCTAACAGCTGCGAGGGTGTCCTCCAGCAGGTGGCTGTAGTTTGCAAGTCATCCAGCAGGTGGCGATAGCTCACAGACTTCCAGAGCAGGAAGAGCCCTGAGCATCCCAGTAGCCTAATTGAATAAGAACTAACAGAGAAGTTCCATTAGATGCCCTGGAGGTGGGTTTCTTCTTTGCTTAACTAATCCCAGCCACAGCAGAAGATGGCAACAAATCTATATTTTAGTTTTTAATCCAAAAGAAAAGCTCACAATCAAGTCTATCTCCATACATAGAACTCATGAGGTTTTTTTTTTTTTCTTTTGTTTTGCCCTTTTTTTTTTCTTTTAGGTAAAGTATATTAACGGTTGTCATGTTTAGAAAGTGTTGAAACAATGAAAATAATGCATTAGAACAGCTGAAAACAGGTTGCAATCTAACAACCACAGACTAGCATCACGTCTTTCCTCATGCCTCACCACCAGGTAGAGCCACACTAAAATCACTTTACTCAAGAAAGTACAGCATCTGATTCACGAGATATCTTAGTGCTTCTATTGCTGAGATAAAGTGCAGTGACCGAAAAGCAAGTTGGGGAGGAAAGGGTGTATTCGGCTTACACTTCCAGATCATAGTCCGTCCCTGGAGGAAGGCAGGACAGGAAGGAACCTGGAGACAAGAGCTGATGCAGAGGACGCAGAAGGGTTCTGCTTACTGGCCTGCTTCCCACAGCTTGCTCACTCTGCTTTTTCATAGAACCCCAGACCACCAGCCCAGGGATGGCACCACCCGCCATGAGCTGGTCCCTCCCCCAGGGATCACTAATTGAGAAAATGCCTTACAGCTGGATCTCAGGGAGGCATTTCCTCAACTGAGGCTCCTTCCTCTCTGATCACTCTAGCTGTGTCAAGTTGAAACAAAACCAGCCAGTCCATGAGCCTATGATAGTTATATCCTGTTTGACCTCTTATTCACACAATCCTAAATCTATGCATGTAGTGCCTGCTCATACCAGGCAATATCTGGGTGCCAAGGTATTAGCAGTAAGTAATAGTCACTGTCCCTGAAGTTGTGGGGCTTACAAGTAAGATACTTGCCTTGGGCAAGAAGTGAAAAATAGGAAATATATATGTGTGTGTGTGTGTGTGTGTGCTGTTATATTCCATAACTAACACATCAGCAATGCTAAGTGCTAGGGAGGCAAGATTGAGCTAATGTACCGAGACCCCACTAGGTTGTATGGCTGGCTCTAAAGCTCACAGTCACTAAGATATTCCCAATGCGCCCTAGCTTCCCCTGTTGCACAACCCTGTGCCTGGTTGGGACTCCACATGCAAGGGTAGAGTCACTTCTCATTACCCGACGCTGAATTTCCTACCCATCTCCCACCGGTTCCTTTTTGGAGCAGTGGGATTGTTATGTCTATAGTCCTAAGTGCAGACTTTCTATATCAGTTTTCTGAGCTGCTTCTTTAGTGAGAAGATGTTGTTTCCTTTAAGCGGAAGCGCTGGGATTCCATTTCTGCTTCAGTATGTGTGGGAACACTTCCTGACTCAGCGTCTTGCTGCAAACGTGTGCCACTCCAGCAGTATCCCTATCATAATAAGATGAAAGACACTGTGCAATCTGGCACTGGACCCTAAGAGTTAGTTATAAATCCAAGAGAAGTCAATAAACACCTGCCTCTAGCCTCCACCGTCACGCAAACACACACTCTGCTTTATTTATTTTTAATTATGTGTATATGTATGTGTGGTTTTGTGTGTATGTGTGTTTAATATCTCATCCATGCTAAACCTAACACTTTATATTCTTACATTATTTGGCTCAATTTTTTAAATTATTACTTATGGCCCACTGTTTTCATAGTCCTATAATGTACTGAGATCTGTAGCTTGAATAATATTGAATCAAGTACATCAGAAAACTGAGTAGAATTTTGTGAAACTGTATATTAGGATTTAAAGGCCTCAAGGAAGGGAGCATTAGCTATGTCCATGAATGTTACATACACTTACTTTTGACAAATGACTTTTGGAAGAAGCTGAAGCAGCCCTTGAGCCAAGAGTTCATGGTCTAGTCCAGCAATTCGAGGCATCTAAAACACCTTGAACGCCTGCGTTTACACTGCTCAGTGGCAGCAAACACCCTGCAGCAGAGAGGAGAATGGTGGCTGTTTTGTGGTGAGGATTCTGGAAAGTGAATTGCCAAAAATTTTACAGTGAGGTGATGTTGAGATTGGCTGATAGAAGTGGAGTTGGATTCCCCCAAGAGGGTAAGGGTGAGGAGCATGGGATCCTGCTGAACAGGCTTTTTGTTATTATTACTAATTGTTAAAGAAGGTCTGAGAGAGTATATCTAGACATTGTTCAGAGACAAAGGGCGTAGGAACAAAGGGGGAAAGACAGAAACCAGCCCATACCTGCCAATGTGAAACCACACCCCTAGCTAATGTGAAGACCACCTCTTGGATCTCATGTTTAAAACAGACATGTTCAATCCCCTGCTGACTCTGCTGCTACATTGTTCCTGGCGTCCAGAAGAAATATCGGCAGATGGCGGACCAGTTGTACAAACTGACCTGAGGGTCTTTATGGGTTGTTTTACATCCCTTTCCCCCACCGCTCAGCTATTTGGCATTTTCTCAGGGGGAAAGTTTTAAAACACCATAGAAACTCTTCTATCAGAAAGCACCTTGTGGTGAATGGTGTTTGTTATTCAGACAGTGAGCTCTCTGTCTTAGCAGTTCATGATGTTCTTTCTGATGGAGGTGGCTTTGTGATGGTTCATGCTCAGAAACCCTCCACTGCTCCCTGAGTTCCTCTCTGGCTCAGTCTTGCTTTAATCAATATGCCAATACTTATTTGAACATGAGAGCAGATGACTCTTGTTTCTTTCTTTTTTTTTTGAAAAGGTTTCTTGAGCACAGATTAATCTCATGACCCAGAGAGAGGCTGGCTTGCTCTTGTAACAGACTGTCTGAGGTTTTTGATTACTGTTGAGTATGATTATGGATCAGAGAGAGGCTTTAACCCAGGCGTATTCCCTGGGGTAAAACTGGCTCTGCTTGCGTGAACAGAAAAGTGTGCAAGCCGGTGAAGGCTGCAGCTGCGGCTCGTCCACTGGCCTGCTCCGACAAGAAGGAGGCTACTTGTTGCTTATAGCCATACAAGCTTGGGCTCATTCAAGAAACCTGAATGCACATCTGGTTCTTAGAATCCTCAGATTACTTAGCTGCAGATTCAACCAACAGTAGATGGGAAATATTTGAGGGGAAATTGTGTCTGTACTAAAGACGCAAAGACTTTGTTTTTCTTGCCACTGTTTTCAGACGTGGTGTAACTTTTCCTCATGAGAACATGAAAAGTGACCAAATGTTTGTTCACCTGAGCTAGAGCATCTAGGACACCCCCACCCCCACACAAAAAAAAATCCATCCAAGGCTATTTTAGTGAACCAGTGAGTTGCACTGAGGGTTTTTATGGGAATGTGTGTGAAGGGCTACTTACTGAAGTGTAGACAGCTCAAAGGCAGATAGGTGGGCACTCATAAGAGCTTTGTCCCTCGACTTCCATGCCCAGCTTGGGGGGAGGGCCTCAGAGGAGTCCGCTTTCCCTCAGCCATTCCTTACTGCTTACACAACCTTGGGGAGAGGCCTTGTGAGCTCTGTTGTAACTTTCTGAGCTTCCTGGCTGCTTTAACTTTGATTTACTTCCTGAATCTAATTTGTTACTCCTTCCAGGAGGAGATGCTTCAATTCTGGGGAAAGAGTTATACAACATCTAAGCAATGCCGCGCCACTTATATGACACTTCCATCGAATTAGGTACTAAAAAGAATCTACAGGTGGTTTAAAATATGCACGAGTGTGTTCGTCAATCACGCACGCGTGCTGCAGCTTCTTGTACACAGGACTCAGTAGTTTGGCCACTCTCAATGGATACTATTTTCAAGTCACTGATATTTAACCACTGTGTGAAATGATTTGAGGAAATACGTTCATTTTAATCTTTAGAAAAAGGTATGGTTGAGATCTTATGTGCTCTCCCCCACCCATTCACGTACATAAAGGATTACAGGTGACTAAGGAAAGCTGAGCGTGGAAGAAATCATCTTCTCCAGGGAAGAGCACTGACTGGTCAGATCACACCAAATGACCAGCCCTGTAAACACACATTCAAGTAACATTATACAGACTGAGTAGTGTACATATATATATATGCATGTTACAATGATTACTGAAGAAAATGGCCTTGAATTTGAAAGAGAGCAAGAAGGGGTAGAAGAGAGAGTTTGAAGGTAAGACAGGAAAGGGGAAATTATGTAATTAATTGTATTATAATCTCAAAAATAAACGATATTTTTAAGTGTAAGGGCTAGCCTTGATATATAAAGTGCTTCCTGTATAAGCATGAGGGACTGAGTTCAGAGCTTCAGCATTGGTTGAGAAAGCCAGGCGCGAACACCCATAACTATAACCGTAGCATTGGGAGACAGATAGGTGGGTACCAGGGCCTGGCTGGCCAGATGCTTTAGACGAAATGGCTAACTACAGATCCAGTGAGAGGACCTGGCTCAAAAAACTAAGGTGAAGAACAAACAAGGCAGACAGCAAAATGACCCTTGCCTCTACATGTGCAAGTAGACGCAAGTGCACATATGCACACACGGAATGAAATGGATGCTACAATGACAATAAACAAATAGACACAGCAAGTAAAAATCAACCAAGATGAGGTATCCAGCCAGGCATTTCGGCTCTCCTCTGTTCTCAGCACTTGGGAGGCTAAGGCAGGAGGATTGCCATGAGTTTGGGGCCATCTTAGGCTACATGTGAGTTCTGGGCCAGTCTGACTTCCGAGTGAGAGCCTGCACTCAGGGTGCGTGACACTTTCTATTAGAGTCTAATAATAACTTGATCTAATCATTATCTAATCTAGACCACAAGAAGTAAAAAAAAAAAAAAAACAAAAAAACAAAAAACCACAAGCTTTTTACTAGACGCAGTTGTAAGAAGAAATTGCCAAATTTTGAGCACAGCAATGAATAACAAGTTTGAAAGCAGTTTTATTGTGCATGAAGAACTATATTTTGCATGGCTAGACTCTTCTTTACATTTTCTTCTTAAAAATTAAAGGTGTCAATTTGAAGTGTAGCTGGTGGCAGATCTATTCAACTTAAAAAAAAAAAAGAAAGCCCTTAAAAAGCAGAAGCACTGATGACCCTGTCCATCGTTCTGCTGGCCCCTTCTGTCTCCTAGACCAAACAGGCTGTGCTGTTACAGACCTGAGTTGTATCTTTTAGCCACTGCTCAAGCTGTTATTTCTAAGTAATACAATGATAATAAATCAAATAGATACAATGTGTACTATAATGGTGATAAACCAAATAGGTACAGGGGATAAAATCACTACAGGGGTACATTTATGTAGCTCTGTGTTTGCATGTTGGTACACATGCTTGCAGGTATGTCGAAGGCCGGCTGACTGCCTCAGGTGTCATTGCTCAGGTGTTGTGCACCTTCTGTTTTGACATAAGGTCTCTTGCTGATCATGGTGCTCACCAAGCAGGCTGTCCAACACACCCCACCTCCACAACACTGACATTGCAGACTTGAACCACCGAGCCCGGAATTTTTTTTTATGTGGCTTTGGGGGATAGGATTTAGGGCCTTATGTTTGTTCAGCAGGTACCTAATGGATTGAGCCATCTTTCCATCCCTGCAAAAATACCTTGATTCTTTGTAATTCAGCCTCTCAGAAGTTAGCACCTCCATTCACTATGCCAAGCACTGCTTACCTCATCCCTTCAGAGCTTATGTATTTCTTCTTCCACAGCTTCTTGTCCTCACAGAAACCATCCCCTCTCCATTCCTAGACTCGTTTGTTTGTTTAGACAGTAAATCTGTTGTCAGCTTGCCTCTGAATGAAGGACTCTTATTTTTTGCTGGAATATTATTCCTTTAGGCCCATCCTTGGGTTTGTTTTCTTTCCCTTAATCAGCAAGCATTATTTGTTTGTTTGCTTGTTAAGTAGTATATCTTATAGGTTGATTATGTAATCATTCCGTGTAGTTATGGAGCACTGTGTGATGATTCAATGTATGTCTACTACAAGTACCAGCCAATACAGAGCAACAGCATTCTTTCACTTTCTATCTTCATGTGTCTTCTGTTGAGGTGCTTTCTAGAAGCATCAGATAGCTCAAATGTTTACAATTTAGCCAGACACACATTTTCTTAAATGACAGATTTATTGTATTTACAGTTAATCTAATTATCCACATGTTTTACTCATTCCTTCAATGTTAGTTTGTGTTTTCAAGTTACTCTGGGATTTTTGTAGTGAGATGTCCCAGCTTCTTTTCCATAACTCATCATCTCCCATATTACTACTTTTTCTCCCCAGTCATTCTTGTTCTGAATGGCCACAGAGGGGTTTTTTGTTTTTTAAAACAGATATAATGAACAGCCCCTTTTCTCTTTGTCTACTTTTAAATCTGTTTAGAGGTAAGTCAATGCCCTTAGCAGATAGGCATCCTCATGTCTGATAAAGACTGAGTTAGAAGGCAAACTTTCATTCTCCAGGACCCTTTGCCTGGTTTGGGACCTGTGATGACCGGCTTGGGAAGTTTGGTGTTCTGTGACAGTTCTACCTACCAAAGCCACTATTTCTTCCTAGTCCTGGTGAAGAAAGGATACAGGAGGGTCCAAGTTTGCCTCCAGTTTCTCCTCCTCCCCAGCATCCCTCAGTTCGGAAGTGTGTGCCAAATGCTTCTTACCTGGCAGCTTGAGCCATACCTCCACTTCATAGGGATGGAAGAGATTGGACAAGAACCCAGGAATTCTTCGTTCTTAGGCTTCATCTTTCTGAGGGAAACTTCAGGGGTGGGGAACAAGCGTCCCTACTGAAGTGTCCACAAGCTGAGCTGTTAAGACAGGTTCCTCTGAGGCCCATGTAACAGGTGATTCTGACAAGGATAAGACATGCCTTCCCAGGAGCTTCCAATACTGAACACAAAGCTCCCATCCCCAGAGCATTTGAGATCGCACCAGACCCAGAAACTTTCCAGTTCTTTCCTTCTCAAACCATGACTGGTGTGCAAACATCTGCTGCATGTCTGCATCAGCAGTGTGAATTCTAGGGTCACAGCAGTAAAGGAACTCAATAATCATGAAATCTAATTGTATCCCTTATTTGTGTGGGAGAAGAGTGTGTGTATGTGTGTGTGTGTGCCCATGTGTGAGTGCTCACACATGCCAGAAGACACCTCTGATGTCACTCTTCAGACACTGTCCATCTTGTTTGCTGAGACAGGGCCTCTCTTTCTGGAACCTCACCAAGTTGGCTTGGCTGACTGTCCAGTGAGCTAGGGATCTGCCCATCTCAGCCTCCCTAGGACCTGAATTACACATGGTCACCATCATTTCCAGCCTTTTCTATATGGGTTTAGGAAATTAAACTCGGGTACTCACACTTGAGTGGTAAGCACTTTCTTGACTGAGCTATTTCCTCAACCTTTATTCCTTATTTTGTTGAGAATCATGGGACCTAACAAAATGAAATGACTTGTCCAACAACCAAATTGCTATACCTGTCTCCCATGAACAGAATTATTTCCAGCTGTATCATATTAATCATCACAGAAATAAGGCGCAGAAAAACCGGGATGTCTTTGTAAACACAAACATATGCACTTTATAAAATAAAAGACATCCCTTTATTGGCCAACCAAAATTTGTATTTCATCATTTTTCCTTAATGTGAAAATAGCCCAGAATTTGTTTTACATTCAGTATGTGGTATGACTATTATGTTTCTAATAAGTGTCTGGTTTTTACTGTTCTCTTTTCTTAATTAACAAAGTGCCAAGTGGAAAGAGATAAGTTATGCACTTTAATTACAGCTACCCCAGGCTACTTGGAGAATTCTTATCAGTAGCATAGAATGTACGACCTACACATGTTGAAAAATAAAATTGGTGGGAGCTTTATTGGTGTGAGATTGAGGAAACAGTTCCGTCTCTCAGCACTGTCAAGAGAGAGGAGCAGTAGGCTTCCACGCCAGGCTTCCTGGAGTCGCTCGGGGCCTGGTTTTGTTTGTTTCCTCCTCAGGGAGCATGACACAGAGCATAATCTGTATCACTGGGAAAGACTGGGAGTTTGGGGTGCTGTAGGGGGGCTGGTGGTCAGTGTCGGGGGCTCTGTACTGATTACTTCCCTTTTCTGGACCCTTCCATGGGCCCTCCGTGCCTCAGTTTATCCCTTAGTAAAGTAGATCTTGATGTCTGCATAGAAGGAGGTAGGGGAGGGTAGTCAAGAAGGAATCAGGAGGTAAAGGAAAACAAACTATAATGCAATACGTGTAAGAAAGTGCTGTGCTTCACAAAGTAACTTGAAAATGTAATAGTTAAAGAAGAAAAGAACTTGGGACAAAGAAGGTGTGAGGTGACGGGACATGTGCCACTTTTCTTTGTGAAGGTCCCGAGGAGGCAGGAAGTGGCCGCTATGGACCTGGGTATATCACCAGTCCCGGAGCGGGTGAGGATGATGATGGCTCTGAAGACGAGCTTGATCTGGATGTGTCCTTTGAGGAGGTACGGTCACCTGTGATGTCGACTCCAATGTGCTCTGTGTCCCTGCTGAGCGCAGCAGCTTACCCATACGCGTGGAACTCAGCCTGGGCCCCTTTGCTCTCAGCATGCATTTGTTTCCTCTGAGTATGAGTTTCCGACACACTCACACAGACACATGCAGGCAAAATGCCAATTAGTACTAGGGAGTTTTGCAGTAGGCTGCTATCCTACGAACAGCCTCTGTCTACAACAGCTTTGCAAAGTGGATATGTGTGTGTGTTTATGTATGTATGTATATACGTGTGTGTGTGTGTGTGTGTATATATATATATATATATATATATATATTCCAGATATCTTGATTCTCTATCCTCATTAGATATGCATATGTATACATATATATGTATATATTGATAGGTAGATTTACCATCCACAGAATTTTATAAGATGAGTCTGGATAGGAAAATGGATGATTTTTCGACAAAGCCATGAATTTTGTAATATTTTAGTAAGAACAGATCTGAGAATATCAGCTTTGCGAGCCAGGATTTTCTGAGTAATATAGGGCAAGGTGCTCAAAATCCCTGAGTCGTCAGGTCTTCCCCATAAAGTAGGGCCAATACTCCCGTCCCACTGACATCCTGGGGCTCTTAGACACTATTTAACAGTGAGCCTGTAGTTCAAGAACATTATAATATAACATGCAATATAACGATGACTTCATGTCTATGCTTAGCCTTTCCCATCTCTACCTTAGGTTAAACCCCTTCCTTCTACCAAAGCTGGGAGTAAGAAGCACTTGGTGGAATCCAAGAAGATGTCTCTCTCTAACCCAGAAATGGGTTCCAGGCTTGCACAACCTACCTCAGCAACTCTCCCTGAAACTACGGTAGCCGTCCCTCCCACCCCAGCCCAGCGGAAAGGGAAGAACAGTGCGGCCGTGATGTCAAGGCTCTTTGACATGTCCTGTGATGAAACACTCTGCTCTACTGACAGCTTCTGTGTCAACGACTACACCTGGGGAGGCTCACGATGCCACTGCAACCTGGGCAGAGGCGGCGAGGGTTGCTCAGAAGGTAGGCCCGGAAAGAGAATGCACACAGCATAGTTCATCCTGCAGAGACCCTCGGACAGCTGTGTGGCACACCCATAGCACTTTCTGGTCCTTTTTTGCACAATAAGCTCTTTCTTCTATGCATTGGTCAGTAAATTAGCTCCCCCAGGCAAAGGAAGCAGCTTCCATTGCCTTTTTGAGGGACAGCCCTGTTTCTGGGTGTGTCGAGTGTTCCTTTGGAACAGCCATTGTAAAATCACCTCCACAGCACCAGGGAGGTGGACCCTACCATTATCACTTGCCTGTCAGAACTATAACAGAACATGCAGAAGGGTTGACAGAGCGGATGCGGTAGCCACCTTGGGTACTGCAAATGCCCAGCTTGAAAATGAGCGACACTGGACTTCAAGCCATTCGTTTCTTTTCAGGGAAACAGGAACCTCTACATACCCAAATCCAGTGTCTTCTGAGGAGTTTCAGAAGCTCCTTGATCCCAAGAGTAGAAGGCGTGAAAGGCAGAGAAAGGGAAATGAGAAGGAAGCTAAGTGTAACGGATTACAGCATGTGATAGGCAGACAATGGTGTGTGTTGGTTTCTGCCTTGCAGAATGAGATAACATTCTACCACCCTGTGCTTTTCCTTTCCAGATATCTTGATTCAGTATCCTCAGTTCTTTGGCCACTCCTATGTGACCTTTGAGCCCCTGAAGAACTCGTATCAGGCATTTCAGATTACTCTGGAATTCAGGGTAAGAGGAGCTACTCGTTTGATGAGGGCCCATTGAACACCAGATTACATCAAAGGAAAAGTGGGAAGAGGGAAAGTAAAGCAGTTCAACACTCCTGACCTGAAAATCAGTCACAAACTCTGGCTTGGGTGGGGTACATCCACAATGTTCAAGTACACAGCTAGGGAAGGGTGGCTTTGCGTGACACAACTATGAACAGTTAGATTCCCAGTGAGAATGCTGCTTCCATAGTGATGTCCCAGGGGCAGGATTTCAGGACTAACCAAGCATTCAATTCCCCAAGCCCCTTTACAGAGACCTCTCAGCTCCCAATCATCTAAAGATCAGCATTCTGCTAGTACCTTGAGCTTAATTCGATTCTTTGAGTACCTTGGAAGAAGCAAAAGGGCCAAGGGTCTGGAAATCTGCACCCTTTGCCATAGTGTTACTATCTAGGAGATGGCCTGTTCCTCAGCCTAATATGGCTACCCACTGAAATCTTGGTACTGTCTAGATAAAAAGAAAGTAGCATCTCTCATGCTCCCCAGGTAGAGAGGAAGAGAAGAAAGAACACATAAAGAACAGAATGCTAGGGCTGGAGAAATGGCTCAGTGGGTAAGAGTACTAGCTGCTGCTCTTCCAGAGGACCTGGGTTCAATTCCCAGCACGCACATGGCAGCTCATACCTGTATGTAACTAGGGTGTCAGGGCTTCCGGCACACTCATACATGCAGGGAAAATACCAATGAACATGAAATAAAAATAAAATTTAAAAAGTGGAATGTTCTTCAGTGACGTAGAAACTGTGAGTGGCGCTTTAGTTCGCAGGTTTTAGGAAAGCTTTGCGGCACATCCACAAAGCCAAGCAAAGAGCAGGCCCAATGTGGGCCTTCCTCTCCTCACAGTTCTCCAGACCACTGCTATTTTTTTTAACAAGAAGGAACTGGTCCGGATCCATGAGAACTCTCTGGAGTTGGATGCTTGCATCAGTAGGGTAGCAGAGGGCGCACTTGTGTTTCATCTTTATGGGTGTTTGTAGATGAGGAAGAAGAAGTGGCCATGATTTAGGTGGCTTCCACGTGTGTGTTCGCAGGCAGAGGCGGAGGACGGCTTGCTGCTCTACTGTGGGGAGAATGAACACGGCAGGGGTGACTTCATGTCCCTGGCTCTCATCCGACGCTCCCTCCACTTCAGGTAACCCTTGCTCCGAGTCCTGTAGATTTTTAAAATCCTATTATATGCTTTGTGCACACTACAATACACATAACCAGATTTCAGTCACTAAAGAAATCGTGTGCAGAAAAATGAGCTGGGGACAGTTTCTCTAGTCCTGGAGACACAGGCTGGCAGGGTAACCTTTGAAGTTTGAATTTTGGAGCCTTGCGCATTCACTCATTCTCCGACACCAATTAGGTATGGAACACCCACTAGGCGGTCATGGCAGTGTGTCAAAGGCCACGTCCTCTCTTGCCTGAAGCTCAAGCAGAAGGCAGGATCTTCTCAGAGCCCTCTTGACACAAGATGGCTGACAGCTGTGGAGGGTAGGGAGGGGCTACAGGCTCCCAAGGACTGACAGAGGCCCAAACCCTGCCATGTCTTTCCTGGGGTTGAGCTGAACTCTTTGACTTGCCTTCTCTACCTTGGTCATAGCCCTCCCTCCAAAAAAAAAAAAAAAGAAAAAAAAAACACCTTTGGAAGATGCCTTTAGTTAAATTTTCCTTTTGCACAAAGCACAGTTAGGGCACATAATTGCCTGTCTGAATGACAGACTTCAGCCTTCCCCCTCTCTATGGTACCCTAGCTAGTCTCCTCATGGCATCACTTCCTGCCTGACCTTTGGCAGATGGTATGAGCTATGGGAGTTGCCTTTTCTCAAAGGAGTATGGTGGTGAGGACCACATGAACTATCTTATGTGCTTAGCACAATGCCTGCCCTGGAGTAAGTAGTAAGTATATAGCAATTCTAATGGTTTACTTAATTTATTTAGGCATTAAAAAATAGTTCTAGGGGCTGGAGAGATAGCGCAGAGGTTAAGAGCACTGGCTGTTCTTCTAGAGTTCAATTCTCAGCAACCACATGGTTGCTCACAACAATCGGTTCCTTCTTCTGGCATGCAGGTGTACATGCAAGCAAAACACTGTATACATAATAAATAAATCTTTAAAAAATACTTCTAGGGACTGGGAAGATTGCCAAGGTAGTAAGTGCATGTCACGTGGTCCCATGTCAAGTGTGAAGACCTGAGTTTGGATCCCTAGTATCCATGTAAAAAGCCAGAAATGGTAGCACACACCTATCACACCTATCACCCCAGCACTGCAAAGCAGGGACTGTGGATCTAGGCGTTTTCAGGCCAGCCAGTGGAGTCAGTCAGTGAGTTCTGGGTTCAGAGGCAGAACCTGTCTCAGAAAAAAAAAAAAAGGGAGGAAGCACAAAGGAAGATGCCTGATGTCAATCTCTGGGGTTCATAGAGCTTGTGACATCTGGCACACACACGTGCATAAACACGTTTTAGGTTCTTAAGGAAGTTGAAGATTATTGAGCATGCTCTGTTTGGCAACTGTATTCCTGGGTGGGGAGAGTCTGACACCAGGATTGGGCTTATCGGTCTAACTTCGTAGGCTCTAGCACTCAAGGATGAGGTAGACAGTGGCACTTCTGTGTTTGGCTGTTGCAGCTCCTTAGCATAGCAACTCTACCTGAAGGATGTTAATAGCTGCTTCCATGAATCCTGTCCATGTCATTCACACAAGTAAGGGTCAGGAGACAAAGGCCACCAGAAAGGAGCTGTGAGTAGCAAAATAGGGCCATGTGCATCATGCTTCCTCTAGGAAACAATTTTGGGGTCTGTGTGGAAGTGGTCAGGTGGCCATTTTCAAGTCAACAGGAAAGGACCAAAACTTCCCCTGTCATGTGTAGTAATCACTGGACCCTGCCTATGGGTAGGTTGGGAAACCAGAATACTGCAGCCATTCGAGAGTATGTCTCCTCTTTTCCATGTCTGGCCCTGAGCCAGAGTCTCCTGTGGAAACCTCACTTATGGGGTGGCCCTGTACACAGAGGGCAAGGCAGCCTGCCCCCCCGCCCCTGAGCTCCAATGAAGATTGCACTTTTCCACTTTATTAATATCGGAAGACCTATCATTTGAGACTCGAGGAGAGTCCTCAGAGGAATGTCTGGAAGTAGAACGAGGCTCAAAATCTTGGTACTCTCATCTACTTTGAACATCTGGCAGTCTCTGGAGAAGAGACATAGGGTTCTACACCCCATCTTCTCAGTGACTGAGAAGAGAGGACACAGGATAGTAAGGCCCCACATGTGAAGGCTGTGAGACCTTAGATTATCAGTAGGTAGGCCAGGAAGACCAAGCTCTTCCATGTAGAGTTGGGTGGCTCTCAGTAGCCATAGATACAGCTCTGAGCATATCAACGGTTATCCGATGTGGTGCCTCATGCTTGTAATCTCAGCACCCTGGAGGCTGAAGAAGGGTGATAATTACCAGGACTACATGGTGAGTTCCAGGCAGCTTGGAGTTCAGAGTAAGACTGTCTGAAAACCAACAGAGGGGCTGTGGAGATAGCTCAGTCAGCAAAGTGCCTACTCTAGAAGCATGGAGATCCGAGTTTGCATCCACACCACCCACACAAAAAAGTCACTGTGGACACTGCATCTGTAACTCTAGGGGTGCGGTAGAGACAGAAGCCCTGGAGCTTTCAGGCTAGTGTGTCTAGTCAAATGGTGAGGTCTCAAATAAGTGAGATACCCTGTATCAAAAGATAAGATGGAGAGCAACTGAGGAAGACAACTAATGTCAACCCCTGGCCTATACACATACATGTACACATACACACACACACAAACACGCACACATGCACACACACACACACACACACACACACACACACACACACGCACACACACACACCCTGCTCCAAACAACAACAACAAAAAAGGAACCATTATCCTGGAAGTGATGATGTGGAGTCTGAAAACATGAACTGGCATGAACTGGTTTATTCTAGAATCTGTCTTCCCTTTTTTTCCTCCCACAGGTTTAATTGTGGAACTGGGGTTGCAATCATCATAAGTGAATCCAAAATCAAACTTGGGGCCTGGCACACAGTGACATTGTTCAGAGATGGGCTGAACGGGCTGCTGCAATTGAATAATGGCACCCCAGTGGCAGGCCAGTCCCAGGTGAGTCCAGACCCTGCTCATCCCATCTGGTCCGCAGAGGAGACTGCTGAAAAGAGCAAGGCCCTGGACAGCCCTGGGAGGCTGGATTTTCATAGCGCACCCAGTGGGGTACCCACAGCTTTGACTGTCTGAGCTTTCAGACCCCTTCCACACACTCTTACTGGGAGATGCTCTGAACTTGTGAGAAGCAACACTCTGGGTGCACAGGGGCAGCGCACACCAGGTGTGCAGGGATGGGTTATGTTTGCACATGGCTGTCTAAGCCAGAGGTCAAGAAAAGCCCCTATGGGAAGCAAAGAACCCATCATTAGCATCAAATACAAAGGTAGGCATGAGTGTTATGATCTGTGGCCGTAGCAAATGGCCTCAAAAGAGTCGGCTTGTCTGTTTCCACATACAGGAACAATCCATTTCTCCTTATTGGGATGCTTCATTGTAGGAGGAGGTTAGCTTCCTCTTGGGTCACTCTGAAGGTCACTGAGATACTCACATATCTATTATGTTCATGGTAATTTGAAGATTATCTTTTTAGAACAAACAGTTTGACAGGGAGCCTGTCAGGGAGCCAAGCCAAGTACAATCAGCAAGGTCTCTGTACTCTCCAAGGGAAACAGCAGCATGGGAGCACCCGTGCCTATGTCTAAGCATACTCCCTACCACCGTGCCCTTGTTGTGCTCCTAGCAAGACATGATATAATAAGGGTCCACGCCTGAAAGTTTAATTGATTTGGGTCAAAAGGAACAAGGATCCAACTCTAATGAATTGCAGTACCTGGAGATTGCTAATGCCCCTTGCTAAAGAGGAAAAAAGACAGAGTGGCATGGTTCTAGTATAATAGTTAAGAAATGGTAAAATGAAGTTTGGTTAGAAGAGAGAAACTTCAACCGGGAGCCCTGAACTCTACCGTGAGGGCAGGGTGGTAAAAAGCATGGAGGTTTAATAAAGATTGGCAAACAGGGTCGTGTAGTAGCCCCGATAACCTAAAGAATCTTATACATCTGCGTAAACGGAGATGTGACATCTAGAAAAGAAGTAACAACCTTCTGTCTCGGTGATCCTGAAGTATTCCAACCCTCTAAAAGATAAGAGCATGTTCCTGCCACGCAAGCAGGAAGTTGACCTGAAATGACTTCAGTGGAGCTATATGGCAACTTTTTTTTTTTTTTTAGCCTAGATGAAAGAAAGAAGCTTGGAGAAGGGTCAGCCTTCTGGGAGAACCTTGGGGAGTCTGTCAGATGTAAGAGACAGTCTCAGCAATGAATCCCTGTCCTGGAGGGGGGTGGGAAGGGGGGAAGTCCAAAAGTAGCAGATGTAAACCATTGAGTTAGCTGTGCATAGACTCCAGTAAACAGTGGAGCTGGCAGTATATGAGGTTGTGTATTTTTTCAATCCCAATATTCTATGACTTTATTGAACATAGAAACTAAGTGCAAAAAGCATGTGCTTTTAAGGCTGGTCAGGATGATGTTTGCATTGCTGAGACTATGCAAGCACAGCAGGCGTGAGCAGGCCCTCAGCTGGGGACTGTTTAATAACTGTCAAGAGACAGAAATTCTATTTTAAGCTGGCTGCCCAGAAACAGGCACAAGGTGAGGTCCTGTGCATAGGATGTTTTTAGAAAGTGCTCCCTGAAGACCAGTATTGGAGAAGAGAAGTTGAACGCAGTAGAAGAAGGAATCAGCAAGACTGAGAATCCAGGACAACTCTTCCTGGTAGGGTTTCCTCCAGGTCTCATGAGAGCTAGGGAGTCACATTATGCCTCAAGGCTACCCCAAACTGTTAAAGGCTGCCGTGTGGCACCCTGGGTACCCACATGCATAGACAGTCTAAGCAAACCCCAGAGAACCAGAGGCCAAAGTCGGCAAATTCACCTTCCTCACACATTTATGTCCCGGGAAATAGGACTGGGCTTTAGGCTCTGTGCTGTGGCCCTGGATGGGAAAAACAACCAGAACAGAACAATGAAGATGGGATCTTCACTGGACAGAGCAGGCCAGCGGGGCATTTGATTCAGGTGATGGAAGTGGCTTGTTGGTGACAACAGACACCTTAAGAACCCTTAAAGCTTCTAAGTACTGAGTGGTTCAGCTTCCTCTTTACCAGTCTCCTCATGTGTCCATTTGAAAAGGCCAAACAGTGATTCGATCACTACTTGCTGGACGCAACCACTGTAAGGGCACAAATGCATTATAACAAGGGACTGATTTGGGACATTTCCTAAATTCTAGGCCTGTATCTTTTCCCAGCTCCCATGTTTCTCATTTAAGCTAGATGATGATATTCATGGACTACAACCAGAACAACCACGGCTATTCTAATTATCACCTGTATCAGCTCTGTATTCTGTAACCTGCATATTTACAATTCAAACTGTTGCTTTGGCCTTGGTTTGAGTCTCTGATTCAAGGTAATGCTTAAGAATTTAAGAGAAAAAAATATGCATGAGAAAATTTCAAGATATTTTGTAACACAATTTGTTGGATATTTCCCAACAACAGTTCCTCTCACAGTGTTTGGTGTGAAGGTAGCTGGGACTGTGAAAGGGCAGATGTTCACCCACACAGGCAACCTTTGGATGCACAGAAATAGCCCTGTGACCCATCCAAGGTGCACAGTAGATTGGTGTGAGGGCTGGAAAGAGCGCTGCTGTTTTTGGATGCCAGCCTGCTTCAGAGCCTGTTAGATTGGCTTGGACGTGACCTCCTTCCTTCCTTTCCAGCCATCCCCAAACCACTGCTTCTGGAAGCTCAGCCCTCTAAGGAGTCAGTTGAACTGACTATGGTAGTCAGTAACTGGATTCTATTACCTTGGAGGGCTGTGTCCTAAAGACAAACCTAGATAAAGGAATCCCTAAGGTTTTAACCTACATTTCATCCATCCCCTTCATCACAATCTGTTGTGTTTTTGGGTTTTCTTTTCTTGCTATTTTTAAAGTAAAAAAAGTTCTCACTTTTTTTTTAAAGGGCCAGTACAGCAAAATTACCTTCCGGACACCTCTGTATCTTGGTGGAGCTCCCAGCGCTTACTGGCTGGTCAGAGCAACAGGAACAAACCGTGGCTTCCAAGGCTGTGTGCAGTCACTTGCTATGAATGGGAAGAGAATCGACATGCGGCCCTGGCCACTGGGAAAAGCCCTCAATGGGGCTGATGTTGGTGAGTGCCCGGGGGCTAGAGAGGACCTAGGGATTTCCTTTCTGGTCTTGGTGAGTTGTGGGACAACTAGTTCACACTGGGCTCGAGGAGTGATGAACCCAAGTCTGTGCCGTATGGTCTCATCCATCCTGAAGCCAAACACTGTGCCTTGCCACCACCTTAGCCTGAACCCATTGGACAGAGCAGCATGCACATTGACCTTTTACCCTGAAGCATCCATATCTGCATGCGTGGATGTGTGTGCGCTGCGTGTGTGCCTGGTGCCTTCTGAAGCTGTAAGAGAGTGTCGATCCCCTGCAAGTGGGGTTACAGGCTGGTTTGAGCTGTGGATGCTGGTAATGGAACCTGGGTCCTCTGCAAGAATAGCAAATGCTCTTAGCCGTTAAGCCAAGTCTCCAGCCCCAGAAAAATCTAATTCTGTCTAATACTTTTTTGTCTACCCTCTCATTTACCCTAATTTTAGAGTAGAGAAAATATTATTTCAGCCACCATGTGGAGGAATGACAGGGGTTGCAGAGGGAGAGGGCTCTTCCTGAATGGCAACAGAGCTCAGATTATTTTACAGCAACAAGAACATCTGTTCAACCTCTGAGAACACCACAGCGGCCATATCCTCCAGGGACAGCCTGAGTCTGCTAGATGCATGACAGTAAAAGATGATCAAGGTTAAGTCAAAACTTGTTCCTCACAGTTGAAAGGGTTGGAAGTTCAGGGTCAGAGTGCACCGGAGGTTGGTCTCTCCCAGGCCTTTCTCCTTGGCTTATAAACGTCTGACTGTCTTCTCACCTCATCCACACACACGGTTGGTCTTTTCTCTGTGTGCATACCCTTTGTCCTTGTTCTCTTACAGACATTAGACAGACCAGATACTCTAATAGGCACTCTAGCCTAACTCTTAGGATCCCATGTAATATTAGGGTCTCATTTTTAAAGACGGTCATTGGGAGAGTTAGGTCTTCAATCTTTGTGTTTGGGAAACAGAGTTCTGTCCGTAGCACCATACCCCCTTATCAAGAGCTTCTGTTCCCAATAACCGGTGTATTCCGAGCGCTCCTGCTCTCACCTTCGGCTCTTGTCTTCCAGCATGCTAGCTGTTAATGTCTACCATTAACGGCTCCAGGAACTCGGGGAACGTCTCTCTCTCTCTCTCAGGGTCTAACTGCAGTAGTGACATGTCCACAGTGTCCTTACGTTTAAGTGGTGCCGGAGCGCGGCCTGTTCTGCTCCTCTCTTCACAGTCCCTCAGATCTTCCCTCTTTGAGGGCGGGCCAGCTGGCTGCTCTGTGCCCCCACCCCCAGCCTCCATAATGAAGCCCTTCTTGTCTTTCTGATTCTTCACAATCTCTGTTTCTGCTACTGTCACTCTCTCTGGTCCCCATTCAGCTTCCCCGTGGGATTTCTCCCTCTCTCCCTTCCTGCCCCTCACCTGGGACTTTGAATGTCGTTAACAGTGCAGTCCTATGGTACCCCCCAAGGAGGCACCCACCTGCCTTTCCTGCCCCACTTCTGTCTCCTCCTCTTATAAAAAGTTACATTGCAGAAGGAATATTTGAACACCACATGAACCTAGAATTACCCACGGACTTCACTCCTCCTCTGGAACCATCAGAACTATTGTGCCCTCGGCTTAAAGAGTCTAGCTGTCAGACCAAAGTCTCTGGACTCTGTCTGGGGGCTGCATTCTTAGACCCGTGACCAAAAGGAGATGGTGGTCAGGTTTACTTGACCAGGTGCCTAGCAGCTGGGAGTCTCAGAGGCCCATGCACCAAGGTGGTCCACTGATGAGGGACTTTTAACCACCTGAAGTTGGTTTTCTTGTCCATTGTGAAAACTGAGCACACAGCCCTGTCCATCTCCTCCCTGGGAGTCTTGATAGTCAGGGATGCAGGTGCCTGTGACTGGACCAGCCCTGTGGGGGAGACAAAGCCAATTAAGGGGACGACTGTTCATCTCTGGGGAGTTAGCTACCAAATCAGGCGGGGGCAAACAGCACAGCTGGACTTGGTATCGCTGGCAGATGCGTGCCCCCCCTTCCTCTCCTCCCTGGAAAAAGTGCTCTGTACTCACCCAGTGTTTGCAGAAAGACTGTGATGAGACTGGAAGAAGAAAGGCAACCCGGAACAAGTCACTGTGTTCCCAGCTCAGATGATGTGCGTGAAAATGGCAGTAGTTCTTCCAGAATACTCTGCTTGTTTGATAAAAAGACACACACACTCTCTCTCTCTCTCACACACACACACATAAATACACTCTTTCACACAAATACATGTACTGTCTTTCATACATATAGTCTCTCTCTCACACACACTCTTAAACACATATATTCATACATATAGTATAAACACACATACTGTCTCACACACACAACACACACCCTCACACACACTCTCTCTGCCAGACACACACTCTCACGAATACTCTCTCCCACACACTCCCACACACAAGCACACACACATTTTCACATACATACTCTCTAATACACTGTCATACACTCTAACTTACCACACTCATGTAGACAGTCTCTTATGCATATACACATACTCATACACACATAAACACACCCATGCATTCATGCTCTCTCACATACACTCATACATATGCACACACATACATACATCCTCTTATTCATACACACATACATTCTCTCTCTCTTTCTCTCTCTCTCACACACATACGCTCACATCCTTTGACATGAAGATAGTCCTGAAGCACATTTCACTATAAGGTACCTTTCTGTCCCTCTTGAAACTAAGCGTGGAAGGAGAATCGGGGTTCCAGAGCTTGTCCCAAGGCGCGGTGACACTTCCCCTCCTCCTGTCCCAGAGTCGGAGCACAGCAGTAGAGCCCTGCTTTCCCCAGGCTTGAATGTCTGTGCTTTGAACCAGTAAGACAGCAGCACTTAGGCTAATTGGGGTCACACAATCAGGACGCTTCTAACATAAACACTCTGGTGGGAGGAGAGCCACTTGCTGTCCACCTTGCTTTCGGGAACAGCAGAGAGATGGATTAAAAGCAGAAACAGTTCCATCCTCCTCCTCAGCGGTTATAAAATGTGTGCTTTGATTTATTGTGTCCATCTTGTTTGAAAGGACTTTAGCTGTTCCAGAGGACAGGCTAACACGAGCTGATAGCCAAGAAGGAAGGTCTCCCTCTGCTGGGAGCTGGCCCCCCAGACAGGGGGCCCTGCATGATTCTGGGGTCAGGATGCTCTACTTCTCTGGGAGAGCGCCTGGTGACCTGGTTTTGTGGTCCCCGCTCTGTTTAGGGGAGTGCAGCAGCGGGGTCTGTGATGAGGCTTCCTGCATCAACGGAGGCACCTGCGCAGCCATCAAAGCCGACTCCTACATCTGCCTCTGTCCCCTTGGGTTCCGAGGCCGACACTGTGAAGATGGTAAGATGGTGGGCCCTGGCTGTGTGTTGATGGACGTAACTTTTCCGTCAGTGTCCATTTAGCAGCATGTGTGTGCCTAAAGGATTCAGGTTGTTTTGCTGGGTGGGCTGGGAGAGTATCAGAAGCCCAAAGTTTTAAACTAAGCACGGATATTCCTTTAAATAAACCAGTCATGGGCTGGCTCCTCTGACCTTCCTGCAGATATTAATGTGATAAGACAAGTGTGCTCTTGTTTTTACTTCTTTGTTCTCTGATGTGATGAGTTATTCCATCTTTCCATACTATATCATTCGTATGTATGCAAACATATATGTACACATACATGTAATGCACAACCACACACAATATGTACATACAAACACATAAGAACTAAAAGTTTTAAAGATTTTTGGGGAAAAAAATTAAGGCTTAAGCCAGCTTTAATTTTCCAGAATCCAAGACTTGAAATCAAGAGCATAAAACTATAAGATTATGAAAGTAGTCAATTTTATCTATGAATGATTCAGGAGGTTCGAAACTAAGATATTACTCAAGGGAAAATTATTTCCAATATCTCCTCAAATCTCACATCCATGAAAGAACGTGACTAAGCCAGGGGACATCTTGGGTTTCTGTAACCTCACATAAGTGGAGGTTGATTCTAGTTCACATGCTGTATTACCTCGGGTCAGTAGTGTTAGAGGTCCTTTGGCCCCATGAAATCACAAGGAGCAAAGTGTCCACCCCCTCAGAGTCCTGCTCTAATCGTTAATCATCTAACGTACCCAGCATGCAGGAGAAGAAAGAGCACAGGAAAGGGGCCGGACCTGAGCTATCATAGGATATTCCACCTGTACTCCACTGGCAGGACTCAGCCATAGCACCCGCTAGCCACATCCATACCCACACACAGCTCCATGTAGGCCACGAGCTGGTCTCAGACACCCAGGGATCTCTAACACTCTTGTCTCTTCAGCATTCGCCCTGACCATCCCTCAGTTCAGAGAGTCGCTGAGGTCCTACGCCGCCACACCCTGGCCCCTGGAGCCTCAGCATTATCTTTCCTTCACCGAGTTCGAGATCACATTTCGGCCAGACTCAGGGGATGGTGTCCTCTTGTACAGCTATGACACGGGCAGCAAGGACTTCCTGTCCATCATTATGGCTGCCGGCCACGTGGAATTCCGCTTCGACTGTGGTTCTGGGACTGGTGTTCTCAGGTAAGGGCCAAGGTCTTGTGCAATATCCTCCCTTCCAAAGCCACAGCCACCACTATGACCACTAAATTGCCGCCCACCACCCGCTTCCTGTTTTCTCTTTGCCAGCATCCCTGGAAGCTGTGGGATCCTGCACTGCCTCTGTACTATCTCTCTCCCTTTGTCCTTTTCTCTGTCCCTCCCTGTCTCCTCCCTCCCTCCTTCCTTCCTTCCTTTCACCAAATACATATCAAATAGGTATTAATTCCCAGGTTCAGATTACAGAAAATGGCATTGCTTCCTGTGGGGGCAAGCTGCTTTCAGTTTCCCCTGAGGACATGAAGTACCATTAGTAGTCAGCCACCCCCGGAACTACAAATAGTCCCTACCTTACACGGAGCAGCATATTTCCTTCCCAACTTTGTATCTATTTTTTTCTTTTTAAATAGCCCACGATGGTCTGTTAGTATTTGTGGGTATGAGGCCATCTACTGCAGGATGGGAATTCTGCCAGTGGCCGTACCCTACAAAAAGAGTGGTTCTCCCTCTCCCAGCAACTACCAGTTGCCGGTAGCTCCTTGATAAGACTTGAGACCAGGACATCATCCTCCACGTCCTGGCCAGAATTTTGGCTGGTTTGGTCTTGTGCAGGTAGCCTCAGCTGTTGTGAGTTCACGCTTACCACGAAGTCCAGAAGACAGCGGTGGACAGAGTGCTTCCCTATCCTCGGCTCTTACAGTCTTTCCGCCTCCTCTCCTTCACCGACTCCTGAGCCTTGGTGGGTGGAGGTGGGGATGGGAACAATGCGCCTGTCCAGTTTGGCTAAGCAGTGTCTGATTCTCAGCGCTTTGGCCACTTACACATCTTTCCACCAACTGCTGCACGCTGCAAAAGGAAGTTCATCTGACCAGTGCTGAGAGCAGCCCGGGTCTGTGGGTATAAACGTAAATATTTAGATGTCAGTTTGACAGCATGGCCTCCCCGTATGCTTCTCTTAGACTGCTTTTAACCTTCAAGCTCAAGGGCCCCCTAACCTAATAGAGGTCACCGCTGCTATGTGTGTCTAATTCTTCTTTTGAATGGGGACTGGGATGCTTTGCTTAAACCCTGCCAAGGGCTTTCAGTCTGGTGTTATTTCGGAGGAAACTGGGACTGTGCTCAGTGGCTATCCATATTGCTAGCCTGTCATTTTTAGAAGGCGTATGTGGGGGGAGATGTTACCACCACTCATGGCCCTAAACCATTCACTGTTTTTCATGTCTGATGGGAAATGCTGTCTCTATTAAGTTTCAACTGTTTGTCAAAGGATTTTTCGTTGATGGTGTTTCTTTGTTTTTTGTTTTTTTTTCTTTTTGTCCTTCTGGCAATTGACACCTCCCACCCCAGGGAAGGGACAAATGTTTTTGTCCCTCTAGTTATGTAAACCATCTTATATCTCAAGACAACTTTTGTGGGTATTTAATTGATTCAATTTACATATGATTATGCAAAACAGCCTAAGCAATTCACTTAGAACTGTATGTCAAGTTTAGGGGGGAAGACACCTTGATAATCGCCTTGCACTTTCGATCACCCTTTCAAGGTAAAGAGTGGCCTCAAGATCTGAAGGCAGGGGCACACTTCAGAACACTAGCCCCTCCCACCCGATGTTCTGCTCTAGCAGATCCCACTTTGGGGTCACTGGCAGAAAAAAAATCCTTGGATCCTGAGTGAAAATAAAACAAGCATTTCCAGAGATTAAACTACCACCAACCTTCCAGCAGAGATTACTATTAGTATTTCACATAACCTCTTGGGAAGTTCTTTATTTTGAAAACTGTTTCAGAGAATCCCCACTTAATTAAAAAAATTTGGTGAAAGTCTGAACCATAGGAAATTGTGGAATTGGCCAAGTCATTTTAATTTTAGGAAAAGGGTATTGTAGTCAAAATCATTATGAGCTTGATTCAAGTATCAAGGCCATTGGAATGAGCTCTCGATGGCTGTGATCAATATTCTGTGTAGAAGAAGGTATCGGATTGACAGCCAGTGACCTCTGCGGGACAGGAACATGACAAGTAAGCTGTTAGTCATTATGGAAATAGACCACTTAAAAAGGCCTGCTTGTTTCTTTATTGCATATTGATTTAGCCAAGGTGATTAAATTCTAATTGCTAAGGACAAATCACAAAAGCATTTGCCTGAGCAGAGCAATCAAATTAGGGGGGTGCTGACCCTTTAATAATCATGCCATTGGTGTCCTTTGTAGTTTTCTAAAGATGATACAGGACCGAAAAGTAATTGGGAGGTTCAGGGAAGGCCAGGAGCTAGACATTGTTAGAAACAGAAATGCAATAATTATGTCCTCTCTGCACACTTCACTCTAAAACATAATGTGAGAAGCTCCTGCAAGTAACATTTATGCAACAAGTGTTGCCACCTTGACTCCTAACTGGACTTTTAAGGCCATCTTAATCCTTGTCAAATCACCAGTGAATAGACGCTCTGCTTCGCCTTGGTTAGATTTTTGGGTGTTCTAACAGACTATTGGAAACATGAAAAATTTACGAAGAGCAGAATCGTATGTGTCACATTTATAGAGCCTAGGAAGTCCAAGGTCAAGAGACCCACATCCTGGCAAGAGGGAGGAGAGAGAGTATGAGAGCATGTGTGCATGAGAAAGGGCTGACATGTGGACTCATCAAAAGCCCAGTCCAGGTGCTGATACCATCAACCCACCCATGAAGCAAAGACCTTACTACCTAATTAGTCACCTCTCAAAGGTCACAACTCTCAGTGTTACATTTAGGGATTGAGTTTATAAATACATGATCTTTGGGGGCACCTTCAAACCAGAGCATTGTTCCAACATTCTAATGTGAATAATTTCAAAATGAGACAGGTATGGCTTTGCACGTCTGTAATCCTAGCACTCATGAGACAGAGGCATGACACTGAGTCAGAGGCTAGCCTGGTATATACACAGCTAAGTTCCAAGCCAGTCAGATCTCTGTTGTGAGACCTTGTCTCAAAAACCAAACAGGGGGGGCTGACAAGATGGGTCAGCTGGAAACATGCTTGCTATGCGTCCTACTTTGCTTTCTCCTGCAGTGATAAGACATCACAGGAGAGGCTTGTCTGGCTTACTCTTCCACATCACAGGCATTTGTTGAGGGAAATCAGATAATCTATTGCATCTCCACTAGGACTTGGTATCTTTTCTGAAACTATAGGCCAAAATAATCCCTCCATCCATAAAGTTGCTTCTTGTTGGGTATTTGAGCACAGCAACCTGAGAAGTTGCTGATACAGGTGGGTGCCTGAGATTAGCATCAGTTCCATCACAGCTGCACTGATGAACTGGTGCACGTCTATGACCTGCTGACTCCCGTTCAGTTTCCATTTACATTAGTTAAGAATCTCCAGAGAAATAGGACCATCGGGGAAATAGATAGAGATACAGAAAAACATTTGTCTGCTGAGACTATCTCATATGATTATGAAACTGAAGCATGGAAGCCCAGAAGACTCTCGGTGTAGTTCTGCCCAAGCCTGCAGTTATATCCATAACACAAGTCTCTCTGAGACCAAAAAACCACGACCCAGGAGACTTGTGGTGGAGGTTCTGATGAATGTTTCAAACCAGGAGAAATGCTACTGTCCAAGGACAGGATAAGATGGATGACCAAGCTCCATCAAAGGGACAAAGTCCGTGCTTTCCTATCTTTTCATTCTGTTTGAACCCACAAACTTCAGGATAATGTGTGTCTGCATTGGTGAAGATTATCTTCTTCACTCAGTTCATCAATTTAAAGGTTTATTTCACAGAAACCCCTCATAGAGACACCCCAAATAATACCATACCAGTCAGATGGGTTTCTTCGTCCAGTCATGTAGACATAGAATGTTAACATCACATCTTTCTTCAACAGAAGTGAGGATCCCCTCACCTTGGGCCAATGGCATGAGCTACGTGTATCTCGAACAGCGAAGAATGGCATCCTACAGGTGGACAAGCAGAAGGTAGTAGAGGGGATGGCAGAGGTAAGAGGAACATACTTGTTTCTCTCCGTGGCTCGTCTAGGCCAGACCATTGTTCTCTGTTGCTGTTGGTAGAAAAGTAACATGAACAGGGTAGCGCCAGATGGCTCAGTGAGTTAAGGTACTTGCCACCAAGGCTGATGACCTGAGTTTGAGTTCCAGAATCCATGGAGTAGAAGGACAGAATTTGCTCCTGCAATTTGTCCTCTGACCTTCACCATGTGCTGCATCACTACATTATGTATGTAAACACCAGTGCACACACATGAATACAAAAATAAATGTTTTTCTTAAAAAGAAGTATCATGTAGCATCTGTGTACATAGGTTCTAATGCTGAGTTTGAAATCCCAGTTCCCCTCTTGACAATTAGGTCTCTATTCTGCCACTATAAATGTTAAGGGCAACAAAAGAACTAATATCACAGGGTGTTATAAACCTGTGACTTATGCTTACTTAAAACTTACTAACCAGGGCACTTCTAAGAACTTCCCTTCTGGTGCTTCCACCCTGTCCCCCTTCAACCTCAGCCTCTGTCCTTGTCATCCATATGATGTGGTAGCTGAGATCATAGACCCAGCAATGGAGGGATGATGTGTTTAACCAGAACATGCTACAAACCTTACTCCTGTGCTTCCAAATCCAGCTTTACTGCCCACCCGTGTGGTAAGCTCAGGGTGGTCATCTGACTCCGAGCTTATGTTTTTCTCATGGCATTGTCACCCTCATATCAATGGAGAGAATTCTGCTGCTGAGTATGACAGTACCCGTCAGAAAGTCATCATGACGGTCGAAAGGGTCACTGCAAACCACAGCAGTGCCTGGCGTGTGGTTGGCTCTGTGTTGCTTCACTTCGTGTTCTTGGCGGTTCAAACTGCACTGTTATAAACTCCAGGGTGCCTTCCACTGTAGTTGACTTTATTCCCAGGGTCGCATCCAAAGGAAAACATTTTTAAAGAGGAGATGAGGACAATTTACACGAAACTATAGGCTACCTCCTTCCTTGGGTGTGATAGCTGGGCCTTGCCTGTGCCACAGGAAGGGCGGTTGTGCGAAAGCTAGAATGAAGCTGCCCTTGCCTCATTCACTGGACACACTGGAACTCAAAGCCCCTTCGGAATGTTGACTCAAAGAACAGGCTGCCGTTGAAGCACAGCCCCCTTCCCTTCCTCTAGTAGCTTCTTCCAGTCTGGAGTCAGAGGCAAGAGAGAGATGATTGTGAGTGTGTGACAATGGCTTCAACTTGAACAAACCTATTGGGCTATGAGAAATTCCCAGAAGTACCTGTGCTTCCTTCATGACCATGCATTGAAATAAGAACTGTAAGGGGCTAAGGTTTATCTCACTGGTAAGAGGCTAGCCCAGCATGGACATGGACCAGGCCTTAAGCTCCATCCTCAGCATTACAAACAGCAGGAGTCAGGCCTTACATGTATTCCTAGAGATAAATGGAGTATGGTCATTTATGATCGCCTGTCTCTCCCCCTTTACCTGTGATGTGATCCCCAATCCATTCTCCTCCCTCTGACTAATGACACACTTAAATCACTTAGCCCCCTCTTGCTTCAAACTTTTTAACTTTTGTGTCCAGGTCAAATTCCTGGCATGGCTTCTGAGGCCCTGCATCCTCTGGTCCTCCTGGCCCCATCCTATACTTATAGACCCCTCAACCCTGACTCCTTCCAGTTCCACAGTTGCCACTGTTCCTTGGTCAGCTCTCCCAGTCCCTGTGTCCAGGGTGAGGTAAGAGACCTCCATGTCCTCAGGCATACTCGCAGGAACCTGGACAGTCCTCAGCTGCTCTGCCCCTCCTACACATAGACTTGTGGGTATCAACCCACAGAGGGCAAGGACTGGGGCTTTCCTACTTGTTAATATTTGTCCAGCATTCATACATCTCTTGGGTACAGTAAGTAGGTGCCTGATAATATTTGTCAAACGACTTACTGATGCTACGATTTGTATTTGTCTTTTAAAACATTTATTTATTTATTTATTTATTTATTTATTTATTTATCTATCTATTTATGTGCATGAGCATCTGCATATGTATGAGTATATGCGTATGTACACACAACTATGCCTGGGGCAGCAGGGTCAGAAGAGGGTGATGGCTCCCTCAGAGGTATTTGTGGAACACCTGGCTTGTTACGTGGTTACTGTGGTCTGAACTCTGATCATCATGATTGCTCCACAAGCACTCTTAATGGCTGATCCATCTCTCCAACTCCAAGAATAGTATCCTGTGTTTCCTAAAGTGTATTGATGGCCAGCGATCTCAGATTTGGGGTTATTTCTGCTGCTATCTTATGCCTGGCATTTTGCGTATGGCTTATGTTGAGCAAGCTTAGAGGTTAGCTGTGATACACATGGCGCTATCTAGATGCAAGGAAGGACAATGGCCAGTTCCCCAAGAACTGGGAGGATTTAGGAACTTCTTTGCCCTTTACATTTATTTGATCACACGAACCCCAACCCTATGTCTTCCCTTAGTCCTTTGCCTTGGAGAAGTTCTCTCCATGCCACCCAAACAGAGGAGTAGGTACATGTTTGGATGGTGATAGTGCATAGAGCTCTGGGCAAAGTCTAAGTACAGAGCACCTCAGCCCTCAGAATGGGCTAGGCTGTCACCAACCACTCCGGAGCATCATCCGCTTAGAACCAAGAGTCCATTCTCACTCATGCACATGACGACCAATGGCTAGCTGCAGCTTTCACTTACGACCCAGACTGAAAGAAGGAGAGAGAAGAAAGGGAGTAGAGATTTACTCCCTAGCCCTGAAATCTTCTGCCAAGAGGGGTCCATTGCTTTTCTTCGTCATGATTCCTCTGAGCTCCATCTGTGGGAGACAGTTGTCCTGAGTAGAGAAAGGCTGAAGTCGTGCTGCTCACCAGTGGACAGTGATGTAGTCTATACATGGCATTTCAGCGCCTCTGGGATTCAGATAGTGTGATCCTGTTTCCACACACTAAAACTCAGCCTGAAGGAGGCTAGCAAATTCCCTGATATCCAATTCCATTCAAGGGCAGTTACCACACAAAACAATGTGAAGCTCCAGCCAGTGAGTGGCCAGGTGGCAGTGATGGCTCATGAACCTGTTGTCACCATCTATCCTGAAGTTAGTCCGTTACTTACTTGATGTCTTCGTGTCTTGACAGGGAGGCTTCACCCAGATTAAGTGTAATACGGACATTTATATTGGCGGAGTCCCAAACTACGATGATGTCAAGAAGAACTCTGGCATCCTCCATCCATTTAGTGGGAGCATTCAGAAGGTATGCCTTCACTTCCCTGGACTTGCTATCACCCTGACTGTCCACAGCATGAAGTGTCATTAGTGCTATCTGTTGTGCCTCTGAAAGATGGTTTCAGGAAATACCTAAATGGTTTCGATTTTTTAAAAAATGCTTACACTCTGGGTTTCTGTTCAGTACAGAGTGATTCTATTAAGTCAAGGTGATTTTTTTTTCAGCAAAAATTCCCGAAATTTTCTAGGGCTAATGGGGAACAATAACTGACACTAGGGTGCCACAGACACACAGTAACCAGGAGAGGGGCAAGCAGAGGCAGGGAGCAAGCTGAGCTTAGGCTGTTGTCTGAGTTACTGTAGTTTGCTCCATGCAGGAACCAACTGTTATCCCACCCACCCACCCGTTGTTCCTCATCAATCATTTAACCAAACTCTCAGGTTACAGAGAAGTGCTCCAGAAGGGTGAAGGTAAAAGAACTGCTTGGCTAATGGAGGTGCTGACCCCACTCCACGTGTCCTGTTTCTTTTCTTGGGGCCACCCAAGATCCCTCGGGGCATGTGTTCTGTTGCTTACAAACACACAACTGACTCAGAACCCAGACTTGCAGCCCTGCCAGCACTGAAGAAAAGTGAGCTTGGGCCCTAGGTTAGCCTCATCATGTTTTTCATGAGTGATGAAGGGTGGCATAGGGACCCAGGTAGGACCTGTGATAAAGTATGAAAAGGCGATGGTGGCATTGAAAGAAAGTGCTACCGTAATCTGAAGATTGTGCCCTGGAAAGGACCCTGGTTGTATTCTTGTATCTCACTGATGGTTCAGAAAGGTCTCCCAACCTTTGCTTGCTCTCACACACCTTGGTTTTTGTTTGTTTTGTTTTGTTTTTCCGGAACCACAATGTTGTTGTCATCTTGGGTCAGACCCTGGTTCTCCACAGGAGGTATTAGTCACATAGCACATAGTTCATGGGTTTGAGGTATGAAAAAGCTCACCCACACTGCCCTCCCTCCTTAGGCTTTGTCCCTGGCCCACCATGCACACAGCCCTTCTCTCCTGCGCTGGAGAAAGGCTGTCTTTCCCTGCCTGTGACTGAGGCCCTGGCTGTACCGTGGACGTCCAGTCCAGCAGGAAGCAAGTGCTAGGCTTGTATTGGCTAGAGCATATGTTGCTGGGTTTTGTATCTTTTATGTGCAGTGTAAAAAGGGGAAGATTAGAGGAGGCTCAGGCCCTTCACTAGGGGCTTCTCAGATTCAGGACCTGGAGAGGTTTTCTCCTAAGCTCACAACTCTGTGGAAATGGGAAAAGTGCCTCTGCTAACCTCCTCTACCACCCCAGACAGTGGGGGACCCCCAGGGCATTGCTGTGTCCCTCAGTTGGAAAGCCAACAGCAGCAGCTTGATGTACATGGGCATTCTGCATTGTGAGTCAAGGGCTAAACAAGTTGGAAAGGGGCAAGGCACCCAGTAACCTTTCCTAGAAATGTCAGGAAGACAGAGCGGAGCTCCCCACCCCTAGGAAGCACATGCACAGTGCAGCAAAGAGAGAGTCCGAGCTTTGTTGTAGTCCTGTAGAGGATGTGGAACAAGAGAAAGTTAAACACAGTAATGTCAGAGAAGAAAGAGCAGAGGAATGGGGTGGGAGAATTGATGAGGCTTGGGTGCTGATCTAGGTGATATGAAACAGTATATGCAGGAAGTATATCAGGAAAGTGACTTACAGGAATATGGGTGAGAGGTCACTTACAGAAGCCAAAATCCTCCCCCCCCAAAAAACAGCTATGTCATCAAAGCCCACTCTAGCATGGGTGACAGCTCACAAAAGCCAGAAACCTGAGGCACAGCACAGCCTACAGGTGGCTTAACAGGGTGGAGTTTCCTTTTCCAGTAGCCCAGTTGGTCTGCTCTCTGCTTCTTCTAGGTTATTGGCCTAGCTCTGTTTCTTCCAGGCTGCTAGGCCTGGGCATCTTCCAAGCAGCTCAGCTGGTCTGAGAGTCTTCTTTGGCCTTGGCTGATCTGAGAGTATCTCTCAGCAGGTTTTACCATTTAATACTCTTGGGAGGAAGAGCCCTAGTGAGTCCGGTCAGTTTCAGGGACTTCTGGAAGCTGTTTGGAGTTGTCAGCTTCCTGACTTAAGGAGTGTCTCTGCAGGGTGGAATGCTCCCATTTCAGAGGTAACTTATGACAACAGAGGGGTCTCCTCTGGAGCTTCAGGTGCCAAACGCAAGCATTTCGGTTCCTTTGCTTGAAGGAGCAGTATCCAGACTTTCTTTTGTTAACCTCCTTCATTTATCTGTGGTTCAGGTTGGTAAACTGCAAGTTTGTTTGCTCAAAGTCTTGAATTTCTTTGTGTTTCTCTGTCCCAAGATCATCCTAAATGACCGGACCATCCACGTGAAGCATGACTTTACATCTGGTGTGAATGTGGAGAATGCAGCCCACCCCTGTGTGGGGGCCCCCTGTGCCCATGGGGGCAGCTGTCGGCCCAGAAAGGAGGGTTATGAGTGTGACTGTCCCTTGGGCTTCGAGGGCCTCAACTGCCAGAAAGGTACATTTGGGGTCTTAGCTTGGCTTCCTGGAGGGCATGGCATCCATAGACTGAATTTTGGAGACCACTCTTATTTTGTTGTTGTTCTTTCTTTCCCCACACTACTGGGACTTGAACCCAGAGCCTCACACATATTTGGAAAACACTGTCACTGAATTACATTCTGAGCCCTTTCTGTTATTTTTCATTTTGAAAGAACGTGTCACTAAGTTGCCCAGGCTAGCCTTGAACTTATCAATAGCAACCTAGAAAGGCCTTGAATTTACACACCTACTGCTTCAACATCCCAAGAAGCTGGAATTACAGATCTGTGCCACAAAGGATGGTAAGGCCAGTACTTTTAAAGGCAGAATTGCCAATACAAGTTCCGGTGACTTTGATCAACAACTTTAGTAACATATCAGGCAACGGTTCCATCATATAAGCTACTCTAATGGCTTCAGGAGAATTCAATCCTAAAATAACTCTGTAAGAGTAGGCAAATGACCTCTCTGTCCCCTGCCCTAACCCTTCCCTAGGAGTCCTCTTGTAGCTCTCCAAAAGACATAAGGATTGATGTGTTTGAGCCACTCCAAGAACAACCTGGCAAAGAAGTACCTTTACTTATGGACTTATAAACATTTGGATGGACTGAGAAACACTGGCCAAATACAGAAAAATGGGAATGCTTTAGTTTCCAAACTAAAGTATGCATGGTGTACTGAACCAGTCTGTGTTTCAAACGTTCTCAGTTCTGAAACGGGAATGACCATAGCGGGGTGTCCACAGACACAGTACAGACTAAAGGAGGAAGCACACAGGCACATTTAGAAGCGTGCCTGCTGATTACTGCATTGGTGCTGCCCTGCGCGTTGCTCTGGCATCTCCTCCGGCTCTGAAACGAAAATGCTTAGGAAATGGAAGCTTTTGAAAGGCCGGGAAGGCTCCAGTGTGGGAGGTGTTGCCTACATGTCACATCTCCTCTCCTGTGACAATGACCTTGGAAGACTAATGGTCTCAGGTTGCAGTAGGCCCATAACTGTGGATGATAAGCTACATGCTGCTATGATATTAGGCATCTTCTCCATGAGAAGGATTGGGAAGAAAGGGAAGGGAGATAGGCACTGACCGTATTCCTTCGAGAGGAAAGGCACAGGAGGCTGGGCAGATCCAAAGCTAGAAAGCCCAAGAATGTTTGAAAGCCATCTGCAGCTGTCAAGGAGAATCCTGCCTTGGTCAGCAAGGTGACTCGTCTACGTTTAGCAGCTGGGGTTTTTCCCTACTTTACAATACAATAATCTCTTCTAAACGTTCTCCACAGAAGTTTAACTACTTCGGGTTTTTGTTTTGTTAATTGTGCGTGTGCATGTGTGTGTGTGTATGTATGTGTGAGTGGTGTTGTTGTTGTTGCCTATAATGTATTTTTTTAAGACCTGGTCTTGCTGGCCTGGTACTCACCAAGTAGTCCATAATGATCTTGAACTAATGACGCTCCTCTTGCCCCAGCTTCCCAAGGGCTACCTGTATGCCCTCTGTTTTTTATTCTTCTTGTTATTTTAAGCAAAGGGCAGACTACTGCATCAGTTCCCAGAACCAGACCTCCAACAAGTGACTCCAACAGCGCTTCCTCCAGGAAGGAGGTGATTTTCTCGGTCATTACTCTGGTTTACTCTGTACTCGTCAGGACATCTGACACTCCTCCCCACCTTTTGATGCCAAAGGAAGATGGGGCAAGAAAAAGGGTGCCAACTACACACACACACACACACACACACACACACACACACACACAGCCCACACAGCCCCCCCGGGCCCCCTCACACACACACACATCCCACACTCTGAAAGAATGCAAGGGCCGTGGTTTCTCCATAGCACCTGCAATTGCACAGAATAAAGCCTCTTGACTTCAGCCTCAAACTCCACGAAGCTAGGAGGAACTAGAGCTCCTCAGCTCCAGCATCACTTCAGGAGTCGACAAAACCATAAGGCTAGACATCATGGATAGCCTCACCTCTGATTTGAAGACTCTCAGTTTTAGAAACCTTTTCTCACCAAACTGTATCACCTCTTGCAATACTGCTATAGCGAGACCTCTTCTCATCTCAAGAAGGATGTCCAACGGCAGATCTCCATCACTGGAAACACTTTCTCTTCCACCTATGCTCTCAGACTCTCCTGGTTCCTGTGTCCCATTTCAGAACCAAGCATTCCAAACTGCATCAGAAGGGTTTTAAAGTCTCCTAATAGCTGATTGGTGCACGGCATTCCCCCTGTACTGCACCTCAACACTTACAAACACAAGCTTTCACATGCACAGGGTAGGAGCTGGGGTCTGTGGTAAATAAATTTGGATAAAGTTAAACACTCAACAGCTGTCAGTGCAACACATGGTTCTCATATATATATATATAGTTTATATATAATTATTATATTATATATGATATTATATGCTAATTATGAGTGACATTGCCCCATGACACAGATTCAGGTTGCCTCCAAGTACCCCGTTCCAATGTATTATTGGTTTCATGAAGTGTTTGTTTATAGATATAGAAAAAAGTTGGTAAATCAAAGCATTATTAAAATTCATTGGTGGGAGCATCAGATAGGTGGGTTATGGGAAAGGAAGGAGTTTTATGTCAAAGATTTCAGATGCTATTTGTTGACATTTTTAGCCTCTAGCCTGATGAAAGCTAGTGCTTAGTTAATGCATCTCAGGGCTTCATATGATAGTCACAAAGACTTTAGGTCAGACACAGTGTGTGTGTGTGTTTCACACAGCTCGCTCTTCCACAGGTATTCTCAGAACCTCTGCTGTCTTTGGGGTGCCTCATGGGCAATCACAAGGCACAGTTGTTTTTCCTAGGGTTCTCCCAGCAGAGGTCACCCAAGAAAATACTTGTTAGCAGTTTGGATTCAGGTAGTGCATGATCAGGCAGGCCACTAGATGGGGCCATTTCTCCATAGCAGGAGGACTGTTTGCCACACCACAAAGCCAACAACCTTGGAGGCAGAACCTGGGCTCTGGGCATAACATTCCTGAGCAAGGCCAGGCCTTCAAAAATCCTTCTTGCCCAAGCAATGCTGATCTAACACATATTAAGCACTTGGGATGTTTTACTTAGCAGATTTGTATATTAAAATTTTTATTTGTTTGTTTCATTGTGTAGGAAAGTAGCATCAGTAGATATAAACCCAACTTTAAAAAGACGTGCTACTAAACATGCAAGTCATTCATAGTGATGGGAATTTATTTTCTTAAGATGGTACATTGTTAAACACTGAGAAAATGGGAGTGTTTGAGCTAATTTACTTAGTTACAAGGCTAGTTGAATGGACAAAGATTTTATTGTCTCTACATATTGTACTCACTAAATCAGGTTGTATAGACTTTATCCAAAGTATTTGGGACCAAAATCATTTTCAATTACAGGCTTGACTTTTTAAGAGTTTGTAATACTTATAATCCATAAAGATACATTTTGAGAATGGGCCCCAAATCTAAATATGAGGTTTATTTGTGTCTCCAATATATACTCTTTATGTAGAACCCGGAAGCAATTTTCGGCAGCATTTTTAGTTTGCCTACCTTTTGAGTGTGATCTCAGGTGTGGAATTTTCCAGATGTCAAAAAGCATTGCAAAAACTTTAGTTTGGATTTGGGGATTGGATGTGCTCAGCCTATAAACTAAGGAATTTTTTTTTTTTTAGCTTTTTTGTTATAGGTTTATTCCCTCAGACATCAGCACAGAAGGAAATGATCAATGTTTACATAGTGGAAAAAGAAAGGGTAACTATTTACAGCAGATTACAAATTGTGTAGGTCATGACCTGATGTCAGTCTATTCGTAGGTAACCTAAAGAGAATGCTGTGAATAATTTTACAGTGAAAAGACATTGGATTTTTAGAAAGAGAATATTAATTTTTAATTCTGTTTTTACATATGATAAATCATATTAGGGTATGATTTTTTCAAAAGAATCTTTGTTTTCAGAAGCATGTACTCACATGTTTGCAGGTAAGTTGGTATGATGACTTTGATTCAAAAAAAAATATTGACTGAGGTGACCATAACTGGATCATTATATTTGTGGAGCTTCATGATTGGGGGTAGGAGGCTTAGAATTGGGGAATTTCACCTTTGGAGAAATTTGGAATTCTCCATAATAGGCAGCTCACAGAAAATTATTTCATTTATTTACAATTAGTGCAAATTCAACATTTTATTTTTCTTAAACTAAGGAATTATACACCAAGTAAACTACCTTTAAGGATGTATCCACCTTGAGGGCCAACAGCTGATGAACCTTATTGTTCCCAGCCCTGCCATCTATGTACCCAGAAGCAATCCTGGCTACTAGCCTCCTGGATGTAGATACAGTGAGACTATGACACCCTCATGGTCCTCTCTGTATAACTTCATATGAGTGTCTTTCAAGGGAGAGCTGTCCTTTCAACTCTTTATCAAAAACTTTAACTCTCTCAAGTGGGTGATTCTTTTGGGTGATTCCACATTCCACTTGAATATGGAAATGCTGCTCTTCATTGGCACATTTTTGCACTACCTCATGGCATGGGCTTTGGCATAGTACGTTAGTCAGGCCACTGTCACAAAAGAAAGAACACAGGAAAGGCCAGGTCTAAAGGTTAGGTTAAAATATAAACATGTTTACAATGAAACTTAAACCATGAAGGTTGGGAAATAAGCTTGACAGTCACTTCTAGAACTGGTGCTTCTGAGTGGAATGGCTTTTCACCTGCGTGCATGTGTGCACTAACTAAACTGAGGGCATTGTCATGATGGCGTGGTTTCTGGAGAACTCCTTACCCTTGGTTAGTCACAAGAAAGCTTGGTTTCCAGAATCCTGCAAAGGGCAGTAGGGGAATGTGTGGCTGGTTGGCTGATTGTTAAAGAACAGTAACAGGCAGCCAGCCATTTTTCTAGGTGTAGTAGAAAGGTAGGTTGCAGGTAGAGTCTTGGGGGCGTCTGATAAATGTCTCTTTAGTTCTCTGCCACCCTTAATTGCAATAAACTTGTGAACAATACCAGTCATGCCGTGAAGAAATGTCCAGGGGCTCTTGCTTGAGCCCATCCTCCATTCTACTCCAGATTCTCACAGGGCTCTGTGAGGCAGGCAAGCCTGGCCCAGTGATCCGTGCAGAGTACAATGTCTGTGAGCACTGACTCTCCCTTTCTCTTTCATGCTGGCACCTGGCAGAGTGTGGGAACTACTGCCTCAATAGTAAGTACAGTAAGTCCTGGAAGAGACTGAACCACTTGGGCTCCTGCCAGACTGCCAGCTCTGGCCAGGCCATGAGCACAGTGCAGCCAACGACAGGCAATAGGGAAATGGGGTGAGTGGGAGTGGGTAGCAGGCACACCAACCAAGATACCAGGAATCTGTGGTGCCAGGGATCTGCCTTCCAAAGGGGCCCCAAGCCCCAAGCCTCTTAGTTGTGTCTCAGAGAGTGCTAAGCTATGGGGTCTAGCTGGCAGGCAGCCGGACTTACCTCCAGCAGACAGACGTCTGCCTCCCGAGGCTCTGTTTGCAGAAGTGATTTGTGACAAACACATCATGACCATTTCAAGGCTTCCAAAGGGTACGATGGCTGTTGGCCACAGGCCCACGGACAGGGCCAACAACAGCATGATGGGTCCTGGCTGTACCTCTCTCATCCTGGAGCGAGCAGGGCCCACTGGGACCTTCTTGGTTATGTTTAGCCCAGGGTCAGACTCCTAGGCTAGTCAGCTTGGGCGCCCTCCCCCTTCTTCTATATCAGCACAGAGTTCTGAAACAAGGGGCTGGTCCTCCTGTCCTCTTTGTCCCCTCCCCCTCTTCCTTCACCTTGCGCTTTCCCTCCTCACCCCAACAGTGCCGCTCTCACCCCTGGGAGCTCATTCCTCCCTTCCTTCCTTCTCTTCCTTTGCTTTTCCAGTTCACAGTGTCTCTTCTTTTCCTGGCCCACTGCTCATAGCATCAAACGATACATTTTCTTTCCTCGGAGGGGAGTCCTTATGAAACATCTTCTAGTATCAACCAAGAGTCCTCTTGAAGCTATAATTGTTGCATACGCTAGTTGTCCTCCCATTGAATACACTTTTTTTTTTCCAGTGTGAGGCCTGCTCTACCTTGGTTTCTTTAAGGCGTTATTTCTGTATCTTTCCAAAGAGGAAGGAGGTAGTGCGCTTATTTCTGTAGCAGAAATCCCCTCTGCATATCCCTTTATGTGGCTCCACACACACATGCCTGTTCTTCTGATGAATATGCAAGGGTGATTCCTCAGGGAAACCAAGAGATGAGAAATGGGGAGGAAGGAAATAATGTTTCTAAAATACTGGAAAGTAAGAAGTGGGCAGGAGCCAAATTGAGCAAGCTACACTGGTTCTTGGTCTACTGCAGTGTTTGCTGAGGGGATTAGGCCAGCTGGACCCTTTCCGTCTTTCATTTTTCCTTGTCCTGAAACGGGAATAGTCAGGCCTGCCCTGCTCTTTGAGCTTCTTCATGAGTTTGGGGTGAAGGCTTTGAGATTCTCACACAGGACATGCTGTCTGAATGAGGAGTCAGAAGCTTAAACACTGTACCTCTCACTCCCCAGAATCAGAGCTGGGGGCGGTTCGGAAGATGATCCCTAAATAAAGAAGCCCATTGGGCCTTGCTTGGGATGACTTTCTGTGCCTCCTTTGGCAAAATTCTGGGGTTATCCCCAGCTGCTCTCCACATGGCTCAGGCTCTCCTCCAGCTTCCAAGAAGTACTGGGGACAGTTCAAGTTTCAGCACATTGCAAAGCCTCCTCAGCTATGCCAAGGCCAGTGACAGTGGCCGCCAGCCCCCAGAGAAAGGAAGGAGGGGAGAAACCACTGCCAGGCCACCAGGCCAGGCTGCCGTGAGCCAGGCCAAGGACATGCACAGCCAAGAGAAAGAGGCTGACGAGTTGTCAAATGTCACATTCCACCGAAAGCTTTCCTGCAATGTTCCTGCCATGTGTATGAGGGTAGAGGTCAAGACGGCCACGTGCCTTATAACCTCCATTTTCTGTTCTGTCTCAGCTATTACAGAAGCCATCGAGATCCCACAGTTTATCGGCCGCAGTTACCTGATGTATGACAATCCGAATATCCTCAAGAGGTAATGGGCCATCATAGCAGCTTGCTTATTCCCTGGGTGTCAGTTTCTCAATATCACTCCCAGAGTTTATCCTCATCTTCCGTGCCAGATGATAATTCTCCCCATGGGCTGGGGGGGGGGGTTCATATGAAATAAACATAGAAACAAGAAGAAAACAAAACAAATAAACTAAACTTGAAGGCTTTAGTTTCCAAACAACCCCATTCTAAGCACTCCAGATCTTTTCTGGTCAAAGGGCCTGGAAGAATGTGACTCGCCCCTGGGGTTTCCAGTGTTCTAGTTCGAGAGGCAGAAGGAATTGGATGCCCCTAAAGCTGGAGGGTGGACCACATTGTATACCCCCCACCTCCAACCTTAGCAAGGCTCTTAGCTTTCTGCTGTTCTCTGCCATAGCCTGAAGATCTGCCTCAAGCCAGTTGTGGGAAGGTTCAGCTGCTCCCAACCAGACAAATAGCTCAGAGCCACTTCCTGCCAGGCCGGCACCTATGTTTTCAAAGGTCAGCTGTCCTCCTGAGGCTCTGCCGGTACAGTAAAGGTTGCTCACTTCTCTTCAGGGGGACAGAAGAGTGTGATAGGAGAGAAGGCATGCTACAAAGGCTCAAGTTACAGCTTCTGTTCCCCAGAGGCAGGAATGGGCTAGAATTTCAAGCAGCATGTACATGTGGCAAGGATTGAGGGTGGCTGCTAAAACACACCTCCATTCAGTCAAGCTTGTGATTGGCAACCTCAGTTTGTCCCTCAGTCCCTTGTCATTGGTGATGTTCATCCGTCTTTCAACCACCAGCAGAATCAGTCTACCATTTCCCTTCTCTTTTAGATTAAGGGTACCTACTAACAGATAAGCAATCTTTAAAACCACCCTGCTTTAGGACAGAATTTAGGGTTTCAAAGCAAAGCTGATTGAAAGACCATTTTCTGGATCATTTGGAGTAGCTGTATCAGACTATTTTAGTGATTTGAACAAGAATGGCCACTACAGTCGCTTTGGTTCCCACTTGATGGACTGTTTAGGAAGCATTAGAGGGTGTGGTCTCATGGGAGGAGGGAGACCCTACTTCACTTCCCTAATCACAGCTCTGTTTGTTGCCTTGGTATGAGAAGTTAGGTGAGAAACATTCTCCTACAAGGTGAACCCTCTTCCATCTTTGACTCTTTCCTACAAACGTTAGAAGCTCATTCAGTCCCCACAAAGCAGAGCATTATGAAAGGAGCCTGAGTCTTAGGCCTCTAGTTCTTAATCAGAGGCCACCAACAGTTGAAGGGAATTAGCGTGATGGTGGCAGTAAATGGAGAAGCCTCAGGTCAGAGCAGCTCTACTGCAGTACATGGGCAGATAGGCACAAATGGAAGTGTTTATGACCTATTTCAGTTTGATGCCTTCAGAGGGTTGAACAACATAAAACTCAGCTCAAAATGTCCTAAACAGACAGAGGATTTAGTAAAACAAACAAACAAACAATAACAAACAAACAAGTGCAGCCTTCAGCTGGGCTGGTTAATCCAGAGAATCTGCTGTGTCCTCATTCATACTGTGAGAGCCCCAGCATATTCCCTAGCTGCCCATAGGACACTCATGTGATGATTATCAAACTGGGCAATGTCCTACAGAAGTGAAAAAGGACTGTCATTAAAGAGGCGTCAGCTTCTGCAGAAATCTCCCGGTACACTGGGTAGTAAGTTATGTGTCCATTCTTAAACCGAGCATTGATAAGAGCAATTGAGCTGGCTGGGCTGATTCATGTCAGTCTGTATTGCCAGGGGAGGGAGGGAAGCATGGGATCCTGGTCAGAGACTAGCAGGTTCCTAGAGCAGGGCATGAGGGAGACAGCCAATGACACCACTGAGGGGAAAATAGAAAACAGAACAAAAAACCACTTTCTTCCTACTCTTCTTACCAGAATGAGTAAGAAGAAAAAAAGAAGTATTAGACTATTCTGTGTCCCTTGTTCTACTGTGTTACTACCGTATAAGCCTGCCTGCAGACTAAAAGCCATGGAGGTGGTCCTGGCCAGCCTGAAGAGATATGAGCATCTAAATTCCAGGAGCCTTGGCTTCAGGCTCTCGTAGTGCCTTGCTAATGGAAATATTAACTTATACTTCCTCCTGCCTTACCTTTCACTGGAGACCCTCAGGCCACATCAGATAAATGCTGATAATTTTAGCCAGATGAATTTCTAAACTAGCCTTAGGAACTGATGGACACACAGAAGCCCAGGGGCCTCTTCCCAGAAACACAAACAACCCCAAAGCCATCCTGCTTGATGCACGCAGTCCTTATAGCTTCCTGTGCATTCCTCTAGGACTCTGTCACGGCACCCATCCAAGACCAACAACCACTCCATCAGGCCTTGTCCATCTCCCGCTTCCACTCCAGCACTGCCCCAAGGACAGCCGCTGCTGTCCATGCTGGCTTTCCACTGCCATGATTACAGCCCAGGAAAACTTCGGATTGGAGCCTCGTGATAGTTGGGAAGCCCACTGCCTCCTGTGAAATGAGGGGCAGCTTCCCAAGAGCCAATGAGTAATAAGACAGGAAAAGAGAAAGTCTGGTGCATAGAGCCACCAGCCCAGGACTGTGACGTTAGCCAACGTCTTGGTGTGTAGTGCCCCTTCGTAGGGCAGACAGTGCTGCTCAGTGAGCATCCAGAACTTCCACGAATGGCTCGATAATGCTCCTTCTACACACCTGGTGTGTATAGATGCAGAGAGGCCAGATTAGCTCCATGCCCGGTTGTCTAGGGAAGGCAGGCAGGGATGAACTCAAAACAGATGTTGGTGGTTGGTTTCATGGACTCTACTCTGCACCTCCTCCAGGGTGTCGGGATCAAGGTCCAATGCATTCATGAGGTTTAAGACAACTGCCAAGGATGGCTTGCTGCTGTGGAGGGGAGACAGTCCCATGAGACCTAACAGTGACTTCATTTCCCTGGGCCTTCGGGATGGAGCTCTGGTATTCAGGTAACTTCCTCCCACGCTACCTTTAGCAGCATTTTGGCATATTTTTTTTCCTTAAAGAGCGCAGACTATGCTCAACAGTAATGCAGGGGTAATCCCAAGCACACTCCACTGAAGTTGGCAGTGGTGGGAAGGCTCCAGCCTCATGCCAGTTTCCTGGTCAGCAAATTCACACCACTCCCCATTTTTGCCAAGTTACTCCAAGTTTTACTGCACTACTGTCTAACCCTTTCATCTCTATATTGTTCAGGCAACCGTGGCACACTGCAGTAGCTTCAAAGGAGACTGGCAACGTCTCAGTACCTCTGCACGACAACTCTGTGTCCCTTGTTCTGGTGTGTCACTACTGTAGGCTCCCAACTGGTGGACTGGAAGCCATGGGTGCAGTGATGGTAGGCTTGGGAGGATCTGAGAATCTAACCCCCAGGAGCCTTGGCTTTAGTTCCATCTGCTTTGCCTTCGCTCTCTAGCCCCGGGGGCATACGCCACTCCATGGTGTTCTGCTGGGAGAATGAAATGCAGATTTGTGTCTCCACAGAGTAATCCAACACCTGGATCTTCCTCAGTGCTTGAGTGGTGCTAATAAGGCTGTCCTGGAGGTCCTTACTTCCTTTTTGAAAGATTCATTTCTTAAAATGGTGTGTGTGTGTGTGTGTGTGTATGTGTGTGCCTGTCTGTGTGAATGGGTACTATTTTATTTTATTTTTGAAACAGGGTCTCACTTTGTAGTCTTAGCTGACCTGGAACTTTTTTATATAGACCAGATGGGTTTTAAATTCACCGAGCTCTGCCTGCCTCTGCCTCTCTGGTGCTGGGAAGAGAAGAATTTACCGTGCTTGCCCTGCAGTTCATACTTACTTGAAGTGAGTTTATATAGTTCTTCCAGTTGTCGACTGGATGGTGAGGTGGTAGTTAAAGAATTACCTGGCCGAGCAGTGGTGGCACACACACACTCTTAATCCCTGCGCTTGGGAAGCAGAGGCAGGCAGAGCTCTGTGAGTTCGAGATCATCCTGAGCTAGTTCTGGGACAGCCAAGGCTATACAAAGAAAAGACTGTCCTGAAAAGCCAAACCAAATGAACAAAAGCAGACACGTTCTCACGTATCCCTACTCTTCTTACCAAAATGAGAGAGCTCAACTTCTAAAGGTTGGGGCTGTCTTATTAAATATGAAACACCAGAGCATCAAGATGGCCAAAGGTGTTGCCACGCAGCAGCAGCTTGCGGAACTTGTTGAAAACGTCGATTCCCAATTCCCAGGCCCCCAACCTGACCTGGCTGGACCGTGACCCTTTCCCCCGTGAGATTCATGCTCTGGCTCTGGGTCCTTTGTTCCATGGGGAGGTATCTGTTAAGCTTTTACTCCTTTAGTATCCCACTCCACTTCCCCTCCCCCAACCTGGTGAGGATCAGTAATTAGTTAATCGGAATTGTAACAAAGGAGAGAGAAGTGACCTAAGACAGAGGAGAGAAAAGTGATGAAGACTTAATTCCCCAGGCATCTGTCAGTCACGTTGCTGGGGACAGTGGGGTTGCTACCAGCTAGGCAGGGCATAAGTCGAAGCTGTTTAATTTGAAGAGAAGACATTTTTGGAGGAAATGTGACTCCTGACATCACTCCTTCTCCTCGATTTGGTCTTGTCTCAGGGACGTTGTAGTGCTATGTGGCTGAAGAGCAGACACCAACAGGTGAGAAACAGCTCTTCTCCAACCGAGCCTCCTCCCCTGACCTGTGACCCCACCCTTGCTTCCCCACTCTCTTGTTGCCACAAGGTCAGATGACGAAGAGCTCTTCCCACCCTGCCGGCTCGCTGCTTCAAAGCCATTTCTTTGTGGTTTTCCTGTGGTTAACCTCACTCAGGCCTCAAGTACTTGATTGTGCCCAGAAAAGGGAACTGAAACAGTAGCTGAGCAGAGGGTGGGGGTGGCCCGGCTCCCCCTCAGCAGCCAGCTGAACTCAACGCATGGAGACCTGAGAGGACTGGTCACGGCTCCCAAGAGCTCTGTTCTCACCCCAGGCCCTGGAGGAGCCCCTGACAGCCTCCTCTCAGCCCTATCACTCTCCTGGTAGCAGGTTCCATCCTGGACTCACACCCTAGGTTACTGTTTCTAGAGTTGCTGAAGTTGTCTTTGTTCTTTCTTGTGTTCTGTTTAAGACACACTTGTGGGGCCATGTCAAGGGTAGAATTGGCACCTACATCTACAGCCACTTATTGCTGCTCCCTGGGCACTTTCTTCTGGGAAGTTACCCTACCACATCTGCCCATCTATCCAACACAGATGCATGGGAAGCTAGGCTGGTCTGGGGACAGGTGGGATTAGGATGTAGGCAGGTGGTCTGAAAACAAAACAAAACAAAAACAAAAACAAAACAACAACAGCAGCAGCAAAATAGCAAACCATGATGAGTCACCCTCACTAGAGAGCTTGTCCCAAAGGTCGATTCCTGGGTGTGCACACTCCCATCTCTGATGGAGTGCTTATTCAGGGATCTTATTGGCACCAGGCACCCAAGTGTTCTAGAAAACACACCCTGAGAAATAGGGTGTGACGTGGCTTTGGGGTCCCACACACTTAATCCCTCCTCATGACTGTGTGATCTCACACACATCACCTACCTTCTCTCAGCCTCTCTGGGAGAAAAGGCTGGTTGGGAGGCTTTTGTGGGAAGGTGTGGCTGTGCATACCTAGCATCCCAGCCTCTCTGAGGTGGAGCCAAGGAGATCAGGGGTTCAAGGCCATATTTGGATTCATAATGAGTTCTATAGGCAGTGTGTACTAGATGGGCCCTTGTCCCAAAATTAAAAAAAAAATAAAAAAAATTAAAAATCAGAACAAAATATTTGGCCTTAGGGAGCTTACATCAGTGAGGCCTAAAGTATACACTGTTCTCCAGGGTACACAAACTCACTCTTAAAGTTGCAGTGTTTCTAACACACGCCAGAGAGAGATCCTGAGGAGGAGGATGCACTCTAACTTTCTAGACTTTTCTACCCTCACACAAATTCAGATCCTGTGCTCACTTGCCACTGAAATTTCTGCCAGAGAACAGGAGAAAGCTGAGCAATGGATCAAGCCGAACACCTTTAGCTTAGGAGCCGAGTTGAACATACAGAGAGAAATCAAAGTGCTCATCTGAAATGAGGGTGACTTTCAGTTTTATTGCTGTTTGTTTCATGCTAATCTATCATATGTGGAGCACAAAACCAGCCAGGAAGCTTTATGGATGTCGTGTGATGCCCTTTCCCACTTATTTTGACCACTTAACATTTTCAGGCACCACAGAAAAGGAAGAAAGGAAGACATCTGACATTAGGAAAGTGTCTCACACCATGGGTTAAAAAGGACATTACTGAAAGTGTCACCCCGTGAAGGTCTGAAGATGTCCAAGTAGTTTTCAAGGACCAGAGCCACTTCTAGATGGCTTACTTTGATGGCTAGCCTGTCAGCCATTGGTGCACAGCAAGCTAGGTGGCTTAGGATAAACTATTCATAGTAGCATGATTTGGAGAACATTGATAGAGCAACCAGAAAAGCATCCAGTTATTGCTTTAATGGATTGCTAGCAAGGCATAATTTCTGTGCAGAGCACACTTGCTCAGTGAACAGCCAGGGAGTTTTTAGAATATGTAGAGTCAGGTGTGTTAGTGAATGGGAAGTAGAAACGGGAATATGGAGGAGTTCCAGACCAGTTTCAGCTACATAGTAAGTTTACGGCCATGTGTATGCTGCATATAGAGCAAATAATCCAGGGAGAGTATGACCAGATGGTTCTTTTCAGGGCCTGAAATTATGGCGTCAGGACTGGAGAGTTAGGTCGTGAAGAAACTAGCCTACACAATGGTGAAATTTTTGTCTGCCAGAGTCTATTTCAGCTCCCTTGGGCATGTCATGCACTTACAATGAGTAAGAAAGCTACTGGCTGCAGAAAAGAATGAAGCCCACCCTTGTTCCGCCTGCTTCTCATACAATGGAAATGTTTTAGTCACAGGCACGCTGAATGGCACATTCAGGTGTGGCTCCTTGCTGTTGTACACACGTCACCTGACTATGGGACCTGGGCATTCCTAATACTTTAGTTATGTGTTTATCACCTGTGTCCATTCCCCTACAGGGCTCCCTTTCCGGAAAAGACCTCAGGAAGTTACCTCAGGATGTATTGTCAACCTCCTGAATAAGCTTCTCCAAGTCCCATAGTTTTGGCCTGGTGACAGTATTTGTTTAGTTCCTACTATGTATCGTGTTAGTTAACCATCCCTATAGTCCTACAGGGAAAGTGTCATGCTTGTAGTTGAGAGAATTAGGCAAATCATCTTGAGTCTCAGAGCTGGTGAGCTGGCAAGACTGAGGATCCAGGCAGGTCTATAGAACCTGAGAATCCATGCTCGGTCACCCATGCCGTTGGTCGGCACAGCCGCATGCAGTAACCTAACCAACCCCCAGCCCTGCTTCTTGTTCATCTCTCTTTCAAAATGATTACATTTATTTACTCTCTCTCTTACCCATTCCATGTGTGTGCGTGTGTGTGCCATATGCCATATGCACATGTGGAGATTAGAGGACAACTTGTGGGACCTAGTTCTCTCCTACCATGGGGGTCTTGGGGCTTGCACTCTGGCTCCCCGGCTTCACAGAAAGCACCTTTACCCTCTCAGTAATCCTGCAGGCCCAGGCTCATTCTTTTCTTCAAAAGCATTTGGCTCCTTCATAAGGAATTCATGAAAACCTGCCTGCTTTATAGGAGGCACGGTGTGGGAAAGTAGGCTGGAGAGCAGTGCAGATTTTAGGGTCAGAGTGGCAGCTCCGTCCCCTGGCTTGTCAAGGCATCACAGCTTCCAGTCTTGGTGCAATGCTGTGGCTGTGTTGTTTCTTTGAGACTCTGTGAGGAAGGGAATGAGCTATAGAACTTTCTCTGGGAAAGCCGAGTGCTTTCTGTTCTCACTCTATTCTCAGAACAAGGGTCTCTGGGAGGAACCAACATTTTATCTCAGCCTTTCTCTTCCCCTACAGCGTGTAGACACCTCCCCTCCCACAACAAGGACCCCACTCTCTGGAGATCTGAGCACACAGTCCAATTGTGCTATCCAAGCATGGTCTAGGCAGTTGGCCCTCTGCCCAGGCTAGAGCAGTCACTCACTAAATATTTGCTGGACTGAGTTAAATTACAATAACAGAATGAACAATGGGTTGAGAGGGCTGTTTCTCTTGGGAAACATACCTGTGTCTTCTGATTCCTTGGGGGCTTCTGGGAATCGAGATGCTACAAGGTAGGTCTGATTTTAAAGGGTGCAGGACAGAGAATACAATCTCACTTCTGTGATTTCAGGCAAATTCTCTTCATCTCTTTGGAGTCCAGTTTACTCTACAATATTGGCTTTTTTTCCCCTTTCTTAAAGTGAAAATGTTTAGTAGTTTCCTAGGACTTCTATTATAAATTACCATGGATAATTAAGAAATCAATGTTTGGCCAGGTGTGGTAGGCTCATGCCTTTAATCTCAGCACTCAGGAGGTTGAGGCAGGTGGATCTCTGTAAATTTGAGGACAGCCTGATCTACAAAGTGAGTTCCAGGACAGCTAGGGCTGTTACAGAGAAAAACCCTGTCTTGAAAAACAGCTTTGGAGACTGAAGCCCCAACCAAGGACCATGCATGGGCTAGACTTAGGCCCCCTACACAGATAGGCCAATAGGCAGCTAGGTCCTCATATGGGTTCCCTAGTAAGGGGAGCCAGGGACTTCTCTGACATGGACGCTGTTGCCTGCTTTTTGATCACTTTCCCCTGGCAGGACCGCCTCACCAGGCCACAGGGGAAGAGGATGTGCTCAGTCCTGATGCAACTTGATGAGCTGGGGTGGGTAGATAGGGGGGGCTTCCCTTCTCTGAGGAGTAGGGGAGGGAGAATAGGGGGAACAGGGAGGGAGGGGCCTATGACGAGGATATAAAATGAGTGAATAGATAGATAGATTGGTCTTCATGTGGGTGTCCTAGAAAGGGGAGCAGGAGCTGTCTCTGACAAGGACTTTCTTACATGCTTTTGGATCACTTCCCCCTGGCAGGGCTGCCTAGCCAGGCTACTGTGGTAAAGGATTTGCTCAGTCCTGTTATGACTTGATGTACTGGTATGGGTAGGTGGGAGGAGGGTCCCCCTTTTCTGACAGGAAGGGAAGGATAAGGGAAAGAGAAAAGGAGGATGGGACCAGGAGGAGACGAGGGAGGGGCTACAACTAGGATGTAAAGTAAATAAATTAATTAATTTGAAAAATGAAATGAATAAAATAAATAAATAAAATGAATAAACAAAATTTTTTTAAAACCCACCCCAAAACTGCGACAAATCAGAGTGTACAGTTCTGGAGACTAGAAATCCAAAATTCAACATGTTGCCAGGACCTCTTCCTTGGCAGGACAGATGGGGCTGTGTTGGTGCTTCTGGTGCTGTCCTTGGTGTTTCTAGCTAATAGATGCATAGTTGTGGCTTCTGCCTTCATCAACACATACCATTTCCCTCCATGTGTCTCTGTCCAAATTGCTTCATATAACAGTATCAGTCATATTGATCAAATGTGCTTCATCTTAACTAAATGCATCAAACTCTCTTTCCACACAAGGTCATATTCTAAGGTCATGTCTAAGGTTCAGGATAGACAGAAATATCAGAGAAATACCATGCAAACCAATGTAGATGATAAACCCTTCTTGTTAGTTGAAGGACTGTAGTTACTGATGTTTCCATACGTGGGCCTGAGCCACCTTGCTGACCTAACACCGTGTGGAGTTAAGGTGGCACAAAAAGGCAGCTGTCTTGTGACTCTACTTAACTGGGTGTCTCTGTTAGAAGTAGAAGGATGGTGCTTGAGCCTGGGAAGAGGGGAGCTAGAGCGATTCATTATTCATTTTGCAAGGTGGAAGTATCCTAAATGCTAGCTACACGTGAATATTCTTAATACTCCTGAAATGTACATGTAAAATGGCACAAATGTCTTAGATGATAACATTTATTCTACTACAACTGAAAAGGTAAAATGTCATTCATTCATGTACTAAGCTGGAGAGTGACCATATTCTGTGCCAACCTTGTTACTTTGGGTTAAGGACATTGCATTCTGGGTGAGCTTTTGCAGTGAGAGCCTTTGTGACTGAGCAGCTCCCTGCACTTCCATGTTCCATTGTTTCTTTGCTTGTTTTTCCCTGATACCTTTAGCTACAACCTGGGCAGTGGTGTGGCATCCATCATGGTGAATGGTTCCTTCAGTGATGGTCGGTGGCACCGAGTCAAGGCTGTCAGGTGAGCACCTGCCAAATGGAAGACAGAACCAGGCTACAAGAGGGCAAATGTATGCCCTGTTGTCCTCTAACCCATCTTTACCTGGAGTCCTTATATTGCCACCAAATCCCATTCCCTCTCCTGACACCGGTGGACAGGCCGCCCTACAGCTGCTCTGAATGGGAGGGGAATGACCTGGAGAAGACACTTCACAAATTTTATTGTGTATATTTACTTAACATCATATTGCATTACAAAATGACACTTTTATACACGCATGTAATGTATTCTGAGCACATCTTCTACTACATATTCACCACCTTCCTACCATTTCCATTGGCCCTCTTTATTCCCTTAGACAATTTCATTTCTACTTCCATGTCATATGTACATATATGATTTTATTTATCTATAAATAAAAAGATGACACAAGAGAAAAAACATATAATTGTCTTCTTGAGACAAGCTTGATTTGATTAATATTATATCCAGGAGCATACATTTTCCTGAAAAGAACATTTTGTTTATATATTTATTATATATATATTATATATCACATTTTCTCTAAGCATTCTTTGGTTGCTAGGTGCCTAGGTTGTTCCTGTGGCTTAGCTACAATTATGATTGCTTGTGAACATCCATGCAATAAACATTAATGTGCAAGGATCCTTGTGACATGTAGGGTTATTGTCCTTGGAGTTCTACCAAGGAACAGTACAATTAGATCACTAGATCATTGAGGTACCTCCATATTAATTTCCATAGTGGTCAAACTAGTTTACATTCTTACCAGCAATCTAGAAGGGTTACCTTTGGTCCACATCCTTGCTGGCATTTGTTGTTGTATGCAATGAACACCCTTTAGTGGCAAAATTGGAGTAGGGCCTTAAAGTCTCACAGGATGAAAGTTTGAAGGCCACGAAGACCTTAAAGAATGCTTTAAATGATCTTGCATAGGCAATCCGCCACTTTAAAAGAATATTATCTGAGCATTAGAAGTCATACATGCTTCCCCAGCCCCCATGACATATCTGTGTCCTCCCAATGCCAGTTGCCATCCTGACTTTTGATTAATTTTGGGCAGATCACCCCTGTGTCTTTACAATTTTCTACATGTGTCTTTACTCCTAAACATACATTTTTAGGAAAATAAAAAGCAAGTCCAAATCAGCAATGGCAGTACTGCATGTTAAGTGAGTCCAAAGTGAAAATGAGTTGAGATTTTGATTACAGTTCCCTGAAAATGCACTATGATCCTTGCTGGGAAACCAGGAGGTGACAGCTAATGAGAGGCCTGGAGGCCATGGGGGCTCAGCATTGTCAACATCCTCTTCTGCTTCCATGCAGGCTGTGTTAAAACCATCCTTATTCAGTCCCTGCCCTGACCACGGGGTCTACCTTGGAACCTCAGGAGGCATGTGAAGACACAGACATAGATAGACCTGTGTTTGTCTGCTGCCATGCAGCCCACAAAGCCCACATGTATATGTAGATATTTCAGCAAAGCACCCCACCAACTCTAGTTGTTGAAAACACATAATTTTCCATAATGCATATTTACAGATTTGGATCTCAATTTTTTTTCTACAAAACAGGTCAAAATGCAGACACCAACTAACTTCAAAACTCTCCTAAGCATTCAGCTTCTCAGAGGCTCCTTTCCCTCTCACTCATTTGCAAAAAGAGGTTGCACACAGGCATCTCGAAAGGAATGTGAAATGCCACATTTAATCCCCACAGCTGCCCCAGGAACATCAGGAAATACACCCTGCTTATATCCTTGGGTCAAAATGGTTAGTAGAATAGCCACACACTGAGGAAGAATTTAAACTTTCATAATTATTGTGGTTTGATTATATAAATAAAGATACACAATGGTGTGGATACCAGTCCCTTCCTACACATCTAAGGACACAGATGTTAAATGTATTTCCCAAAACTATGTAAATTCTGTGGGAAGATCCTAGATCAAAACGCATTTCTCTTCCACCCCATGATGCAGCCCACACACAGGGATTTCAGATGCTTGGGAGAATTAATGTATTGGAATGTTCCCTCAGAAGACTTCATGTGCCAGAACATGAAGCTTGGCATGCGCAGATAGCTTAGAAGACATAGCCCCTCCTATTGACATCATTCATCTCATTTTCAGTATGACTTGTGTTACAGCGAGGGCTGATTAGGAGATGCGGCCAGGAGCTGGATGGGTTGGAGTATCCACTCGTATATTGTAAGTTGTGAGCAGACAGGCCTAGTGGGAACTGGGTCAAGGCTGTAGCTATTACATATGACAAGAAGAACTGGGTTGACATCTTAATTCTCTATGGAAAGCTCCAGGTCAGAGACAGTAGAATGAACAAAAAGGGAATCTCTACGGGGAGGTGGTCTCTGCTTTGTGCACTGTCTTGCTTTGTATGATTCTGGTCTTGCAAGCATGACTCCTAATAAAGTAGAGGAATAGCTCATTTATCCAACATCTTATGCCAGATAATTTAGACACAGTGCTTTATAACAGTTCATGTTTTCAGAAATTTAAGATCTGTATTTTTTTCATCTTTATGGATAAAAACAATCATATGATAATATGTGGATAACCATAGCAACATTCCCTTTGGCCAACCCCAATAGAGCAAGCTGTGTGTCAGGTACTATACTCTGTGCTTTGCATGTATAACAGATGTTGTCGACAATAGCTTTCTAAGATGATCTTACCTATTACCATTTCATATAAGGGCATTAAGCTTCACAGATTTCACTTGCTCATTCATCTGTTATTATGAGCCACACACTATTCAAGATGCCCAAGATCACTGAGAAAAACAAACTCTTTGCCCTGGTGGGCTTGTACTTTTCTAGGAGGCAATAATGAGAGGTAACCAAAGTGAAGTGCATTATGTACCTTAGAAAGTGACGTTCCTTTTTTTCCCAATCTAAGATGCTATTGATTAGGAGACATATCTTCAACTCAGAAATATAAAAAATAAAAATATGCTCATAGTTGATGAGATCAAGTAACTGGGAATAGTTTAAAGTAACGGGCGGGGTGTGTGTGTGTGGCAGTACAAGGACAGCAAAATCTGAAGAGCATTGCCCATCACAGCATCCGGGTATGAAGGTGTAAAAATCAGGTTTAAAACACAGAGGACATTGCAGGAAGAAATTCTTGAAAACTCAACAAATGAAGTGATGGTATCAGGAAGTGAGCCTGGGTTGGTCCCACTTCTCATGGGACTATAAAAGTTGGCATTGTGTGTGTGTGTTTGACAACCTCATTACTTAGCACATAGTAGGTTCTTTTATACTTCTTAACCCAAATGATTGAATTAATTCCAAGGATGATACTTTTTTTCGGTCGGTTTCAGTTTAATTTGCTTTGCAGGGATGGCCAGTCTGGAAAGATTACAGTGGATGACTATGGAGCCAGAACAGGCAAGTCACCTGGCATGATGAGGCAACTTAACATCAATGGGGCTCTCTACGTGGGTAAGTGACCTTGACCAAAGCATAATCTGTCTGGGCTTTTGCTCCTTTTTCTCATTAGACCTTTATTTGTTGTCCCAGGACTGTGTATTCCACTGGGTCAATAAAATACCTGGAAATCAGGAAGCTGACCAAATAGTCCATTCTTCCACGTTCTGAACTTCTGACTCATGGTTGAGGGAGACAGGAAGGGACTCACTCATATTGCTTTTGTGCTCTGGAGTGATCCATCAGGAAAGCCACGCTTTTCTTGTTTATAGAATAGGAACCTTCTAAATATAGACACATGAATTCTCTCTAAGGAAGGAGGATCCGGCTGTGTGTCCTCGCTCAGAATAGAATGAGTAGAATTCCTATAAATGGCTAGTACACAAAAAAGAAAAAGCATGAGTTGGTACTTCTTGTGTTTTCTAAGTGAGCTTAATTAACAGCAGCCAAGACAGCACCTGCTGTTGACATTGTCCAACATTGAAAATATACTGGAGAGCTATTTGGTTTTAAAGCTGTCAGCTGAGCTAGAAATCACACCTGAGATCAACATCTGTAGCTTTTGGAGGTGGATTTAATTGGCCAAAATCAATTTCATATGTGTGATGTACTAGGCAATTTGTCATTGGCCAGGGGACACTCAAGTGGTCCATTAAGAATCTCCAACTGTCATATTCTTTTTGTAATTAAATTTTTATTTTTATATTAATTACAATTTATTCATTTTGTATCCCAGCTGTAGCCCCCTCCTTTATTCCTTCCCAATCCCACCCTCCCTCTCTCATCTCCTCCCATGCCCCTCTCCAAGTCCACTGAAAGGGGAGATCCTCGTCCCGTTCCATCTGACCCTAGCCTATCAGGTCTCATCAAGACTGGCTGCATTGTCCTCCTCTGCAGCCTGGCAAGGCAGCTCTCCGCTCAGGGGGAGGTGATCAAAGAGCCACCACTGAGTTCATGTCAGAGACAGTCCCTGTTCCCCTTACTAGGGTACCCATTTGGATACTGAGCTGCTGTGGGTTACATTTGAGCAGGGGTTCTAGGTTATCTAGGTTATAGCCATTAATGGTCCTTGGTTGTAGTATCAGTCTCAGAAAAGACCCCTGTGCCCAGAATTTTTGGTTCTGTTCTCCTTGTGGAGCTCCTGTCCTCTCCAGGTCTTACTATCTCCCCCTTCTTTCATAAGATTCCCTGCACTCTGACCAAAGTTTGGTTATGAGTCTGCACCTGCTTTGATACACTGCTGGGTAGAGTCTTTCAGAGGCCCTTTGTGGTAGGCTTCTGTCCTGTTTCCTGTTGTCTCCTTCTTCCAATGTCCATCCTGCTTGTCTTTCTGAGTGAGGATTGTTCATCCTACCCCGGGTCCTCCTTCTTGCTTAGCTTTTTTAGGTGTACAGATTTTAGTATGTTTATCCTATATTATATGTCTAATATCCACTTATAAGTGAGTATGTACCATGTGCACTTTCTGCTTCTTGGATACCTCATTCAGGAAGATATTTCCTAGATCCCATCATTTGCCTGCAAATTTCATGATTTCCTTGTTTTTAATTGCTGAGTGGTAGTCCATTGTGTAAATGTACCACAATTTCTGTATCCATTCCTCAACTGAGGGACATCTGGGTTGTTTCCATATTCTAGATACTATGATCTAAAGCTGCCATGAACATGGTTGAACAAATGTCCTTGTTGTGTACTTAAGCATCTTTTAGGTATATGCTTAGGAGTGGTATAGCTGTATCTTGAGAGAGCACTATTCCTAATTGTCTGAGAAAGCACTAGATTGATTTCCAAAATGGTTGTACAAGTTTACATTCCCACCAGCAATGGAGGAGGGCAACTGTCATATTCTTACAAGTCAATAGTTGCCATATAATACCAGATAAACATACTACAATCCAGAAGCTAAATAACAAGAAGGTCCCTAGGGAGAATGCTTAATTCTCATTCAGAAGGGCAAATGGAATAGATACTGGAAGTATCTATTGAAGAGAGGGAACAGGATGAGACCCTACCACAAATGTCCTCTGAAAGACTCTACCCAACAGGGGATGGAAGCAGATACTAAGATTCACAACCAAACTTTGGGCAGAGCAGAGTTGTAGGAAAGAGGGGAATAGAAGGACCCAGAGCACACAGGAGTAAGAAAACCATAAAAAGACCAACGGAGCCAAAATCTGGGCCCACTGGGGCCTGCAGAGATTGATGCACAACCAAGTACCACACATGAAGCTGATAGGTAGCTCAGTCTTCATGTGGGTTCCCTAGGAAGGGGGGCAAGAGCTTTCTCTGACATGGACTCTGTTGCCTGCTCTTTGATCACATCCCTCTGGTGGCAGGGCATTGCCAGCCCACAGAGGAAGAGGCAGTCCTAATGAGTCTTGAAAGGCTGGGGTCACATGGTAGGGGATGAGGTCTCCCCTTTTTGAGAAGTAGAGGGGAAGAGGCAGGGAGGGTAGGACTAGGAGGAGACGAGGGAGGGTCCTACAATTGGGTTGTAAAGTGAATAAATTATGAAAAGTAAAGTTCGAAAAGAAAAAAGAAGAATCTGTAACTGGTGACACCACTTCTCGGCTCACTCACTCTCCTTCTATGCCTCCCTGCAGGTGGAATGAAGGAAATCGCTCTGCACACGAACAGACAGTACATGCGAGGCCTGGTGGGCTGCATCTCTCATTTCACACTGTCCACTGATTACCACATTTCCCTCGTGGAAGATGCTGTGGATGGGAAAAACATCAACACTTGCGGGGCTAAGTAACATCAGCTGGCCTTGACCAGGGGACATAGCCTCTATCCTGATCATCCCAGGGGCCCAGAGACCCTGCCTGATGCTGCATAGAGGGAGAGGTCTGGGGATCAGGTGTGTTCACTCCCATCAAGGACAAAGTACATCCTGATGGGAGCCAGGACTGAAGGCCCTGGGTGGCCTTTTCTGCAAACACTCTGTGGACCAAACTCAATGGACTACTGTGGTTAGGAAGCATTGCCCTTTGTCGTTCAACATATAGAGTCTGTGAGAGATCACAGTCAATGCAAGTTCCAGAAATTCTCTGCTGAAGCTCAATGGCTACGTTGTGTTAAAAAGAATGAAGCAGTACTAAGAGAGAGAGGAGAAGGACAGAAACACAGAGAGAGACAGAGAACCACACTACCACCACAGAACAGTATTAAAATACTTCTGCCCTTCCCTGACTTTTGCCACTAGCAGAATGACTGTGTTACCCTGAACTTCACACTTCCAATCTTGGCCTATGGATTGTGTAGATTAAGTTCTTTCATTCCTCACTGACTGACTCAATGTGCTCTGACTAGTCCATGAAAATAAAGGTTGGGGGTGGGTATTAAACACAGAATCACAACCATAGTAGGGCTCCCTTCCCAACCTTACCCCTAAGGCAAATGTTCCTTTTATGATGCAAATTGAAGAAAATGGCCCCCGGCTTTTGTAGCTGTACTTTTGTACCTGTCTATTTTTATAGCCATAGACTGTCCACACAGTGTGCTTTTGAAAGTTGGGGGGGGGGGAATGGATCTTAATTATGGCACCCTTTCCTAATAATTTTCTGTCAGGGGAGACGTGATTGGGCCGTTTGTAGTGTCAGTGGAGTGGTAGAGAGTGAGTAGGATGAGGTCACTGGGAGAAGTGATGCTTCTCTCTCAGTGCATGCTCACGGCTGTCCAAAGCAAAGAGATTAAAAGGAGGTGGTCATTATTGCCATGTTGTTTTAAGAGAGGGAAAGCATCTGTAATAATAATAATAATAATAAAGAAATAAAGGGCATGAGGAAGAACTCAGTCATTTGTGGAGATGGGACTGATTTTGCAGAGGCCACGCCTACAAAGGGACAACAAGGCTACTAGAGAGTCCGAGGTTGTGTGTGGTACGGGGCTATGCCCTCAGCAGGATCTGGCCCAGCGCAGAGAAGGGCACATTCTCCTTCTGTGCCATCTGCTGGGCCCTGTGCTATGCATGCACATGACTGCAGACAGCTGTCTCCCTGGCGGGTCCCCATGACAGGACTTACTGAGGGAAATGTGAGTTGAACGCCGCCCCTGTGAGTGGAAGGAAATGTGACCCAGCTCCTGAAAGAGCCTGGAATTAGTCTCAGGCACGATTCTATCTTGTTTGTGTAAAGATGAGCTCTGAACACAGCAGTTTCAGGCACATCAAGACTTCCGAGAGACGGCTAAGTAAGCCAGAGGACCCTGCCCATGCCCCAACCTGCTGCCTCTAACGTTTAGGAGCCTTTGATGGCAAGGAATAATAGTTACAGCAACAGCCACAGTGATCTGCCCCTCCTGCCATGCCACCTGGTAAATGCATTCTGGAAAGAGGCATGGGGTAGAGTGTGAGGCCATTACCTCTCAGTCACCTTCACCCCAACACCTCTTCCTGGAGGTTCCAAGGCCAGGACTTCCTGTGATAACATAGAATTGTTTTTTGTTTGTTTGTTTGTTTGTTTGTTCTTTTTTTGTAGCACATTTTGAATGAATTTCCTCTCAGCGGTTGGGGTTGGGGGGAGATAATCGTTGTTATTTTAGCAAAATATCCAGCTGAACAGAGGCCAGAGAACTGTCCTTTGGATGAGTTGTTGCTCTATGCAAGTGTTATCTTAGGAAAATGCAGTGACCCAGGGATGAGGGCCTGGGAGTGTGTGTTGATTCTGAAGTCCTCTCTGGTGGGGAAGCACATGAGGTTAAGAGGAGGTGGTGACAGTGATGGGGTGATGGGGTGATGGGCCACAGGCCATAAGGGTCCTCTAGGTGCAACAGTGGTGCAGTAGAAGGACTCAAAGGGGCAAGGAGTCTCAGGCTCTGGGTAGAAGACAGAAGATGGAGGATCATGGCTCTCCCATCCTCTCCAGGCATGGTGGAATGAGTTTATAGCAAATGTAATTATGAGGCTCAAGTCTTTAACCTCTAGCTGAGGGATTAGACCTCACTCCATACTAATGGGCAGGAGATCTGGGAAGAGCTTAGCCTGGACTTACGGGTATTTTGCTTTTATCTCTAAGTGTAGCTATTATCTCCTGCCACAATAAGGCTGCCCGCCACCCAAACGCTGCCCCTGCTTGTGGTTCACAGCAGTAAGTTGCTCCTGTGCCTTCAGTGGCTTGCCTGGAGGCCCTACCCACTCTGGTGGGTCTTGACAAGGTGGTTCTCCAAGTCTTTGCTGGAGTCCCTCAAATGTGGAGCGACTGGGATGGTAAGGGGACTTGGATCTGCTGTTTGTGGCCCTCATCTTGCTGTGACCAGTTGGCTAGTCTGGTCACGCCTGTCTCATGACATCGGGGAAAGAGTAGGAACTAAATTAGAGAGCAGTGCCAGGCAACCTAGGCTCATTTCCCCTGCATCCCGTTGAGAGCTACAGATTTGAGAAATAAAGAAAATGATTTCCTTCACTTACTGTTTGTTGCCTGATCTATGGTAGCGGTGTTTTTTTCTGAGGAGGGACGAGCAGGGGGCAGGACCTTAGTCTTGGCTTCACGTGGCTGCTGTGGTGAGAGACAGGTTGAGAAGTCTGGCTATGCTTTGCCGGGAAGAAGGTTCAGGGAGTGGTCGGGGAACTGGGGACCAGCGTAACCTTGACTAAGGAGAAAGGGTAATGTGCAGCATCAGTTCCTGAAAAGCTCCCTTTCTCAGTATCTGAGGCCCCCTCACCCCGACCCCCCATACCCCACCCTGGCAACCTTCCACAGTCTGCAACCTAAGTGCAGACTACCAGGGGAATTCTTGATTTTTCTATTAAAGTGGACTTCAATAACCTTGTATATTCTTCTGATACCAAGATCTCCCTCAGACGAGCCTACGGAGTTGTCTTTGTCCCTGCACTGCCCCCAGAACCCTATCAGGTTCCTCTGTCACTGCTCCCAAATGGCTTCCTGCTCTCTGCCTTCTTATTTGCCTCTCATTTCCCGATCAGTCCCGTTCAAGTCTTGAGCTGCTCCAACACAAACAGGCCCACTGGTTTCCACACACCAACTCTCCCAGGTCCACAGTAACTGGCTGGCGTTTCCTTCCGACTTCCCTCCTCTGCTTTCCGCCACCTCTCCCCTCCTCCCTGCCCCGCCCCTCCAAGTGGGAGGAAGGATTTAGGACAAATGCCAGGAGCTGGAAAGCGGAGTGCTTCCCACTTGGAGGAAATGCTGCATTTTTCACCTTTAACCCAGAAAAATATGGTTCTCAGAAAACTTGTTTTTAGCACTGAGAGTTCCCAAAGGGAAAAAGCGAGAGGGAGGGGCTTGCAGCCCCCTATAGTGGCCTGACCACCGGCCCTCGCCCCATTGGGAGGGAATTGCCCAGGGGCAGGCTGCAGAGCCTTAGCTGCTGCTACATACTGTCAGAGATCACACTGACAAGTGGAAAGAGGATATGTGTACACGGGAACCTGGGCAATACATCAGCTGCTTCCCATTCCTTCCTTCCCATCCCTGCCTCATCCAGCTTCTGCCTGGCCCAGGAATGTACAGTAGCCGCCCATGAGGTAGAAATCTATGAGAGCCTGGACCACCAGGCCAGGACACTTTCTCTGCCGAGAAGAACGGAGTGAGGTTCAACAGTTCTCTGAAACTTTGGCCCAGAGGGAGCCCAGCGAATCGAGACACACCAGCGGAAATCACAGTGCCAAGTGAAGGATGTGTGCGGTTGCAGCCCAACCCCCACAGTGGGGTCTCAATCCAGAGAGTGTGTCTTTCAGGTGCACTGTAATTGGGTGTGCACATAAAACAGGTTAAAACAGGAAGGGCATAATAGAAGCCATGGACCCAGTCACAGGGAGGCCATAAAAGGCCAAGTTTAGAGGGTCCAGTGATGGCAGGCATTGGCGTCAGTACCAGGCTGTCCTCCGGAAGTTCTAGATTTCAGGTGACTGCACAGAGACCAGCACATGACTAATCCAGTTTGACAGTGTGGACCAACTTCTAGGCTAAGCCTTCAGATTGAGCAGCTTCAACCACATGTCCAAAGAATGCTCATGTATTTGATCTTAAGAATTGTGTTCCTAGGCTGGCCAGAGCAGGTACGCTTGTTTGATTTGCAAAGGTGGAAGCTGTGCAAAAAGATAGGTCATGATGTGCTGGCCAGTTTTATGTCAACCTGACACAAGCTAGAGTCATTTCAAAAAGGAAAAACTCGACTGAGAAAATTACCACCTCAGACTGGTCTGTGGTACATTGTTTTTTAATTAATGGTTTGATATGGGAGGGCGCATCTTGACTGTAGAGGGTGTCACTCCTGGGTTGGTGGTCCTGGGGGCTATATAAAGCAGCTGGGTAAGCCATGAGGATCAAGCCTGTAAACAGTACTCCTTCACGGCTGCTGCTGCTTCAGTTTCTGCCTCCAGGTTCCTGCCTTGAGTTCCTACACTGACTTCCCTGGATAATGGAGTACAAGCTCTGAGATGAAATAAAGCCTTTCTTCCCCCAGTTGCTTTTAGTCATGATGTTTGATCACAGCGACAGAAAAGTAACTATGACAGATGGCTTGTCTGAGGTCTCAATGAAAGAGGGTATAACCCTGACACCACATTCGGAACAGGACCCTTGGGTAATAAAAGGGCATTTTGGGGCTTCCTGCGGTTTGCTCTTCTGGCTATGTAGGGAGGTTTGTGCAAAGATAGGTTCCTGTGGGTCTGCTTGTCAGTCTGTTGTCATAGTGCTGTTGAGAGCGAGCTTTTTTCAGGACTCTTCTATTGCAGGTGTGAAGGCAGAGAACAGCCACAGGTGGGTGGGACCCAGGCTCCTCTACAGGCAGCTAGGTCTGGATTCAATTCCTTTCCCCCTTCTCCTTTGCCTTCATGTTCAGAAATAGCCCCCAAACTCGGGGGAATTGTATAAACTATTTTTGGCTAAGCACTCTGATCCCTGGGCCCCTGCCTCATCCTGGCTAAACCATGTGCTTCAAGTGCAAGGCAGGCAGCTCCTCTCTGCCTCACCTCCTTTTGCTGCTTTCCCTTGCTGAAACATCTCTGTCCTAGAAAGGAACGTTGTCTTTCCTGGAAAGACAGAGGGGAACACTATGTCTTAGCATTTGGAGAAAGTCTCCATTCGCTTACCTTTTTCATTCTGCCTTGTTTAAGATTCAAAGAATGCCTGGAGGCTGAGAGGCTTCCCAATCAAATGCAGTGTGTCACCCCTTGTTGTCCCAGCTGGCCATCTCTAAGTGGGGGGCCCAGCCTGGGCCGCAGTCTCCTTGGACAGTCTGATACTAAAGGCCCGCGGGTCTGACTTGGCTATCTGCGAGAGGTCTTGGATAGAAATATCTCTGAGAAGGAAGGCCAGAGAGGCTCAAGGAATTTGCCGTTTACACTCACTTAATAACGAAAGTTGGAGGCATCGGGCCAGGGTATTAGAGAAGGAAAGCCCTGCCAGGAAGCTGGCCAAAGGAGAGCAGAGGCAGAGAAAATGGGAGGAGAGACTGAGGGCCGCAGGGCCCCGCATGATGAATTCAGTGCCCTTGGCTGACAGTCTGTGTTCTAGCTGAACTTGGTGTGTGTGTGGGGGGGGTATCAGAGAAAATTATGGGAAAGGAGTATAAAGTGCTTAATAGACAATGTGCCCAGGTCACAGTCACACGACCTCGGACACAAAAGAAGTGTGATGGTTGGCTCCAGCCAGCTGCAGGCTGGTAGTTACGTAAAACCACTTGCTGAGGATGGGGGTCTCACCTGGTGATCTCATCCTGTCTAGCCTGGAATCAAAGGCCCTGGAAGTTTGCTTGGAGGCCTCAGGTTGTTAAAGGTCAGTGGTCTGGGAGGGGGAGGGGCAGGGGGGAGTGTCCTTGGTTAGCCTTGCTGTAGGACCTCCCTCCACAGACCCTCATCTTTTCATAATGAGTATGTTGGTGAAAGCTTGTTCACAACAAGCTGTTGAGAATATCAAACAGGACTCCGGACAGATGGGGAATGGTCTTTTTGCCACTCTGAAGTGTATCGTCTAAGGCCACTGACCACTCCTTCCTTTCAAGGCCAGGAGAGGCCGTGTCTTAGGGATGGATCCGGTCCTTCCTATAGCATGTCACTTACTCAGTTAGGCACTCAAGGTACCAATGTGCTGTTAACTTTAAGTTTGCGTATTAGTAAGCTAACCGCAGGAATAAAGTTCTGTTTTATTCAGTTTGGGGTAAAAAGCCCTTCAGGCCGCAGGGCAAACATCCTGGGGGTTTCTTGGAGTCCTGCCTGCAGAAAACCATTTACTTTTACATACTAAGAACATCCTGCTTCCTTGCCCAGCTTCCCTAAACAATGAGTCAAAGCCTCGTAGGATAGGGAAATTTTATATTCAGAGAGAAAAATCTATTTTAGACCACCTATTTATAGTTCCTGAAAACTCGTTTTCTCTGAGTAGAAGGCTGGACTGCCAGTGACTGTGTGTTCGGGGTGGGGCAGAGTGGTTTGTGTTGTACCCTGGGGACCAAGCAAACTGAGTCATGAAGCTGCCCTTCCCAGTTGCCCCGGGTAGCCCTGGCTCCCAGGTCTGTTGGCCATATCTTAGAGGAAGTGGCATGTAAGCAGAGCTCTGAATTAGGTCCAAGTCTTCATTAGTCACTTAGTTGTAAAAGACCAGATTTTATGGCCAAGTGGCTTTGAGAGTTCTCACATATGTAAGTGGCTCTCAGTCTCAAGTATCATCTCTAACTCTGAACAATATAATGAAGTCTGAGATATATATATATATATATATATATTATGATGGCCCATCTATCATTTATCTGTTGTTGGCATTTTATGTGTTCATGAAGGAACACTGTCTTAAAAATACTGTTAATGAGATTTTCAAGATATACCAAAGAAATGAATCAAGTTCCCAAATAGAATATATACCACGTTTAAAAGGACAAAAAGTAAGATTTTTTAAAAAGAGCCAGTATTGCCCAAGACAATGTAAATTTCATTTATCTGTTTCTAATTTTTCTTTAGTATTGATTTGTCTAATAAGGATTTGCCTATAGCTACCACAGGGCACTTTTAGTCCAAGTATGGAAGTCTAAGAAAAGTTCTTCACCTGTCCATGGTTGGAGATTGCTTCAAAGGGGACTCACTGTAGTAAAATAACCAGGGCTGCACTTCATTCTGTCTCCTTCCTCAAAGCACATTGAAAGTTTTGCCAAGCCTCTGAAATGTGGCAGATACTACACCCAGTGGGGATGGTAATAAAGCAAGCCCTCCTGCATCTCCATGTGATTTCCAGGCAAAGCCCCCTGAGGCCTCAAGAAGGTACATGGTGCCAGGAGAAAGTGCCAGGATCGTAGCAAGCCAAGGTGTGAGGACTGGAGGGCAGAGCACTGACAGAAGCTCCTATGACCCAAGGGTGTTCAACTGAGAGCCTGGGGTAGAAGTCACTGAGAAAAGGGAGGCCCCAGCTGAGCGTTAGTGAAGCAGATCTTGCGGTCTCCTTCTAAGGCTTTTGTTGTGTGCTGTCACTTCTGAGAAGTTGAATAGTGCAAAGGAATGTATGTCTAAAATACTACACAAGCCTTTACACTGCTGGCCAGAAAGAGGGTCACATCAAACCCAAGCATCTACCTTGTGGGGAATTCTATATGCCTATTGTAGCCTTAGCATCCTTGTAACATGCATTGGGGCCCAGACTTTAAGGTGAGGAGTAGTATGAGAGAGAGGCTGAGTATCCTCCAGTATGGTCCAGATGTGCAGCTTCACACATGGCAATGGCCTCCAGAGCCATCCTGAAAACAGAGAACCCAGCCTCGGCCAATAGCATCTGTCTAGGGAAATGAGACTGTCCGTTCGCTTCTGACAGAGTGTGCACTGTGGCTAGGCAAGCAGGGGTGAGGAGCGGCCATCCCCTCTCAACATTGCTTCCTCAGCCTATGTGCTTTGGCACCATCAGGTCTGTGAGCGGGAGGTGTGGTGGGGAGGAAGAAAAAGAGCCCAGTTACTCCTTCCCCCAGGCTGCCTCAGCACTGACACAGGTCTGCCGTGGTGACAGGCTGGCTGGGGCCAGGAGGGGACAGATGATTTAAATCTGAGCTGGAACTTAAAATGATTTCTCCCTTTTCAAGCATTTAGCTACCCGAAAGATTAATGCCCTGGGGTTTCCTTTAGCATTATTTCTCCTTGACAGCTTATCAAAATAATTTTCCAGTGCTTTTCTTATCCCCACAACTTAAGGTTGATCTTCTAAGAGTAAAAATCATCTCCAATTTAATCTTGAATCTGTTCAAGTCAGCTCTCATTAGCAATTTCCCTGGGTTATAAAGACTGAATGCCTTGAAATCAGTTTTGCTGCCAGTCAGTCATGGGGAAAGGAGCGGGGTGAAATGACCCGTAGGTCATTTAAAATGAATTCTATAGTTTTCCGTAAACTGAGGTTTGCTATCACGTTGTATATCATGCATCATGTTGGATATCATGCATTACCGTCTACTCATGCATCTCTAGGTTTTCTCCTAATGAGCACACCATTCTCTTTGGCCTTTTCAGTTCCTGAAGGTATTGGTGGCATACATTTTGGCTTCAGAACTCCCCCTGTGGGAACAAGTTCTGCATTGAGAATTCCCCAGAGTACAGACCATATATGTGAGCTTTTCTAGCACTTAAATATTAACACATGTTTCACAACTAATTTACAGCCGGCTTGTACTTTTACAGGCTAAAGTCAGGCCCATTCATGCTCTGGTTGTTATTCGTGGTAAGTGTGAGCTACATAGGACAAAGAACATTTCTCCCTTTATAAGCCTCTAACAACACTACATACTTTAAAATGACTAGAGTTTTGTTAAGTCAATTACTATAATTCAAAATTCGGTAAGTTGAAAACTTAATGCATTCCCAGAAACTCCTGCAATTGAAATTTTAATGCATTCCTGAAACTCCTGTCTTGGGAGATAATAAATTAAAATCCTTGCTTTAAGGGCCAGCATTTTCCTTTTTGAGACAGTCTGTAGCCCTGGCCTGGCACCACGCAGATGAGGCTGGCCCTGAAATCACAGAGATCCCTCTGCCTCTGCTTCCTTGGTGCTGGCTGGGTTTAAAGACATCTTATTTGCTAATGCCGGATTCTCAGTTTCTAAAAGTTAATTTTATTTACTAAAATGTAAGATCGTTGTTTTTTCTCTATAAATATAACACTGATTTAGTGGAGCAAATAGAAGGTACTATCGTCAGCACAGCAACGTCTTCAAATACTAAAAGCACAGCTAAAGCTTCTTGATTACTGTAGAAGCACTGTCATTTTTATGGGATGAACTAAAAACAAAAGAAAAACAAAGTAAATGTTTGAGACATGAGGGGAAAGACTCCAAACCAATGTCCAAATTTACCAGGGTACGATGTAAGAAAATATATTTATTTTTTTCCATGACAATACTATGATAAAATTGTTAAATACATGCATGTTTTAAAAACAGACATAGGTAACATCTTTGTATAATTAACAGCCAAGCGATACTAGTTTTATATTTGCAGTGTCTTAGTAACAGGTTATTTACATACTCTATGTTTTTGTGATAATCATGTTTCCCAGAAGATATGGAAGCTAAATTCTGAAATTATGATTAAAATGTTCAGATTTTCCATTCTAACAGCAACACAATATCCAAAATTTCACAAGGCTGGAAATACTTGTCAATTTCTGTGAGTATTGTTTTATTACAAACTCAACTCAGAATCCTCTGAGTCAGAGTGAATCGCAGAGACACAGAGAAATCTCATTTATTTTATGTGTATAAGATTCCTTATAGGACCAAACATGATTTTAGGTATTGCACATCAAAACTGATAGTTTGTGTTAGCACAAAAATTTCTGTAGTGGTATTTTTTTTTTTACAAGAAATGAAAAAGGGAAAACTTACGGAAACTGCAATGTCTATCTTCTTTTGGCTACATGTACACACACCTGACCAAACAAAGTTAGTAAACAGTAGCTAGTATTTATAAGAACCTAAAAATATTTAACATAATACCATCTTTAAAACAACATTCATTCTACAAACCTTATAAAAGACAAAAACTTAGATCTGTTCACAGTATGTGTATTTTGTAAACAGTAATGCACTGTAATGCAAATCTGAAAGGAAAAATGACAATTTCTTAGTGTTAAAGGGAAGGTGGGTGGCTTGGGGTCTGCTAATGGAAGAGTTGGTAAAAATAATTTTAAAAAGCTTTTACTAGGAACACTGAGTATTTTTAGACATTTAGATTTTTAGATATCACCTTCGAACTCGCCTGTAAGCTGGTCTCATCTCAGACTCAGTATGTCTACCTCTATCTAGAACAATCTTTTCAAAGCAACTCTGAAAGGAAACGTATTTGAGCCGTTGTGTTCTGTAAGACCCACCCCACCACAAGGAGCTGGACGGGGTCTGCTCCTCATTGCTTCACCGTGCTACCGTAAAAGAACACGTGTGAAGGGCAACTACACAGAGGGAATGGGCGCTTACACGTGACCTATTAGGAAAAGATGGTGAGAGTATTTGGATCAAACAGCGAGAGGCGCATCAGAAAACTATCATTCAGCATTCTGTTCTACGACCACCTGCCAAAGACTAAGATGCCTATGATTTAAGGAAGATGGGATTACCATCTAAAATATTTTGATCTTTTAAGCATATGCTACTGCATCTGGAAGTCAGTTCAGAAGTTGAAACTGCCCATTTAAAATGGAATAATTAAAAATAAAAGAACATGTAAAGAAATACAATAAATTTATGTAGCCGGCCAATTAGACATATTGAATATTTAGGCATAAGTACAGCAAAAAGTGAGTAATAGCTTGATTTCCTTTATAGTTCTGATTGTCTCTAATACAAAGGTGATCTTGAAGACACATATGAATGTAATAACATTAATTTTCTTGTCATTTTTTCTCATTTTTAAGGTATTCAGTTACAGCAACCAAAAAGAAATACAAAGTTTTATGGATTTATATTTGTTTAACCTGCAATCAGTTATGGTTTATTTGTAATAAAAGTATACCACAGTTAGAATTTAAGTTAAGCAAATGCTATTTATACTTTGAATAAAAATCATCATTCATAACACAGGCAGAACAAGTACTATGCCGGTTAAAAATAATGGGATCTAGTCATAATCTAATGTCATAATTAGAAGCATATGGATATTCTAGACCAAATGACAAGCCCAGAAACTCTAACAAGAAGAAACAAAACTTGGTAGTGCTCAGCTAAATGTTACTTTCGGTCCTTTCTGCCTACATTTAGAAATAATTCATCTGTCTTATAATCGGCATCAATATGATCACGCAATTATTAAGATAAAAGCACTCATTGAAAGGGAGTAAAAATCTAACAACCCTAGTAAACTGGGAGGCTTAAACAGTATGACCAGACTGGGGCAGGATCCGTGATTCACGCTAAGTGAATCTGAAGGATATTCTAGGGTTATATCGAAAAGATTAAAGTCCTATAAGTTTGGCCACAGTTTTTTGTTTTTTTTCCTTCTGGATACAAGAGGTTAAGACAAGAGGTATGACAGCATGAAACTGTTTCAGCAGAAAATATCAGGTCAAAAGAAGTATCTTGAAATATCTTACAAAGAGTTCTACTAGTCAATTAAGCTCACACACTTTGCTTGCCATAACATAGCCTAGGTTGGTATGAATGCATCTCCAAATTGAGTACTCAGTTAGATAAAGGCAAACTCCACTCAATTAGAGGCATGCTGACAGTGTCTAGTGACACATTTGGCGAGTGTTCTTAGTTTTCCTTCCTGCTGTGGGGCTGTTTACACAGTATATTAAATCTTTCAGCCACTTCACATCTATGTGAGCTATAGCTTACTCTTTACCATCCTTCAAGACAGGTCTGCTGATTCTGTAACACTCTGGAAAGGGACTCCACCAGTACAACCACTGAACTTTCACTGTGTGCCTGGCATTAGCAGCTAATGACCCCTTCTCCATACTTCACTAGAGATGCAGAGTATTACTTTCAGAATCCTTTAAAAAGGCATTTCACCAATTTCAAAAAATGTAAAATAGCAAAAATTACCTTAGTACAAACAAGCTTTATCAGAGTAAGTGCTGAAGCAGTAAGAAACTTTGAGATAATACTTTCTGCATATTGACATATGAAGGGGTACTTTCATTGAAAAATATCATGACATTGACTTCAAATTCCCATTGGGAGGAAACATTCTCTAGCCTTTCACAAAATTACATTTAATTAACACAGAAAGGGCTGTGATACTTGATAAATACAGACAGTATTAGTATGACAGGAGAGATTTCTAACAAGAGTTCAGTTTGCAAGAAGTTCTAAGAATGTGACTTTCTTCCATCATGTCTGAGTGTAATAGTATTGGGTGTCTGGAATGCAATCCTTCAAGTTCCATGAACCATGAATGCAATGCTAATATGAAAAATGAGGCTGACAGTTCCTCCCTCAAACTTCCAATGAATGGCTGCTTCTGTTGCCAGCTGCAAGAACAAAAGCACCTCTATCACACAGCTCAGAAACGCAACCCAGCTGTCCAGATATGCAGGGCTACGGGTCTCAAATCCAGGACAGTACAGGTTCAATAAATGGGAGGATTCAGAAGGTGCGGGTATGCTAATTAACGTAGCATACAACTCAAAAAGCCTAGCTAAGTGGTTAAGAACATTTTAAAATTAAATATTATTGAAAATGGCCACTCATAAGTAGTATGATACCTTCAATCTCCATTTCTCACAAGGGAGTAAAACTGGTTTGCAGAAAGGTGACAATTTGTCCTGTATGTGGCTCTGTTCAACACAGAATGGAACCTAATTCTAGCTGAGGTATTTGTAGTTGTCTGGCCAATAACTGGGCTTTTCTTAGGAAAGAACAATTTCTCTCCTTTTTCTAAGGGCTGCAAACACATCTAGCCTTCCCTCTTATTGGCCTCTCCTCTCCCTCAGGAAAAACAAATACCCTAACTTCAGAGCATGTGTAACCACCATTATGAGACCATAGGCTCATAATGGAGCACATGACTCCATTGTGACACCATCTTGTACACATGGGTATGAACTACCCTTGCACTGAGATGACAGTGTACACTCACTGAACTCCCAAACAATGAGGTAAGTACTAAGAAGATGGTTAAAAGTGTTCTTTTTCTCCCCTGTCCTCTTCCTGTTCAGGCTCTTCCTGTCTGTGCAGTTCAGGGGAACTGCAGAAGGGACAGTCGTGAACAGGGATGCAGCTATCTTCAAATCCATGGGAAAAGACAAGAAAAGCTGCCTTAGCCTCAACCCTGAACCACATTCTCCTACAGTAATCCTGGGATACCCTGCTTCTGGTTAGCCCACTGGTCCTTGAGAACAGTGAGATGAGCAGCATTCTAAAATTTCTTCACTCTAGACACCCACGTGAAAAGGAGATATTCTGATGACAAGATGAGTCCATTTCTTCTGCCCTTTCCCTGTGTTCTCAGATTAATGTAGCTCAGAATAAGCTATAACCTTTGCAGACACTCATCTTAATTAGATTGAATATGAAACTGACAAGCTTCAGTAGGGAACAAGGCATGAGCTGAGGCAAGCAGAGCAGTAACAAGATGTGTCAGGGGGAGGAGGTGGGCAGGGCTCAGAGTGGCTGGGTGCAGGGTGAAGACAGGGGCCAAAGAGGGCACAAGGAAGTCCAAAGGAAACTGGAGGTGGCTCTGGTTTGGATTTTTCAGTACTGAAAATTTCTAAGAGCTACTGTCTACCTTTTATATACTATATAAATGCATTTCTAATTATATTTCACTCCACATACCACCCATATCATGAAGCTCCAAAATGTAGTTGAATCTTAGGGTTAAAAACAGGATCATGCATTGACTATTAGATTTTGTCCCTTGTCACTCTGTAAATTTTTTTTTCTGTATGATTCTTTAAAAGATAAACTAAAAGGCGAGGCATAATGCCACACACCTTTAATTTCGGAACTTGGGAGGCCAAGGCAGGTGGATCTCTGGATCTCTGTGAGTCTGCGTCCAACCTCGCCTCCATCCAGGACATCCAGAGCTACACAGTGAGATCCTAGCTCAATAAATAAATAAATAAATAAAAGTAAAAAGATAAAATATGAACTAAAAGAACAATCCATTATCTGGCAAAATTTGGGGGGGGGGAGGGCTTCAGATGATTACACTGTCACATACTTTTGCAACCTAAAGGCAGAACAGACATAGGATGTACAATTCCGGTTTTTACTCTGCTTTTCTAAGAACCACATTCACTGTACCCATTGCTGATGAGAAACTAGGGTGGATGGAGGGTGCTGTGCTCAGGACCCAGCTCTAGCTGCTCCAGAGAGAAGCACTCTTCCTTTAGGTCTAAGCTTATGGATTTGAGGACTGGATCTGAGAGTCTGGATCACCAGCTGCCTGAGGGAGGAGGGGCCGAGACTCATGAGCAGCAGACTAATCTACTGAGAGGCCCCAAAGATTGCTACCAGCTCCGGGTCAGGCTCAATGGCCTATCTTCTCGGGAAACTGGAGTGATAGGGTCGACACACACCACTGGCTACTTCTTAGTGGCCATCTTACATGATAACTCATCACTTACATACTTGTGAATAACATTGAATTTGTTCTCACGGAGCAGACACTGTGACATAACACAAAACAAACAGAGAGAATGTGGGTATAGTTCTGGAAATTTCCAGTACTAGGGCAACCAACTGTACTAATGCAGCTAGTGTGCAAGCTCTGTGGTGGCAGAAAGGTTTCCACACCCCACTAAGGCAGGGCGATGGGGTTCTGATTTGCACTGGTCAGTGTCACACTTTTTTTTCCAAGTTTGTACCCCTGAGACAACTGATAAGCATTATACAGTAGGCACAGGAAGCAGCACGCTTTATCAAACAGAAGACCAGAGAGCTGCTGCTGCTACATGAAAAACTAGATTCGCTTTTGCAAATGCTGTGGGCAGAGACATCATAAAAGTTTTAAAATCTGTGCTTGGTTTTCCTCTAGACTGCAGTAAATGTCAGGCAAATTAACTTTGTTTTGACTTGGATATTTTTCTCCCTTGCCTGTAAATGCGCTTGCAATTCCATAACATATGAAGATGAGAAAACCATTAGCAACAGAAAAGTTGTGAGATTTGTTGTGTATGCATGTATATGTATGTACTAGACAGAGTTTGTCCTTGAGATCCTTCCGGAGGATTCTTTGGCTCAATCAAAAACAGCTTCAATCATGAGTTTCTATGGCTGAGGGCCCTGAGTCACTGCACTTTGGCTTTTAGGGTACATTAAAAGCACATTAACACTTCTAGTGTTGCTTGCCTGGAGTGAAGGTCCCTGGCTATCAATCAACATTTGCAGGGTCCCTCCAGAAATGCTCCAGCTGCTTTGGCGACACCAGCGGTGGCTGGTGGCTTATTGAGATGGCAGACTGAAGTGGCAAAGGGTGACCTGGTTAGTCGTTTGGTTTGTTCTGGAAAAAGTTTGTAAAGGACCACCCTCCTCCATTAGATTTGGGAGAGTCATCTTCTTTAGGAGGAATCAAAAATTGCCTGGAATTGATGGAGCATGGACTTCCGAAAGAGACAACCTCACTGTTGCTGTCTGTGGACCTTGGGGAATCTGGAGAGACCAAATTCCAAGTATTTACATTGGCCTGAGGTCTGTAACCCGCAGTCTTATCTGCTTCATCCTCTGCTGTGGGGTCATCAGCAGCAGGGTTAATGGGGAGGCGCATCTGTGGCTTATAGCCGGCCACCACCACGGGGCCAGCATCCTGGTCTTCCTCTGGTTTGGCTTGAGGCTGATACATAGATTGAACATCAATGTACACGACCTGGGAAGTCCCTCCTGCCTCTTCTGCTGTGGGGTTTGCTATTTCTTCCTCGATGATAGGTGGGCAGTAAGACACAGCCACGTGGTTCTCCGGGTCAGCCTCTGAGATTTCCCCGGGACGCTCTGCAACTGGGGAAATTATTTCTGTATCTTCTATTTTAGGAACTATCGATCGAGATTCCAAAACTTCGACATTATTTGGGGTGCAGGGATTCATTTCCAATGTTTTAAGAGCATTGCTTCCCTGGAAATAAATTTGGAACAGTGGTTAAAACAACACGGTACGGCCCTGAGGGACCCTTCCTTTTTCTTTTTTTTCCACATCTGTTTATAAACATTTGCTTCTGAAGCTCTGGAGTTCACATCCAGAGCAAAGCTACTTTTTTTTTTTTTCTCCACGTCAATATTTTCGTTACTATTAATAGCAGTGAAGAAAAGCATGATGTAAACCCTGAAGACGAAGGAGGCTGCACATTTAACCCAGTTGGAGCATGCTCCGTTCTCCATGCCATCACCAGTACCTCACAGGCTTCTCACAGAAGACAGAAGGAAGGAGCCTTCTCGTCCTCACAGACAAACACAGGGAAGGAAGAATTACCTCGCACACGCTCTTCTGAAACTGTAGCGCTTTACAGTTTTCCGGATTGGGAATATCAGGATAGAACGTTTCCTTAATCCTTCAAATGAAGAATAAACTAGATTTAATAACCGTCAAGCATCGATCACATAACAAAATGAAGAAGCCGGCTGGCTTGGCTGGAAACTTTCTGTGACAATGTCAGTGAGCGTCCGAGGCACAGGTGCACTCTTTACCATCGGGTTACACACCAGAGCTTCCCACACAGGGCTCCAGTGTGAACGCTGCAAACCACCACTCTGTGCTCACGCTACGAGGCCTTATTTGGCTCAAGGAAATGAAAATAAATAATTTCCAGTGACGGCTGTGTTCACCTCCCCTATGGAATACAGCCAGATCTTAACTGCAAACCGGATTAAGCAGGGCCAGCTACTCAAGGAGCCTGTCCGCATATGCTGTCCTAGGATCATCACAGCGTCCAGACTGCACAGGGAACATGGAAGTTCTTGATTACAGTGGGTAAGTACAGTGAGCAGTACATTAAAATAATTCTATTTGTGTGTGTGTGTGCGCGCGCGCTTTTTCTGTTTGTTTCTCTTGGGGGGCAGTCTCACTATGGTAGCACAGGTTGACCTTGAACTTGTGGTACTCCCTCCCCTGCCTCAGCCCCCAAGTGCTGAGATTACAGTCATGAGTCACCATGCCAGGTTAAAAAATAACAAAACATTAAAGGTGACAGCCATGAGGGGCAAGAAAACTGCCTGCTGGGTTGAAGAAAGAAACGTCAGTGAAAAGATCTGTTCAACATCCTGTAATTTCATACTTAGAACTACTGAAGACCCTATTGTTTGGAATACCTCAAGGACAGTGACTATGCTGACTGAGTCTCAAGGTTCCAGCCTCCAGGTGTCTTTTTTTTTTTTTGTACTAAAATAGTGGTTTTAAAGTTGGAATTAGTTGCCAAAATAGGTTATTCTATTTGCAAGTATTACTTTTTTCATTTAGAAGCCAGGATTGTCAGAACATCTTTTCTTCTGTCACACGCAATGGCACTTTAAAGAAAGTGAAGCTCTTTCTGTGATGACTGCAGTCTTTCGTCCCATCCAGGCAAGGACAGCTCCTGGCAGTCAGCTCAGAGCATACTGCTCCCCCGAGCCCCTGTCTGCTTCAGCCCCACCCTGCTCCCCCAAGCCCCTGTCCATCTTTCTCTCCTACTTAACCTAATTATACAGTGCCTTCAGCTTTAGAGCCTCGCTGAAACCACTCTCTCTAGAATGTTCTTTCCCCTCCTGTAACCCTTCAGGGCTGTCCCCAGGCAGCCTTGCTGCTCACCTCTACCTTCGAATGTTCCTCTCTTGCTGAGTGTCCACTCACACTCTATAAGCACATGTTTAAGGATGGTCATGCTTTCCTGGCCCTCTCCCTCACCGTGTTGTGAAATTCCACGGACCAGGCTTGCTTTATTCACAACTCTAACCCCTTTCTCATGGAAGGGGCATTCATATGTGATAAGTAAATGAACAAAAGAACCAATTCTAATGTTTCATCATGTGCAATCTTAATCATTAATTAAGAGTAACCATTTAATCTTACAGATAGCCACTGTCAATTTATGTGTGAAAATATCTGAACCAAATATGCCATTATGATAAATCATTAGTAAAGACAGTAGGGAGAATGTATACTTTTACTCTATGAGCTATTAAATATTTAAATAAAATGTCATATTCACACTTGATATTGAAGATCAACATTCTAAGTAAAAATAAGCATATTTGACTAGTTTGCACATGACTGAATCATGAAGCTTGTAAAAACAAAACAGGGTGAACGCACAGGTACCATTACCATTCTCGCTTCCGGTAGCAAAGGATGCTCGTCACCACACCGACAATGACAGCCACAGCCACGGGGATGAGGATGGCAATAATCAGCCCCACGGCTGAAAGAGAGTTATCAACACTGTCAGTCACCACTGCAAGGATGGAGTATAGAATCAGCTTAAATTAGAAGACACACACATACACAATCTAACTGAGCCAGGGACACTGAAAATTGAGCAGAATTACTGAGTCCTGCCACTGGTGACATGTGGGCCAGATATTTCTGGTGTGAGGAGGGAAGGACTGTTCTGTGTGATGTGGGAGGGAGGCTTAGCCACATAGTCTCTAACCATGAGATGCCAGCTGCCCTCTAGTTACGACAGTCAAAGGCATTACCAGGCATTGCTGGGTTGTCTTCCAAGGGGCAAAATCACACCCTGTAGAAATACTGTTCTAGTGTACCACAGCCTCATGGCCCTGGATTCCAGACCTGGACAGAACTCAGGTAGAGGAGAAGCCTGAAGCCAAATTGAAGCTCTCTCATGGTGAAGGACAGAAAAGGCTACCATCCTTGTCTACTGCCACCTCAGATTCACAAGTGTGGTATTTACTAATGTCTAGAGAATGTTTCTTACACATTTCCCTAGACATATTCAAATCAAACTAGTGTGGAAAATATTTAAACTGGATTTTGAAAAAAAATGACTACACATTTAGGATTGTAGATTTTGGGTGCATCCTGAAGTTAATTTCTTACAGACCCATCAGGAGGTAGCTTGAAATAACTGACAAGGAAAGCAAAACAAAAAGTCCTCTCCTAGCCTTTTAATACTTTGCTCTTTCTGACAGAAAAACACAATGAGCTATGAAACCTTAGAGCAGTGGTTCTCAACCTGTGGGCCTCGACCCTTTTAACAAACTGTCTCCAAAACTATTTACACGACGACATTTACATTACGATCGATAATAGTTACGACGTAGCAATAAAATAATTTTATGGTTGGGGGTCGCCACAATACAAAACTGTATTAAAGGGTCACAGCATTAAGAAGGTTGAGAGCCCCTGGCACAGAGGTGGAACAAAGGTGCCTGCACGGTCCCCAGCTGCTGGCAGAGGTTTCTCTAGGGCAGGGCTGCACTTACAGTTCTCCTTGGTCACCACAAACATGCTTTTCTCTGGGCCCAGGCCACCGTGTGTGTAGGCTCGCAGCACTAGATGGTAACTGGTTTTACCCTGGAGATCGGCAATCCTCAGCGTCCTCTGGGATATGTCAGTGATATTCTTCAGCTTGATGTCAGAATGTCCTAAGTGAAGAAGATTCTAACTCATCCTAAGGTCACTTTAAACATTTGGACCTGCAGCCAGCCACCCTTAGCAAAACAAGTCTGGCAGCTGGCCACACCCAGTCAAAGATCTGGGGCCACATTCGAGTTCTTACCCCACCCACAACTGCACCCCAGCTTCTCTGACTCTGCCAGGGAACAGCATGGCTGGGCTCCAGTGTCCTGTGAAGCTTCCATGCACATTCGTTAGAACAATGTCTGGCACATAGCTGGCAACCCGTAAGAGTCACTTCCCTGTCTGTGACTAAGGGAAAGCCCTGAAAGGGGAACAGCAGTAGAGGCTGGACACGGCAAAGGTGCCGAGCAGTAGACATGACCTCAGTCCTCTAGGGAAGGGCCCGTGTGGTGGGGATTCTCGAACAAGACTCCTTTGGGTCACTTCAAAGGGAAGGGCGAAGACTGTTTAACTGTTTTGTTCATAAAAGTCTCAAACAAAACAGCGCAGGATGAGACTTTACAGAGCCAAGCAGTAATAAACTGCGGTTAACAAAGGAAGGGGTTCCCTTCTGGCCCCTCCCCTCCACAGCCACTTCAAAATCAGGTATTGCTTCTTTGAGAGTTGACCTGGATTTCAAAACAGTGAGCTTAGGTGGCCAGTTCTTTAGCTTTAACATTTTAGACATGGTCTATTTGTGTTTGAAAAGGACGGATAAGGATTTAGCTCCTTTAGACTTCCCTTGCTCCTCCCCCACCACATCACTCACTTGGAGACATCACCAGACCGGGTGGCTTTGATCACACTAATACTGATGATTGATTAAAAAAAAAAAAGAGCTGCTTGGTGTACTTCCATTCTTTTCCTGTTTAAATTGCTTTCTGCACTTAATTCTCTTAAAATTTCTATGTGCTAATTTTTCAGTTCTTCCCATATGCTCAGTACACTGTGCAGCCGCACAGTCTCCTGCTTTCGCCCAATGGGGCCTCTTCTCTAGACGCCCTGCCCCATGCTGCCCATTCTGACTGTTGCTCATGTCTTTTCCACACTGGAAAAAAAGGCCTTCTTTCTTCTAGCAGATTCTAGAGAAAGCAGCAAGAGGAATTGCTTGCAGCCTTGTAGGCGAGAAAGTCCTCATTCTGTTCTGCGCAGTGGCAGAGCGCACAATTTCAGGCTGAAGATACAGTTGCTCAGTAGTTTAAAGACATTTCTGTGCTATCTTCTAGGATCTGTTGGCAGAAGTCTGTCAACATTTTGATTCCTGCTTATAACTGGGGCTCTGAACTCATTCTTTATATTCTTGTTTTCCTTCCTGGTCTCTTCAGTTATCAAATATAAAAGCTCATTTAAAAAAAATGAATAATGCACTATGGCACGGACTGTGCAACCCTAGGAAGAAGTGGCCACCATTCTGTGAGGCTTATAATGAAAGGAGTCCAAGTAAGTGGCTTTGAGTTTTAGAGAATTTACGTGCTATTTATTGTACGCTTTTTCAGATAGTTTTGGAAATACTGTTTAGATATGCAGCAGCCTTTTCTTTCCCTTATTTTATGGCTAGTGAAAGTCTTCTTTCTATGTATTTTAGCATTATAATCAAAGCCGTTTACTCACTTGTGTCCAAACTCCTTGTCTTAGGTGTATCTCTCTCTCCTTTCTGAAAGTAAAATAAATACCCCCTTAAAAAGCCTCGTAGTTCTTCCACAGGGATGTCTTCCCATTTTACTAATATTGAATCTGCAGACGTATCTTCCACAGTGAAATTCGGTGCAACAATTGGAGCTGTCAAAAGAGAAGTCAATTGCTGAAGGGCAAGACTGTAACAGCTGAGGATTTCAGCCTCAGAAACACCTAATCTTGAAATTAAACTGCATTCTCAACTTAGAACTCCTCTGACTGAACAACACTTCTAAACAAATACCCAGGTGGAGCTCGGAAGGAATCACAGCCTTCACACCAAACAGGCATCCAGGGGATAAGCTGTGTTGCATCTTTGAGGGACCATTCAAACACACTTCACACACATTCCCCTCTGTTGTCAGTCCAAGTTTTTAACTTTCTGTAAACACAAATCAAGTATTTTTGACAGCCTGGTTTAACTTTCCCAATGTTGATACTAAAACTGTGAACTAAACCAGTAGATGGAAATGAGCGATTTAAAATTTTTAATTTGTGATAGAAATTATTTTATCTTCTTTGATCTAAACAACTAAATTCAATACATTTTGGAGATTAACTCTCGCTATTTGCTTATTTGTAATTTCTCGTATTAGCCAAACTTTAAAAATAACTTACCCATTGAACTTACCTAATTCTTCTATATATCCAGTTATAGAACGCAACAGTTGATATCCCTGATTAGTACACCCATACAGATAAAAATTATATCTTACTCCTGGCTGAAATTGATCTGTAGGATGAACAAATCAGTAAATTTTATAAAGATATGCAGGTAAGCAAGGATATTTATTTTAGAAGCATAAAATTTATAACACTAAAATTTCCAAAGCTAACTGAAAACTGATTTTTTTATAAAAACACATTAATTTCTTTTCAAAATTGGTAAACACTTAGTATTAAGCAAAACTTGAACACCTTCACTTCTATAATAATAAAAAGCTTCGAGATCACAGGATGACATTTCTTTGAAGAGAAAAGAAGGTGATTGAGGTTGACATCTTGTTCTGCCTACCAAATGCCATTCAGTCAATTCACAGCATGGTCAGTGTACTAATAAACACTTTCCCTTTCTTATGTGCCACCATTTCTGGTCTGGAAGGAAATGTCATCTCTCCCAGAGCACTGGAGACTCCTCTAGCTGGAAGCTTCAGGAGAAAAGGAGCCATGCCTTCAGAGTTTGTGTCTGTGACACTCGCTGAGCAAGACACACAGGAAGTATTTATTTTTAATTAATTTTTCAGCGTAGCACACAAAGCAGTGAGTTTTTTTATAATATCCTCACAGTATATCCTTACACTTTGGTCTCCTGACCACTCCCCCTTATTTGCTCCCCCCACTTCTCTCTTTGATTCTCTTTCTTCAAATCATGAAGCACCTTTTAATGTCTCATCAATTACTTGCCTCAATGAAACATGCAAGGCATGAGAAACACGGAAATGCACAAAGTTAAATACAGACAAAGGCCCAGTTTTCCTTTAGACCATGTGACTTTTGAGGCTGACCACCTCACGCTGACCTATGGAGTTTGGGTCTTTGTCAGAAGTGTTTTCCCATGTTGTTTCATCTTTGACATACCTTTTATTCCTACTGAAGTCTATTTTATCAACACACCAACCTTTACCCTCATCTGTTATTTATAATATACAGAGTACAAACAATGCTATAAAGAGCATTGTCAGAGCTGGGTTGCTGAAGCACACCTTTAGTTTCTGCAGAAGAAGCAGGCAGATCTTTGAGTTTGAGGCTCCATCTCAAAAAACAACAAAAACTACAATTACTCAGACACAAATCTACGCTACTCTCTGTGGTAACAAGATCCCTGGACAAGGGATGTCCAGCTCCAAGGGTTAGAGTCATTTCCATATACATGCCACAGCCATGTCAAATTAAGTTAAAGGTCATGCTGTGCGGCTTTTCAAAGCCCCTGAAGAACTCAGAGAGCCACGGATCCTTACCAGATTCCACGGTAGTCTCAGTGCTGTTGGAAGGAACCTTTATCCAGTCCATGAGGCAGGGCTCAGAGCGGGACGAGTTGCACCATTTAATTACGTAGTCACAAGTCATGTTGGGGTGGTGACGCCAGGTGAGGACAATCCTCTTTCCCATTCCAACGGCTTGCTCCACTGTGATGTTATCTTCAGCAAGAAAAAGAGTGATATTTTTCTGGCAATTGAAGCGATACCAGATGGCAAGCCTCACGAAAATGGACAGTGGTTACATGATTTCACTGTGCACACATTTTAAAATAGTAGTGAACTAAATAGATAGCAATGTTTAGAGAAAAAAAAGTGACACAGTGCTAGAAAACCAATCACACAGAAGCTCTGGCGAGAACATAAACACTTCTAGAATCAGGTGGGCACATAGTGGGGGCTTGGTGGGCACTGGAATGAGGATCCTCGAGTGTACAGCATGGTCATATGGAATGAGAAAAGAAGACAGGAGGCTGGGGAAGGGCCAGGGGACGGCTAACCCTTGCTCGCACTATCCCTGGTGAGCAGAGCTCTATGGGAAAAGGAGTTGTATATAGCAGAGAAGCATCCAAAAATAGAAAGGCTGAGCATCTGCTTCCCAGGACTCCTGCATCCCAGACCCAAACTGCTGGGCTGTGGGGACTATCCAGCGGTAGTGCAGAGAATGAAGAATGGCTGATACAGCAAAGCTGTGAGGTGGGATGGCCAGTGTGGGCAGAGGCATTTTCCATGAGATACTAGAGGGGGAGGTACACACACACTGGGGAGTGACAGCTGGCACTGTGTCTGTGGGAGGTTTACTTTCCAGTTCCGCTAGACCTGGGCCAAAGGGTAAGTGAGGATGGAGGTGAGTTGTGAGAGACTGGAGTGGTAGCTGGATCAGTACCAAGAAATAAGAAACCACCACAACCGAGCACTGAGAGATGCCCGGGGGACCTGGTAACTGTTTTTCCTTCTGTCAGAGTGCACTTGTGAAAAGTTGTTCCCATGCTGGGGAAGGACAGCTGAAGAGCACAGGGAGAAACCGGAAGAGGAAGTGGAAGTGGCCATTTAAAACTTATCACTCAGAATGCTATCCAGCTGTGAGGGAAGAGGCTGATACTGTAGGAGTGGGGCATGAATGAAGGTCATCCGAGGGTAAAGTTGACCGAAGTATGTTATAAATGTATGTGTAAAACTATCAAGTTCAAACCCACTACGATGTGCAATTAATATATAATGGCAAAAAGTCCATGTAAAAGCTGAGAATGAATGTGGTAAGTCATTGTACAACTTAGAAGAAAACGCTGAAATTTTAGAAGTACATGATGTAGAGTTTTCTTTTTCAAAATCCTTACTAATGATCTAATTTGGCCTTTAGAAAGACCTTCCTATCAATATAAAGAATTTCTATGCTGGGTTTGGAGGATACAAAATCAGGAGTTTAAGGTTATCCCTAGCTACACAGCAAGTTCCAGGCCAGCCTAAAGTATACAAGACCTTACCTTAAAAAATTATAAACAACAACCAAAAAAATAGACACAAGGAAAAAATTATCAATTTACCATAAAGCTGCCAACTAAAATAAGTGTCTTTTTTCCCTGCCTGACAGGTTGCAAAAACAGACTAACAACAGGAACACTGTGTCTTGGAAAGATATTTTTAAATGCTCTTTGACAAAACAGTTAAAGTATTTCTTTCTAAGAGTACTAACCACACCCAGAGCTTTTCACATTCTATGAAAGAGTAATTGGATAATTAAACAGAGATTATAAATAAACAGTAATTATTATCTACCATATGTAGGCTTCAAATCAATCCTGAGGACATCTTAAAGGCTGAGGCAGGAGACTGCCTGCTCAAGTCCAGCTTGGTTATCTAGTGTGTTCAAGGCTAGCCTGAACCACATAGCAACATCATCTTTCAAAACAAAATGAAAAAGACTACTGACTATATCTCTCAATGAGCAGCTCATGGGCTTGGTCCTCCATTTGCATAACAGGCAGACAGCTTGGGAGGAGCAGGGTACATGAGGAGAGCCATGTCGAGAGCAAGCACCACAATGGTTTCCATTTCCACCTGCTCTGGGAAGCTGTCCCAAACACTCACCATTTGGGATTTCCATACTAGCTATTTTAGAAGGTGGAGATGAGCCAGCAGAATTTTTTGCCACCACACTGATGATGTAGTCGTTTTTATTAAGTTGTATCTCCGCTTTGCGTTGAGGATCAAGGATCTCAGTCAGGGACTGCGTCTCCTCATTTGATGAACATGATACATTATAGGAAAGTATTTTTCCATTTGCTTCATTAATGGGTAAAGGCTATGAAGAACAGAAAAACAAATTCTGTCACTGAAACTTGTGAAAAGTTATAAGGCCTGATGGCTAAACTGGAGATAAATTCACAGTAAAAACTGACAAGAGAATATGAAGCTATTAGTAGTGTGAACTCAAATTTTAAAATCCACTGAGACCTGGGTTTGAAAAAAAAAAAGTATGGAATACTGAAAAATAAATCACACTTCTGGTTATTAAAATCCCACATAAATTTAAACATTCAGTAATAAAAGTATTTATTTTTTTACCATGCCCAAACAACTAATCTACAAGAGAAAAGAAAGCAGTGGGTTATGGCATTCTGGCATGTGAATTATTTTCTACTGCTACATACTACACAACCATTACAGAAATATTAGGGAACACATAAAAATTCAAAGAAGGGCTGGCAAGATGGCTCAGCAGGTAAGGGTGCTTGCCACTAAGCCTGAAGATCTAAGTTCAATCCCTAGGCCCCATAAAGTAGAAGAACCAATTTCTCTAAGTTTTCCTCTGAACTCTACACACATGGTGTTACAGGTCTCATGAGATCAAAGTAAAGTGTTCAAAACCAAGGCAAGATCTTATCTCAGTGCCTAGGGAATCAGGAGTTGATGAATACAAGGCTGTGAGATGGTACACTTAGCCAGTCTGGAAAACCTTGGCTCTGTATATATTTTAGTGGCTTTGTATTTCATGTACAGCTGTATTATCAGTATAACTGAATACTGCATAAGCAAGAAAAACTTAAAGTATCCCCAAATTCCAAATTACCATTTGTACATTAAGCACTTGAGTAAAATATGAAATTATAAACATCCAAGGAAACAACAGATATTTACCTTCCAATAGATTATTAAGTTTTTTCCATCAGAACTCCACTCTCTCCAAGTGTCTGGTCCCTTTGAAGGAACTAGGAAGAGGGATTTACAAGTCAGAATTTGAAGATGTAAATTGTAAGGCAGTGATTAGTATCAATGACTAAAATGGGGGTGCTTGAAACTTCACTCAAGGGTGTCTGGAATTCTCCGTAAAATGTGGCTTCCATTTAGACAGTAAAACAACAGAAAAGTGCTAACATGAAGCCAAAGTATGACCTTCTACAAAACACAGGGGTCCAGAAAATCGGTTACAATCACCCCCAAAGCCAAGGGACTGCACCTCCTCATCTTGAACCCTCCTGTCTCCCCACTAACCAGCCCAGCATCACTTGACTTACTGGCTTCTGTGGTTAGGTGTCGCTTTTCATTGCTCCACTTGCTCCATTTCCAAAAAGGTTTAGTAGAACAACGGACCCGAAAAGTATAGAGCGTATATGGGCTTAATTTGTCCACAGTGACAAGATAAGCTGAATCCTTGACTCCTTTGATTGTGGCATCCCGCTATTTGAAAAAAGGTAGATAGATATGGGTACTTATGTGTACGAATCTGTAATATGCGTTGTATTTTTGTTATAAAAACACTTGTAACGTAAACAAACCAAATGTCACATCAGTTTGCAATTAAAACAGTCGAGTTCATAATGCTTTAATTCTTATGAGATATATTAATAGAATTATGCTTCACAGTTAACAAAAATGGGGGCAAGACCTCTCTCTTAGGTAAACTGAGGAGAGAAATTTTATTGCAAATAGGAAGGAGAGAATAGCAAGAGGTATCTGGAGAGTCCAGACTGAATATGGCCAGCAGAATAGAAGGGGCCACGGAGGCGGTGGGGGCAGGGCAAGAGAGAAAGAGAAGAGGCAGGCGGCAAAGCAGGCACATGGGGACCAAGGGCACCCGTAGCCAAAATGGCTGAATTATATAGGAGTCAGAGAGGCTGGAGGAAGCAAGTGAAGTTCAGGGCTGGAGAGGTTCAGGGTAGGGGTGGGGTATGCCAGCCAGGGTGACTCTAACAGGTAACAGCGGGGCCTGAGGGAGCCAAGCATGGACCTTGAGAGGCTAACAGGCATCACAGGTGTGGGTCAATGGAAGACAGACATATGTCTCTTTTGCCAGAGATCAGGAGAATTACTCCTTTTAGCAAGTTAGGGACTATCTTAAGTTTCAGAGAGAATGATGGCTTTTGTCTAAATGCCAGACTTTGGGAAAAGGAATTTCTTGGGACTTAACACATAACAGCCAATAAAATATAGGCATGCATTTTTAATCCAAATATTAGATCTAAATAATTATGGCCATTTAAATTGTACAAATGTTACTATTTTGATAATCAGTGAACAGCCAGTGACCACTGAACTTTAACACAATTGGTAATTAGAGACAAGCTGAGGATTAAATGCATTATTCCAAGAATACTGGAAATCGGCCTGGAGGCTAGTGATATGGCTTATGCAGGGGCTAGGTCACCACTAGCATAGTGCTGAACATGTAGTAAATAGAAAAAAAAAAAGACAAAAATATCAATAAAATAAATAATCTTAGGATGAAGGAATTTTATACAAATTTGAGGATGAATGTGCCAGGAAAGTCTCTGAGCTCTAAGCTGCCTTTCAGGTCACACTGTGCACTTCTGAATGCTTTACAGAGACCAGTGAGTTTCCAAGTTAATGTTCCGCTACAGTACCACTTCCTTCAGAGCTACCACAAGCTACCAAAAGGTACAGTGTAAGTCAATCTAATTATTTTAAGTGTATTAAGAAGTCCTGTTTTGACTTATAATTACCAATTACAACTTGCTTCCACTGATGCACTTAATAATTTAAAATTCCCTTCTACTCTCTTGTGCCAGTCCATAAAAGACTACAGTAAAAGCTAATTCTTCACTAACAAACTTATTGGGTACCACCTACATGCAGCCACTATACACTGAGCCCGACAGCAAGAAGAGCAAAAGCTGAACTTAATATTCTTTACTGTCCAATGTAATAACTACTTCAAATACAAACTAAATTGCTGCCATTACATTGGCATATAAGGTCTTTCTTGGCATAGTGAATCTCTGTAATAAATGTTTTGAGAGTTTTTATACATATATATGTAATATAAATATGTATATATAAGTCTGCTTAATTATTTTGGAAACTGGGTGTTTTAATAGAGAAAAATTTACTTACCAATTCTTGTTCTGAATTAGCTTTACAAATTTCAATTTGACATAAAAGATTAATCTTCGCAAAATCCCCAGGTAAATGCCAAGAAAGTGTAATAACTGTTGAATTGATGTCCTTCACTTTCAATGAACTAGGAATATGAGGAGCAACTGTAAATAGAATTGTAAAGATTAATATCTTCAAGCATTGAAGGTGAAAGGGCCTCTCCCAGTAAGGCAAACTCGAAGCAAAGCATGTGTGCATGTGTTGGAGGGAAAGGAGCAAGGAGGCATTACTAATGCCAAAAAGGAATAGTCTGGGTGGAACTCACAAACCTAATTTTTTAATGTTGATATCATACCAATGGGCTTAGAGAACCAACTGTGCTCAAGGCTCTTCATTTGGTATTGGGAATGTTCAGTTGCGGTAAGATCACAATACCTTTAAGAGCCTTGTAATATACACAGAGAATGACAAATTCAAAGAATAATTGACAGCCATCTGTACTAGGTGTGTGTGTGTGTGAGAGAGAGAGAGAGAGAGAGACAGAGAGAGAGAGAGAGAGAGAGAGAATGACGCTGACTGCTACAGGAATTCAGTGTGGCTCAGGAGAGGAAGTCTTATAGTGGCTATAGACTCTGCGAGGCTCAAAGGAAAAGCCATACACATGGGAAATGAGTGAAAAGACTCAGGGCAGACAAATGCAAGCAGTATCTTCAGTCACGGAATGTAGACTTTTGACTATAGGATGAAATGATAACTGGCTGGAGACGGGTCAGTCATTAAGAGCATTTCACAGTCTTCCGGCAGACCTGAGCAGTTCCCAGGACCCCACTGGGCAGCTAGTCGACCTGACTCCCTCTTCCGGCCTCTGCCGATACCTATAGAAGTGGCACATAGCACAACGTACCCACACAAATGATACAAAAGAAAAATAATTTAAAAGAAGAGTGGACCCTCTACTCCCCACTGTCAGACTGTTAACGAAGCACTTGTTTTCCTTGATCTCATGAGTCTCTGAGATCTGGATGTGGCTGAGCCTAGCGTGGTGTTTGCACTTTTGGGCTGATGGTGGGTCAACCACAGAGAAACTACATGCATCTTATTTCTATTCTGAACTGTGTATAAGCATTAACGAAAAACCCAAACAAACAAACAAAACAAAAAACAAAACCACCTCAGAAACTACTGGCACACAAAGTATAGAGCATAAGTAAATAACTAATAATGAATAATTTCTCAAGGATATTATCCTAAGAAATGCCAGCATCAAATGGAAACATACCGTGTGATTTCATCTATAATATACTGAAAATGACAAAATGGGGATGAAGAGCAGGTAGCTGGTGCAATCTGACAGAGAGACAGAGACAGACAGAGCGACGGGAGTGTCTGTGCGCAGGCGCAGGTGAGCGCCACGGCAGCGGAGACACACGCTGCGCAAAGGGAGCGGCCTGAGTGGCCCTCGAGCGCGCCTGAACACGCACTCCAGTGAGCACGAGACACTGGACAAAATGACTCCTCGAGGTGTCCGGCCGAGTGCAACAGGATCACCATACGGGGTTTGTGTCATCACTGAGGAATGAGAGAAGCGTTCACAGACTTGTAGCTCATTATTTTTGCAATAACTTCTAAGTAATAAATAAATAAGTAAATGTCTTCAAGAACTGGGCCAAAAAAAGTTCAGAAATCAAAAATGAGCAGGCAGAGCCATATATAATTTCCATCTAAATGACTCAAACCTTTATTTCAACTCAAAAGATGGTCAAATTTTAATTCCTCAAGATAAAAATTGTAAGTATATTAATTAATCACAAAACTGAAAACAAAAACTCCAAATAAAATAAACAGTAAACACAAATCCCTACAGGCTCCTTTCAGGAGTCCCAAGGCATGCATTCATTACTTGCGTTGTGGTTATTCACCAGCAGTGGCTCACCTCTTTCTGTTATGTTGATGAATATTGCTGACTCTGCTTGCCCCAGGGGGTTGCGACTAGTCAGGGTGAAGTTATGAATTTCTTGGTCAGGAAGTATTTGGAAGGCTAACCAGTAGCTTTCATTTGAAAGCGTTTCAAATCTTTTAAATACGACGGATTTTCCCGAAATGCTGTCAGTTAAAAAGAAAAATAATTTCAGGATAGTAAGATAGAAATACTGTGGGGGGAGGAAACAGGCGGATTTCTACTGATCTTTATAAAAGGTTCGTTTCTAATTAAAGACTGATCACAAACTCAGAAAACTGTGTGATATAGCAAATAACCAGGAAGATAAGCAGTCCCTGGGCAGACTCCTGGGGCCCCTCCTTTCAGGTACAGGAGAGAGGCATGGGCCTGGGTGGTGTGGGCCAGATGCAGTAGTTATGGCGCATCATCACATCTGGTAACAGAGGAGTGTTCACCTTCGTGACCTCAGTGTGCCAGAACACCCCCCCCCCCTCCCGTCACTCAGCAGGCCCTCCCAGGTTGTTGCCACAAGCACTTTCCTCATTGCAGTTACCTTTCAAATAAAGTATAATCTGTGTTTCGTGGGCCCACCAGTCCCGTTGGCCTTCCAGGATTCCAACTACATATAATCTCTTTTAAATCACGGCTCTCACAATTCAGTTTCTGAGGAACATCGGGTGGATCTAGGGAAGAGTAAGACAACGTAGTTACAAGTACTTTTCCCCAGACTGCAGTTTCACAGTTACGTTAAATGAGATTCTGTGTAACTCCCTTAACGTAATTTGTTGTTTACACATTTCTCTTTTGAATAGTGCAGAAATTATCACTGTTCCTGCAAGGTGTGTTGTTGCAGTTTGTATTGCATTAGAAATAATGAATTAGATTACCCCAGGAGCAACTCTCAACTCAGCTCATGTGTAAATTCCCAACAGCAAAGTGAGAAATGAAATTCTACTTCAAAGTCTTCTACGTTAAGTCATCAGAATCTACAGGTTGAAACCACTCCCACGTCCCATCTATTTGCACACCGTGATTGAGAACGTGAGTAAGTGTGCTAAATGTCACAGCGGTTGCTCAGAGAGACTTTTTGCTCTGCGCTTTACATCAAGGCAGAGTTAAAAAAAAAAAAAGTCAATTCTGGGGAGGAATATTTAAAGCTTTAACGTGATTTCTAAAACCATCGCAGCCTGGCACTTTATTACAGAAAATGATCTCATGATCAAGCATAACCAAACAAATATTGATACTGATCTATCCTAAATACTATAGTTATGTAAATATTTTTCATACTTATGCAAAATTTTCCATTTTCTATAAACATTAAAAACAATTTATCTGCTGGTTGAAATAGTTTCTAAAATTAATTTTACTTTTGAAGAAAGTGAAATTTTCAAATTGTACCTAGATGTCAACCAGAATACAATTTTTTCTATACTTACACTCTCCCTAGAGATCCCAGTAACACTTTAGTTTTAATTTATTTATTAATACTGCATGTGTGCATGATGTGTGTGGGAACATGTATTTGATGCAGCATGTGTGGGAGTCAAAGGACAACTAAGCAGAGTAGCCTCTCTCCAAGGATCACACTCAAGTCATAGGATTGTGTGGCAACTATCCTTACTTGCTGCGATTTCACGGGCTCCTCTACTGACTGACGTCTTAGGTAATACTGGGGATGATCAGTGACTGTCTTATTAACGGCTTTATAATTAGACAATTAAATAAACACTGATAAGCCTATTTTGAAAGTTATTTTAAATCTAAGGCAAAATTACCTATCACTTTGTTAAAATTATATGCTGAAACTTAGATACATTTACAGTGATGATTATTTTAGGGTGTGAAGTACGCACATTAGAGTAATCTATTTAAAGTCCAAATAATACAAATGAATTAAAAAGAAATGGGAGTATAACAGAAGGAATGGAATTAGAGGACAATGTTTGAAACGTACGGATTTTCTTTTCAAAGAATTAAACCGAAGCTAGGTAGATCCAGACCGAAGCCACCTGTTGTTAATATGCCAGCAAACATAAAATGCAATTTTTAAAAAGCAATTAAGTGGTGCCATGGTGGCACACACATTTAATCCTACCTACCCTCTAGTAGAGACGAGCTTATCTCTGTGAGTTCTAGGCCAGCCTGGACTATCTAGGACTTCTAGGCCAACCAGGATTGCAAGACTCCTTGTCATGAGAATGGAAATCTTAAGTTGCTCCACAGATTAAGTACCTTTGAGTGTGAATGTGTTCAGGAAGAAATAAAAAGCTGATTTTAAAGGTCTTTTTTTTTTTTTAAATAAATGGAGGATTAACAGGAGAGCATTAAGGGAAAGCAAATCAAGAACAAGAACAATAAAAAAAAATCAATCTTTATCTGTACTTTTTACTAAAACCTCTTCTGGAAGTTTCTGAAGCGCTCTGTCTGATGAGAGAGGCGATGTAGCACTGCTCTGAGTTGGTGAAGAGCAAGCGACATTCCAACCTTCCCACATTACACACAAAGGTTAGATTATGACTGGGTTTACTCTACAAAAATGTCTTAAATAACAGAAATGGAAACCATACATCTACAGTGTGTCTTCTCATTTTTTTAAACTTTTTTCTTTTGTTCCGAGACTGTGTCTGGTATAGATCAGGTGGGCCTGGGGCTGGCTGAGGCTGAGCTTGGAGTCTTGAACCTCCTAGCTGTACTGTGGAGTGCCCTGGGACTGTATTACAAACCTGTGTGCCCCCACCTAACCCCATTTAGGCAGCCCTGGGAAATGAGCCCAAGGCTAGCAGCCTCCCCTACTGAGTTACATTATAGTACTATACTGTCATTTTTTTTAAAGTTTTTGTTTTTTTCATTTGTGTGTGTGTAAACTACATTAAAGCTTTATTATTTCTTATTTTATGTGTACCAGTGCTTTGTCTAAACATCTGCTACATACACTCCATGTGTGCCTGGTGCCTGCAGGTATCAGAAGAAGGCATCAGATCCCCAGGAACTTAAGTTAAGGTGGTTGTGAGCCGCCATGTGGTTTCTGGGAATGGAACCTGAGTCCTCTGGAAGAGCTGCAAGTCCTCTGAGCCCTCTCTCCAGCCCTCCTTTCACATTTGTAAGTGGGCGCTCACCTCGGGTGACCCCTGAAGCAGTTTCTCTGTGCTCCCACCATCTCTCATTTTAGGCTCTGGTGCATTTGGAGAAAAGTCACAAGGAATGTCCCCAGGCCCCAGCAGGAAGGAAAGGCAATTTGAGATTCAGAAGTGAACCTAACCTGACTCTCCCTGGGGTTGTGAGAGGAAATGAAGTACAGGAGCAGCAGGCTGAGGGCCACCTGACTCAGCCCCTGGTGGCTTACCAGCATCTGAGGCGCTTCTTCATAAGCACCATAAAGGGATAAACCACTAAAACAGACAAAGGGAGCATCCCAACATCCACTCAACTTGTCTCGCACACCTTTAGCCATGAGGCCCAGAGACCAAACTCAGAACCTATAAATTTACCATTCAGAAACAAGGGCACCTCTGCTACAGCTGGTGCCATATGGGAGAAAGGGTCAAGTTCAACATCAGAATTGAAAGTCCAAAACATGTAATTATCTGACGACATTCTGCACAAGCTGCATGGGCAGCCCAATACCACAACTTCGAGACGTATTTTAGGCTGCAGGAGTGGTTGATCACCTAACAGTGAGGGATCTCCCTGAGCGAGGGTGCCCATGTCACAAACAGAATACTTGAAAAATAAGACTCTTCACCCTTCATCTTCCTGCTGTCCTAAAATATGCTACTTAAAAGTTGGAAAACATACAGTATGCTATCAAAATCACCATAATAGTTAACCCTGTCTACTTAAGGGTGTACTTTAGTTAAATGCAAAACTAATGTGTATGAAATTATTCCTAAGTAAAAAATGCTACACAAACTAAGGACTTCAACCCTGAAGTTAAGAATTTAAACTAAACCTTAGTTGCTTGATGTCTTGACCTTATTAGGAAATTGTAGGAGATAAGTTTAGGCTCCTATACAAGTGCTCTAGAGCCTTTATATAGTATTTGCATTAAACAAGGAAATAAAGAGGGAAGGCAATCGGCTTGCAGACAAGAAATTAAATTGGAAGGGGACCAACAAAGGTTATGAGGGACTACGGGGCAGGGCATACTTACAGCCTGCAAAGATAACTGTTCCATACACGTTGTCTTCAGTCGTGAAAACCACATTCGTGCCACTGTTTTCAGAAACAGATATATTCTGGACCCGGATTGCAACATTTTCCCCGTAAAGATGGATAAGAGGACAATATGTCTTGCCAATCTGTCCTGAAAGCACTTTTGTTGGACTTAAGCAACAAAACATTATGTCTGAGCCTGCAAGTATCACTTTGTCTTGAGGAAAAACGTTAGTCTCAGATTTACGAGTCCCTAGAAAGAAACAAGAGAAATGACAAACATTTCAGACATTTTTTTACACAAAAGTGCAAAACATCGGGGATTTTTTTTGTCTCCTAGGATGATTTTTTACTTTCATTCATTTATTTACTTACCTATCTTTACCTATATTTGTGTGTGTGTGTGTGATGTATGTACATGTTCATGTGGGTATTGTGCATGTATGTGGAGATCACAGGTTGACATGGGGTTGCTTCTTCAACATCTCTCTACTCTATCTTTTCAGATAGGGGCTTTCAGTGAATTCAGACCTCATCAATTTGGCTAGACCAACTAGAAGGAAACGCTCCCATTATCTGCCCACCGTCAGAGAGGGAGGGCTGCAGGTGTTACTAGACCCAGCTTTGAGGCGGGTGCTGGGGAGCCAAACGTGGGGGTCACAGAACAGCCTGAGTGGAGGGCACCTTACCAACAGAGCCCCTTATTTTTACTATTTTGAAACAAGGTATTAGTTTGTAGCCCAGGATGATTTAGAATTCACTGTGAGCCAAGGCTGACCCAAAGCTTGCAGCAATTCTCCTGTCTCTGCCAGATGCAGGATTGCAAGCATAAGCCACCACATTTGACTCCTAAGATGAACTTAAAATAGTTCAGTATCTACAAAATATACTGTGGGTGGCATACAATAATGCAGAGCCAAATGTAAAGCATGTTTCTCAGGTCTCAAAGGAGTAAGACACAAATAAGAAATGAAACTGTGGCCTGTTTTACTGTTGCAGGGACAGAACCAGATCACAGGCCAAGGTTGAAGGTCACAGGTTAATTTTTAAGGGGTTATATACACATGCAGAATATGCACACAGACACTATCATTCAATAAGTATGTTTATCCCTTTGGAACTATGCTGTGTTTTTAGAGCAGATTTACTTTTCATCAGCAAACAAGTGGGGAGCACACCACATCCTAACTAGCAGCTGGTTCTTTAATCACAACTTTGCAGGTGAAGGTCACGTACCCCAGCTCCACTCCTAACGGCCGATCTTTAAACAATGATAACTGGTCTCCTTTCTACCCCTGATTCTTGTCTGACATATGGCTTATATCCCACCATTCTAACTGAAGTCCCGTGTCTGACCCAAAGGCTCCCTCTGATTTATTGTCCAAACTCCCTCCTCTTTTGGGTTCTGCCACACGGAGCCTCTGACCACTCTTAGTCCTCAGACTGCTAGTCTTTCTTCAGAATTTCTTTAGACAGGAGACCTTCCAAGGGGAAGCTTCCAAGTGCCCCAAAGGTACACTGGCCTTCAGAATTGAAGTACTTCAAATCACATACATATTTGTGATTCCCAAAGGGGGATCTCCATCCACACTCATGCCTCTGGATGTCAGACTGACATTTCCCACCTCCCTGCCTCAAACTCATAGTATTAAAGGTCAAATTGTATTTTCCTACCCAACTGGTTCCTATATTTTGCATCTCTGTGAACAGTCTCTCCAACCAACCAAAGTAACAGACACTGTTGGAAGACATAAGCACCCATCCCTAAATCCGATTCTGCCTCTCACATCTCATTCCCCCTTTCATTTCTAAACTCAACTGTCCAAGGTTATATTTGCAGTGTCTTGCTCAACTGTCAGTCTCCGTATTTATTCAGCTGCTTCTGGTCCTTCCTTATCTGATGTTGCTCCATAGACTGTCCACCTGTAGTGAATACCAAACATTTTCTAGACCTCATTTTATTGTCACAGATGACCCTGGGCCCCCAGTCACTCTGTCAGCATTTTTCATCTACCCATTAGAAGGGTTTTATTTAACAGACAGATGATTTTTAGCACAGCTTTCTGGGACAGTCTCAGACTCCTTTAATCCACAGTTCTGGGGTGGCCACATTAGAAGACAGCTACTGGGATTCAGAAAACTACGACCATATAGCAAGCCTTCCTCTCAAGCAGTCTAACTCAGGTGAAACAAGGACCGGTAAGGGTAGGCTTACAAGAAATGCTCTTCAGAGGGCTCCAGCCGCTCCACTCTTTATGACCAGAGAAGTGAGGACTGTTGATGTACCATCTAATCCCCACAGAGTGAGGAGTACATTCCAAGGGCAGGTCTGATGTCCAGTTCCAGTGGTGGATGGAATCGCTACCACTCAGCACTGTGTGGAATGACACCTAAAAACAAACACAAAATTATGCTTCCAAATAATGCTGAGTTCTGCCTTTCTCCAGGATAAACAGGCAGAAAGACCACATAGAATATACGCACTCAGCCACAGTGTAATGCTATAAAGGTAAATGGCCTGCACTTTTTATACAACAACCTGTTTCTGTAGAGAGTAGCAGAGACGTTAGACTAACACCATCATCACTCAATTGTGTTCCCTTGTGCACAGTAGGTGTTGACCCTCATCAAAACATTCAATAAAGCACCTAAAATATATATTGCTATAAAAATGATTTCCATATTCTCATAGAAGGAAAAAATAATTGGTGGGCCTATATATTGAAGAAACAAAGCCAAAAAGAGGGACCACGCAAAAGAAAATAGAGCAGAATGTAGATGGGAAACTAGAAAAATAAGAGAACCAGAAAACCAGTCTGTAAGTCCAGTTTCTCAAGAAGAAAAGTTCTAAGAAAAAAGGGCGGAAAAATCAAAGAAATAAAACAAGTTCATAGTGTGACAGACTGGACTACAATGAGCCCTTCAGGGTTCAGCAGTGTAGATGAAGCTATATCCATACAACTAAGGAGTAGAACGTCACCTTCAAACCTTGATAAAACTTTCCAACCTGTAAACTGCATCTACTTAAACTGACAGCCCTGCAAAAGACATGCTAAGCCTGTGTCTCCACTACCAGCCTTTCACACTTCCAAGAGGAAGAGATGAAGCTAATTGTCATCATCATCTTTGTAACAGAAGGCTTGTTAATCTTCTGATAATTAAAGTTAAAATGCCTCAGCAATTTACCACTCTGTTCTGCAAACGCCATCCATGTCTGTGGAGGAGGGTCAGCCTGAGGGCCACAGAGAGATTTACACACAAAGATAAACAGAAAAACAACAACAAAAAAAACTAGTATACTGGAACATTTTAAGGAGGTTCATTAGACCCAGAGAGAAATTAGTACTGAAATAATTAAATGTAGAAACAAAACTTAGTAAGATATAAGAAGTTCCAGAGAAAGGTAAAGTTGAAACTAGCATTCAGAAAGTCACTCTACTTGTAATACTCAACTACTCTGGGGGAAGTTAGAAAACGGGGTGGCAATAGAGAGAGGAAGGGAGCAGCGAGCCAGGGAACCAGCGACACGGTGAGTTAGGAAAGAAGACAGGACTCACATCTTCCACTGGGGCAGTTAATAACACACTGATGAAAACTCTAATGAAACAGCGCTGTAAGCATGTTCGGGAAGATGGAAATAAGTGATGGAAAGAAAGCAGGAGGTAAACACAGTTACAGCCCGCGCACTAGGAGGGCTGAGGCAAGAGTACTGCACGACACAGTGAGGACCTGTCTCGAGATTTTCTATTATCATTACGTAAGTAACTTAAAAAATCCTTATTGTTAACTTTTCTGTTGTTGTCTGTAAGTGTGGGCACGCACACCCCATAGTGCACATGTGGAGGTCGGAGGACAACTTTCAGAATTCAGTCTTCTCTTCCCACTACGGGTTTCAGGGCTCAGACAGGTAGCCAGGCCTGGATGGCTAGTGGTTTTACCTTTGAGCCATCCCGCCAGCCCATGAGTGATCTTTAAATCACATCATATGGTTGTTGAAGGACCCTGAAAGATAGTCTATCTCTTCAATAATCCCCAAACTCACGGATGCCAAAATCTTTAAACACTGTGTGTTTTTTTTTTTTAGGATCACAGGAAAATGTGTTTTTGCCCAAACTTACTAATTTTACGGGTTCCATGCTCGGATTCCGTAGAACCTTAATTTCCCAGGTAACATTCAATGGGTTTGGGAAAGCAGAGCCTTTATCATTCCACTTTAGTTGTAACGTGGAGGTCGGAAAGTCAGCAGACAAATTCAAGATCTCAGGAGTGTCTGGAATTAAAACTTAAAATAGGAAAGAAAAGCAAAAACTTTTAGTCAAACGAGTAACGTGTTTTTCAGTGTACTTAGATTTATCAGTAACTTCTAAATTCCATAAATACACAACGTGGCATGAAAAGCAAACCCTTGAACCTGTCACTGGAAAAAGAAAGAAAAAAAAAAGGCAGACAGGTTTGTATTTGTATAGGCAGCACCTGGTGACTAGTGAGACAAACCTGAGAAAACTGTCAGCTGGTTGTTTCTGACACATGACCCATTTCCTACTGCAGGGAACAGCGCAGCAGCGGGCCTCCCACAGAAGTGTTCTAGTATCACCTGGTCAGGGACCTGCAAGGAGGCAGGAAAGAGCTTGCCTGGGGTGCAACAGGCTGAGCCTCAGAAAATGGACAGCTGGGGGAGGGCTTATGTGCTCTCACAGCTTCTCACGTGTGCCCCGCAGCACCTCAGATGAGGGGACACCACCCACTCAAAGAGCTACTCCAAGCTGTGGGTGTCATTAACAACAGAGTCTGTTCTAATGATTTGGCAGGGCACGCACAAGTCAGAGGCTGACTGTGAAGAAGGGAAGGACAGACAGTGCAGACAGAGGCTGGCTGAACTGTGTTCAGCATGGTGCGCAGGCACCTGAGACAGACATATGCCATTCAGCTGGGGCAGTGTTGGGGAAATCTTGGCTGGAGCAAGAGGCTACTTTCCAAACCCTGCTCAATGTCGAATATGGAAAAAGACAAAAATCTGCTTTGAAGAAATGACTGGATCGAAGGAATGAAGGATTCGCCATGAGGAGAAACAAATAACCAGCATTTCTGTCAAGGGCCCTTACAAACTCCCAGGAAGTGCCAGAAAGAAAATGGCAGGAAAAGCATGGGAAGATGCCACATGCTGGCTGGAAGGAAAGAGGTTGGGAGGCGGAGCGTGCTGCAGCTGGCTCTGGGAGAACAACCAGCGGAACCAATGTGTGGGGTCCAGAAGAGCTTGCTGTGTGGGGCTGAAAAAGGAACATGGACACAGGCTGCGACAAACAATTGCACCCTCAAGGAGTTGGGTCATATCAGCAAGAATCCAGAGATGGAAAGAGCTCAAAGATTAACGAAAACAGACAAAACACAGGGCCACAGTGTTGAAGGGCAGTGAGGGTCAAACAGTCCAAATAAGACAGAGTTCGGGTAGAAGAAAGAGTACAGACAGGAATGAGGGTATGGTCCTTTTGTATCAGTTACTTTTCTAGTACTGCATTAAAACACCATGGCCAAGCAACGTACAGAAGGAAAGGCTCATCTGGGCTTACTGCGGGAAGTTGGGATGGCTGTAGCTGACACTGAATGATAGAAGATGAGCTAAACCCTGCTCAAGAACCTGAGCACGTATGGAGGGAAGCTGTAAACTGAAATGATGTAGCGGGAAGACTCATGTTTATGTCTTCAAGTCTCCCTGTCCGCAGTACATGACCAAAAGCCTCGATCAGTGAGAAACAATGTAGGCAGGTGACCTCTTCCATGAAACATGGCTTCATCAGTGGCAGAAACAGAGACGTAGACATTCTTTCGAGATTCTTCCTCAAATGACAGACATGTGAAGAAAAGCCAGAGGAAATCCAGAAAGATGCTTTTCCCCCCTCATTTCTATTCATTTCTTATGAAGTTCAAGAGCCACTAAATAAAGTCATGGTAAGTAAGAAAACTCAGGAGTAAACAAATGCTCAAGAGTAAGTTTGGATGGCTGTCAAATACAGGAAAATGGCAGAATAAGCCATTATTCATCTGTCAGTGTTGGGACCTAAAAATAAGTTTGTAAAATTGAATTTCATTAAAATTTGTTAAACACAGTATTTTATACGAAATTTAATATTTAGAGTTGTACATGACCTAGAATGTGTGGGTTTAAAGTCTGAGCTGTATAACAAAGTCAGTTAAACGGAGGCATGGAACACTTCACAGAGAATCCTGAAATGGAAGCTGCTTGAGAAAGCATGGATAAATGAGAAGCACAAAGTGTATCTGGTACCAAGCGAGGGTTGGCTTAGGTACCAGAATAACCAGAACAGAGCTGGCAGCATCCAAGATGTGATTCAGGATGCAGTTCAGGCATTCTGAGCTGCAGCAATACTAACCCATTAAGGAAGCTTCCCTCCTACAAATAGCACTAAAGGCCTTTTGATAAGACATATAGAAACCTACTACTGTAGGAGCTTTCTAAAATACATACATATTGGAACAAAATGTAAATGGAGTTATTACATCATGGTGGAGACAGTGCCCCAAGCAGACATACTGTGCCAAGAAGTAAAACCTTCAATGCTAGAAATTGGGTTATAGCTTACTGAGTCTTTGGCTAAAGTCCCACACCACATCACAGACTATCACCAACTCTACTGGTTACTTTCCATAAGGCTCTGTTGCTGAAGACGCAACTTCCTATGTCATTGTCCATGGGGAAATTAACTGTACCCAACTAGAAGCTTTAGCCCTACTGATGAGCATGTCATAGTATCGGAAGATGCTTCTTCCACACTATTGGAGAAGAAAAACAATCACAAATTTCCAACTACAAGACTTGTGAGCTACAACAGCAACCTACCTATAAGACATATTTGTGCAATAGTGACACAAATGTTATGGGAATAGCCACCTATATTTTGATTGGATTTTTAAGGCCTACTCCATGAGAGGGAATGCATACATGACAATCAAAAGTTGTCAAGAACCACTTATCTGTTCAAGAACCATGATGTATCTGGTCAAGACTAGGTACATCATGGGCCCAATCACTACTATTCTACTGAAGGATCATAGTAATAAAATGACTCCTAATGACATATCGCTATACTCATAGCTCAGAATGCTACTTGATGTTTACCAGTGAAGCTTCTCCTTGCAGTAGATTGTAAGTAACACAGAGACTCACATGTGCAGAGAGTGAGGAATTTTAGAGCACCCAGTCCTAAATGTAATGTCTTTATCAAACCCTTCCCCACGAGGACCAAGGATCTACATAAAAGAAGGGGTGGAAAGGCTGTAACCACCAGACACAGCAGCACTGAAGCACACCTGAACTCACAGAAACCGTGACAGGATGCACACGACCTGCACAGGTTCAAACCAGACAAAACCCAGCGCCGAGAAGGGAAAGTGAACACCAAGTCCCACACACTCGTGAAGCTGTTTGCACCTGATACTTGACAGGAAAGGGGAAACTAGTGCTCTCAACTGGACACAGCAACCCAGGGCAGCCCCACGCCCAGGAGTGGATGTCCAAAACAAAATGGACTCCATGTTTTTTGTGTGCTTTTGAAATTTTTCTTTTTTTCTTTTCTTTTTTTTTTCTTGGTCTTGATTTTCTGTTTTCCAGTTTGTTTTGATTTAGGGTTTTTGTTTATTTGTTTGTTTAAGAGAGAAAGAGAGAACAAATAAACATGAATTTGGGTGAGTAGGGAGGTAGGGATCTAGAAGGATTTGGGGGAAAGGGAAGATCAAAATACACTGTATGAAAAAATATTTTTAAATGAAACACTTAAATATATAGTAAAAGAATGAGAAAAGAAAAGAAGATGCTTCCTTTCCTCAGTAATCCATGTAATTTCCTCTTTAGTAGGTGGGTGACTGCAAAACATGGGTCATCATCCCTATCTTCACCAAGAGACAGTGAAACCCATGATTACAAATGAAAGGATTTAAAAGACAAAAACCCACTCTTCCTTCCCTTCCCTTCCTAATAGCAAAGCAAGCTGCCCAGGGGCTCCCATGAACTGCCCTCTGCCTGTCCTTTAGACGAAAACATACATCCGTGGACAATTTTAACTTGCTCTCTAGAAACTCAGAACTTCTCAGATAGAAAGGAGTTTAAACTGACAAAGTGGCTCAGCTAGCAACCCCACCCCCACTCCTACCCCCAAACTCCACCCCACACGTGTGCAGGTCAGGGGACAGTGTGTGCGATCTCTTCTCTCCTACCTTTTTGAGAGCTCTGGCAGCTGAACTCAGACTGTCGGGTCTGCATGGCAAGGGCTCTCCGTCCTTCAGCCGTCAATCAGGAAAGGCTGTGTCTGGACATAGATCTTTCCCAGCACATAACCACTCCACAGAGCCGGACAAACCAGAGTGAACTTTATTTTCTTCTGCTGCCTATAGCCTTGCATGGTTCATCATGTTATGACGAGGCCATCCTATCTGTGGTCACAAGCTAATAGACCTCTCTGCCACCATGAGAGAGATCTACGGAAGTCAACTTCTACGCCTGCCTGCCTGCCTGAGTTGCCTCTGTGCTTCCTGCACATTGGTGGCCAATGTCCTAGGTGTTCACATAGGAGACCCTTGCCAAATGCCTGTGCACAGTATAGAACACAAAGTCCCTGTCCCTTCCTTCATGAAACATGCTTCCTGTGACAAAGACACATGGGGAACATACTCCACATTAGAGTATGACTTCAAGGGAACTTGCCACAGAGAGCTACAACATGCCTGTGTGTGAGTGAACACTGTGGTGAGTTCACCTCTGGGGCCTCAAAGACTCGAGAACAAGGGACACCCGAGAAATAGTGGGAAATGCTCAAGGGAGCTAGGATACTAACAAGTAAGGGAAGGACCTCAGCTTCCTCTACTCTGATGCAAAGACATTTGCTTCCTTCCTCAGCAAGGACACTGAGTGAAGGACAGTAGTAACATAAACGAAATTCAAAGAATCACAGGTCTGTGCCAGCTACCCAGTACAACAGTATTAACAAAGCGACTTTGTTCCACTTAAATTTAATCCCCAGCTGATGTGGAGACACACACCTCTGAGATAAACCCTCTGGGCCCGAGGCTCGAAATCACAAGCTCAAGGTCAGCCTGAGCTAGGGGGTAAGCTCCCATCCCCAGAACTAAAAGCAAATGCCAATGATAATAATGAATAAAAGAGAAATTACATTTAACTACTTACAAACATCTTTTTCACACAGTGTGAATGTACTTTGAAAGCCATTTAGATAACTTATTGTTACTTCATGATCACCAGGTGAAAGAGCTGGAGTTTTAAAGTTCGTTGTCTCTAATCGGTGGCAAGAATGGAAACTGTAATGAAAGAAACAGAACTTTAAATAGCAGATAAAAACAGTTCCACGCTCATGAAAACCTGATTGACGTTAGAAGCACTCAAAATACCCTACACTTCTGAGCTATGTTGGGGTGTATGTACTATATGCGAAGACAAAACAAAGAGGTGTTAGCGGTGAGGGGAGGAAGAATGACGGGACCGCCAGGAAGCACAGAGCGAGCAGGCGTGGGCCTCTGAGGAGGTTCCAGGTTTGTGCACTGGTCAAATCCCACCTCATCCTTGCCAGAGAGGCCTCGGCTCCACGGGTACTGTTCCCTTCGGCTCAGAACATGAAGGGACATCACCCAGTGCCTCACCAGAGAGGCAGGGCTCAGCAGGCGCCAACGGGAGAAGTGAGGCTGGACAAGTGGCCCTGTGTGCACGCCCTCTGTTCCCACTCACTGGGCTCAGGGTTTCATGCAACAGAACTTCATCATCTGGTGTTGAAAGGCTTCCAGGACCCTCTCAACTTTAGAGTCTCACAGACAAAACACTATGTTCCTTTCTTGTTTCATGGCCCTTTGTATATCTATGGACCATATTTACATTCTTATTTTTACTAATAAGAACTTTCCAGGCCTCTTGCACATCAGCTCTGACCCAGCACCAATCACAACCTGTCTCCTCATTTGCTTAGGATGGTGAACTTGCTCCTCCAGGCTCATTTCCTTAACCTTATGACCTGAAACCATTAGAATTCTCCAAATCATTTCATTAGTTCACCCTTGGTACAAAGTTTCCCTCTCTTTCTGCAGAGGAAGTTGAGCCTGGTCTTCTAACATACTTCATAGTGTCTACTCCTTTGGAGGTCACGTTGCACTTCAGCCAGCAAGCAGCGCACAGTCCTGCTATTAGCTCTCGTGAGCCCCTGCTTAGCACAGTGTGCCACAGCCAGCGTTCATACCGTTTACCCAGAGTTCCGGGATCTCCTTCCCTGGACTCATTGTAAGACTGTCCTCTGCCCCTCTGAAAACAAGGACTAGGGTGACTTTATGCAGCTAGAAGAATCTGAGCTGAAGTCACAGTTACCCTCTTCAGGAAGAGAGCTCTAAAAGCCAGCACAGGCTATGTCCCCTTTCTTCCCTTTCCAGTGACCTCGTAATGAAAAGAAGCACACGGTGGAAATCCCTGCTGACACCAGAGCAGGAGTCAGCCCTTGATTTTCATGAGCAGAACAAAGTTCTGAAGGCCGTTTCTACAGCCACATTTGCTTTAACTGACAAGTCATCTCAATGCCTGTGATAATGCTCAGTAAATGTACACCGAAGGGGAATAACTCACTGTGTTTAAACACATTTACTTCCGTTTGTACCAGGACAAATTGTTAGCAAACTGAGACTAGGCATAAGCTTGCTGAAGCTTGTGAGGCCTTTGCTAAGCAATCATTGTCCTGCTGGGATGACACTGTGTAGCCTCTACTCTGGGAAGCTCTGCGTTGAGCCCAGCCGAGACTATTTGAGCTATAAGGTGATGTTGAGAGCCTTCCCCAACCTCCCGAGGCCCATTTCACCCTCCTCTTAATAATGTGGACCCACTGCTTGATGGACATTGCCACCCAGCTAGGAGAGCTTATCTCCAAGTCTCTAGAGGAGCCAGACTTATCAGCCATGTGATTAGATCTGACCAGTGTCCATCCAGGTGTTATATGGGACTTCATATAAGTCTTTTAAATAGAAAGTCATCCTTCTCTTTCCTGCTTGCTTCTTCAAGTGCAGACCTGAGGGATGTTCCCCATGTCTTGGCCTGAACCAGGAGATTCCACCAGGCAAAAGGTGGCCAAGAAGCCTGATGGTGAGGATGGGCCCATCGACAACTGTGCCCAGCCCTGAACTGCCCACAGCCAACCACTTCACTGAGAGCCAATGCCTGTGTGTGGAGCTGCTGTCACTGGAAATTACTAAGAGACACAGACTTCAGCTTCAGAAAGGCAGATGCTGGCTTGGAGTAGACTGGTAAAGCCCCTGAGCAGATCGGTGCGCTCTGGGTGGTGCTCTGCCTCCACTCTGCAGACAATGGAAGAAAATCACTTCCGGCCAGAAGACTGAGTTTCCATCTGGACTACTGTAAGACTTATAATTCTTAAGGAAAAGATTGAGTGAAAACGTCCTTTAAAAATTCAGGAACAAAACTATGGTACTCTAAAATAACTAGGAAAGCTCTGGTTACAGCTTGGGATGAACCCCAGGATTCCTTTACCTGTCTTTAATGCAAACTTCTTTCACAGTTTCATGGCTGAGCCCGTGGGGTGCTGTCCACACACAGTCCCACACTTGCATATTGTTGGTTGTGCATTTCAAATCTTGAGGTGACCCTAAAGAAGGAAAGACAACATGTACATGTGCAGTACAGAGCATGCATGGAAGGTCGGTGTCCCAGTGGGGAGGCAAGTACTGGGCCTACAGGGGCCACACCCTCTATGAAGAAAGGACCTCAGTCATTAGCTACTACTCTATGGCTGTTTCCTAACTTTCTGTATTTTCTTTTTAATTTAAGATTATAATACAACCACATCACTGCCCCCTCCCCTTTCCTCCCTCTAAACCTTCCCATGTATTCCCCCTTGTTCCCTTTCAAATTCATGGCCTCTCTCTCTTCAACTATTGTTAAATATATGTTGTGTGTGTGTGTGTGTGAGTATGTGTGTGTGTGTGTGTGTGTGTGTGTGAGTGTGTTGCTTAATACTTAAATACAACCTGCTCAGTCTGTACAATGTTACTTTCACGTACATTTTCAGGGCTGACCATTTGCTACTAGTTACCCAACTGGTGTGCTTGTCCCTGGGTAAAACTATTTGTCCCATGCTCACATACCCTGGCAGCAAACAACAGCTTTCACCCACTCAACAAGAGGGAAATCATGCCTGCCACTGGAAATTGAACCAACTACCTGGGGCTACCAAAATCATGGGTTTTGTAGGACAACCTACAACCACCTTCACTAAACCAGCACAATCCCTGCCCTCATCCCTCATGGAGCAAACTTCTCTTTGCAACAGACGGAGACCCTTACAGAAATTGCAACCAGTCAAAATGAAGAACCGTGGAGACCAGTGTCTGCTGGTACATCTACAGCACAAATCCCGAACCCGAGGCTCAGGCATCATTGCAGAAAAGGGAGCGGAAAGACTGGAAAACCCAGAGGAACTGGGAGTTTGCTGTGTGGCTGTGTCTTGCAGAAATGTCAGAGGCTATACCCATGAGTTCTCACCATCATGGCTGCCTAAGCATGAGCTGAACAAGGGAAGGTACTAACAGATATGTTAACATGAAAGAGGAAAAGTTGAGGAGGCCTCACTCCTAGACAAAGAACTGCAGTCAACTAGAGGTGTGTTTGTTTGTGTGAGTGTATGAGAGTGAGGGGAGGGGATATGTTTTGGTTTTTAAATTAAAAGGTAACTAATAAAAGCCAACTGTGAATAGTGGACTAGTAATGATGCTGTTAGACTACAAGCAAACACTTCACTCCTGAGGGAAAAAATGATGCCAGACAAACTCTAGGTCTATCCCATGTCTACAAACCCTCCTGGCTGGGACTGTTACTCTGATGGTACCAGACTGCCCCTCCATGAACCTAGTATCAAATCTTTTTATTATTGTAAAGCCCATTACATTCAAACACAATGAACTCACATCAACCTATAGGGAATAGTCTTGTACATGAGGCTTAAACAATGGGAAAGAAACAACTCAAAAGATCACAGTCCTAAGAGTCTTTATCCACACCAAAGGATGGCACGGCATGACAGAATACATGAGCATGGGCATGAGAAGAACACAATCAAAAGTCACGCTGGAATGAAGCTGGAAAGAAAGCAAGAGCACATAGAAGATGGGAAAAGGGTAGGAAAAGAGGGCACGGGGGAGGATGGGAAAGGGGAGAAGGCGAGAGAAATGGATGGAAAGGGGAACAAGAAAAAGGGAAGGGGAAAGAAAGGAGGAAGGAGAAACAGCGTAAAATTACCTTATACTCTATAACGTCTTTGAAAAAGTTTATCATCTTTATGAATTACAGGCATGATATTCACTATTGCCACAAATTTTACATTTATGTAAGACAAAACAAAAACAAAAAACAAAAAAAAACCCAGAAACACCTTAGAAATGTTCACATTGAAACCGGCAGTTATAATAACAAAGTTACTTGCTCAATAATCTTGGGAAAAGAGGTCTGCTTAATTGTGTAAATACTATAAAAAATAAAGCCAATGGGCAGCAGGATTAACTTCCCTCACAGAAATAAGCCAGACATTATATGCATAAACATTCTATAATGCTTTAAAATAAGACACAAGAAACACACACAAGGAGTTTTAGTTTCATTTAGAAAACTTTCTTAGAAAACGCGCGAGACAAAAAGCAGCCCCGCTGGCTGGGCGGGGCGGGAAGGGCTGGCTACCGGACACGGTGGGCATTTCTGTGCTCTGGAGCACAGCCACAGCTTGAGGGGGCTTGGGTTAGCAACTGCACATTGTCAGCGCTCAGGGGACCATATCCTAAAAGAATGGACATCATTGTATGAAAATTATGATTTATTATTTGTGTAGGGTCAAAGACTATTTTGATTTCCCTTTAATAAAGGAGCTTTTAAAAAAAACTAAAAATAAAAAAAAATTGCAGAGAAATGGATTTCAAGCAGTAAAACCCTGAAGAGGTCAGTCGAGAAACAGGCCTACTTTATAGTTGAAATTAAACCCGCCTGTTCATTTGCTATGAGGATTACTTACCCCTCTTCAGACTATTTGCTTGCATTGCCAGATGCAGAAGAGTAAGTGCTGACAGAAGCCGTGGCAAGTTTGGAGTCATCCTCATTCTTTTATTGTCCACCATCCAGGATGACTGTCTCCACCATGAGTAAACACCCATCGTCTGTGCTAGGCTGTCACTCCTAGGATGAGAGAGGAGGAAAACAAATGCTGTTCAAATGGCCCAGAAGCAGTCATGACACACACTGAAGCAGGGTGCATGCTCCTAGGTGAGGAAGCACATCCCCACAGCATATGCCTGCTCCTCTGGCTCCAAGACATCACAAGCTGCTTGCAGATGTTGCTGTCCGGTGTTTACTACAGTCAACAGTCCAACAATAGGCTTCCCATTCGAGATTATACCTAAACACATGTGCATCTCCTCTGCCTGAATACTCTAAGAGGAAAGGTAATCAGTACACTGACTAATGCTAACATAGACTGGGGTTGAACCCTAGATACACCACATACTGTGTGGCCCCAAATATTCTCCATGGGACCCCAACTGATCTGTGCATAGGCACTTCTCCACAAAGCTTAGGTGCAACTATATTTTCCAACTAAATTATTATGAGAAGCAAGTATGTAGACCCATGCAATGCAGCTGAAACGTGCAAAGCTCATAGGGCTACACGTTTATAGTGTCTTGTGTGAGGGATGGTGTGTGTGTGTGTGTGGTGGGGGACAAGAGCAATTAGATTTAGTTGCTAAACAGCAACAACTTGGATGGATGATTTAAACCATCCCTGGGTGTACAAAGAAGCAGACAATGAGATAAGAGGTGCAAACTAACAGATTCCAAGATGCATTTCCAGCCAAGCGTGGGGTGCTCCTATTTCACATCCCAAACAGAAGCCTCCTTCTACAGAATGTACAACACTGCCCAGGGAGAGCGAGGCAGCTCACACAGACACAGCTGATCCACACTCAACTCAGCTTCCCTACAATAACTACGTTCCTTCCATGCCCCCACAGCCACGTGTGACAGCCCACTAGTCTTTCCACTGCCCTGAAATCTCGTCAGACCTAACAGCCTAGCTTTATGCTGTACAGAAAACCAAGAGCCACAAAACACATGAACATTGTCTAAAATGTGAAAGAGACTCAGGATGAACAGGAAAACAAAAATCACTCCCAGAAGAAACAAGGCCAACATAGAAAACAGCAAAATTCTGAAGATTACATTTTTCTTTAGAGCTGAAGAGTATTCTCGTACACACGTGCATGTGTGCACCAACACACAAATACACAGAGATAGCATATTTTTAATTATCCATTCATCTGCGAATGGACAACTATGTTGAGTCAATTTTTTGCAATAGTGAATAAAGCAGCAACAAACATGATGTTGCAAATATCTCTATAGTAAGGTATGGAAAATGCTCTAACCGTATAGAAGTTCACTGAAACTTGTGGACCTTGGGGATGATGAATTTCAGTGTGTGGTGTTTTTATTTGCAAAGCTTTATTATTATTATTATTATTATTATTATTAGAAAGTTAATAAAAGAGGAAAGCAAAAAAAAAAAAAAGAAAACAAACTTCACAATGTTTCCTATAAGCAAAGGGGACAGCCAAGAAAGCAAGAAGGGCATGCCATGGAGTAAATAGAAACAAAAATAGCTCTAAAAAGGTAAGTGTATTGGGTGATATTACATTTTAAAAGATTTAGAGAGTGTGTGTGCGTGTGTTTACATGCATGTGGCTGTCTGAGAATGCCAGAAGAGATTGTCAGACCTCCAGGAGCTATAGTTATGGGTGGTTTTAAGCTGCATGACAGTGGATACTGGGATGGGAACGCAGATCCTCTGCAAGACGGACAGACCTTGTTAACCAGTGAGTGATCTCCCCACCCTCTTAAAAACAAAACAATGAATAGTAATGAAACAACAATAGAAATAGCTATGGGATGGAGATCTGATAATGAAAAGAGATGGAGCATCTCGGTGAGTAAAGCCCATGAGAGAAGACACTCATCTCTGTCAGAGAAAGGAACACTCCCTTTCTGGCTATTGCTAAATAATGTAAAAAACACAAAAATGAATCTCAGATACCTTACATAATTGTAAGCCAAACACTTGCGAGATGTAAGCACACACTTCTAAAGTGTCCAGTTATTTTCTAGATGAGTGAACAAGTGCCTCGTCAATCCCAGTTGTCACCAAGAGAGCACACTTATGAGCATGAAAATGTATTCATGAAAGGCCCACAGTGCCTGCTGCTGAGGTTACAGAATTACACAGCTGTGCGGGAATGGCTCAAATAATCTCAAACCATACCCACCAACTGGCTAAACATATGCTGAAAGAATGCCTCCCTAGCAGCTTATGGTTATTCTAGAAGGGAAACTCAAGTTCCATTGCAATGTCAGGAAGAAGGGATGAGAGGGGCTGGGTGGAGGTGGCCAAGGAAGGGCCCGGGACCAGGTGCTGCCAGACAGGGACTCTAATCTTGGCTCCATTACTAATTAGCTGTGTGACTGAAGGTAAATCACTTAATCCCCAGGCTTCAGCTTCCACCAATGTAGCCCAGGGGCAAGCTCTGTTTATGGCCCCTGCAGACGTTGAAAGCACAGCTGCAATGCTCCATTCCCTCCAGCAGGAACATGCAGTGTAGAAGGCTGGGTAACAGGCTGTCACAGACCTAGCATGGGTTCATGCCTACTGTGGACTCCAGTGCATTAGGATGAGGTGATCCAGCAAAGAGAAAGCAATGTGGCATCATCAAGGCCCACCCAACTTAAAATGAGCAGGATAATAATGGGCAGGACAATAAATTACTTAGAACACTGGGATCAAGTCATCTGGGCAGTATCACAGTATGCTAATAACACATTCAATTTCCTTCAGGCCCAGACTTTCAAAAGAACTCACTGGACTCCGGGGAACTCACCAAGTGGGTCTACAGATACCCCACCAGGGGGAATGAGAGATGGACATGGAAAAGAAGAAGTAGGGAAGAGGAGGAGGGAAGCTGAGGAAAACATGACTCAAAGCTGCACCCCATGCCCAGCACAGATCTCATTCTAGGGTGTGCCGGAATGAGAACTCCAAGCCGCTGTGTCTCTCCATGACTACCACCTGCTTTCTTTCTTGGCAGATTCCTTCCACGTCCATCTCTGTAACCTCCTCATGTCATTTTTACAAAACATGCTCATTGTCACTGAGGGGGTCACCATGAGAAGGGCAACATCTATATTTGTAGTCACGTCTCTGTCAAAGCGGCACAATGTCTCGCCCATAAGCATAATGACAGGCTCATATACTGTGCTTATCATTAGACCTTATGATATTTGAAGTGTTGCCCACACAGAGAAAAAAAGTTAGGCATGGTGTGCCTACAAACGCACTGAGGGACCCCAGGCACCAAAGCAAACTGACTGACTGGCAGGCTATCACATGACTTGTTGACTTACTGGAAAAGTAGTATCTGCCCAATACTTCTGAGAACCTTGGCCCAGTGCTATTCAGCTTGCACATTTGGTTATGTTAGATGTCCTTCAGTGACAGTATATCTTTGGTGACTGATGGGATAAACCACAAGGATCATCCCCAAAGGTCTACGAACCAACAGAAAAGAGGTTGGCCTGAAATTTGTTTCCAAGGTTTGAGAGCCTGTGTCATGCTCAATAGGGTTCACGTATCACCTCACAGGGACATTATTTTTCCTTTAGAGGTGACACACATGGACTTCTCCAATCAGTGTTAAAGTTCTAGGTCATAAATACCTATTAAGTTTGTTTTGACCTAGAAACTTGGGAGTTGTTAGGTAACTCTTTTACTAGGGCACTGTGAAAACATTAATAAGACACTCTGGGCATGAGCGTACTGAGGGGGTCCACCGTTTCAATCTTTAATTAGCATTCTGCAAACAATACTAAAATTTAACTTTTGCTATAATTATAAAAATACTCATCACTGTGAATGAATATTGTAGGATGTTCACTCCCCCAAAGAAAATGTTGGTCTATGATTTAAATAGAATATTTTTTTATTTATTCATTGTCTTAATTTATCTCAGTTTCCCAGGGAGTTTTCAGTGTCTTTAAGATTTTTGTTGATCAAAATCTTTCATATCAAGTTAGCTAGTTTTCATTCTGCTGAGGCCTTTCTGTTAATTCAAAAGACTGTCCATTTTCCACTCCAGAACATCAAAACAAGAATGTGCTCAAAAATGCTTTAAAGGCTTCCCATGGACTCTACATACAGCCGGTTTCACGTGGTGAGCAAGGCCCTTCTGGAAGTTTGCCTGGGCTTCCTCCACACCACAGTAGCTCTCTAATGACATACTCCACTTGGTCTCAGTGCCTCCTCCCAACCATGGCTTCCATCGGCAGTCCATTCCAGTGTCTTCCTTAGAGTGTTTCCGATTCTTCCTACCTTCCCACAAGTAATGTCTAATGTCTGCCCACTCATCATTCACCTCGGCCAGACTGTAGGAGTGACTCAATAAAGATTAAAGTATCACTACCAAACAAATGAACTTTAATTTACTATAGGAGTGAAACCCTCTATTATTAAATTACCTGGCTGGGGAGATATCTCAGTCAGTAAAGTGTGTGTCACACAAGTATGAGAACCCAAGTTCCATTCCCGATATACATGTTAAAAAGCTGGGCATGGGGAGGAAGCATTCTTACGCTCTCGGTGCTCGAAAGACGGATAACAGTGAGACTCCTGGGGCTCATTGCCTGGCCAGCCCAGTCTCACCTGTGAGCCTCAGGTCCCAGGGAGAGACAGACATTATTTCCAAAAGCAAAGCAGACAGTCCCTGAGGACTGCTGACCTCTGCACCCACACACATTAACACAGACATAACTTTTTTAAAAAGTAAAGAAATAACCAAAGAACAGTCCTACAAGTGATCATTACTATGTAAGAAAGCATGATAAAAGCTTACATTCAAAATGATCAAGAACAGCGCCATGCCTCAGAGCACACTGACTGCTCCTCATCTGCTGGAACCTGAAGTGTTTCACAGTGTTTCTCTCTGTTGCATCTGGGCACTTGTGTCTGTGCAATGAAGTACCTCAGGGAAGGGAGCCCATTCCAAACCTGAAGGTCCTTTGCACTTCATACAAAGGTAATTCTGTGCCATGTTTCTGGTGACCCGGTGTTTTGAGTGTGGAACTGCCAAGGGCAGGATGCCCACTTCATCATGGTGATATTTTAAGTTCCCACGTTGGAAGATTGCAGCTTTCTGATTTTGGCATTACAGACAGTTAACCTGTAACTGTTTCGGTGTTCTATCAATACCAAGAATTATCTCTTTTAAAATCTTATCTAATGCTTGGGTCGTAAAGGTGCCAATTCCTTGACCGTATAGTAAAAACGCCTCTTCAGCTGTTGTTCGGTAATTCACAATGCTTTCTTTTAAGTCACTCATTCTGGCTTTTGTTTGTCTCTCAGTAAGCTGGGTATCAATCACTTCCTTCTTTCTGATGGAAAATTATTATGACATGCACAATACCTCTTCATATAGGATGCAAACTGTACCTGTTTCTATCAAGAACATTTAAGACTTTCAGCAATTCAAGCTTTAATCCACATAAAATTGCTTTTGGTATATGGCTAGAATCAATGACTCAGCCCATCACTTAACACATATGCCAAGCACATGTGTTAAATAATCCGTCCCTTCCCTGCCGGCTTCTGACCCTAGCCAGGCAGCACTCCTCAGCTTGGTGATTGCTGGCTCTTCTCACTCTTTATTCCCTCCATGGATATTATCCACTCTTGTGGTGTGGCTTCAACCACTACTCATACACTAATGACTTCCGAATCTGTTTCATGGAATTGGCCCCTGCCCAGCTTCAGACTAACCAGTTACCAGACAAGTGTGTGCTTATCTACAAAAATCCACTCAAGTAGGTTCCCGAAGCAATGTGAAAATACTTGGATGCTGTATGCACTGGATGCCTCGGAGTCCTCAAAAATCCAAAAGGAAATACAGGGAAATTCACTTTCCCCTCGAGATTTGTTCTCTCAGGCCCGGGGCCAATTCAGGATTACTCAAGACAGTCACTCTTGACTCTTCTTCATCCCTCCCACCTGATCACCAGTGTGACTCCCAAACACCCCTCATTTTTCCCACCCTCTATTCCTCTATCTCCTTTGCCATGACCTCCATCACTTCTGGCACAGGCAACATAAGCCATCACTTAATTCGGTTCATCTCTCCAGCAAGCACCTCCAGCCAATTCAGCTTCTTCATAAGACTCAGGGCTTCCCATAGCAGCCATGTCTCCCTCCCATTCTCTCCATCCCATCCTTTTGAGCTATGGAAAACAGCAGGGGACTGTCCCGCCCACATTACTGACATTACAGCCAAAGTCACAATCTCCTACCCTCTCCATTCTAGGGGCATTGAGCCTTCTTGCCTCTCAGGCTGACCCTCCTATCTCAGGCAAGGGACCACCTGCTCTTTAATTTCGCTTTCTGTGCTTACCACAAAACATGGAAATAGTAGTCCCCCTCTTTCCACTTTCCTACTGCTTTTGAAAGTCTTTGAAGAGAACATTGCCTTATGACCCAATTTCGCTTAAGAGCACTTCATACCCACTGTCTACTCAAGACTTATTTGACAACCGGAGAAAACTTTCTTAAACGACGTTCTCAGTGAGGACTTACTACGGTAACTCTCTTGACTGTTCCCCCACTGTTCCTTCACATCCCGAAAAGTGAGGTAAACACAATACATTTAGAAATGAAATGCAGCCTTGGCAAGCCTGGCTCAAATAGCTGTTAGTTTCTTTTTTAAATACACCGGTTAAACCCACTCATAACGGCCTGCTGAAATTCCACGGGGAGATTGCTAATTATGCAATTATTTCATCCACTTCAACTGCTAGCTCTGCCAGGAAATAAGCAACTCCTGTTTTCAGACAGCATGCACTTGTATGCATTGTTGAGTGGCAGGCACCTGTCTAAGTTCCTTAAATATGGCATTGGCTTTAATTCTCGTGTCAATTCTATGAAGTCAGTGTCTCTACCCTCCCTCCTTTTACAGTAAGGCACTGAAGCACGGAGGTCAGACGTCTAAGACGCAGAGCTGGGAAACTTGAACTCAGCACCGCTTACAAATCTCAGTTCTAGAGCACTGCACTTAACTGTGAAATCCACAGCAAAAGACCCAGAGAACTCAGGAGTCCCGGGCTCCAGCACCTATTCTAGCACTAACATGTTGGCAGCAGGAATAGGACAAACAGCTGGAATGTTAGGTTTTTGCTCTCAAATGACAGGACTCTGATTCAAGGCTGTCTTACTTTACATGTCACCAAAACCAAATGAAACAAACACAGTGACTATACTCTCAGGATGCTTGGCCTGTTACCTTCAAGCAACCAGCAGCTGTGGACTGTGTTCCCCTTCCACCCTGATGGGTTAATGCTGTCACCTGCTTCTTGGGACACTTGATAATCATATCCTGATCCGACAGTCTGAGCTGAGGGAACAAAATGGAAAGTAACTTCCATCTTCGTACTCCCCTTCCAATGCTAAGTATACTTTTGATTAGTTGAGCTCTTAACTGAAGGTGCAAACTCAAACATGCTCCAAAAGCCAGACAAAGTGGTTGTGACTAGCTGAGGACAGCTCGGTGGTAGCAGCCAACAGCCACAGCCGCTGTCTGTTTTATACCAGAGATACAGGGCATCCCACGGCTCCGGAGCTTCCGGCTTTGCAGAAGTCTGAGCTGCTCTTTTGTTTTGTCTTGCACAGACTCTGAGGGAGGCAGAGCTGCTTGCTGTCTGCAGGGTAGGCCCCTTCCCCTACAGGCTCCGGAGATCTAGGCTTTTCCCATTCCTGAGCAGAAGAAGAGATTTGCTACCTTCCAAAAGTAAAAAACAAACAAAATAAAACAACAACAACAAAAAACATGTGAAATCTCCTTATTTCAAAATGCTAGTAACTAATTTAGGGGAAAAATACCACAAGACTATTCATGCCAAACAAAACACATTTCCAGGCCAAAACACTTCTTAGGGAGCCAGCTAAAAGCCTTAAAATGAAACAAACAAACAAACAAACAAACAAACAAAATTCCACAAACTCAAAAACAAGGCAAACAAACCAATACTTGTCTTAAAATATAAATTATTCTAATATTTGTATTTCAATGCAGATACTGACCTAAATGGGCCTTAATGGTTTAGTATATTTTAGAGTCATAAACTGATAGCTTTTACGTTCACTGTCCCCCCTCTCCTTTTATTTTTAGAACTCAAAACCTAGTATCAGTTTAGACGACAAAAAATGCTTTTCAAAAGAACAGTGGGGAAGGAAGACAGAGGGAGGAAGGCTCTCCCTACCTTCATCAGAAGAGTGGACCAGAAAAACAAAACAGAAACAATCAAACAAAAAAGCCAAATGTAACCAAACCAAACAAACAAAACCCCAAAGATTTGGAAATAATGGGCATTTGTTGAAACTATTTTAAAGAGGGTCATTTTGGTCAAGAAGCAGACTGAATTAGCTGTTGTTTGTGAACAACAGCTGACAAGAACCAATTTAAGGAAGGAAGGTTTGGTCATTCTGGCTCCTGGTTTGAGGATCAGGCCAGCAAGGTGGTGAAGACATTGTGGTAGGAGCCTGAGGCTGCTGGTCACACTATTTTCTGTCGCCAATTAGCATAAAGCTAATGCTTTTGTTCTATGCCCATTTTCCTTACTCCAACATGAATGGACCCCAACACAGGTTGCTGCCCTCCTTCAGAAGGTCTTCCCCGGCTCTTAAGCCTTTCTGGAAACACCCTGGTACTCACACCCAAAGGCTTGCTTCCTAGTGATTTTTAAATTCCATCAAGCTTAGGACCAGGATTAAGCATCAGCATGGCATGGCCCTACACACCCAGAGACTCATATGCCTGATATTGATCCTCGGTCAGAATACTTGGAAAGTATTGAGAAAGGGGGTCTGGGGCATTGAGAGAACAGGTTACAGTGGCCAGCTGCGCCCCTGACTTGACAATCTGTTAGTTTAACAAAAACTTTACTCTTTTAAGTGTTCTCATTCTATCTCTCCACAGGCCAAGCCAGTCCCTATGTATGGTACCCAATGAGCCTAAGGATTGTGGGTAAGTAAGCTCCAAGAATCTCCAGTCACATTCGGAAAGCTTTCCGGATACTTTAGTCTCAAGAAGCTTTATATTAAGGGCATAGTAAAATGAGCACAAAGGGCACCTCTTAAGGACATCTAATTACTCCCTACTTGCTGGCACATTGGTACTGGAGAAATAAGACAAATGTCCAGAGTCAGGCTGGACGAGTCCCTCTCAGCCCTCACTTACTGCAGTGATCCCAGCCAATTCCCCAAACTGCACGCAGTCATGCCAGAGTCTTCCCTGGCTCTCCCTGGCCTTGAGGTAGTCCCAATCTGAACATGGCACAAGTTTTTTGCCATCTCCTGCCAGCTTTGCCCCTGAACCCCATGTTTGTTCCACTCCTTCTTCCACGGCCATGGCTCAAGCCCAGTAAGTGTGCAGGGCTCTGCCTTCCTCTGTCATTGTTCCACCCAGATTTCCCTCCCAAATCTTCTTTTTCCTCTTTCTCTTTAACAAACATCAACTTGTCCATCAGATCCCAGCTTATAACCGCCAAGTGCAAACCTCCCATGTACCTGCAGCTTACTTAACACATATGCCTCTCATAGTAGACAGAAATAGCTCATGAAACCCTCTTGCTCAGCAAAATGGATACGCTTTTCCCCTTAAGGAAAATGCCATGCAACAAATATGACATTTTTGAATATACAAAAACACAGAGATGGCCAAAGAATAACAGTTGCCAAAGCAAGAAAGCTACCTTCAATAGGAGTAAAAATACACAATTCAAACACTAAGAGATATCAGCAGACAGTAAATAGTGAATGTGATGTGGCATGCAATGCCACAATGGCTTAGGGTTAGTGAGAACGATGCCTGCAATGCAGAGAAGCTCACCTCCACCGTAACCCTCACTGTCTCGGGCATGCTCACAGTGCTTGGGGAGGGGGAAAGTCTCTCACTTACTACTTGATGAAGAAACCAAGGGGCTAAGTGACTTGCTCAGCCTTGTGACCTGTAAAGAATAAAGCCAGAAATGGAACCCAGGCTTCTGACTGTGACTCCAAGGTCTGAGTCATGTTATGATGCAATTTTACATGATGATGATGATGGTGGTGGTGATGGTGACAATGACAAACTGAGCTGCTAAAGCACTTATTGAGCATTAACTTATTTGCTCAGTCAGTGCCAGGCATGGTGGTACATTCCTTTAGTGCCAGCAGCAAAGAGGTAGAGAGGCACAAGGAGGCCAGTCTGGTCTACATAGAGGGTTCTAGGATATCTAGGACTAGGTAGATAAACGCTTTCTCATAAAACAAACAAACCAACAACAAAACCAACCAACCAAACAAACAAACCCATTTCTAGGAACTATTCCGCAAGAGACATTAGATAAGACTGCAAAAAAGATGTTCACTGAAGACCAGGGTGCCTATGGCTTTGAGGCCCAAAGCACTCTGGCCCACTTCTTGCTGCATTCCTACAAATTTCTTAAGAACTTAGGTTAATTTAAGTAAAACCTACATTCATTTTTAAATTGATCCTGACTTTCCCCCAGGTGTTCTAACACCTCCCACCCGCCCTCTCTCTAGATGTAAGTACAATTTGTTTCCTGCAAGTCTCAAGATATTTTCAGCTTACACACAAAACAGATGCTTGATTCACAGCCCCTGAGTTTTTCTTCCTTAATCTTCCCCTTATTCCCCCCCCCAAAAATGGCTTGCAAAAAAATGATAAGGCTTGCAAACAACCATGGTGGTTCTGGTTCATCTGGGAGGCCAAGACAGGAGGGTCACCTTAGGGAGCACGGATCAACGAAGGCCACGCAACAAGGATCCTGTCTCAACAAAGCAAAGAAAAGCACCCTAGCAGCTCTTGAGTCACCCCTTCCGGAACAGCAGCATCCACCTCCCCCGCAGGTTTGGCAGCTACAGCTTCATAATTTCTGAAACCCAGAACTGCCCACTATCCCGCTAGCCCGCTATCCCCCATCCTCTCGGATAGCCCCTGAGGCAGGCACGCCAGCCTCTTGCCTGCACTGCTGTCAGTCAGTGAAGTGCCCCTCCCACCTCCACCCTTGCTTCCCACACAGCCATTCTGCACGGAGCAGGCACTGTCGCCATCCAAAAGTACCCATCACACCCTGTCACTGTGGATTTAAAACTGGAGCCAATGCTTACACACACGCTCTTCTTTCTCTCCCATGGCCCTGAGAGCCCATTCCCCTTTCAGACATGCCTTCCTCGTTTCAGCCACCTCCTGGTCCTCATATTCACCAGGCCTGGACCCCCTCAGGAACCTGTATGTTATTCCTGCTACACGGACCATCCTTCCCTGGACCTCTCCAGAGGTGCTATGAATCAGCCAGTTTTGCATTAGAACGCACTTGCCCAGCAAGTCCCCTCCCATCACCCAGGTGAAGAAGTGTACCCAGCGTCCTCCCACAAGTCCTGACACTCAGGCTCCTCACCCTACATCACCATGCACGGCTCCTGTTCTTAGAGCACTCATCAATATCTGGACTTGTAATTCTTGTTTACTGCCTAGGGCTCCCCAAGAGGCAGGTAAGCTCTAGAGAGTAAGACTCATCCCTCTCCCTCAATGCTGTAGCCCCCAGCAGTTACAAAAACTGCCAAACATGCAGAAAGGTGTAGAGGAAATAAGTCACATAAAAGGAACAGTGTGCATAATTGTGTTTCGTGGAGGATGGTCAATTTAAGTTCTATTTTTTAAAGTCATATTACAAAAACCATATATGTATATTTCAGCCAGGGCCTAACATACTTGGAGGCACAAATACTAAATATTTACTATTGCTGTGATGAAACGCCATGACCAAAGGCAACTAGAGAGGAAAGAGTTTATTTCACTCACAGATCTATAGAACAGTTCATCATCAAAATCAGTGAAGGCAGGAACTTACCCAGGGCAGGATCCTAGAGGCAGGAGCTGATGCAGAGGCCATGGAGGGGTGCTGCTTACTAGCTTGCTACCCCTGGCTTGCTCAGTCTGCTTTCTTATAGAACCCAAGACTATGCTGCCCAGGGGTGGCACCGCCCACAATGGGCAGGTCCCTCCCCATTGGTCACTAATTAATTACACTTGGATCTTACAAAGGCATTTTCTGTCAACTAGGCTCCTTCCTCTCTGATAACTCTAGTTTGTGTCAAGCTGACATAAAACTAGCCAGTACACTGTCTAAATACGCACAGAAATCAATCTAGCACATATAAGGTAGTATCATGTGCAGTTACCCTATGGTTAAGACTGAAACTTTAAAAGAATTAATCTCCAAGCTTTCTCAATTTTTATAAAGTATTTTACCTGAGTAATTTTACAGATATTTCCACTTCTTTTTTAGAAACAGCGTCTCTTTAGGTAGCCCTGGCTAGCCTAGAACTCACTATGCAAACCAAACTCACAGGATCCACTAATCTTCCTGCCTCTGCCTCCCAAGTACTGGCCATTAATGGGGTGTCTACTATACTCTAAATATAGTTCAACCTCTAAAAATATACAGATGTAGGATAAAAAACAACTCCCAGGAAAGATATGACAAAAATAAAATAAACAAGTATTTTTTCTGATTACTCAATTACAGAACAAAATGATCTAAACTATACCAAAAGTCTGTAAGTTTCCGACTCAGGAAAGAATCTGAAAGTCACTGGAAGCTGTGGTTTGATGGCTAATGTCCCCCAGGGGTCCACTGTGACTGGCGGCAAGGCCTTGGGCTGCTGGTATGAGAAGATGGATCTTTGAGAGGTTTAGTGGCAAGTCTGTGGGTCATTTTAGGTATGTACTCAGAAGGAATTGTGGGACCCCCATCTTTCTGATTTCCAGTTTGGTGAAGTGAGCTCTCCCATGTATCAATACCTCAATGATGAGTGCAGCAGAGGGTCCTCGCTAGAACTGAGGCGAGGCCAGCACTATGCCCTTCACCTGGAAAACTAGGAGCTCACTAGCCTGTGTCCGCTATTCCAAGATAGCAACAGAAGACCGACTGGGGTAGGGGTAGGGGCTTTATGCCCAGTGACTATTGTTTTAATTATGAATTTTAAAAGGTAAGCGATGTAAATTCTCAGATTAAGGTTTGTTCATAAGATAGAATGTCACACTGAATCAATAAATATTGAATAATTTTTAATAACACGGGAAACATTTCCTGAAATGTCATGTTACAAAATGGAGGAAAATATGAATGTCCAACATGGCCTACATATTGTGAAGAGGGAAAATATGGGCAAAGAAATACTATAGTTTCAAGCTAGTCATTTGCTGGCCATGCCTCTTTTGACATTTGAAAACAAGACCAACATCCAGAAGCTCTGTAAATACCCACCCTGAATCACAGGTCGACAATCTCTGGAGTTTTCCATTGGCTCATCTTCCCTTATAGATTCCCGTGTTAACTTTCTGCCACTATCACAAATATCAAAGAAAACCAATGCACAGTGTCAGTTTATTGGCACATAGTTTGGAGGTCTGTGCCCATGGCACCCTTTGCTACATGTGTACAGGGAAGGAAACACGATGGCAGGGGCATGTGGAGGGGCAAAACAACTCACACCACATGAGAAAGCAGAGGAGGAAAGGGGGCTACTGTCCCACGAGACGCTGACCTCAGGACCTCCCACAAGAACTCCCTCTTGAAGGTTCCGCCACAATAGCAATACTCATCCCAGGAGACCAAGCCCTAACACACAGACCATGGGAGCACATTAGCCTCCAAATCACACATAGCAGCAATCTCCAAAACAGATCATTTCAGCCACTATCTGCTACCCAGAGCATCGCTATTATCTTTCCTATAGAGTTAAGAAGATCTCGTGGAAAGCTGGGTGAGGTGAAAAATAAAACAAACAAACAAACAAAAGCACCAGATCAGAAGTGGTCCTGTAGCTTCTTCCACCTCCACTGTCCTATAAGCCTGAGTCTGACCCTAAAAGTACAGTCTATGGCACATGCTGACAGCACTCATGGCTTTGACTGTTGAGTTGGAAAGCTCCAGAACACAGTCCTCTCTAATGGCAGTGATCCTGGCCTTCAGGAAAGCGTCCCTATATCCTACACTTAGGCAACAGTCTGCGTCTGCGTGCCTATATAATACAGCTGCTGTCTCCTTGCCATCATACACTCCTTGCATCTCACGAGGAGAAGTGCTGGAGAGTGACCCCACCCCGACAGAGGTGAGCTAACTGCTGGTTCCAGCAGAGGAGCATGGAGTGAAGTGGGCTGTGAGAAGCAATGGCATAGATGGAAATATGACGTGTGATAAAACTGGACCTTGCTGGTGGTCCCTACCTGTGTCTACAGCTTCCCAAGAGCATTACAATGTCCACAATTCACGATGAGGAAATAAAATGTCATGGAGGTACCTTTTGTGTACTAATGGGTCTCTCTGCTTTCATCAGAGAGCTTGGACGTACTGTAGATCCACACACTGTATGCCGTGCACAGCTGCTACTTTGTCTCTGCACAGTTCATTAATGCTGAGCAGTTTCACATACTGCTGGGTGTAGACCACTGCCCTTGTCTCATGAGAAAATCACATGCTGGAAATTTCTCTCTCAGAATATTTGTAAATGCCACGCAGTTTTCAGCCTACTAGCCTAAGAAATTGTCCCCTAAGTTTAATATAAGTCATCTGTAAATGTCAACAAGGTGATGTAACAGAGCTGCCGATCATCGGGCAGGTTGAACAAGCAGTGTTTGTGTTCGCTGAAAAGTAGCATCACGTGCTTTCTTTTGAAAGGGCAGGACAGGAGACCAGGATTCGCTACTTGCCACCTTCCTTCAATAACCTCCTGGCTCCACAGTGCAGTGGTTGCTCCTGTGTGTCATTCAAAGGGCAAGGGCACCTGTGTCCGGGGCACTGTGGTCTATCTAGTACCTGGAAAAACAGACACACCCGCCGCTGACTGAGTCAGACCTAACGCTGAAGCTATCACAGGACTACTCCAGACAACTACAGAAGGAAAAAAAACAAAACACAAAACATTTCTTCAGTTCAAGAACAATGCACTGGTAACAAATAGCATCTTCATGACAACAGGGGAAGGCAAGTGCCACCAAACTTGATGACCAGAGTTCAATCCCTGGAGCTGTCACAGTGGAAAGAAGAAACAGTTTCCTGGGAGCTGGCCTCTGACCTCTCAAGTATGCACTGTGGCACGAAGCAGCACCGCAAGCCCATACGCACACTCCAACAAGCACATGGCTTTCCTTTAAAATATAAAATTATTTCCCAGTGACCAGGAACAGTATTATGTAAGGATGCCCTGGAATGTTTTTTGTTACCCATGTAGTTTATAAAACAAAACTATTCTACCTAGGAATTCTCTAATATTAATAACACTCAGTCTTCATCATCCTACATGGATGGGGTATGTTGGGCAAGCCTTCTCTACTGGTAAGCACCAAGGGCTGGCATCATCACCCACCCAATAAGGACTGAAACAGGCACGGAACTTACTCAAGTTCACACAACTGATGGGAACGGAAATGGAACTTCCTCTCAGACCCTGTACTGTACCACATGCTTTTCAGATACTGGGAATTCAAGGGAGTCAAAGAGCAACAGAGCTAGAGTTGCTACACACAGAAACAGCCTCACCTGGTGTCTGGAGCAGACTCTTGGCATCATCCTACACAGCGTTATGAAATCGAGCACACCTGTGTACACCAACACACACTCCAAAAACAAAACTTAGATCATGCCGGCTTGTAAACCAGCTTGTCTGCACATCACTGGGTGCCCCCTTCATGACTGTCCCTCCACTATACATGAATACCACAACCCATTCCTATTACTGGGCAGGGAAGCTGTTCCCAGTGTGCAACTAGTGTTAACATAGTTACAAAGAGAATTACAGGGGTGTGTTTAGGGTGTCCATTCTGGGGGAGTGGCCCCCAGCATCTGCAGACAACTTGTCTCCCTCATCTCCCTTCCTGATGTTGACACACACCACTAAGTGGGCTCGACACCACGTTGGTGATGCCAGCAGGAGCACCCCCACACTGGTACTGTGGAGGCCAGGCTGTTTCTACACACATGCTCACCACCACCACCACCCCACCCCGCTCCTGGTTTAAATTCCTAGGGGTAGAAATGCCTGACTAAGGGACAGGGCACATTTTTGAGGCTTTTGATGAGTAATATAAAATTGGCCTCCTGGAAAGTTACAACAATTCCAACATCCTCCCGGGAGCATCTCAAAGGCGACAATTTCCAGAGTGTGGGGGGCTTGCTAGTTTTTATTTCAAGCAGTCAAATTCTGACAGGGCCATAAGGTTTCAGAATAGTGAAGCCACTGAAAAGACACATCTAAGAGAAAGGCAAAACAATCCAAGGAGCAGTTCAGTCTTCAAAGCACATACGTTTTCAAACAAAAAAGACAAAATCGTCAGGATACGGGTATTGGCAGGCTGGCTGGGTGACTCCTGCAGAATCCAGTCAGTAAGGGGCATGACGCGGCCACACCTGCCAGTCTGGCTACAGCCTAGGGTTAGGAGTTTGGCTTTTAATAGTTGCACACTCTTTTTTTTTTTTAAGCAAGAAACTCAAGAAATTATATATTCTTTCATATTGTATAAACACTCTCTCACAGCCAATGTGCCACTCTAAAAGCCTCAAAATTCTTTTAGATATTTATTTACTCAGCAACTATGGGTGTGTTTGCTGTGCGATAGACTACGCCAGTGCGGAGGACACGTGTTGACCCCCTCAGGGAGATGCTCTAGACAGAACTCAGAACCCTACAGGCAATGGTCAGTACAAGGGGGTTAGGATACCAGCTGTCAGTGACTGTTCCCAGGGAAACTGTGACATCTGTGGGTCTCAGCTTCTTTACATATTAAAACTCCAGAAGCTGACCTGGTCACTCTGACTCTCAAGGTCCACAGTGTGACAAGGTCATTTGAATCCTTAATTGTATATTTTCCCAAGACCTTATATTTCCACCTCTTTCTAGATCTTGCATAGGCTCACCCCTAAAACCATTTTTTTTAACTACAGTAAAATTGGTGACTCTAAAGGAGTAACCATGGCATAGAGTTCCAGTCAGATGATTTTTGCTCCTGGATTTTACTGTTTCTTTGGAGAAGTTTCCTGAACATTCTCACCTTTTTCACATGTATGCTATAAATACAAAGGCACAAAGAATGGCACATCGGTGGGTCTCCAGGCCTGCTGGGTGGAAACAGCTGGCATCTTGTCATCATGTCTTCATGTTTACAGTCGTGCTTAAACACGCAGGTTTACGGCGTGCAATTCCTGGCCACAGAGTCTCACCTTCATCCTAACCCATGGGAGCTCAACCAACCCACGCAATTCAGTCTATGAAGGATTACAACTCAGGTGCCCCGTTAGCATTTTCTAATATTAGAAGCGGGAAGCACTCTTCTGTCACCACTTGTTATTTTCCACCAGATGTTCCTGCTACTACCATGTCAACTGTCCTCAGATCTGGGGACTCCTTGTAGAAGTCTGCTTTGTGGAGCAAAGCACGCGAGCGCGCGCGCGCGCACACACACACACACACACACAAAGCACACACACCTTTAGGACGTCGTATCGCCTCCTGGTGGCCCTTCAAGATACCACCACTTAGCAAGAGATGTGCTGATTCCAATTTGTTCAGCCTCATAAACCAAAAGAATGAGTAACAGCCAGAATTTTCTCACCATGCAAAAGTACACTGGAAAACAAGAACATCCACCAGACATTTTTTCCTCACCCTCCAACACTCAGTGTGGCAAGGCCTGTGAGCACCAACCTCAGCTTCCTTCGGCGGCAGCCTCGTGTGACTACAAAGACTGCATTCGGTATCACTCAAGATAACATGACAACTGGAATCCCTGTCCTGCGATTCACATAAGGACTGTGTGGAAGTGCTTGAATTTCTAAGTGTCCAAACCCCCCACCATTCCTCCCAGGCTTAGGCTACTCTCCTGAAGTGAAAAACTCAGAAAATGACAAAGGCTACTCTGCTGGAGACTGACGCATTTAAAAATCCATTCTATTCTTCGGTGTCTGCACAGGTTGAACTACACAAAGTTGGGAGACACAATTATTTTATGTGGAAGCAGGTTACTACTGTCAGGTATCAACCAGTCAGAACAGGAAATCTTTTTAAAGGAGGAGGAGAAAAGAAAAGAAAAATCAAACTCGCATTCTGCGAGATTATAGAACTCCTAATACAAAACAGGAGTCCAACAGTAAATCAGCAGAAAGACAAGACTCCGACCACACAGCTACAACAACTGCTTGGCAGCAAACCCATTTTCTCAAGCTTTCAATTAATATAAAGGAACATATATTTAGAAGGACAAACAGATTAGGAGTTGGGAAGAGGAAATACCACAAGTTCCTGCTATTTCCTAAAATAGAGCAGGCACACACACATTCCTCCTGTGAGAATAAAGTACCTGAGTTTGGCACAGCTCTTGAGTCATGCACATTCACAGAGAACCTAATGTGTAAAAAGGCTTCTGGATCTTTCACTCAAATATAAATGGCTGCTCCGGAACAGGTGATGAAAAGTCAGACTGAATCTCTCTCAGAAATCACTATGACTTACTAAAAGGGGCTGTGTGCGTTTTGGTTGGTTTGTAGCATTGACTTGAATTGCACAGCAGAAGAATAAGGGGCAACTGGCTTAGGACAGCAATTTGAGAGTATGTTAACTGTTACACACATAGCAAGGTCCAGGACTAGAGCCTAGGTGCAGAGTCGGATGCCTGCCTAAGAATTCTAACTAAAAGCCAGGCAGGATTATTTCTCACACCCTTTACTTGCTCAGGCCACAGCGGGACAGAGTGGAGCCTCCACTGCATTTGCCACAGGGAGCAGCAAGAGCTGTCCTGAGCTCCCGGAGCCACCGGCACCTCAGCTTCCGCCCCTTATCCCCTTACAGTCTCCACAGACAGCATCTGAATCGCAGCACGTGCTGGCAGCCTCCCTTCTCCCCCACCATCCAGCACGGGGCTGTGTGGTGGCCCTGTGCTGCCTGGCTGTTGGCACCTACAGTGCCCTCTACCTGAGCTACACTTCCCCTTTCTCCAGAATCACCACAGGCTGCTCCTCCGAATTCAGTGATCAGCTCCAACCTGTCTATCCTGGAGAGGCTTCTTTGCGCCCCCCGCCCCCACGCCCCAGGCAGCAGCCCACACCGTGGCCTTCTCTGCCTCAGCCATGCTGAGGTTCATTGTTCCCCAGCTCCTTCCCACTGCCTGATACCATCTTTCTTGACTGCTCCCTCCCTCCTTTACCTTAGCTCCACAATTCAAATGGGAACTTGTGACTCTTTATCTTGTATAAGCTGGATCTCAATTTGGATCCCCAAATTGCCTGGAATACTAACAGAAGACTGGTAATAGTATGAAGAACAAATATGGACAGTGTTAACACTTTTGTATTGAAACTGCAATGTTAGGTCCCATATAAAAAAGACAGAAAAAAAAATAACCGAAATACTAAAAGATTCAAATGGGTTTTAATTAAACTTTTGAGAGGATCTTCACAGAAAAAAAGAGGAGGAAGGCAGGAGACAAATCCTCCAGATATGCTCACATCGGGCCATATAATGCAGCATGCTCAAATGCTAGCATTAGCACTACCTAACCTGTACAATTTATTCTGCTTCCAAAATCACTCTAAGAGATGCCAAGGACAAATACTTCTAAAAGTATCCTTCCCCTAAGTGTTGGCAGTAAACCTTCCCCAAACTATAAAGGTGTGAAAGCAATTTGTTCACACTAAAGGAGCAGCTAGTGATGATCCAGCACAGAGGGCAGAGCTGCATCCTAATGACAAACACATTTTCTGAAATGGAAAAACTGTCCTGTCCTCAATTTAATAAAAGGTATGAGCCTTCTCTGCATATTCAAAAACATTTAAACTCTTAAGTTTTTTTGTTGTTGTTGTTGTTGTTTGTTGGTTTTTCAAAGACAGGGTCTCATTATATAGCCCTGGCTTGGAACTCAGTACGAAGCTTGGCTAGTCTAAAACTCACAGAAATCTACCTGCCCTTGCCTCCTGGGTGCTGGGATTTAAAGGCACCACAACAGGGTCTGGCAGATTATACTTATAATTGCACATTTGTTACTTTCTGTTGTTGAAATCAGGCCCAAACTCTCATTAGTGGACTGACTTTAGATCCTGACCACCACAGCTCTCATTTCACAGCAAAGATGCCACAAATCCCTTTGGAATCATAAAAGCAAAGGATGTGCACTGGGCAGAGCAGGCATCTACTTCCTGCAATGTGAAGAAACAACATACCACTGTCTTTAAGCCCTGGGAATAACTGAAACCCACTTAAAAGCCTCAAAAAAAAAAAGTGCTTTACAATAAACTCACAGCAAGCTATCAGAAAGAATCTATACCTATCAAGAAAGAGAAGCTTAAATAAACTATGGTTCATCCTTAATGGAGTTCTCAGATGCTGAGAGTGAGTGAGTGAGTTTTTTTAAGGTACTGATGGAGACTGTCCGGACATAGGATTCTGCACCAGTAAGTGAAGAAGCTGGTGCAAAATAGGGCATACATACAATGTATCCCACCCGGTCTGTAGGAAGACAAAAAGAGCAAAATGTTTACAAAGTTTTAGGCTGTGTTTGGAGAGAGACAAGAGCCAGTAAGCACCATACTTGCTGATGCTATGGCGTGTGGGGAGATGTGCTCTTTCTTTACTCTGAACTTCTGAATCTTCTTGTAACTTCTGAAGATTCTTGTAACTCTTGAATCTTCTCCAACTTAAAGAGACATCCTACAAACTAGTGATAACATCTTCACATGCTCACTTATACAATTACTAATATTATCCTCAACAATGAGTCTTTAGAAGTGAAAGTTTTAAAAAATCAGAAAAGTCTCATTCAGTTTTAACAGCACAGTCCCCGATTCTCATTTCCCAGAGGAGAATCTAAGTCTCCACTAATTAGAGCAGAGGTGTATTACAAAGCAAATACACCTCAGTTCAACTCTGGGAGAGCAAGTAGCTGCTCAGCTATCCTTGAAAAGACACCTCCTATTTAAACTGAACTTAAGATTCTCCAGTGAAGCCTCCAAATGAACACAGTTTCCACCTGGCTGTAAGACAGAAAGTCAGGGAAAGAAACAAAGAGCACAATCGAGTGTTTCTAAAAGCACAGACTATGCTGAGATTTGCTTTCTCCTCCACCAGGCTTGGACTAGGAGCCTCTGTTCCTAGTAGAGTATGACTTCAGATCTGTGTCAAAATAATGGTGTAAGGGGAGGGGACAGCATCAGTTGCAATAAACAAATGCTTTAGTTTTTCACTGGGGAGAAGGGAGAGTTGCTTTAAATAAAATCTGGGCACCACTTCTGAACCTCTAAGTCGTATCAACTGGACTCTGAGCAAATACTCTTTGTTGAACTAACTGTGCAACTGAAGACAAATTGGACGGCAAAGTTTAAACTGAACGTTTTGCTGAAAAATACAATTTAAAGAGCCACAAAGTAAATGCAAAGAATGTATTTCCATATAAATGTCAGTCAATAACGGCGCACGCATACTGTCAATATCTGACTGCGTTAAATACACATACAAAAAGGGACACAAAGATAACCCAAGCATAAATGGAAGACTCATATGTTTGGCGGCTGAAGGTGGGGGCCAGAATCTCATTGCTCCAGCTCTCCTGTAAGGTCACAACACTGGCTGTGCAGTTTTCTATGCGTCTGAATTCACTATCCCGGCTTTGTGCTTTAGACAACAAATCAGGAATGCCATCAATCATGAAGCCTAACTTTGCTTGCCTACACTTTAACTTGTGGTTTAATAAGTTTAGCGCCTTCGGAAACAGGCCACCTAGAAATACAGACAGGTCAGTCAAACGCACTATAAAAACAGAAAGAACCAGGAACTACTTTTCTGGTTCGGGGGCAAGAAATCATCTGGCAGGTCACACGGGCAATTAAAGGTCTTTCCAACCCCCCTGGTAACCTCTGGCCTTGGTAACTCAGTGCCCTTCGCGCGGTGCAGCTCGCGTGGGCACGGACTGCAGGGCTGACCCTCGGCTGGCACCACGAACCGCGCGAGCCCGAGCTGCGCTGCCCCGGGGACGCGCCCCCCCCGCACGCGCTCCGGGCTGCCGCGCCGCGCCCCCGCACTCACCGGCCGCTCCCGCGCCGCTATCTTGCCATCCCAGCCGGCCGCCGCCCCGGGGCAGCCCGGACCCTGCAGCCCAGAACCGCAGTCGCGAAGGAGCGGGCCGGCGACAGCCGCCGTTCTGGCGCCCCTGTCCCCGCGCAGGCCTGCTCCGGCGGCCACCGTCGACGGGCCGCCGCTGTCCTCTCGGAACCCCGCGAGCCACAGCAGCGCCAGGCGACGGTAACGGCCGCGGCCACTGCCGAGACGCTCCGGCGCGGACTGCGCGCCCGGAGGCGGCGCCTGCGAGCAGCTCGGCGGGGGGCGCAGCGCCCAGGCCCCGCCCTCGCCCCGCCCACGCCCCGCCCCGCGCGCCCCCGTCGTCCGCCCCGCCGGCCCTGGCGCGCGCACGGGGCGCGGGCCCGCGAGGCCGCGCCTGAGCCCGGGCCGCTCGGTGGCGCGCGGGCGCGGCGCCCAGGGAGGTGCCTCTGCCGAGGCTCGGGTCGCGCGGCCAGCCTCGCAAGGTCACCCGGCCGCCGGCTGGAGCGCGGCGGCCCTGTCGGTGCAAAGCCTCTGGAAGAGGCCAGCCGAGCCCAGGCGACTCTGCAGGAACCAGCGCGGCTCCCAAACCGCTGTCACCCGGCATTGCAAGCCTTGCAAGGAGGAGGAAACCGGGGTCAGTCCGAACGTGCACCCGAACGCCAGTTCCTGCCTTAGGCACGCCTGTTTGCTTGAATTTTTTTTTCTTTTCCGATTTTCGAATTACCTAAACTGTCTTAGGGCCGAGCCGCTGCCACTCAGCTCCCCTTCCGTCTTGGTAAGGAGCCCTGAGAGCCCGCAGGGGCATTCTGAGAACATCCTGGAGTCATCTAGTCCTGCCTCTGAGGCGTGGTGGGCTTATTTGTGCAGAGAAGAAACGGATCCCTTAATGGGGTGAGATTTTCCCTCCGTGCATTGTTCGCATTTCCGCAGTTTCACTTGGCCTCGGTGTTCCTCCAGAGTAACGCACCAAATGAAATATAGTCGGAGAGAGTTTTATAGCACAGAATCGTGGGGTGAAGATGTTTACACTGTGTGCCGGACGCGTTTGATGGTGTTCTCTTTAGCACAATTAATTTTTCAAAGTTCAGAAATGTGCCAGACAGAGCCACTGGCACGCAGTCACGGGGCTCTGCAGACACACCTTCCACAGGGAGCCACTGGTTTGTTTTCATCTGGGATTTATCTGCTGCACCAAGGCCAAGGAGTTTGTGAGAGACCTTTGACTGAAATTCTAGACTTTAGAGTCTAGAGCGACTTGCAGATTGGCAGGATGAAGCTTATTTTCTAAAATAAATATTCCCTGTTAATATCACAACTCCAAAGTGGGCAACCTGGAAATACACAGCGTGAAAAAAATAAATTTGTTAGGCAATACTTACTGTCTTTCAAAATATGGCCACTAAGGATGTCTGAGTGGCCAGCTCCGTTAAAGTGCACATTTTGAACGCTAATTGCCTCCTCCTCTCCCTGTGACAGTTTCTAGTCTGTGAACTGAAGCCTCCCCCATTTAAATTGTACCTTATCACTTTTTCTTTAGCCTCATTCTTTTCCACAGCTCGGAAAACGTATTCATTTTGAAAAATCCTGTCTTTTCCATTAGACACATCACCTATGTATAAGATAGATAGATAGATAGATAGATAGATAGATAGATAGATAGATAGATAGATAGATAGATAGATAAAAGCTCATACCTTTCCGCCCAGCCTTCTATTCTCTCTTTTTGTTGTTGTTGTTGTTCCTCCTTTTCTCTTCTCTATCGGAATTTATTTAAAATCGGGATAATGAGCATTTTGGGACTGAAAGGCTTTGTTCTTTGCAGAACTTTTCAGAGCCAAAAAATAAAAAGTATTTTCATTTATTTTCAAGTAAGAAGGAAAATAGATTTCAGTGTTTTGATATATGTATATATTAATGTTGCTGTATTTGTACTCAAGGTAAGCAAAATACGAATGTTTTGTTTTGTTTTTTGTTTTTTATAACCAAAGAGATTCAGACATGTCTCAAGAAATTCATGGCACAGCCCTGGGCTGTAGGCTCATTTTCCAGGGAAAAAAAGGTCGTTAAGCCCAGACAAGACAGCATCATGATTTTCACCTTTCATAAGATGCGGACCTCTCAACAAGTGTTTACCGTTTAATCCTCAGAACACACCTGTGAAGTGGGTTCTGTTCCCACATGTAGGAGCGAATGCAGGTTTTGTGGGGCCTGAAATTTATGCAGTTTGGGTGGCCCTCTTAAAAGAGGAAACAAAACATAACAAATCAGCATGTCCAACACAATCCAGCACCACTCAGTTCCAGCGCCCAGTGGAACTAAGTGGCCATGCAGCTGGAAGGAGACCTCTGTCTCAGCCAAGAGTGGTTAAATTATCTTACTTTTACAAATTGTGCAAAAAAACACATGAGCATATAAACACATTGCCTAAGTTTTCCTGTATGGGGACCAAGAAAAGCTACCTGGAGGCTTGTGCATCACAGAAAAACCTGCCTTGTGTGTGGCCATTTCTCAGGGAAGAACTTGGGAATTTGGCATCGTTGAATGCCAGGATACCTTCATGACACTGAGGAATGGTTAGAAGAGCCGCAGTGAGCACACTTCTCCATGAGAAATTGTCGGTTTCATAGTTACACAAAATAGTAGATACTATTTGTTGTTAAAGAAACTGCTTTAAAAATATCATTAGCAATATTGGATGTGACCAGTCCATAACTCATGTGTCTGCAATCAGTGATGGCTAGAGTAAATTCTTTTATCCCTTGTATACAAATGCAAATTAACCAGTATGGAGTCTTGAGAGTGCTGTGGATGGACCCCATTTTTATATACCTTTTCTGGAGCCAGTTTGCTTTTAAATACCCCCTTTCTCTCTTTGTGCTCTCTCTCTCTCTCTCTCTCTCTCTCTCTCTCTCTCTCTCTCTCTCTATATATATATATATATATATATATATATATATATATAATTCTCCTGAGATGCTGTAATGTTTCTTTGTTGTTTAAATTGCATAATACAAAGAACCTGACACAGCCCTATAAAGTCTGTCAAATAAATAATGAAATAGAGATAAATCAAATAATTAGAAGTAGAGGTGTAGGTTAAATGGCAAAGTTGAATAGGAATGAGGCAGTGAGGTGCTTAAGTATGAATTCTCGCTGAATTCCTTCTCATTTAATTATTTTGTGTTTAAGACCCATACTCTTCCACCCAGCAACTGTCTCTTCTCCCTTCCTTGTTTTTTTTTTTCCTCCTCCTCCTTCTCTCTTCTCTATAGGAATTTATTTAAAATCATGATGATACTTGAAATGAGCATTCTGGGACTGAAAGGCTTTGCTCTTTGCAGAACTGAAAACAGCAGCATAATTGATGTGACGGGAGGTCTGTTGTTGAGTCTCAGCATCTTGGCCCTGCAGAAGGCTTCCCTTGATGAATGACCTCATATGTACAGTGCTTGTCAATCAGCAAGACAAGGTATGCTATATTCCTGGAAGAAATTTGGGAACCAGATAAGAATCTACAAATTAAGCGTAGCTATTCACTGGAAAATGGTTGAAATGGGTGAAACCATTCCTCATTTTAAGTCTGACTGATAAATGTAGATTTAAATTGGTTTATTTTAGAGCATAGTTTTGGACAAGATTCAAAACATTAATTAGATCCCTGTAAGAAGAAATATGAGAGTAATCGGGTCATTTGCTCTAGATTTGATATTCTTTCTCCAAAGTGGTTTGGAATGCTATTTAAGAGACATGTAAAAAAAAAAAAAAGTGATAAACACCATGAAAGAAAGTATCTTCCCAGAATCCTGTTTCAAATATATTCTCTTTCAGATAAAGTGATTTCAGGGGTATCATATAAAGCACTTTGGTAACTCATTACATCTCCAGCATGGCAGTGTTGGACTGCATTTTGTTTGTCCTTTTATTATTTATATTGTGCTTTCTTCAGAAAGGACTCGATCGGTTTACATAGAAAGACGAACATTAGAAACTATAAAATTCTAATCATAACAACAACAACAACCTGGTTGAGGCAAGTGAAACCCTATGAACACAAAGATAAACTCCCAGCTCCTTCACCACCATGAAGCAGGGGAAGCCGGAGTTCCCATAACTCTCATTTCCATGGTTCTCATTGTCTAGTAGAAGAAATCATCTAGGATAAAGTCATTCCTGGGCCACGCTCTGCAAGGAACCTTGCCAAAAGGGACTTTATATGAGGAAAATATGAAAGTCTAAGCTAAGAGGGACTCGACCCAGCATTCTGAGCCAGTATTTTGTACAAGCAGAACTAACACACACACACACACACACACACACACACACACACACACTTTTGGTGAATAGCTTGAAATTGCTATTGTAGAAAGTCAGTACCGAGGCTCCGAGAATTTTCTTTTGTTTTCACACTGGCCACTGAAACCAAACCAAATACAACATCAAATCTTGGCCCAATCTTCTTCTCTAAAATGGGAGTAACTAGCAGCAAGGAGTCTGGAGGGCTGTGGAGAAAACCACACATTGCTGTGTCCATTTTGCTATAGCTTCCTTGGCCAGGCATTTTCCTCCACCCACCGTGTGTCATATTTAGTGCACACCACTTGAAACTCCTTTTGTAACGATGCATGCATGCTTTGCATCATACAAAGCAAGTGATACACACTATGAATCTCACTATCACTGTTGTTTTAGGTAAATGTGTCTATCTGAGCACAAAGGCAATAGGTGGAGTGGTTAGAACACCCAGTTGTCCAGTGGGGATGTGAGGGCCGGAGTTGGAATGGCTGAGAGACCTACAGTGTATTCTTCCTATACTTCCTCATACTGTTTGCTCGCACCCCGGGTGCCTAGAGGCCAGTCTCTTTCAAGTATCTTGTTAGACTGGGGAAAGTTAATTGCCTGGGGTTGTTAAGGCCAACCTCCCTAGGCAGAAGCCTATGCTTGGTCGGCACTGGGGCAAAGAGGCAGGCTGAGAAAGCCTCTGGAAATAAAAGCAGGGATAACTTTGGGGAGTAGACCTTGCAGGTCTTTCCCCATCCCATCCTCCTTCCCCCAGGCTTCCAGTGAGCTCCGGTCTGATCGGAATCTTCACTTCACATTTTCCCTGTTTCTCTTACTTGGAACCAGGATTTCTGGCCCGCCTCTACAGACTTCTCCTTTTTCCTTTTGCTATCTCCATCCCTGTCTCACTCTTAGCTCATATCTTCCCTCCCTTCCTCACTGCCCCCCTCTTCTTCATTTACCAAGCACTCTTCTCTGTTCCTCCATTCCCCCTCATGTTCTTTATCTGTTACCGAGTGTCATTTCAGGGCAAAGCACAGAATGAAAATGGATGCTTTCTTACTTCTTACATCAATCACACACATATATCCCTGTGCTAATATTCTCAGTTGAGCTAATGGATCCCACAAAAGAGCAATTTGCTGCATTCTCAGTGGTTATATTAAGTCCATTATTTAATTTATCCCTCTAGCTCCTGCACTCAGTGTCTTGCCAGAGGCCTCTCTCTTACAGATGGAACAAGAAGCCAGAAGATTAAAGGATTGAGCTGAGGTCCAGCGAGAGGTAGTAGCGTTAATATAAACCCTGACCCAAATTCCTTAAATCCCTGAATATATTATTTTAACTAATACACTTAATTCACAGACTTTGCTATTCTATGTGAAACCATTAGAAAGTGAGCTTTTGTTTGCAGTTTCTGACTGGGAAGACTTCAATGGTTACACATTTGCCAGCAGGCATGACTCAAGGTCACTGAAACACTGGGTAGCTGGAAAATAGGAGTAAGTTAAATAATTAATTTAAATAGCAGCAATGTCCCTCGGGATTTCTTCAGGTACCTAATCTAGTACACCGCCTGGTCCCCTATCGGAAAACAGAAGTGGCCATCACTATGACAGCTCTGGTAAACAGGGACAATTGCGTGGCTGGTTTCCCCACTGGAACGTAAGGTAACTGAGGTCACTGCTCTTAGGGGAAAAGTCTGTAGCTTGGAATTTCTTTTCTCTTACTTGCCCAAGATACTTTGTTTAATCACCAAATCTTATGCTCAAATCGTGGACCAAGCCTGACTGAGCATAGAATTCCATCGGAATCCACAAGTCTAAGCTCACTGGCTTTAATTTAGGAAAGAAAAACAGCTTCTTGGGTGTCCCCAGGGTGAGAGGTCACTTTCAGGGCTCATTAACCTGGTATTTTCTTTCTGTAATGGTTTTTGTCATAGTCACCAATCTCTTCCTAGAGATGAATAGTCAAGAGCTCAAAGAAATAGACTGGAAAAGAATAATAGACAACAATAGAATTCCAGCATCATTATTATCTATGGTAATTTAGAAGACGTTGGATAAAAGCCGCTCTCAGGCGCTATAGTCACTGGGTAATAATAATTAGCATTTAATAACAATAATGAGCATTTATCAGGCATTGTGGCCTGTTAGGTACTGATTCATCTCATCCTATATCCCTGAAGTCAGTTGTAGGAGACTTTTGGGGTTTTGTTTATTTGGGCTTTATGGGGTAGTGATGGTAGAGGTGGTGGTAGTGTGTGTGTGTGTGTTTATTTTTGACAAAGGTAAAGGTGATCAGTAACTTGCCTGAGGCCACACAACCACTCAATCTACTGTATTTGGGCCCCCAACTAACTCTCCTAATGGCTCCTGGACTCTACCCCAAAGGGTAGAAGTATGGCTGTTATGGCTGGCCACTTGCTCCTCCTAACACTTCTAGCTTCTCTAGGCTTGCACAAACAGCTACCTGTACAGTTATGGCTTTAATGTAGTTGGGTTATGGCTTTGCTGTTCCCAAAGGGTCTGCTCAGCATTCCTTTCTGTTTCTTCCAGTCCATGTGTCAGTTACGAGCCCCATTGCTGTGACAGAGCAGCCTAAGGAAGAAAAGGCTTGTTTTAGCTCACAGTTTGGGAGTACAGTCTCTAATGGCGGGGAAATGACGGCAGCTGTCGTATCGTATTTGCGGTCAGCAGGCTGAGAGGAGAGTGTCGCTGGCCACTTTCTCCTCTTTCTGCAACCCCAGCACCCACACCCAGGGACGGCCACAGCTCATGTTCAGGGTGGGTCTTCCCACTTCAGCTAACCAATCTCTCCCTTACAGACATGTCCAGACCATGTCTCCAAAGTGTTCTAGATTCTATCAAGGTGAATATTAACCATCCATAATCCATTTTGTTCCTTTCCTGGTCTTTATTGGTAAGGGGCTACTGCTTTCTCTTGTGCATTCCTGTTTCAGGTGTGTTTGTGTGTGTGTGTGTGTGTGTGTGTGTGTGTGTGTGTAGCTGAGTGTGTAAATTATATGAATATATATTTGTGTGGTACATACACATTGTTTGAAGGACAGAGGTCAACCTCCGGTGTGTCCGGAATTTTTGAATCCAGGCCTCTCACTGTGATCTGGGGTCTGTGGGTTAGGCTACACTGGCTAACTACTGAGCCCCAGGGACCTTAATGTCTCTGTCTTCTCAGCACTGTGATTACAAGTACACACCACCATGCCTATTTTTTATTTTTATTTTTGTTATTTTAGGGTTTTTATTATTGTTTCTGTTGCTATGTGAGTGCTAGAAATCGGACAAAGGTCCCCACATATCCATGGCAAGTATTTTATAGACTGAGCTGCTGTCCCCCCACTCTGGTTCGAATACTATTATACATCAACACAGATGGGCTGCTGCTCTTCGTTTGAGTTCAGCATTGTTTCTCTGTCAAGCCTTTCCCCTCCCCCATCCACGCCTGCACTCTCACCCTGTTTTTCACCTTCCGTGGGGTTCCTCCTTTCTTCGACTTGAAAATGTCTTTTTACTTTATCCTCAAAACCTGCCAAAGCCAGGAGCATCCCTTGATGCTTCCCTGGGCTTAGTGAACTAGTTTGTTCTCTGTATTTACATCTTAATTTCACACCCAAGTGACTTAGCAGCAGAGGAGTTTGACAGAATTACACTAGGGTTGTTTACCACTATGGATCACTAGGTTTTCAATACTTCTGCTCACCTTTAGAAAGTAGAAAATATTTCAGTTGAAGAACAAAGCCCACCAGCGTCCTTTCAGTGGAGCTTTCAACACACTTGCTTGACCAGTGAAGATTTCTCTCATGCACCGGCAGAAACACTACTCTGATTTTTTTTATATACAAAAAGGGAGCAGAAAAGGATTTTAAAAGAATAGAAGTGATTGAGATAAAAATAAATAAAATAAATTTTAAAAAAAGAATAGAAAGTCCCAGAAGGCTACATGGCTATAAGGAAAGGCTAGGGAAGGTCAGTTTCCAACCACAAAAGACCTGTAATGAATGGGCAGGCAATGCCTTCATAAGTCACCAAAGGAAGAAATGATGATGTTCACGGCGAAGCACAAAGGATAAAACTCTGGCATCATCACTAGACTTCTAAATTCAATAATCAACAAGACAAACAGACAAAGTCCCCACTCTCTTACTTTTCGTTTTCATTCAAACCACCCAGCCACCATGCCTTCGGAGTGGTCATGTGACCAGTGAGTGATGTGATAGGACACAAGTTCTCCAAAAGGAAATATTGCTCAGTTTTAGCACTGGCCAATTTCCATAGTGTAAATACTCTCACCATGGCTTATCCCAAGTCCCAAAGGTAAAGCTACTGGGGAAACTGGAGTGACCGTTTATCCTCTGGAGGTGAACTAGGTCTTGACCAGAAATAATGGTGCCCAAAGTAAGAGACACTAGGTTTGTGGAGGAAGAAGTTCCAGCATTTACTGGCGAGCCACCTGTCATGGGGTTCCTTTGGAAAGTGTCTCCCTGGTAATTTAATCAGCTCAAAGCAGAGAAGAGCAGAGGAGAGGAGGGAAGGGCTAAGCTGTAGGGTCATCACTTGGCTCCTTGGATGGGATCCAGCCTGAGCCTCCTGATTGCAGTTATATGAGACAGCAAGTCCCTTCTGAGCCGTCTCTCCTTCCTCCCTTAGCCGTTGGTTTTTGATCAGTCATTAATTTTCCTTTTATTAAACCTGCCTAAAGCTGAGCACAGTGGCACACACCTATAACCCCAGCACTCTGGAAGGCAGAGGCAGGTAAATTGCTGTGAATTCAAGAACAGCCTGACCTACAGATCAAGTCCAGGACAGCCAAGGCTACGCAGAGAAACCCTGTCTCAAAACAACAACAACAAAATCCTGCCTATATTGGGTTTTGCTTTATTGAAAGAATATGAATTTTTTCAATTCAAAAAGCTTTTCAAAAGAACACTCCAGCAATGACAGTCAGAGCGCATTATCTCCCATACCTTCCACAGTTCACTCAGTCTAAAGAACTTAAACTTCTCTGTCTCTACCAAGAAACCTGAACTGGTAACTGTCTTGTGAACACCAGCTGTGCAGTAAAGACTGCCCACACTCAAATGTTCAAAGTTGAAAGAGCATCCTCTATTGAAAACACTCTTCCTATGTCCCCACTTTTCATTAACTCATGAACTCAATACATGCCTGACCAGGCATATGAAAAGATGGTCACACGATTCTTGCATGCATCGACCTTGCATTCTAAAGAGAGAAACTGACAACACATAAACACCAAGATGAATGGTAGATTATTACATTGTCACCTTGAAATCAGCATTTTCTGAGAGCAGATTACGAATATTTAAGGAATAATGACAGGGCCTGCTGTTTCACATGGCATAGTTTAGGGCAGAGAGGGCCACATGAAATGAAAGCTGGAGCCATGGGAATATCAGGAGCATGAGCAGGCATGTGGTTGGCATGTTCTAGATCTGTCAGAAGGGGCAGCTGGAGCCCAGCAGGCATGAGGAGGTTGAAGGATGTCTGGAGATCTGGTTAGGTAGAACATTGTTAGCCTCCAGGATATTTCCTTTTCTCTGTACCTAATGGGCGTATTCAAAAGTTGAATGCCTGTGGTCCATCTACAGAGAAAGGACTGCAAGGGTGAGTAGGAGAATCCATTGAGTGCCTGTTGTGGGAGGGAGAGGTCACCCTGGTTCTAGGTCTGTGGGGGAGCACCATCATTACCTAATCCCATCTTTCACTTGCTGCATCCCAGCCTCGATGCCTGTTCACCTGTGCTCTTGTTAATGTAGTACGTACTGTAACTCCTCTTGGGCAGGATTTCCTAGGACCTACTCTCTAAGGCAGAAGGGTTCTTAGAAATGTTCCCAGTATAGTCTGTCATGGAGAAAGGAATGAGGCAGGGCTGAGCAAAGAAAGTTCATCAGCAATATGCAGAGTCTTGAGTTTTATATCTGAAATGACCCTTAGAGCTGTCCTGGGATGTGATGAAAGACAGAGTCCTTCATACCCCAAACAGTAATCAATCATCTGGCAAAACCCTCAAAGAAAGAAGGCATGGCCTTGGGCGAAGGGAGTTGACAGCTGAGGGATCTTTGTATGCAGCCTTCCCAGTGACTTGAATAGTAAGACCATTATTCTTGAAAGGGATGTCTTGGCACCCATATCATGGCTTCTACCACACTGCAGTATTTTGAATTTGTCACTGGAGCTATCCTGCTTTAATTTCTCACTCCTCTTGCTTAGCCTAGAGTCTGATATTCTATCATCAGAGTCACACCCCATGGTCAAAGCTAAGTGCTTCCTTATTGCCTACAGAATAGCAGAAAGGTCTATGCTGTGTAACAGCACAGCACTCCAAACCTCCTAAGGGGCACACGCCGTCCACCTAATGCTTGTCTCTTCATCTGGGCAGGCAAGCTCATTAGAACACCTTAAATTCCACAGTCCAACCCAAGACTCTCTCCTCCTACTTTACTTAGCAAAATCTTATTCTTTATAAGACTAGTTCAAATGCTGCCTTCCTTTTTTGCCTCTGCTTCTGTCCAAGTTCCCACTGTACTCTACCCAGTGTGACTTGGTAAGAGCAGCAGCATGTCCCTGTTATTTAATCTCTCTTAGTCCCTAACCTCACAGCACACAGCAGCCACTCAGTATGTCAGCTTGGTCTTGGGCCGTCCCAGGTTTTTGGGTTTTTTTTTTTTTTTTCCCAGTGCCTAAATGACTCCCTGAGGAGTGACTAAAAGGAAAAATTCTAGACCCAAACAATTTATATTCAGATTTTGCTCCATCTTTTAACAGGTCTAGAACTCTAAGCAAATTGCACATGTTATGTTTCAGTTTGCCCACCTCCAAGATTATGGTAGTAATAATAGTTGGGATCAAATTAATTAGTCTAAGTAGAATCCTAAGAGCAGTGGCTGCCCTTCATAAGCATATAGAAAAGTGTTGGAGCATGGCTTTACCTAGAGATTGCTAAAGGTATAAACTTTAGTTATATTAAGGACCCTTCTGGGTCACCAGTTCCTATAGTCGCCCACAATCTTACCCTGAGTGCTGTTGTTCCTGCGATTCATGACCTTGATGAAGGGCCCTTTCACAGCTGCTCTGTGGGGAAATCTGTTCAGAGGGCTCTTGTTTTCTCTCAGGAACATTCTTTAATGAGTGAAGATATTCTTGCAAAACACTCTGGAATTCTGTGCTTTCCTGGGGCCCTTTCAATCTGGACGGAGACCTGGTTTTATAATGAAGATTATGCAGTTTTCCAGTGTGGAAATTTTTTGAAATGCACAAAGCATCATATTTATAAATGAATAGATTCACAGACACTTGCAAACTGAAAACAACCCTAGAGATTTCTTAGTCCAGGGGACAAGAAAACAAGGAGATTAAGTGACTTGCCTAATTCTCACTAACTTATCCAAGTTCTTGAGGGACAGAATTACTCAATAACATTATCCATTTCAGCCAAAAGATGCTATTTCCTTCAGTATGTATAATTTGGACCAAAATGGACCTAACTTGTTAAATCTTGTCAGAACAAAAAGAGGAATTTTGTTTATGTCTAAGACATTGTTTTACTTAAAATGTATCCTAATCTGGCGTAACATCTTCCTTGTCTGATAAGTAACTTTTTCATATGAGGACAAACAATCGCCACTAGTATTTATTCAACTATATCTTTTATAGTTTTCTCGAAGGAAATTTAATTAAATTGTCTTTTATGTACCACATTGTGAACTAAGAATCGGAAACTTTTAAATGAATGAGCCTTAGTGCTTTCTGAATGTATCACATCTATTGACTCTGTATCTACTGGGTTGGTCAAGGTCAGGCCGCTTCAGACCATGGGTTCAGGCTAGGATGTGATCTTCAAAAGATAAGCATTAAATATTGTTAGTCAATATTTAGATCCATGATTAAGTTCAGAGCCGAGTTATCATGTCCATGACATGAGAAGTGTTCTCAAGAAACAAATAAATAACATGCTCTAGTCTCCTTCTGTTCTTTGTTCTCTCTGTTTTAGACAAAATCCAGGGTCAAACATGAGGCATCGCAAATTTCATACCATGACAATATGTTATAATTTTAATGTATGTGTGGAAATGTTACAATGCTGTGTTCACTAGTGTTAGGTGAGAAAAGATGTCACAATCAAACAACTCTGCCACGTTTGGGGGTGACACAACATTAAGATTCCTTTTAGTGTGCTTCTTTTCCTGAAACTTTAACATCTCAAAAAAGAGAGGGAGCATCTGACAAGGTCAAAGTCACTTATCCTGTGTTTGCCAGGCATTGCTGTGAATACTTCAGACCCAAGCTCAATTCTGTGTCTATAGGCTATCATAAACAAAGTATTGTTTTATTTACTAACACATTATTTTATTGCTCTAGTTTAAGCCTCCCTTATCTTTTTATATTATTAAAGAGAATAAATTATTCAAACCATTTATGTAAGACTCTTATGTGTACTTGGTAATCATTATTAAAGCACCGTAGCATCACTTTCCAAGCAAGTCTGAAAGGGGCTCAGATCTCTACCTTTAACATTAGGAAACAATTCCATACGTTTACATCCTATCAAGCACCTGCACACTTTAGCTTCTGCTTCCTTTCTCTTCTCCTCTCCCATCACTCTCCTGTAGTCAAGCTCTTGATCCACAGCTGGGTTTGTAGTTTGGAACCTCAGCCTTATTAGTTCACTGGAAGAGAATGGAACCCTAGAGAATGGAGTCATAAAAATCACCCCTCCCCCCGAGAGATTAATGTGTAATGCACAATTGACCCATCCATTCAAACTAGCCAGATGTTGCTGTGGCTTGTGATCTTGTTTTGGAAAAGGAGTCATTGAGAACTTCTGAGCTAGAATCTGCGCCCAAATATAAATCCTGATTCTGCTTATTAACTGGGTGATCTCAGGTCAGGGGACCAGTGGACTCTCTAGTGTCTATTCCCTAACAGAAAGCTGGGAATAATTATAAACTTTATATGCCTGGGTTATTTTGTGATGACAATTAAATGAGAAAATATGCCTCTTGCATATCATATAAATCGGAATCCAGTGCACAGTAAGACTTCAGCCAATATTAGCTATTGTTTCGAGAATGGAAACCTACCAAATAAGTGTAAAGGGAATTAGTGTTAGACATTGTATTTTTCAAGATGTATTAATCTTTTAAGTTCCTGTTGATTACTTTATCCATTCAATAATTACTCACACTGAAATAATTTTAAACTTCACCAAAGTTCCTTGGCAGTCCCTCATCCTATTGCATGCATATGCAAATGAATGCATGGGTGGACATGAAAATTCACAAATAAATCTATATTTTCATGCTTACCCAATTTTCAACATTCCTCTCCATTCTCCAGCTATCCCTTTGTCTTCAACTTAAAATGCTTAAAAAGTGATCAAGACGAAGTTCATAACTTCAGAGCTCTTTCTCTTCCTGCCATCTAGTCTTTCCCTCCTCTGCTTCACATAGTTTCAACCACATCTTCAATTGCTCTCCGTCTTATTTTTGAGACACTTTCTTTGAACCCAGACTTCCTGATCTTGCTAAAAGGGCAGCCAGCAAGCTTCAGGAGTCTCCCTACCTCTGTCTCCACAGCCATGGCATTAGAATTGCATGCCACCACACATGGCTATTCCATCTCTCTTTCCTTACACATCCTCAACTCCTCATCCCGTGCAGGGATCCTTCAAGCTGTTTCCTAGAATCCTTCTCCACACCCCTACTCTTTGTCCTGACTCTGATCCACTGGCCTGAGATTCCTCCCAGTTGCCCAGGCCTCTGCCATGTTTGCAATCAAGCGATCCCTCTTTGCTGTCAAATCATGCTGAAAGAAGGAGAGGACTCTAGGTCTGCCAGGTGACACACTCCGTCGCAGTCACATTTGGCGGAGGAAGATTCAAACTCATGTCTTCCTAATTCTTAGCGTAGGCCTTATGCCACCGTCACTACCCCAACACATAGTCGTTTCTACAACCTGCCCGTCTACTGCCATCATTGTCCTCATTGTAAGCTGTATCTACCTTCAGCCTTTCCATCCTAAGCTCTAGTCAAACCTTCATTTTCATCACGTCTCCACTCACTGTTTTATTGTTACCTGTAATAATTTATTTTTCATCTTATCAAGGCAGCCCTCATTGTTCTGCCTTTGAGCAGGGGCTGTCTCTGACATGGACTCTGTTGCCTGCTCTTTGATCACTTCCCCCTGGTGGGGGGTCCTTTCCAGGCCACAGAGAAAGAGGATGCAGGCAGTCCTAATGAGGCTTGATAGGCTGGGGTCAGTTGGTAGGGGAGGGGTCTTCCCCTTTCTGAGGACTAGGGGAGGAGGATAAGGAGGGAGAGACAGGGAGGGTGGGACCAGGAGGAGACAAAGGGAGAGGGCTACAATCGAGATGTAAAGTGCATAAATTATAAAAAAATATTCAAATTAAAAATATGCCCAACCAAAATATAGATCTTCATCTCTTGTTATCCAAGAGACAATGGTTCCCAGACCCCCTGAGGAGCCTTAAGTATCCCATATAAAATGATATAGAACTTTAATGTAACGTGTGTGTACACGATTTAAATATATATTTGTATTATTTATAAGGAAATGTAAATTCTACAGATATAGTTTTTTGTTGTTGTTGTTGTTTAAGTGATAATGATCAGAGAAAAGTCTATATATTTTCATTCCTTCAAAAAAAATTTTAGGCCTGTGAGATGGGTCAGTATACTGAGCTAGAAAATGCTCTGTACTCCACACCTCCTGCATATCACCTCTACTTAAGCATGCTCTCCAACTACAGGCTCATCGTGTTCCTGATTCTGAGGCCAGCCCTGTCCTTTGGAGAAATTTAAGCTGGGTTTGGATTACTTGAGTGGGCCAGTGTCAACACTTTCGTCCTGATATTCAGAATAGTAGAACTGAAGAGGAGCCTGACTAAGTCTGTTTCTTCATCTCTCTCTGGCCTAAGCTTATCTGTGTTACTGGTATTTTCACTTCAGTGGGCACAGAAGTTCAGAGGAACATGAAAGGGGAAGAAATTTTGGGCACACACCCTAACCCTGGTCTCTTAGCTAGGCTACCCTGTCAACTTCCTCTCTGAGCTTGCTTCCTCATCTCTACTTTAAGGACAGCATTTCAAGCTTAAGGTTGTAAATGTCAAAGAGCCTCCTACTGGTCTACGTCACCATCACCATCTGGCTATCCCCATATCTATCTATCTGTATGTATGTATGTATGTATGTATGTATGTATGTATGTATCTATCTATCTATCTATCTATCTATCTATCTATCTATCTATCTATCTATCTATCTATCTATCTATCTATCGAAAGTGTGTGTAGTATATATAGTATTCTGCTCATGAATTTGACTAGCTAACCTTTTCCTACCACTCCATAGACACATCCAGCCTGTCTGCCGAGAGGCTCATTGACCCAGAGTTATCTAGACTTCCTGGTACTGATTGCATGTGTTGGAATTTCACTTACCTTGCCCCAATCTGCACAGTCCTTGTTAGCCTCTGCTGTCTTTCCCCACTCCCTCTGGGTCAGCACACCACCCCCAAGCCTCCTCTTCTCCAGCAGTGCCTACACACAGCTTCTCCCCAGAGGTGAGGGTCAGCATGATCTAACCTGATGGGCCCACATCCCTAGCTCTACCACTGTCTTGGGTCCAAGCCTTGGGAAAAGCAGGATAGCTGTACCTCCCCGGGCTCTGCGCAGCTACCAGGAAACCTGAAATTACAGCAGGCATATCTTTCGATGCAGGGCTTGCTTGAATTTTCTTGCTTGCACTTGACTGTAATGTGAGCCAGCACTGGGAGCCATAGAAACAGGACACCATTCAAAAAGCAAACAACCATAAGTGCCAAGAGTCAACACGCCGCACAGCCTCTAGTGAAGGAGGCTGGGTCTCCAGGTTAGCCACCGTTTTTAAGAAACCAACGTGACATCAGACAGCTTCTTTGGCAAGTACCACAGTACTGTGAGGTGGGCAGGGACTTATCTGGACACAATGGTTATTTGTCTGTGATAAGAAAAGATCAAGAAACCAAGGATGTAACTATTTCTACCTGACATTTTCCTGCATACCTGTTGTGGGAGGGATTTGAAGTAAAATCCATGTGCAGCTCAAGCTCAAACTTGTGAAACTTACTAAAGCAGGATTCTGACAACTCAGTTTTTAATTAGAAATGGATATCTGGACTGAGTCCCAAAGTGCTTCCATAAGCAAAACCATAGATTGAACCACAATGCATTTGTCTGAGATAAAATTGAAACTCATTCGTCAAGCTGTCAGGGGAATCGATGATTTGAACCACACACTGATGACATAAACAGATACTCAAGGTTATGAGAGTTTTGTGAAAAGCTCAGAGCATTCAAAAATACCAGTTGAAAAGACTACTGTGATTTCATTTCTGAACATGTGGCCATGGTATCAGGCCAGCTTTCTCACCTTCCTCTCTTTTCTTCTAACTCTGACTTCTAGAAGGTTTTTTATAAGCAAAAGTGAGCAAGCAAACAACAGAGTCTACAGCTGATGAGCCCTTCACAACACTGAACATTTTCTGGTGCATGGCAGTAAGTAGCCTTTTCTCACTTCTGCAGAGCAGGAAGTAGGCTGGAGGAGGGCAAGACAGAATTGCTTGGTTTCCTAGTTGCCTCTGTGTGCTAGAGAGTTGCATGTCAACTTGACACAAGCTAAAATTACTTGAAAGGAGGGAACCTCAATTGAGAAAGTGCCTTTTTAAAACTGAGCTGGCTGCAGGCAAGCAAACAGGGAATTTTCCTAGTCAATGGTTGACAGGGGGGAGGTCCTTGCTCATTGTGGATGGTGCCATCCCTGGGCTGGTGGTCCTGGGTGCTATATGAAAGCAGGCTGAGAAAGCCAAGGAACAAACCAGTAAGCAGCACCCCTCCATAGCCACTATGGCAACTCCTGCCTACAGGTTCCTGCCCTGTTGGAGTTTCTGTTCTGGGTCCCTTTCATTGATGGGCTAATGATGTGGAAGTGTAAGCCTAATAAACCCTTTCCTCCCCAGCTGGCGTTTCGGTCATATGTTTTGTCACAGCAATAGAAACTCTGCCCAAGTGACTCTGTAATACTTTCCACACTAACCTGGAGATGCGATGAGTGCTTGTGACCATATCGGGAGAGAGAGATGGGAAAGGGTAAAGGTTTCTTGATGTGCATGGTCACATAAGTTCTGTATGGATTGTATATACCAAAGTTATTTTTTCTGTACATTCATATGTTGAAACTTAAACTCCAACCACAACCAAGGAGAGTTTAACATCTAGCTGAATAAAATTCGCTTATGTTCTACTTTATCTTTTGAACACTGATGAACAAAGGCAGCTATTATATTTATATTCAAAAAGAGGAAATCACACTGTTTTCCAGGAGAGCTGGACTAATGTACATTTCTACCAACAATGTACAAGGGCTCCTTTTTCTCTGCATCTTAGGCAGGCTCTCGTGAGACTCTGGCAGACGTTAAACTCACTCTGCAGCTGTAGTGGTTTGACTAAGGATGACCTCCGATTGACTCATGTATTTGGGTGCTTGTTCCTCAGTTAGTTGAACTGTTTGGGTAGGACGAAAAGGTGTGGCCTTGCTGGAGAAGGTATCCACACCATTCCCAGTTAGCTCTCTTTCTCTGCCTCATGCTTATTGGAACAAAATATAAGTTCTTAGCTACTGCTGCAATACTATGCCTGCCTGCCTGCTTGCTCTCATGTTCTCAGTGTGATTGCCATGGACTCACCCTCTGAAACTGTAAGGTACTAAATTAAAAACTTTCTTTAATAAGTTACCGTGGTCATTGCGATTAGTTCAAGGCAGTAGAAAAGTAACTAAGAGAGTAGCCAAGGCTGACCTGGAATTGTCAGTCTCCTGTCTCCAAAGGCTGGAATGAGATGATATATCATTTGCATTTCTTTTCTGTTTGTTTACAGAAAGATTATTTTACCCTTTAAAAATGCACTCTGTGTGTGTGTGTGTGTGTAAGTGTGCTTGTGTGTCTCAGCAGAGGTTTGGAGGTCAGAAAACGACTTTCAGGAATCAGTTCTCTCTCCCTTCTGCCTTGTTTCTAGAGCCCAAATTTCAGGATAGATGACCCATGAGCTTCTGGGCAGTTCTCCATTTCCACCTGCCCTCTCTCACCAAAGAGTGCTTGGAATACGTATAAGAACCATGACATCCTGCAGTTTATATAGACTCAGCAGGTTGAACTCCAGGGTCAGGCTTGTGTAGCAAGCTCTGTGAGCCTTCTCTCACGCCCACAGTCTATAGTTCTTCGATGATTAGTGATGTTGAAAATTTATTTCCATATACTTGGACATTGGTATGTATATTTTGAGGAGCGTTTGTTAGATAATTTGTCCATTTCTTTTATAAAAAGACGTATTATATAGAATACATAATAGATAAATAGAATTATCACTGTATCAATTAAAATTGTGAAAATATTTTCAGAAAAGAAATTATTTTTAAAAAAATTGCATTTTGTGAAATTTTCCAAATTGTTGGTAAAAATACAGCAAATATCTAGATCTTGATAGAGCCCCGAGTTGCCTCAAGAATGACTCTGGAGTGAAATCCCAGTGCACAGCATGTTGCTCATTAATTAATTAATTAATTAATTAATTAATTAAACACTATTGTACCACTTTACTTGTCCCCTCTTATCCTAAATTTGTTCTGCTGTGACAAGTAAGAGGCTGGGCAAATTAAAAATGTTTTTCTGTAAAGAGACTTGGTACAGAGGATCTTGGAGTAAAGCATGAACGTCAATAGGAACCATAATGGAGACTGATGTGCCTTTCTTAGCACCTACTTTTAGAATTTTTGGTGGCAAACAGCTCTCATTCTTACCTTTAGTAATAGAATTTAAGGGACAAGAAACTGTCACCATTTTTCTTCTTAACATTTATATATCCGCAAAAAATCTGGCTTCCACACAAACCAAATCATTGTGAATCTAAAGCAAGTGTAATATGTATGCACACTCAACATATCTAAAGAAAAAAAAATTACTCAACAATGTTGAAGTAGAAGATGTAGCTTCATATGGCTACAATTAGATCTAACTACAGTCTTTAATATTGACATTTTCTCTGGCAGCCTGGCCCAGCACTAAGGGAGGCAGAAGCAGGAAGATTTCTATGAGTTCTAGGCCAGCCTGGTCTACTAAGCGAGTCTAGGACTACCAAGGCTACAGAGACAGAGAAACCCAGTCTTGAAAAAAAAAAGTTATCTGGCATTTTCCCAAGAAGAGAGATCACTTTTTCCCCCTTCCTTCTTTCTTTCCTTCCTCTTTTCTGTCTTTCTTTTTATTTTCTTGAGATTATAATACAATTACATCATTTATCCCTTCCCTTTTCTTCCTTCAAACAACCTCATATGTGCTCCTCCTTTGTCTTTTTCAAATTCATGTCATCTTCTTTTCATTCATTGATGTTATATGCATATGTATGTGTGAATGTTTAATATATAATACATATTCCTAGATATAACCTGATCAGTCTGTATAACATTACTCATATGTGTTTCCAAAATGGATGGGGGAAAGCCCACAAGACCCCAACCCTGTAGAAATAACTATAGCGAACTAAGGAATGCTAAGAGCAGGAGAAATGGCATTTCTAGGAGAGAGCATAGAAATTGATTATCCAATACCAAATGGTCAGCCCTGAAAACATACACATAAGATCATTTTCTTACTTCAAGTAATTTGTAGTGACTATTAAAATTTTATCTTAGGAGGACTCTTTCTTAGGAAAAACAGCATATGAGCTTCCTTTCCTGTCACATTGTTGATCCAGATACTATAATGTGAACACTTTTTCTCCTTTACTTCCTATCTTAGTCCATATTCTGTTGCTATCACAAAATACTCAAAATTGAGTAACTGAAAGGATAGAGAGGTTAGAGGAATAGGAGTTTATTTGACTCGTAATTCTGGAGATGGAAAAGTTCAAGACAAAGGTAGCAGCGTTTTCTTGGCTCAGTAAGGCACTTCGTCCTGCCTCACAGCATGTACAATGCAGCGTGTGAGATGCAACCAGGCAACGTGGTTCTCTCCCTCTTACAAAGTCACCAAGACAGGGAAACCTGTCTTCATGGCCACTTCTTATCCTGATTACCTCCCAAACACCCTGCCTCCAACTAATACATTTGGGCACTTGCATCCAAGCTGTAGGGGTCTGTTCTACTGCTTAAGAGTACCACAACACACCCTATCTTCGTTACTCATGTTTGTGTAAACACACTTCTGTGTCTACATGGGCATTTGGCCCAGTTCTGGTCAATACATACTGTGTTGCTTGCCTCAGTGACTGGTCAAGATTGCTTTTTGTCTAAGCCAAAACAGTGAAACCTTGTTCAGGATTTCTAAACTGAGGGCCACCATGATATCTTGTTCCTTGCAGGAAAGTCTACAGATAAGGGCACTCATGGAAGAATGTAGAGCTAATATTGGCTTAAAGCCATCTTTTGACTACTTAGATTCAGCTGCAAGCAGAGACCTGATTTCAGCTGGATGGCTTTACTCTGTCTTTCCTCCCTGCTTCCTAACTCCCAGCATTTTCCAAACAGCTTCTCAGACTTCACTTGGTCACACCTTCCTAGTACTTCCTAGCACAAATCTCTTGCCTAGATAATCGCTTTACCTGTCCTCAGACTGTCCGGGTACTGCAATGCCTACCTGGTCTCTCATATGAGGACTTGCAGACCAACCTTGTCTGTCCACTTACTGATGCCATTGCCCACCCTCAGCAGGTCTCCTCCAAAGAGAAGTCTTGTCTGTTTGTCCTACCCATTCGTCTTCATCTTTCTCAAACTGTGCCTATTTAATTTTGTCACCACACAGCCATTTCATTAAGGTACTTTGAATTAAGTTTCCTGTCACTTCCTAAGCCGTTGAGCAGACTGAGAAGGTTGTATTTAGGAATGTGTATGTATATACAAGCATTAATGTAACAGCAATCAGTAAAAAATAAAATTAAAAAAAGAGATCATGAATTTGAAAAAGAAGGGTATATAAGGGAGATTTTGAGAGAGGAAAGGGAAGGGGAAAATAATGTAATTGCATTATAATTTTAAAAATAAAAGAATAAAAAAGCAGACTGACCTTTTTGGAATGAGTTAAGGACTATTATTTAAAAACAACATAAGCCCATGTTCTATGTAAAATATTTTGTACTAAAATGTATTGAGTATAAACTAAACCACAATTAAAGTGATATCATATACACATGTAGAAGAGGACCCTTCATAATGCCTCCTTCAAATGGGACTTATTCAAATGCATGAAACCCTAGGTTCAATGTCTAGCACTGCATACATTGAAGGTGGTGCAAACCTAGAATCCCAGCACTCTGGAGGTGGAAGTAATATGGCCAGAAGTTCAAGGTTATCCTCAGCTACTTAGCAAGTCTGAGGCCAGCAGCCAGTGATATATGAGATCTTATTTCAAAATAGGTAAATAAATATATATATATATATTCAATATATATAGTTGAACTTACTCCAGGACCACTAAATCATAATGTCTAGAAATTGGGTCTGGAATACCCAATTTTGAAATAAATTCCAACTACCTTCAAAGCACATAAGGCCTTAAGCAGCGCTGCAGTGTGTGTGTCTGTAGATATTCTTTAGTTATAGTATATATTGGTACGATGTTCTTGTGGAATGTATACAATTTACCCTTGTTCATTCAAATGCTGATTTCTCTCCCCCACTATCTGGTTTCTAAGCATCACCTGTCTTAAGTTTGTGTAAACATGCCGCCATTTGTTCTCTGTATTGTCAATAAAACAACCAGCCAGTATTGAACAGTGGAGAGAATAGGGTGGGACATCCTGGTCCAGAAGGGAGGAGAAGGAAGCGAGTGGGAGGAGTTGGAGAGATTAGGAGGAGATGACTTAGAACCAACAGGAGAGATGAACTGGACCTTAGATATCACTAAAAGCAAGTATAATGTGGGAAATCTGAATGGGGGGAAACAATTAGGTTGGAGTAATTATTGCCCAGCATTGAGCTCTAGGTTAATTAAATAAATCCTAGTCTCTCTGTGGTGATTTGGGTATATAGCTGGTTTAGGAATAACCACTGTTTAACTAAAACATAAATCAATATTAAACATTAATAATTGACAACAAATAAAGTGTCTGATTTAGTTTAATTCTGTTGCTATGAAAAAAAAAACCACTCTAACCAAAAGCAACTCAGGGAAGAAAGTTTATTTCAGCTTACAGGTTAGATCAAATCATTGAGGAAAGCCAGGGCTGGAGCTGATTCACAACTTAGAGGCAGGCCTGTTTGCTGTTCTACAGTGCACTACCTCTGACCATGGAACCCACTTAACTAAGAGGTACAGCAAGAGTGAGGGAGAATGATATTTCTTGGTTGGCTTAAGGTTTAGTTTGTATTCGGCTAGCCTCCTTATACAGATCATGGCCACCTGCCTAGGGATGACATTGCCCACAGTGGGTTGGATTCCCCTGCCTACATCTATTATTAATCAACATAATCCCCAACAGACATGTCCATATGACACTTTGACATAAGTAATTTCTCAGTGGAGGCTTGTTCTCTCAGATGTCTGTAGACTATGCCAAGTAACAGTTAAGGCTAACCAGGATACTCTCCTAGTGTAAAGAAAGAACATTTCATTTAGAAAATTGAGACAGAATGTAAACACCTCCGGTAATTTAGAGGTTGTATGTACTAGCCAGTGTTGGCTAATATACATGTGAGAATGACTGGCTCAAAATATTAGTGATCAACAACTTCCAATGTTTCATTCTTAGGCATTCTTATTTCCACTGTTAGATGTGACAAAATTCTGGATGAAACAAGAACAAAACACCAGAACTCTTTCCGCATATAGCTAGAGCAGAATAAAAAGAACAGGTGGCCAGTGGCTGGCTCTTGAGGTGTCTACTCAGAAATGGCAAAGGTTTCCTATAGCCACCTTACATGGGCCAAATCAGGTCAAACGACTTGTGTTCAGTAGACTAGTAAAGAGAGAGAATATATCTACAGAAAAGGTTATACCAGGGAGGAACAACAAATATTTTGAAGGAAATGTAATTGAGCTAACAAGACTTTTGATAAAGTCAGAGGAGGGAATCAGTGGCCAGATAAGTGTAGGGCCAATTACACACTCCTATATAGTGTGCAAACCAACACAAAAGGCCCTGGTCCTGCAATGGAAAAAAGGAAAACCAAATTTGTTAAACCCCATGGACCATGTTTGTTTTCATTGGCAACCTGTTCTTTCTTTCTTTTTCTTTTTCTTTTTCTTTTTCTTTTTTTTCCCAGACAGGGTTTCTCTGTGTAGCCTTGGCTGTCTTAGACTCACTTTGCAGACCAGGCTGGCCTTGAATTCATAGAGATCTGCCTGCCTCTTCCTCCCAGAATGCTCAGATTACAGGCATCTGCCACCATGCCTGGCTTCCACTGTCGACTTTCAAGCAGAATCTCAACATACCTCAACAAAGAGGGCTGAGCCAGGCTGGGGAGCCTCTGTTACAGACACAACGCTGTCTTCTGCACAAAACTGTGCATTATGGGAAATCCCCAGTAGAATATCTCACCACAGACTTTCAGCTACTAACATCTTTAAACAAAAAAAACAAACAAATCTAGTATTCCAGTAGGTGTTAATAAAAAGCCTGGAGAATTCTATGCAAATATATTTAATATTATGCTAACATTATGCTAATATTCTTTTACAGACTGTTGAAATTTAATAGTGTTAAAGGAGAGCTCAGATGAAGTGACTCTAAAAAGCTGGTTCTTCCGGGTACGTGAGAGTTCCAGAAAAGATTTTGCTTTTAAACCCTTTTCATGACTCTGTTTGGAATTAGGTAATTCCTGTAAATTAAAGCAGCACACCTTTGTTTCCCTGTTTATGGGAAACTTGACTTTAAAATTCACAAGCAGCTCTGTAGGTATAAATACACACACACACACACACACACACACACACACACACCATTGATATCACTGGAGCGAATTTTCTGCTTTTTCTCTCATTGCAAGTACCTCCTTACACCTCTCCTTCCTAACCTCCATGATGCGTAGCGTTTCTGCTGCTATTCCTTGTTCTTGTTCCAAATTCTCAGCCTCTCGGATAAAATTTCCCTGGGTATTCTCTTAGACCTACTTGTCAGTAATGAGTTCCTCCAGTGTCTGCCCCTGATGCTCCAAAGTCCCTGTCTGCCTCTGCCATAGTGCGGGGATCCATGCTGCCGCCTCCTCACTCAGCTGACTCTGTCTCCTCTGCTTGTTGCTCCTGGACCATGTGGCCATATTCCAAGGTCATCTTCACCTGATGCCATACCTTCACCTCAGTGTTTCCCAACAACTCTTCCTTCTCCTGTTACCGTAGTTTTACTAACAACCAGTGTGTCTTAAACAACAACAAAACAAACAAACAAACAAACAAAAAACCCTGTCATTGTCTCTAGTCCCTCCACTTCTGTCATTCCTAATTGCCGAAGGATGCCCAATAGCTTGTGTGATATTGGAAGTATGAGAGCTGGCACTTTCTATCTCCAGATGCTGCTGTGTTCAGATAGGATGCCATTTGCAGGTGTTCGAAACGCAGTATGAAAGTTACAAGTTGAGAGTGTGCTACCCACTTTTTATCCTCCAGCCAGGTATGGGAATGAACCACCTTAAACCTCAGTACTTGACAGGCTAAGGCAGGAACATGGTGTTTGAATTAGAATGGCTCCCACAGTCTCACAGAGTTCAGTACTTGGTCACCAGGGAGTGCCACTGCCAGGAAGTGTGTCACTGGGGGATGGGCTTTGGGGTTTCAGAAGCCCAAGCCAGGCCCAGTCTTCCTGCTGCCTGTGGGTTCAGATGTAGAACTCTCAGCTACCATGTCAGCCTGTGTGCAGCCATGCTCTCCACCGTAAGGATAATGGACTAAGCCTCCGAAACTGTAAGCCAGCCCCCAAATAAATGCTTTTCTTTATAAGAGTTGCCGTGGTCATGGTGTCTCTTCACAGCAATGGAACAGTGACTAAGACAGAAGGCAACTTGAAGTTAGCCTGGGGTCACAGAAAGAGACCTGTCTTGGAAAAGAAAAGAAAATCAGCCAGCTTCTCTGTCCTCAGTTTGCTCATCTGTTAAGAAATAAACCACTTGCCCACCGGAACGTAACAGGTCCCTGTTGTTTAATACATCACCTGTGGGGTGACAGAACGTGGATAAAGCTGATACTGACTAGAAATCTACCAGCCCATCCCTCCCCACCCTCACTGGCTAGTTTTCATAGTGCAAGATAGTGTGCTATGCAGGCTCCCGGAGTTGGGAGGAGCGGATCATCTCCTTTCCCCAGCTGTGAACTCTGGGTGCTGAAATAAAGACGGATGTGGCAAGATATATCTGTAGATTTAATAGTTGTATGAATCTTATAAATGTAGCCGACTGCTATCTGATTGAATTTAAGGGCCGTTGCATAAGCGGAAACACAACCCATGGTTGGGGAGCTCAGAGGCCCCAGGAACAAAACTACTACTACTCTTCTGGTAAATGGATGTAGTATCCAGCTGCCTTCTAAATCCTTGTCTCTATATCCAGAGATTGGAGCAGCTCTCGGACCTCATCAGAGAAGTCTCTTCTCATACCATATAGCGGTTAATGCAAAAACTTGTATCTGATTAAAATACAGGCGATAAGGGTCAGTGGAGTGCTCGGCCATAAATGGAACATCTACAACCACATCCCTCTCCCAAGACTCAAAACCATGGAGGAAGAAAAGGTAGAAAGATGATATGAGCCAGGTATCTGAGAAGACCAGAGCAAAACTGTCTTCTGCACATAACAGGACACTTCACTCATGAACTTACAGCAGCTCTCATTGCCTGCACTTGAGCAAGACACATGTACAAGACAGTCAGTATTCTAGCATGGAGGAGAAGAGGTTTATGACCCCAACTCCTAATTGAGGAGCTATGGACAATTGATAGCTTCTGGGTGAGGGAGAAGTCACTTTTTGTTGGGAGTATGGCTCTGGCTGGGTTGACCATGCTCCAGCGGTGACCCAATAACTAGGATTGTGTGGGCAGCACACATTAGAGTGGACGTAGCTGATGGGTTATTTAAAAGAAAACCAGGAAGTTACAACGTTGTGGTGTGATAGGCAGGCAGGGTGTAGGAAGTAAGAGTAGGGGATGAATATTATTTAAATATAGTTTATTAAATTCTCAAAGAATTAATAAAAGACATTAAAAGGAAAGGAAACATTACAATGTCTACCTCGTGGGGGCTTGAGAGGATTGCTTTGGTGAACATATATGAAATATCTGGCTACATAATATGTATGCAATACATGATAGTTATTAATGGTGTAACAATGTTTTAGCTCATTCAACCATCCTGGTCTTGTTGAAGGATTTTTGATCCCAGTGTGTATGCTGAGATTGTGAACTGTAAAATCTCGTTTCTATTTGTGCAGTGGCTCAGCTCTAGCACACACCTTTAAGCCAAGAGCTTTCTGTTATTGTAAACAGGTGGTAATAGTGTGGCTCAGCCCTAGCACACACCTTTAATGCATGAGCTAAAGAAAGTCAATTGGAGGTCAAGAGGCAGAGCAAAAAAACAGCTGACAGGGAAGGAGGGGCATTGAAAGAAAGGTATTTAAGACAGTGTGGAGAAGAACAATTGGCTTTTCTTCTTATGGGGTATTGGTTGAGTAAGAAGATCGGCTGGGTGCTTTCTCTGCCTTTCTGAGCTAGTAGGTTTTCACCCCAATATTTGGCTCCCAAGTCTTTATTGGTAAAATTGAACGACTGAGATTTTGTTTTAAAACAAGACAGTCTCTTTTCACTCACATTAGAGTTGTTTTCCTAAGAAACAAACTCTTTCTTGTCACTCCTTGGCTTCTGCTAGGTTTCTACCATTTAAAGACAAAAATTTAAGGTTTTCAGTGGGGTCTTTAGGATTCTTTAACATTCTGTCCCCAGACTACCTCTGATCTATATCTGACTTCCTACTCACTCTTCACGAAATTTATTCCTTGTCCCACAATCAAATTTCTCACTGTCTTTAGGCATTCTATGCCCTGCATTAGCTTTGTGCCTCTATTTTAGTCAGCTTTCTTAAGGCAATCTGCTATAACAACCATCCTCACTTCTCATGGGGTTTAAACATATGGGATTAATTCCTGCTGTATTAATTATACATTTCCTACAGGCATGCCTTAGCTCTATTTCAGAGTCTTGATTCTGGTAGCAAAAATGAGCCACCCCTTTCTGACATGGATTTCTCCCAAAGAGAGGAAACAGAAACATTGGAATGTCTTGACAGAGTTTAAGGTTTTGATTGAAAATGCACAAAACTCTTTTAACTCATGTTTTATTGTCCCAAGCAAGTTGAGGAACCAGCCTTGGCCTTAATCAGGGGTGGGAAGTCTAAACCTATCACAGGGAGATGAAAGAAATCATTAGCAATAATAATATAATAATCCTCCCAAGTTCCCTGTGTTTGAAATTCCAGTGCATGTCTCTCCTCCTGCTCTGCTAACCAGAGGTTTTACTGTTGCCAGCAGGCATAGTCATCTCACCTGTCTGCATTTGCTCAGGATTCTGGCCCCACTTCTGATAAAGGGCTTATCACCGTATGCCACAAAGAGTATCTGTTTACATCTCTTGTAGGCAAGGATCACTTCTTGGTTTCCCTCTTCCCAGTCCCAAGCACCTCAGAACATGTTGACAGAGAGAATGAATAAAGCGCTTTGTTACTTTATCAGGCAAGGCGGGAAAAAAAAACACTTTTCTGTATAAGCAGATGTTTGTGACACTACATCTTTATTCATGAGTAGGAGATACGAAGACAAGTGAGGAAGGCAGTTTAAACCTTTTTCTCCACACCACTGAATATTTGTGTCATTTTCTTATTTTCCCTTCTGTCTGTTGCTATGTACCAAGAGCAAAGGTACTGTTTACACATGTAGCCTTGGGCTATAAGTATACATTATTCAAATGAAGACAGATCATGCCTTACAACGTTTGTTAAAACTTGGCTATAAATCAGAGGATTTATGAAACAGACAAGGCCATAAAAATTATCTCAATGAATCACCAGTGTCTTGTTTTGGAAACTTTTTTTTTTCCTTGAAAATACTACAAGAAATTGCTGAGCTACTCAGTTTTGTCCACAGTGTACTGCAAACTCATCTCCAGCAGGTCCTCATTCAGTGACTCATTCAGTGACTGTCTCCATTTGGTCCCCATCACTCAGTCCCTGTCACTCCTCCCTGAATAGTCACTGAGCCCCTGTGCTTTCCCCTCCCCCCAATATCCTCCTGCTCTGCTCCAAGGCCCCTTTAATATGGATAATGTTTGAAGCAGGCATTGTTTAACTTCTCTCCCTGCCTTTTAGTCATGGTCCCCCAAACAGACAGTCCCTCCCAACAGACAACCCCAGACTCACCATTGCTTGTCTAATAGAATTTTGACTTATGGTGACATGAGTGATACATATTCAGGAGTAATCACACCCCAAATTTTGAACTTCGATTCTTCCCCACCCTCTCCCCTACCACGCATAGGAGAAATACTCAGCATGGTGCTATCATAGTGCAGGGCGGTGCAGTCAACCACAGCCCTCAGGTCTGGGGGGACCGCAAGGGTTAACAACAGAGTTCTGGACGTGCTGTGTGGTTAGTGCGTGATGCTGGAGAGTTAAATGTGTTTTCACCCAAATGTGGGCGTGTGGGAGCCCCACTGTGGGATCAGGATCACCTAGATTTGTTTATATGTCTGTTTCTTCTTAATGGAACCAGAGCCCTCTGACACCGGGCACGTTAATCTAATTCTCTTTCCTTGGGGTTGGCAGCCAGTACTGGAGCAACATGCTCAATTAATGCTTCATATATCAACCTGCTGTTGATAAACTGCAGGCAAAACTTGCAGTTGGTAAATTTTGTAGTCTGTTAAGAGTAAGATTTTACCCAGCTTTCTCATTCTTGCTTAGCTTCCCTTAGGTGTACAGATTTTAGTATGATTATCCTCTATAATAGCCACTTAAAAGTGTGTATATACCATATGTGTCTTTCTGCTTCTGGGATACCTCACTCAGGATGATCTTTTCTAGTTCTCACATTTGCCTGCAAATTTCATGATTTCCTTGTTTTTAGTTGCTGAGTAGTATTCCATTGTGTAAAAGTACCACAATTTCTGTATCCATTCCTCAATTGAGGGACATCTGGGTTGTTTTCAGCTTCTGGCTATTACGAATAAAGCTGTTATGAACATAGTTGAGCAAATGTCCTTGTTTTATACTTGAACATCTTTTGGATATAGCTGGATCCTGAGGTAAGATGCTCAATCTTCAATCAGAAAGGCCAACAGGATAGAATGGGAAAAAGGTGAAAACAAGGAATAAGACAGGAACCTACCACAGAGGGCCTCTGAAAGACTCTACCCAGCAGGGTATTAAAGCAGATGCTAAGACTCATAGCTAAACTTTGGGCAGAGTGTAGGGAATCTTATGAAAGAAGGGGGAGATAGAAAGACCTGGAAGGGTCTGAAGCTCCACAAGAAGAACAAAAGAATAAAATAATCTGGGCCTAGGAGTCTTATCTGAGACTGATACCTCCAACCAAGGACTATTCATGGAGATAACCTAGAACCCCTGCACAGATGTAGCCCATGGCAGCTCAGTGTCCAAGTGGGTAACTTAGTAAGAGGAACAGAGGTTGTCTCTGACATGAACTCAGTGCTGACTCTTTGATCACCTCCCTCTGAAGGGGGAGCAGCCTTATCAGGTCTTATCAGGGTAAGACAATGCAGCCAGTCCTGATGAAACCTGATAGGCTAGGGTCAGATAGAAGGGGAGGAGGACCTCCCCTATCAGTGGACTGGCAAAGAGACATGGGAGGAGATGAGGGAGGGAGAGAGGGTGGGATTGGGAGAGGATGAGGGTGGGGCTATAGCTGGGATACAAAGGGAATAAACTGCAATAAATAAAAAATTATATTACTATGGAACCCAGTGCCCAAGTGGGTTCCATAGTAGTGGGAAGAGGGACTGCCCCTGACATGAACCAATTGGCCTGCTCTTTGATCACCTCACCCTGATGGGGGAGCAGCCTTACCAGGCCACAGAGGAAGACAATGCAGCCACTCCTGATGAAAGCTGATAAACTAGGATCAGAAAGAAGG